>CM076958.1:15262500-16462500 GCA_039566865.1 Aurelia coerulea | reverse complement strand
TACCTGCACTCTCCTGGCTTCAAGCTTTACAATGATATATAGACATTGGTTTTTAGCATTCAAACAACAAAATGCCATGTTGCGAAACATCTTAACTATGCGCAAAACATTGTTTTGAGAAAATGAGAGTTGAAAACTTTAACTTCCATTTTTTGTCACAAGCACAAAAATGGCAACTATAAGATATTCCTGGGTGAATTTATTAACTCCATGGGATTGATGTACAAATACAATGCGAATTGAAATAAGCACGATGTTTCGAGCATACCCCATTATCAAGTTCTTAACTGAAGGTGCCAGCACAGTAGGTCACACCTTCACTGTCTTTTGTTTTCTGCTCCTGGACAGTGCTTTTGAATTTTAGTTCCTTTCGTCTTTTCTTTGCAGCAAGTGAGTGAGCCTTTTCTGCTTTTGACAGTCTCTTTAAGTCTTTTTTCCTTGATACCTCTTCCAAAAAAATGCCTGCTTCCATGTTTAGGACTTTGCACAGCGTGGACTTGAAAGTAGCCCCCATTGAGAACTGACACGCAGCTAGTGAAACAGCAGTTTCCACTGTTTTCCTCCCACTAAATATGGTCTTTGGGCACAATTTCCAAATTATCTGATGCAGAGACTCGTTGGGGTTTTGTGTTTTATTGCTTGAACACCTTTTCAAGAGGCCATCATCTGCAAGCCTTCTGAATATTGGCACAAGCCTCTTTCCAATATCAGACGGCAGCGTTTCATGCTCTTTGTGGCTTCCAGGATCTTCTGACTTGGCTGTTGCTCGCTGCCAAAAGCACCATGAAGTGATACCAGGGGGGCAATGATGGTGCTTGGGGTTGTCATCTGATGATGACATATGAAATAGTATGGCAAATATTCTTTTCTTCAGAAGGTCTACATCATGTGCATAATCTTTGATTGCGCGCCCATAATAATTTTGAATCTTTAACATCTTCGCAGCTGTCAGCTTACCCTTTCCTGATATAGAATTTCCTTGAGCTTTGGATCCTGCAACCAAGTTTCTGAGTGCCGTGCCCATTCTTTTTGACACATGATTTACGCAATCTTCTTTTATAATTTTTACAGTGTCACCATAGATTTTTTTCTCAATGATGGCATCAAATGACTTACTGTCACCATCATATAACATGGCAGTATATCTCATCCTGTGGTCTTCAACAGATCTTCCCCACAAGCGCAAGGCACACTCAAGCTCCATTGCATTTGCACTGCCATTGAAATTCTTCAAACAATTTTGTTGGTGCTTCAATCTCCACTCATCTAGATCTTCTGATTGAGGCTTTTCATCTGCAAGTTTGCATTTCAAGCAAAAATTGCTGAGGACTTCATAATCAATTGGCAGGCCTGTCATCAAATCAATTACTGCTGCCATTCCATTATGTGAGGAATGGCCTCTTCTCTGCCATGACCCATCGTACGAAACTCCTATGTCTAGAATGCCATCTTTGTCTGGCATTATCCCAATGCTCTTGTAAGCTTCCTTTATGGCTTGACGTGATTCATCAACAATAATATTGAAAGTCTCTTTACCTGCCTTTTGAAGTTTTGAGTGGTTGCTGGCATAAGCATTTTGAGACACACATTTTGGTAAATTCATTGTCCCACACCACTCATTCATTGCTGCGTACCCACACCCAATTCATCTGAAGGCCATCGTAGCACGCATATTTATGTCAAAAGGGGCGTTGCTAGATTTTGCCCCACCAACCCTTTTGCATGTGTAGCCAACGTCAACATAATCTTCGCAAGTAGGGCACCCGACTTTACTCTTTGAAGAAAAGCCTTGGCATGACTCTAGGTCCAGCTGAAAGGTGAGGCCAACAGACTCACAACTTGGGCAGGCTAACTTGCCGACAAGCTCTTGGAGCCATGTCAATTGCACAAAAAAATAACAGTCAGCCACCTCTGCTGTATTTCTAACTGGACTCAAGGGTTCAGACAGGTTTTCAAGTGTCAAACCAAATGCTTTAAACTTCTTTCCTGTGGCTGATTGCGAGACCATCCTTTGGCCTAGGCCTGCGTCTCCTGTTGGTTCTTCGATTCTTTCTTCACCTTTCTTCCCAAAAGTTCGCGTTGATTTTGGGTTCTTTCTGCGACCAGCGAATTTGTTTTTCGTACGAAACTTAGCTATTCTCATTCTTTTGGCTTGAGATGAAAATGAAGACAGGATAAATCGGTAAACTTGATGAACTGGTGAAGGAAACTTGACTTGAAAACGACTGTTTGTTATTTGCATCGCAACGGCGATAATCAGCTGATTGTCAACTCCACATGCCCACTCTCAGCCAATCAACAACAAGGATGTTAAATTTTGACCAATCATGTTTGGCGACTTTGAGACTTCCATTAACATAGCAAGTTAGCCATTGTTATTTGACCAATGAAACGTCTGATTTTGGTGGCAAATAGGAATGGCAATGCAGCTATAAACGTAACACATCGAAAGAGCGAATTTTACGCTTTCGAACGGTGTATTGGGCCTAAGCATGGTGTGGTTTTGCAATGAACCAAATCTTGTCAAGTTCATGCATCAAAGCAACAACTTTCTACTAAATTGATCATACTTGGGGTAAATAAAAGGGCTGCTTTGCCCCCTAAATATCCCTATTTCCCCAAATACTGTTGATGATCAACAAGGAGGATGCCATGGGATAACTTTTAGCATGAAAACAAAAAAACAATTTTTTTGTCGAAACATCGAAATTTCGACTGGTGACCTACCTTAATATTTTCGGAAATCTCATACGACCGAAATTTTACCGTCCGAAATTTTCTGCAGTCCGAATATTCAGTGCCCGAAATTTTGGCAGCACAGAAAAATCATAGCAAACGTTTCGAAAATATTTTGGTCTGAAAATATTTTGTCCGAAATTAATTCGTCCTAAATGTTTGTCGTTTAATCTACGCACGGAGACAGGGCAACAAACTTTAACGACAAGTCAGCGGAATATGAAGACAAATGTTCAAGGGAAGGGAAGGGGAAAAAAGATGTGGATTTAAACTGTGGAGTTGGGAATTTCTGGAGAGAGCTAAAACATCATCAACTTACGTCATGTTGCAGTTGAACCCTTTCAATCAAAATCGCCCTCGCATGCTTTTTCTTCCCGTGCAACTGTGGGGAAAATAAGATTAGCATTTAATAATCATGAAAATAGATTGCGAAGATCATTCACTGGGCCCTATCTGTCTTAAAGTTATTTACAGGAGCCCGGGGGGGGGAGGTACTTAGTATATTTTGCTGACGCCATGTGCACTCCTTTCCGGGTATCGTTTTCGCCTCTTTTTTCTAACGCCGGGTATCAAAAGAAGGCAATTTTTCTAAAGCTGGTTGTCAAACGTGTTATTTCATTGTTTTTCGACGAAGTTTTACGTTTAGGGATATGCTTTTCGCCGATTTTTACGTTTTGGGATATGCTTTTCGCCGATTTTTTCTAAAGTCGGCTATCATTTGGAGTGAAAATTTCTAAAGCCGGGTGAAAATTTTTTTCTTGGAGTGCACCCCCCCCCCCCGTATAATTGAAAGTCAAGTAGCCCCCCCCCGGGTACAGGAGTCATTATTTTGGATAGAGTATGTATTCTGTAAACAGTTACGTATTTCAAACGCCTGAAGATTTTGTTCAAAGTCGATGTTTGGGCGTATGGCTTATTCGTGGCCCGGGGGAAATAAAGTACATTGGCTTTGTGCTATTACATCGTAAATGATCGCCCCTCAGTACGTAAAATACTATTGCTCAAAATGATGTTTTCAACGATGAGATTTCGTGATCTTAAAGATACAACGACGATTCAGCAAATCTTTGGTGTTTTTTCAAATTAAAAGTTGTACAACTACAGGCCACTCTGCAGTAGAATATTTGTGTATCCCTTGAAAGCAAAACAATTGCTAACACGACAAGAAACGAAAAGGACTTAAAACACACAAACAAGCAAAGTGAAAGAAAAATCATTCTGTTTTCTTTTCAAATGACTTTCGATTAAAGAGTGTGCGCCCTGTTAAAATGCATCAAACTTCAGTTGGTCTAAAATCATGCAAAAACTATTAAATTCCCAATGCGTCGATTTTTCCAGATAGAGTTCCTTCAAATGGAAGTATTTTAAACCATTTCAAGAACGATCAACACACTACATAAGCGTACGGGAAGAAAAAATCTAGGGGGGCTGCCCAACACAAAGTCTATTTTTTAGCATAATTTTTGTCCGACTGAGGGCATTTTTTTGCCCGATTGAAAGCCCCTGACAAGTTTTTTGGTTCAAGACTATGCATGTATAGATGATGCTAGGCACAGTTTTTGGGTCTGACTTTTAAAAGCTTGCGCTATATTATGGAGAAATTCTGTGTGAAAATTCGTTAAAACTTGAAAGAAAAATATCAGAGATTTCAAAATGCTACATAGACAAAGCACAAGGATCTATGAGATCTCATCTTTTATTTCGGATCGTTCACTTTCATCGGCGTAGGGGGAGATAAAATTTGGGGGGGCTGCCCGATAAAAAATCCATTGTTTGAGAAAATTTTGCCCGACTTTAAGCGGATCTCTGCCCGATTATGGCTGATTTTGCAAATTTTTCTGACGCCCCCTGTCTCCTACGCCTATGTTCACTTTAAACAAAAACTGAAAGCTCCAAAAATCTTTCCAAATACAAGTTGTGACATGCAAAATTGTCAACAGATAGTGTTTCTGCACTTTTCTGGAGTGTATCAATTTGCTTCCGGATGGCTGGCTAGCTTCAACTAGTAAACGCAAACTGCCCCTTTCCTTGAAACAATTGATGTTCAATTAACCCAACTACGTAAAAGCCCCGACATAATTCCAGATTCAAGTTAGGACATGCAATGATGTTGCCAGATAGAGTGCCTGGACCATTTTAGAATGTTTTCATTAAAAAGTATCAGTTGTTTACTTTCCTGATAGCTGACTAAATTGCACTAATCAAACCAAATCTCTCCTTACGTAAAACTTTCGAAAAAAGATAAACCCAAGTAAACAAAGCCGAAAAGCCCCCGACATATTTCCAGATTCAAGTTAGGACATGCAATGATGTTGCGAGAGTTTCTTGTTTCGATAATGCATGTCTAGTGAAAACACTGTTTGTAAGGCGATCGTTTCAGACCAAAGAACGCTAATTGGCTGAAGTGGTTTTTCTTTATCGATACTTCCAGCTGCAGAAACGACTGGCTTCCCCTTCGAGCCATAACTCTGAAATACAACCATCAAAAAAGTGCCTCTTTACCCCCGTTAAGTGCCTCCTTCCCGGTACATTCAAACCCTCGATTTCATTCATTTTCATTTTACATTATTTACACAGGGTAATAAAATGTTTTTCAACTGAAGCAAAATCAGTCTCCGGACAATATGTGAAGTTGTCCTTCAGGGAGGGTGCCAATTTTGTCTCTCTTTCTAGGTTGTTCCACAGTTTCGCACCGCGATAAGAGAAAGCCTTTTGGCCATTGATAGTTTTTAGGAACGGTATCTTAAGATCAGTTTCTGATGAGCGCAGATCCCCGTCCGACATTTTATGAATAATCACGTATCCCACAAATGTCCTCGGTACAAAATTGAAGCTCCCCAGTGGAAATTTGCCTATCTTTTTTTGCAGTGGTGGTGCCAGAAATCGTCCGACAGATGGGCTGGAGCTTCCAACAGGGGGCTAAAAAATGCAGTTTTGTACATCACTTTGCCAAATGTCCTCCGCCACGAACATAACATTTCCGACGGGAGGCTAGATGCTTCCGACAGGGGGCTGTAGCCTCCCCGAACCCTTCCTTCCCTGGCGCCACCACTGTTTTTTCGATCGCCAGAACCCCGGTGAGCCTCTGACCTCTCACAGAGGGCCCCTTAGACAGTGGTGTCCAGAAAAGAATCCCTCTCAGAAACACTGTTGAATACTTCAAGCGTCTTTTCAGCGCCTTGAATATCGCCATGAAGAAAATGTTTACGCAAAATGCTCAGAAATTTAAAGAAGTTTTCAAGTTCTGCAGCAATATACGTATAATCTAACCCTACTGGTATGAATGAACCTTCCACAGTTTATATGCATATTGTTGGGAGAACGGATATGCGTCAGGGCACTGCATCTGCAAATCATTTCCTCGTGAAAATTTCCGCATTTTCATAATTTCTGAAACACCTGGGGAAAATACTGAGCAACTGATAACAAAAAATTCACTTTCTGCAATTTAAGAAAATCGCAGAGGATCTCTCGGAGAAACATTTCAATACTTCCGTGGTAAATTTTCTTTAGAAGCGTTTGCTCTATGCTTTTGCTGATGTCCGAAACACCAATGTGTTACATCCCTTGAACACGATTTTGAATGTTCAGCATATCTGGCAAAAAGGCGTGAAATGTGTTGTGATGATGTGGAGAGTAAATCTAAACGATGAATTTAATTAAATATTTATTATTGTCCTGATGCAAGAACTTTTTAATCGAAATTAATTCTTTCTCGCTGTCTGTGATCCATTTATTTTTCTTGAAAGGCAAAAAGCAAGAAACAAAATGAAGCAAAGAACCATAAGGCCACAGAAGTGAAACAAAGAACAACATTAAACGCAATGTAAATGTAGCGACCGAAGGGCATTTCACTCATTCGAAAAAGGGTACGAGATTTTTCAGAATGAAAGGATTTTTATGGATTTTTGATAGATTTTTCTTAAAAGTAAAAGGATTTTTGCCAAAGGTGTACGAGATTTTTTGGGAGTGAAATGCCACTAAGTAGGGACAGTCTCAAAATAAATGACAATCCAACAAGCAAACCAAGAAATTGTGGTAGAGAAAACCGAGAAACTAAATTATGATAAAACATAAAACAAGGGAATTGTTAATCAGTTTTGTTCCTTTCTAATGTAGGAAAAATTATCGTTTTGATTCACAAATAAGTTGAGAAAAGTGTTCAGTGATAAAGATTTTTAGCAGCTTACACAATAAGAATCCAAGTATCGGACGAACGATTTAGCCCGCGGGGGGTGCTAGAATATTTGCCCCACAGGGATCCACCGTTTTTCAGGGTATCATTTCACATATTTTTTCTCGCGCCAGATATCGAAAAATGCAATTTTTCAAGAGCCGGTTGTGAAAACCTGTCGAATAGGGGTATTTGCTAGAGTGAGTTGTTGCTCAATCCAAATTTTATCTTGTAGAAAGAAAATACTTTCACTGGTTCCTTCTGGATTCATCTATCATCTGGAACGAAGAATTCTGGAGTCCGGTAAAAACTTCAAAGTCAAGTGAATATTTTCTCAGCGCTTCGTGGGCTAATGAATGGCGGATTCTCGTATCTACATCAATGGTTCGTTCTTAAAACCTCACAATGTAAGACCAGTCTTTAACGCGGCCTCCTGAACAGTAGCTTTGATTGATGGGGCCAACGTGCCTAAATTACGAAAATGAAATAGAATGAAATGGAATGAAATGAAAACTCATGAACAAAGCTTTCATCCTTTCCTCCGACTGGACAAATTTTTGAAGCAGTTTCAAATTTTTCAAACTAAGGTTTACTACTGTCTGTCACAATTTATTGAATAACTTCCCTCTCGACGAGAATGTTGTTCAGGATGTCATTCTAACTGAAAAGAAAATTTTCACTCCGCAAACTGGACAATTGAACAATCAGAAGCGTAGGCAAATATTCGCCTCCTCTCTTGTTTAAGAGAGAAAAGGATTATCTTAGATTAGGTCAGATTCTAAAATTATTATTTTTTTGTACACATTTTCTTCCTTGCTTATTGAAGCAGCGTCCTGGTCCTTCCTCTCGATGCAACCACACCTGGTGATCCCTTTAGCCTGGAATTACAGAGAGTTGGCGACTCTCCTCGCACTTTGTAACAGGTTCGGCAGGGCGAGGACTCGGAACCACCAATCTTCAGATTGGTAGTCAAGCGTGCTAGCACTGAGACAGCCCCGCTCAGAAAAAAGAATTTTGTGCTATGAATTTTAAAACATAAGATCCTTTTGGATGATTACAAAGTCTGTCCTGAGCTAAACAAGCATAAGAATATCTGAATATTGATTTCTTCATAACCCCAAATGATCGTAGATGCTGTTTTTAGCTACAGTCAGAGAGATGAGTGTTGCTGCTAAAGTCGCCTTCAATGGAAAATCAAGCGCCTTGTATAAGAAAAAGAACCGCATCAAAGGCAATATTTTGGTCTTTATGTCAAACGAGAATGATACGCAAAAATCAAAAGTCATTACCCCTGGTTTGCTTAGTTCGTGCACGAATCTATTGGTGCATCTGTGTCAAATGAGATGTCATGTGAGATTAACGATAACCCAAAATTACTTATGCAGAACTCTGCAGAACGTTTCTATTCGCGGGCATCTAATTTGAGACAAGCAGTCACGAAGATAACATCTGTGCAGAATCGTATGCATGAAGATGTTTTGGTTCCGTGTGATCATGTGCCTTCCCTCAGTGAATGGCGCCATTGTTTGATGGGATTCTGCACCTTTCCTCTCAACTTCACCTGCGACGTTTGCATATTTGCATCTGTTGCTGTGCAGGAGGGGGTCCTTCTACCTTCGGTGATGCTGCGAATGCTAGCCTCTGTGCAGGCCGCCGGTTACATCATCCTCTAAAGTTGACTTATTTGCATAATGAGTACTATCAACAAGTGGCTAATGATGCATTCGTTCTAGAAAACGATTGTTTTAACGTAATTAAGCTGCTAATGAAGTCAAGAACGTGCCAATTCTGGGTAAATTTGTTGCTGTGCCAGGGTAAACATCATGGTGATTTATCCATCTTATGGTGTCAAATCTGTCTAACATGAAACATGCCGACGTCAAATTTTTCTATCTGATCGCGGGAAACTTCTGTCTTGTGTGCGCTTTCTGTGCGCTTTCTTTATTTCAGTGCCAATTAGCAGAGGTAAAACGTTAATCAATTGCTTTAACGAGCGTGACGGACTTTCTTTCTTTCTTTCTTTCTTTCTTTCTGACTTTCTGACTGACCCGGAGCCCCCTCTTAGATTACAAAGTTGGACTTTGTAATCAAAAACGGGAACTTTTTCCTGGCTCAACTGGTATAGAAAAACATTATTCTCTTTGAACATCAGTTCAGATTATCAATAGAATGCAGATTTTATTTCGTTCAAGAGCATCAGCAAAGAATTACAAACAAGATACCAAACGAACCTTATCCTCAAGTGTCTTTTTGACAGCAGAAGTACTGGTCCATCTGGCAAGATATGAATAGAAAACAAATTACAATTTCCATCGCAACAGTTGCAAAATTGGACATTATTGCTTTAAGGAGATACAATCGCAAATTTTTGATATCGGAAAATCTCAACGAGATTCTTCATACATAACGAAGAGACCTTGTAAATTCTGAAAATGCATTTAGTAGTTTTGTACGACTTCTAGAAGTATCATAAAACAGTAAAACGAAAGGAAAAACGACGTATTTGTACCCACACTTTTCTGCGGCACGTGCGCATAAACAATGGAATGACAATAGACAAATTCTCGCCTTGCAAGTTTCTTTTCAAATATCTCGGTCAATTAAATTTTCAGTTTTGTGTATTAAATATATTTTCAGAATGTACAAAGTCTCTACTTTATGCATGAGGAATCTCGTTTAGATTTTCAGATACAAAACAGTTGCGATGGTGTCTCTTTAAAAGGATTCCGTCTCCAAATTTCGGTCGAAACGGTGATTTTGAAGTTTTTTGATGGGCAATATCACGCAGACGTTTACCTGTTTTTCGAAAAAGAAAGCATCATTTTGAAGATAAATCTTTGTACTTTACAGAGGAAAAACCCAAACATTCATTTCTTTTACGACTGCTTGGATATAAGTTGATTTTTAACGAGCAATTTTTGGTGGCTTGGGTGAAGCCACCAAACAAACTGCAGAAAAAAATCGAGAACAATCGACACGTGCGGTGTTTCATAGTAATGTTACGAGTTACGAGTCCCTATTGACCGAAGTGACATCAGCAAATCAAAAACACAGGGAAGCAAGGGACTCAAGGTCATAAGTCTAGTGCTGCGCCTACCTCATATCAAATTCATCTCGTGCCACGCCATGATACAGAATAAGGTAATGGTAGACCTGAAAAGGTAAAAGAGAAGAAATAAAAACAATGTGTACGCAAATTGTTAACGATAAATAAACAACTAATGATAAATTTCTAGAACGGTAAAAGAGACGAGACCGTTGGTAATTTATTAGATTTATGGGCCGGTTGGGGGCATACCTGGACGACCTGGATGCAAACCATACGGCAAGACCTGATCAGCATCGGAATCAAACTAGACCTTTCCGAAGCAACCAAAACATTGAATAGATTATTGGAACTGACACATGATAGAAAAAACTGGCGTAGCATTGTAAAACGCGTTGTGCAGTACTAACTGCGTGTGACGTCATAGTAGTAGTAGTGGGGGCACCTTCAGGTGTTCTTAGGCGTTTCATGCACTGGTGCGTATTAGGCGGGGGCTTTTCGTATGTCTTGGAACTTATCTCACCATATAGAGCAATTTCCAAAATTTGCTTTTTGGATATATCAACCTCCAAACATTTGTTTAACATGTTCAACCTTGATGATAGGATTTCAACACAAGGGGCGTTCTCTCCTCGAATAGGTTACCTACCGAGAGAGCTCCTCCTTAAGAAATTCCTCTCTATGCAAATTTCTAGTATTATTGCAATAATTTATGTTAAATATTTTGTTGTCTTTGTAACTTGCTATAATTTTTCTTAAATGTTGTTCGTTTAATGGATTTTTGTATGTTGTGGAATTTTAAAATGGAAACGGAGCTGAACTGAATTTGTCGCCAATTGATATTTTTGTATCTTTTTTACAGCCAAATAAAGCCCTCACTAGAGCGACAAAAACATCATGAACTCAGTTTAATGAGATGTGCGTAAGTCGAGGTTCCTTCAGAGGTAAGGCTAGACTGATTACAATTCGTCGTAAATTTCGTTCATTTTTTACGTTTTTGACTTTAACCTTTTCACTGTTTGAGCGAGCAATTCAATTCAATAAATAAGTAAAATAATTCTACTCAATAGATACAATTGCGAGCGAAAACTAGGGACGAACTGTAACAAGTCTAGGGTAAGGCTAATATTTTTAGGTTTGCTTTCTCTTTGCAAATGCAAGCATCTTAATTTTTCCTTTCTCAATCACAATCCGACAGCTTCAATGATTATTTCTCGGACTATAACATCAACGACATTTTCCAACGGAATATTTAGATAATTAATACCTTTGCAATAAAGTGAAATGCTTTCGTGTCATCTTCCTGTTTCTCCATCATGTGTTCTAACAAAATAAACGAAATAATTCAGTTTCAAAACCAGTTTCGTATCATTCAAACTTGCGATCTTTTTGCTCGATGAATGATGCGCAATAGGATCTGCATTCTTATGTTAAAAGACAAAAATAAATAATTTTTAAATATCAAAACAAATAAACCGATTAAAGTAACGTAATAGCCTGCATGAAGAATAAAAAAGTTCCTCACTGGCCCAGTGAAATATGAAAATTTCAAAGGAATTTTGCGCTATCGCAAATCTCAGGTGATGTCTATTATTATTATTATTATTATTATTATTATTATTATTATTATTATTATTATTATCAAATTATTTACAGTTGGCATAATACATAGTAAAAAAACTAATTCAAACCAACTATTTACAATACTAAGAATTAATAAAATAAAAATATGGGATCCTCACTATCACCTAAGTTTCTTATTTAATTGCAGATCTTGCATGTAAAATTTTGCCCATTCCATTCTTTGATCATTCTAATTTAAGACGGACTTTAGATTAGATGAAAACAAATTAACAGATGAAATGGATACCATTGAACTGAGATATTTATAAAACAAGTGACTTCAAAACAAAGAAAACGTCTTTCATAAATGAAATCTTTTAAAGGCTTGAAATGAAACACTAAATATACCACTCCGTTCTTTTGGTATAGAAAAAGAACCTCCTGCTGTTGCAATGCTGTGGTTCTTTTTTTGCACAGCGATATTCTGAAAGACTAATTTTCAGAAAACAATAACAAATCTCGTAAAGAAAGCCATGTGCAGGGGCAAACTGAAAGAGTAAATTTGGCATGGATAGCAGAGAGAAACTCACGGAGAAATTGGTGTATGAGAAGAGCCAAATCTTTCCTTGTGATGTCACTGAATATTCCATCTATGATGTAAACAAGATTTGATTAAACAGTTACAACTTTTATTGTATTAAAAATGTGTAGCATAAATAAAATTACGGAATTTTGCTACAGTAATCCTTCAAACAAGATTTTAACGCAACTTTTAATGTATGGTGTAAAGCCCTCCCTGATGAAATTGAGAGAAATATATTTGAGTTTATTCAACACTTTTTCCATGAAAATGAGTCGATTGAATTCATTGAAATTTCCGTTATCCATCAAGCAACCAGCACAAATGGGAATATCTGATGGCTCATGACACTGAACGTATAATAGCCCATGAAACTGAAGCAAATTCTGCGTTTTTCGTCTCTCTTGCAGTTTATGAACTCCTGTACAAATAGCATGGCCAACAAAAAGCAACAGCTTTGGTATAAAATTAAGGAAAGATAGAAGCTGAAAGAACATGACTTATTTCAATTACTGGTGACGACAAAATTGCAACTTTACAAACTAAATACTTGGGTGACCTGCTGGTGATCTGCTTACCGTTTTTTTTTATAGTTGTGACATGGAATTTCCGATCTCTTGATACCATAGTACTTGGTCCACTAAAAGCGAGAAAAGCAACACTAATAAACAAGTCTGATGTTTCTTCTGTTGCAGTGAAAAGTTTTGACTGTTAATTAGCAATTTTCACTGCGTTACAAAAGTTTGTCCCGGCTTTGTGTATGGGCTAGAATATTTTTGGCTAGGAGGGATCTGCTGGGAAGGATTTGCTTTAGTTTTCTGCTGAATTTGCAAAATGCAGTGATTCTGCTAATGGAAAGTCAATGAAGCCCATCTGTTAACTGCACAAGAAAGAAAGTCGCATGTAAGCGTTTCATAGGGTGAAATGATCAAACGGAGAATCCAGAGGTGTGATCCTCTTTGAAATTATCTTTGCTGCCAAGGGATTGATATTTTGTACAAGTTTCCTTAGGTTGTTTTGTCCTGACTGATACCGCATTAAAATTATACAAACTACAGTATAAAACAAATGAGCAAGCAATAACAAACTAGAAGCGACGCTTCTAATATTAGATTAATGGTTTTAGTCATAAACTTACACAGATTCGATTTTAGGCTCATCATTCCACGTCTTCAGAAGGCATGAACCACCACTTATGCAAGACACAATCACGTGCAAGGACTGGTGCATCTGTTCCCTACGATGCAACGGGGACAAACAATGGATAAGAAGAACATATAACAGCTCACGACATACTGACTCTCAAGATAAAGCATGAACGACTATTATTTTACCGATGCAAGATCATCCTGAACATTCTTTTGCAGATAATAAAGAACGGAGACTATAAAAGGACGACTGCTCTTTGAAGCAAAATTAGGGGTTTGGAAATAATGCTCCCCTTGGGTGGGGAGAGTTTTCAAAAAGATGTATCACATAGTCAGGGACCTAGGAATCATCTCAAATTTGAGGGGCACGACACTTCAATGGCATTTTTTTCATTAAGCTAACGGGCCACTTCCTGAATATAAAAAGCGCACTTCTTTGTTTATTGCAACATCTGCGGATAAAAAAGCATACAGATTTGGTCTCTGGCTCCAGTGGTGTGAATTTAGCTTTAATCCATGGCTAATCACTCTCGAAATGTTCCTTGACAGTTAACTTTAACATAGATAAAAATGTATACAGATTTGGTTAGATCCAGCGATGTGAATTTAGCTTTAATCCATGGCAAATCATTCTCAAAATATTCCTTGAAAGTTAACTGGAACATAGGTACCTCGTTTGTTTGCATTGGTGCGTTGAGAGCGGAAAAATTAATCGTGAAAGTTCAAATTTGTATCCACGATTACCAAACCAGGGCTTTGGCCTTTTGGCCTAAGCAAATTCCTGAAGAGCATCGAATAAATCAATGATAAAGCCTCGATAAAATTTGAACAATATTAGATCGCATTATATTCTGTTTCCTAGAATTCACCCATTGTGCAGTTGTGCAGTTTCTTAATTTTTGGTTAATTTCAGTTTTTAAAGGGAGTACAAAGACCAGCATGCTTTACGCGGGGTCAGCGACTTGCTCTGCAGAGCTTCCAAAATAACTGACCATACGAAATTCACAAAAACAAAAATAAACGATGGCAAAGGCTGCTGGTCTTTGTACCCCCTTTAATGTCAATGTGCTTCAAGAATTTGCTTAGGCCAAAAGGCCAAAGCTCTGGTTTGGAGGTGGATATAAATTTGAGATTTCAAGATTGATATATCTGCTCTGAAAGCACCAATACCAACAAACGAGGTACCTATGTTCAAATTAACTATCACGGAACATTTTGAGAGTGATTAGCTATGGATTAAACCTAAATGCACATCACTGGATCTAACCAAATCTGTTTACTTTGTTCGGTTCAATGAATGACATGATAATATCGTGTTGAAGACACACCTTGTAAATGTTTTCCCATTCATGAATCCTTTGAGTTTATCCATCTCTGGGCACAAAAACTTTTTCAATAATCGATCTGCAACTTCGAGTTCTTCGAAAGAAGGAACATGCCAATGCATATCAAGCTCTTTCGTGTCCGTTAGTTTTCCCCAGTCCTAAAATCGAAGCACAGTGAAAGGTTTATCTTTATTTATGACCATTTCGACGGCGACTCAAAGTAAAACTTGGGGTGAAGTTATAATCGTCAGACAAATAGAAAAGAAGAGAATAGACCAAACTAGAACAGAAGATACTAAAATAGATTAGACTAGACTAGACTGTAATATCAAGCCCTGACGTGCAGTTTCAAAAATTAATAGGAAAATAAAGCGATCAAATCCATCAACTAGTCTAACTAAAATTTGCCAAAGAAATTTGGAACTTAGCAAAGCTCATAATCAAGTTCTTGGTCAGACTGCGTCACCTTCCTGGTCTTCTGAGTTGAAAGATGATATCTCATAGGTCTATAAATAGCCTATTGTATTTGATAGTCCAACGCATATGGCAAAATGAAGCAAAGCAAAAGAAAACAATAAAGTGTTCAGGTTCCTCTTTGTCCTATTTATAGACGGACGCCATATAGCCCAGGTCACTCATTTTGAAATTTAGAATATCCAAAATTGTTTGGAATATCGCAGTTTTTGGAACTGGTCATCATACTAGAACATGCAAGCATTTACACTTAAACCAAGACCTTTACAGCCAAAATGTTTCTCAACAGCGCACAACTTTTACCCCATGACAGACTAACACAGTTAAACGAGCTTTATCAGAACCAAGTTAAATTTCAACCAATCAAATGCATTCGATTTGTTGGATTGACCAATAAGAACGCAGCATTTCATAACCTGGTTTACAGTCCATCTCATATTAGATGTCACCTGAGATTTGCGATAACGCAAAATTCCTTTGCAAACAACACTTCTATTGTTATCATTCAAGGGCATTTGCAGGTAACATCTAATTTGGGACAGACTATAGTTTAAACTGGTTAACTTGCCAGTGTGAGTGGCGTACAAGAATGGTTTAGAAAATGCAAAGCTTACCCGTATGTACAGATGCTCACTGACAGGCTTATCCAGTGTCTCAGAGATGCTTCTCCATTCGTCAGGATATATTTGCGTAAGAAAAGTCAGGATGCCTTTGAGAATCTAAGAATAACAGGAAAGGGAATTCATCAGAATTTTCATACAGGGTGTCCAAAAAAGGCTGTGCCCCGTTTGTGTGGCTGCTGTGGAAGAGCTGTAAGTCCAATTGCCTCGTTTGTATGCAATTGAATAGGACAGGCTTCAAATTAGAATTTGAGACCCTGTTTGAATCAATCTGATAAGTGGTTGCTGATTTATCGCACAGGAAAAGCAAATAAGTGGTCGCTTCAAAAACAGCACTTTCCTTGTTCTCCAAAAGCAAATTTTAAAAGAAAGGGTTCTAGCAGCATAGATTCCAAATCTTTATCTCGGCGTAAAAAGGTGGGTGTAAAATTCAATGGCCTATTTCTTCTGATTGAATGGCTTGAAAGAAACTTTAGATACTTATCTATAATTCTACCGTTGGACTTTTAAGAAATTTTGAACATTTTTGGAAATTACAGCGCATCTTACATTTCAACTTATTTGAGGATGTGACGTCATCAAATTTCTAAATCAGAAACAAGATGAGTGACAGACTTTTGCTCGATACCATATTGTAGGCATTCATAAACTATGATTTTCTTCGAAATTACTTCATGTGACGTCGAACAGTTTAGAAATTACGATGGTTTCAAGTTTTTTTGAAAATTTTTCTTGAATTCTTGAAAAAGAAGAAAAACACTCCAATTCTGAAAATATTGAAGATTTCAGAAAATTCCAACGGTAGAATTATAGAGAATCAGCTAAAGTTTCTTTGAAGTCATTCAGTTCAAAGAAATAGGTCACTCAATTTTACACCAGCCTTTTTAAAGATTTGGAATCTATGCTGGTTCTAGCACCGTATTTAAATTTTTTTTGCAATTGTAAATAGGTCAATAATGTTGTTTAATGACAAGACAGCACTATCAACCATTTGAGAAATTTAGAAAAAATGTCCTCAGTGATCAAAATAACGGGCTATACCCGAAATGTCATGCTTAACATTTTTAATATCGAAGTGCAAATGTTTAACTTATCTTGCTGTTTACCAGTGATCAGTGATCATCTTATCAAATACCACAAGCCAATAACCATATTTTAAATGCATTTTGTTCAAATGCATTATAACATTCTACAAATCTCTGAAACTGCTATCAAACACCATACTGACAAGCACTTACTGCAAATTTCAAAGCAAAAATATCCAGCAGAATTCCCTTTGCTATGAAATTAGGTGAAACTTTTTCTGCAAACTTGCAAGAAATATCATATGGCAAAAAGGGGGAACACAGATCCTATTGAGACATCCTGTCAACCATTTTCTCATGACTCACAATATTTTCAAATAAAGAACTTAGAATAAGATATAATAAATTATTTTATATCACGAACAAAATTTGCAAACTGATATGATAAAGGCTTATCATGAACAGAAATAATTTATAAATCAATAATTTGACGGTTAAAAAGAACACAATGTAACGTGTTCCAATTATTGAACTAAACGTAGCAAGGAATGAATTTTACACATGGCGGTATATATACCTTAGCAGATCTCGAGTATGCTTTCTTGCACTTTAACGTGATCGTTGAAGAAATAACATCTTCCAGATAGGAAATATAAGGCAATAACTCTTTTCCAGTACAACGGACAAGTTCTGATAGGATTTCTAAATTCCAGAGGAGTTCAGCATCGACGTTTTCCTCGTCTTTGATTCCATCAACTGAAATGAAATTTAGTGAAAATTCCATCACCAGAAATCATCTAATGCTACATCATGTGATCTTATTGTTCACTAAGACTACTCCAAGGGATCTCATTCTCCCAAGAGGATAACACGTGCTAAAACACAACTCCCTCGAAGAACAGCAAGGATTAAGTTTTATAGGGCTGTAGGTTTTCATTCATAAGGTTTTTATCATTGTAAATAGATGTTATATATTTTAAATTCCTGAAGGGTTAATTTGTGTATAAATAATATTAAATGAAATGAAAACGAAAATGAAGTCATTGCTGTAAGGCCGAAATATCTAGGAAATTTGGTAGTGATTTTTGGCATGTTTTGAAGATTTCTTGAAGAGGCTTTCTCGAGAAAATCGAGCAAAATTTCAGAATGAAGCGGCCGATTTCAGTCCGGTAAATTTTGAAATGAATCTGATTTGGTCCACCATTAAATGATATAATTGGCAATATTATCGTCTTGATACCCAGGGAGCAGAAGTCTTTCAAACGGGCATTGTTCGTTTCTTTTATTCACCCGGTAGATCAAGAGATTTTTATTTTGGTGAAATTTTCGATCCTGCAGCTGCTGAGAACAATTTTCGAATTATGAGAAGTACAAAACTGGCTCCGTCTTTCAACATAATTTCACTGGCTCAGACCCCGTTTACACTATGCCAGTACGAAATGAATACGGCATGAAACAGTGCCGTATTGGCCTCCCGTTTACACTATGCCGGCATAGTTTTCACTTGAATACGGCACGAAATGAATACGGCATACTTACTGGCTTCGTCGCTCTACCGGCATAGTGTAAACGGCGAATACGGAATCATTTCATGTCGGATTCACATCGAGGCGATAATCTGGAAAATGAGAGCATGCGCCTTGACAAATCCTCGCTCTGCGCATGGTCAAAACCTATCGTATTCATTTCGTGCCGGTATAGTGTAAACGGCGATTCCGTTTTGACAGAAAAACGAATACGGCACTGTTTCATGCCGTATTCATTTCGTACCGGCATAGTGTAAACGGGGTCTCAGTCTTCTTATCATGTCATCCTGAATGTCATAATGAAATTGTTTGTCGTAACACTTGTTATCAGAGAAGTATAAAACTTCTGAAATTATCCGAAAGAATGTGTAAAACCATAAAAAGTACTCAGCGAAATGACTCTGTTTTCTTAATGCCAAATTTTAAATTTTGTACCACTGAAATCAAAAAAGTTTCAACGGATGAAAATATAAAATCCTAAGTGAATTAATGAGCCACAAACCTGATGTCATATTCTTTATTATCCGTGAGCAATGTGGAACAAATTTCTTCATCGTCGCAGCTGGATAGGCCTAAAAGGGAAGTTAAAAACGCATAATTTTCATTAAAATATGATCCAAAGGCAGAAATAAAACTTAGCTCGTTGCACGCAACCCATGCAATTGCTGAAAGTGCTATATGCCCTGACAACGTTGGGCATACATTGGGCCTGTGGTATCGTATCTGTAGTGTTGTATGGTAATATAGTAATTAGAAAGGATAGTAGGTAACAAGTAATGTGACATTTTTTATGAATATATACCGGGTGTCCCAAAATGATGTATCATTGTTTGATTGCTTACATGTCCATAAACAATGAACCAATTTTAAAAAAAATTGTTTTATTTGATTGTCTAAAGGCTAAATTGTATTTTAAGATGTTGGTTGTGGTTTTACCACGGCGTTTTCATGTCGAAAAGAAGATCGATAAACCTGCTCAAATTCAAGCCTAAGATAGCATGAGAAAGAAACGGCTATTTTTCCAGTTACCATTTTAGATGTGATACAAAAGGCTAAACTCCTATTCGTATTATCTGAAAAAAAATATTAACTGAATTCGTATTCTCTGAACGACATATATTCTCTGAACGACATATGAGTTCAGCCTTTTGCATCACATCTAAAATATTGACTGGGAAAGTAGGCCGTTCCTTTTTCATGCTAAATAAGGCTTGAATTTGAGCAGGTTTATCAATCTTCTTTTCATAATGAAGACATCGGCCTAAACCACAACCAACATCCTCAAGTACAATTTAGCCTTTCGGCAATCGGATAGAATAAAGTTTTTGAAAATCGTTTCATCGGTTATGGATATATAACCAATCAAACGATAATACATCATTTTGGGACACCCGGTATATATATAAAATATTGGGCAAATGCAAACAAAGAAATGAAACAGGCAGAAAAATCCAATCTAGCCCCTTTGCCAAGTCCCTTTTTTGGTGCATTTTCCATTTCGTGGAAGTAGTTATGTGCAGTTGTTACACTTTTAGGTTTTTCATGTTTTGGCCATGGGGTAGACATGACATTTTGCCCTTGTGGTATCGTTTTTGTTGTAGTGTAGAGTATTGGTATGTAGTGTTATAGGTATCGTGCATTGTACGTTATCAATGCAATGTTTAAGAAAAACCCTCTCGTTGAGTTTTGCTAATCTTACAAGAAACGAATTCCTGCATGAAAATTGTTTGCAGAATTATACAATGAATTGAGAGCATTTGACGGCATCTTCTTGAGCTTTAATTGCTGTTACGGTCCAACATAATGCAGAATTGTCATGGCTTGTAACTGAACATTCCTAAAGAGTTCCTGCCTAGTGGCTACAACAACAACAACAACAACAACGACGACAACGACAACAACAACAACAACAACGACGACAACGACAACGACAACAACAACGACAACAACAACGACAACAACAACGACAACGGCAACGACAACAACAACAGCAACAATGACAACGACAATAAAAAGAAACGTGAGAGAAACAAGAACAAATACGAGACTAGAGGCAAAGAATGTGAAGGAAAAGAAAAGCACTAATTCCAGCAAGAAGTATTGTGATTTTCTTCTCTCTGATATTTTTTGATTATTACCTTGACGGCAGCTCTAACCATATCAGAAACCATTTTCCCTGCTACTGCGACTTCCAAGACCCTTGATTCACAATAGTTGAACAATCTTTGTAGAGCTGTCTGCAAAGAAGAAAAATAACCAAAATTACGAAACGTTGATGGCAACAGAACACAGGTGTACCAACAACAATGATACCTTAAAAACCAAACATTACGCTCGGTCAGGTGAACTAAAGACTTGAAAGGACCCTGACATGGTACTCACCTGCGTGCACTGTGCGAGATTTTTGCAAATAATTTGCGACACACGAATTGTTATCTCTGGGACATTGCATCTCTAAAAACAACCAACGAATCCATTCACACAATCAGGGAAGAAAATCCACCTGACTGAATAAAAACTGAATTTTCCCTTTGTGAAAATACTTACGCCTTGTGGAAATAACAGTAGCTTCTGTGATTGGGTTCAAACCCCATTCAAATCCAATATTTGGTAAATGCCATGATGGGGATTTCAAAAGCTATCTTGTGGAGCCTATGCAAATTGACTTCTTTGTTAGCTATTCTACAAAAGAGCCCGGATTGAGCGATATTTTGATATATTTTTATACGAGAGGTTCAACTGAATGGCAAGGGCGTTAGAGCTTCTATCGCTATTGTGCGTTTTCGAAAATTCTTCAAATGTCTAAAAATATTGTTCGATCCAGATCCTTCATCAGAATAGCTTAAAGGTCTAGTCTTGACTTCTGCATGATTTCTATCCGGTGGTGGCAGAAAAGACAAATTTTTGCAGGCCCTGCACACAATGGAGCTAATCTGAAGGAAACTTAACCTTCAGTCCAGTTCCCGGGGGGGGGGGGTAACTTAAGTTTTCAATGGTACGGGGTTGTGCCTTTTTAAGGTACCTATTTTATGATAGAGTCCGGATTTATGGGCATGGTTTTCAAATATTTTTCATATTTCCGGATTTAAGGGTATGATCATTTGTAAAGCTTCATTTATGGGTGAATTTTTTCAGCTTCTCCGTATTTATGGGTATACTTTTCAGAAATGTTCCGGATTTATGGGTATACTTTTCAGAAATCTTTCGGGATTTATGGATGGTATTTTTACGCTTTGAATGGCACAACCCCGTATCATGGAAACTTAAGTTACCCCCCCCCCCCCGGGTCCAGTGCAGGCCATTTTCATTCCTTTAAGAAATGAATCTTCATTTCGGAGGCACTCAAGTTGCGATTTTTAAAACTCGACTTAACATATGATAACCCCCTTACCATACTGAAAAACAACGGAAAACCTACCGAGAATATTTTCGATGATGACTGTATGAAAACCGTATGCAGTGTAGATGCTAGGCCCATTCCAATCAACCCTTCCTGTGCATCCATTGACTGAATCTCATTATCCTGTTGGTTGGTCTGCTCAGCAGTGCTATTGTCAATCATGTTGAAACATCTGAATGAAAACACAAGGGCAACATTAAAAGTTGGACTTTCCATCATTCAAATGATGAAGGACCGCCGGCATTCGATTTTCGTATCCGTCAAGAGGGGGAGGGGGTTAGGTGTTCGGCCGGTTGATGGAGGAAAATCTCCGTAGCAAAAGTTTTGCTTTGGAATCCATAGCAATTTTTTGTTTGTCATCCAGAAAGAATCCTCCTCACAATGCAGTTTGAGACGACCTTGCAAAACTTAGCAGGCTTTCTGTGGCCTAGGCCTATTGCTTTCTGCAAAGGTTTAGGAGATGGTCACTAAGCAGTGGAGAGTGATGGGGTCTCAAATTAGAGGCCAAAAGCGGCTAAAATTATGAAAATCGAATGTCAACGGCCTCTTCGATGGTGAAGATGACGTTGCGTATTTTAGCAGCACCAAGCGCTGGAATCGCAGAAGTAGAGAAGGCCTAATCGAGTCCGCGACCCCTTGCCGTGACGCTCAAGTGGTGGGGCTCTACCAGGGATAAATAGTATTTAGCTTCTTGATAATACTATTTATCCCTGGGCTCTAACGGGTATCGAACCATGTCCACCTGACTCTTCTGACTGCAAAGTCAAAGGATTACACCACTGCGCCACAACATCTTCAATAGATGGAAATTAGCGTCGTCAAGGGACCCTTACTTCTCTTGACAAGAAAACAGCCCAACCTCAAATGGATATTTCTCCACCATTCACCACATAACTTGCAAGTACGCGATGTTACGTGATCAAATATTTTCAAAATTTTGCTGTTCTTTGTTGAAGACAGTTATCACCAGTGTAATATTTTGCAGCAAAAATGAATGTTCAAAGCTACATAATGCAGTTAAAACTAACATCTAAATGGAATTGGGAAATTCAGTAAATTATACGGCATATTGAAATATTTCCACCAAACACTGTTCATAGCAATGACGGCCTGATAGATATGAAAAAAATATAAAGGTAATTCTATGCCCAGTTGTGTTTCGGCTTTAATAATAACAAGGAATATTAGAAGAAATGCCGATACATGAGCACCCATATTCTAGATAATATCATTAGTAAGTTTCTTACCTGTCTAAGAATTCTAAGACAAAATCTTCAAAATGAGCAGATATGGAACAGAGCTCTTTCTCGTGCTATGGGATAGAATAAAAATCAGCATCAAAATTCCTTACGTACTGTTTCAAAAAAAAAAATGATCAGAGAACGAGTGAAAGTGATGTCAGTATTTACCATTTCATGCAAAGCAACCTAACTACAACTATATTCATTCAACACTAGCCGTACCCGCCGAATCACTGCTTGGAGCTTCACTTTGATGGTATCCATTGCCATTGGTCTCCTATGTATCCATTAACATTTAAGCTAAGTTGAAGAATCGAGAAACTGATCTCATTAAGAACCGTGACTCCATCTTTGATAAACAACATCTAAATTCTTTGGAGCCACCAGAGTTTTCCACTGCGGTTCGCAAGACCCACCAATCAGAGTTACGAGAAGAGCTTCATCTAGACCCAGAAGATATCATCAACATACGAGAACCAAAGTTCTTGAGTAATATAAAACGTATAAGATCGCTTTTGTCAACTGAGAGTTTCGAGACAAGTTTTAACTACGTCCAGAAGATAAATTAAAATGACATTTGGAAAATACACAAAGAGCAAGAAATAATATTGCTGACATGATATTTAGGTGAGAGAACTTTTAAAATGGTCTTTTTGAGAATGCAACTATCATCTACAATGAACCAGAAATTTAAGAAATAGAAACATAGGGCTCAAATCTTTAAAAAGGTCAGTGTAAAATTCTATTGAAGTTTTCTTTTTAATAAATGGCTGGGAAAGAACTTAGGTTTTTTTCTGTAAATCTGCCGTGGCAATTTATTGATATCTTGATTAGTTTCAATATGGCGGCATTTATTAAATTTGAGGCTATGACGTCATCAAATTTCTAAATCCTTAACTAGATAAGCTACAGATTTCTGCTTTCCACCATATTGTAAACCTTCATAAACTATGATTTTCTTGAAGGCTATTTGATGTTTCCTCCATTAGTTTAGGATTTGCGATGATTTAAATTTTCAAAATTTTCCATGAATTTCTTCCAAAATAATTAAATTGCCGCCATTGTGAAAAAAAATCAAGATATCAACAAATTTCCATGGCAGATTTGCAGCAAAGTCACATAAGTTCCTTTCAAGCCATTCAATTCCAAGAAAAATGCAATAGAATTGTACACCGACCTTTTTAAAGATTTGAAAGATTTGAGCCCTATGCTAGAAATAGACAAATAGAAACAAAATACCTCTGTCATCTCAACGCCAAGCATCAAAGCCTCAGAGCAGTCCACCAATGGTACAAGGCTTACGACTGACGAAATCAGTGTAAAAGTTGACTGCGAAAAGAAAGAGATTCGGCTTCTTAGATTTCAATCAAAGGGGCTGGGTGACATAAAGTAAGCAAACTTCTTTCGAGATGACGATTTTGCAGTTTTTTTGACAGGCCATATCACACAGATTTCCCAATATTTTTCTAAAAAATGAAAGTGCTATTTTGAAGATGAACTCTTGAACATAGGAGAGAAACAAACGAAACACCCATATGTTGTAAGATTGCAGAGATATTGGTGGATTTTTAGTAGTAGCTTTATTGTGGATTCACCCCATCCACCAAAATTTGCTCAGAGCACAATGGGCACGTGTGGGCAACAATATAGATTATAGAGATAATAGGTTTGTTTATGGTTACATGACCCAGCCCCTTTAACTTGCAGAGAGCCTAGTTATTGAACAAATATAGTTTATCAAAGGTGCTGCCAAAAGGCATTAAATATGTATCTTAACTTCCATAGGCAATAATTTCCACAAAGGAGCTCCACAATACCAAATAATCAAGGCTTTTCAAACTTGTTCCTGTTGATCACATAACTTTACTATTCTGCTCGCAATTCGCAGTATTTTGTGACAGCAAGGACAAATCTTGTAAAACAAAAATTCAGGTTTCCGAAATGACATAACCTGGGTTCCAGAAGTGGGGTCTGGAACACAACGGGCTAATGACAAAGCGATTTGCCTTTTTGAAGAAGAGATTTCACTCCTCTGAGTGCACTCCATCAAATCAAATAAACAGGGAAAGCAAAACATTTTAGTCGCCTGCGTTGAAGATATTAAATCTATTCTTGAGGCTGTCAAATCAATTTGTCATTTGTTTTACAAAATTCACACTTGCTTTTTATGATAATATTATAAATAATTAGGAACAAGCATTGACGTTTCTCTTCATAAAGTTCTTTATGAACGGCCCGCTATGCAGTGAGTTTATAAACATTCAGACAAATGCACCAAGAAAGTAAAACATGTGTTGGATAATTTTTCCAAGCTCCCAGCTCACTTTATTTACACAGTTGATCTGTCAAATCTTACCTCATGGCATTCCTTGAATTTTATGTTATTGAATCATACCTCTATGAAAAATTCAACCCTGAGGTAAGATTTTGCAAAATAAACTGAACTCAGATTTAAAAGCATGATTGTGACAACGTAGTATTCTCACCGGAGAAGTCTCACGAAATTCCAAGACTCTATGGCTCTACACACCCGAGATTGCTTGAGAGTCCTGGGGTGAGCAGTTCCGTAGAACCTATGGAATAGGTCAGTATATAGGAAAATTCCGAGCCTATTTCAGCCTTCTTTGTGAGCAACAAGCAGTGCACAGTAATAAAATCGGCCCACCACTCCTCTCTCAGTGACTGTTCGCATGATCCTACTTTCCTTCCAGACAGCGAAGCCCCCTTCGCTTTCTCCATCTTAGTGGGCTGGAGGGAAGGGAGACGGATCCGGTGAGAATGCGCTGGGATTCAACTTTAAACTGACAACGAAAACATAGGACTTATACTTAGACTGGGGTACTGGTCTGGAAAAAATGCCCCATTGTGCTATTTTTAGACTTGAGGGAGTGACGGGGGTGTGTGGAAAACGGATCCGGTGAGCCAGAATGATTTTACTGCATGCTGCTATTGAGCGGTGTGATCCACACATTTATCTAGCGGGGTGACCCTATCTTCACTCCTGATTTTCTGCCATCATTGACGCACCATGCTAAGTTGCTAGCAGAAACACTTTACATTTACACTTACAATTCAATGGACAGTTAAAAAACGAACCATTTAAGTCTTCATGCGCAAAAATCACAACAAAACTAGCTGGGATACCTGCATCTCCCTCAACTTTAATTTTAACAAATGAACCACCAATGACAACGCCCCAAAACATAGGATTTAACTAAAAAGGCAACACCCTAAGAATTGTGTCAGAAAAGCTTCATCTGGCAAGAAACCCCGGAGGGGGTACTTGATTAGGGAAGTGACGGGGGTGTGTGGAAAACCTCTCCACACCATGCACCCTGTCGCATAAAAAATGGGCCAAAAGTATACCCTGTCGCATAAAAATTTGCCTCTTAGGAACAGAGTAGGACGCAAATTTTGCTTGTGATAACCTGTCGCATAATTTTCTTTCCAATTATAATACCCTGTCACATAATTTTTGTTGGAAAAGGACACCCTGTCGCATAATTTTTACCGCAAAAGGCCACCCTGTCGAGCGGCACATCTCGTCAGGTCAAGTATGGGAGTACCCCCTTCGGGCAAGAAACTTACCATAGATTTCCGGAAATCATTAGGATCGATTCCTGGCAATGCCAATCGAAGTAACGTCAGTACATGAAGTTGGCCAGCAGGAAATTCCTCACCGCCAGCAACCAATGGTCTTGCTACTGACGTCAAACAAGATAATGTCGCAACTACTTGATGAGGTTCTATCACAGCTCCCAAGGCTTCGAAAGTTCTGGAAAGAAAGGCAATCTGAGCATAAAAGCATAGGGCTCAAATCTTTCAAATTTTTAAAAAGGTGGGTGTAAATTTTATGACATTTTTCTTTGAATTGAATGGCTTGAAAGGAACTTATGGTACTTTGCTGCCGTGGAAATTTTTGACATCTTGATTTTTTTCAAAATGGCGGCAACTTAATTATTTTTGAAAAAAGTCATGGAAAATTTTGACAAAATTGAGATCATCGTAAATCCTAAACCAATAAAGGAAAAATGATAAAACATTCAAGAAAACCAAACTTTATGAAGGTCTACAATATGGTGGCAGCTTTTCTGTAGCTTTTCTGGTTTAGGATTTAGAAATTTGATAACGTCATAGTCTCAAATTTAATAAATGCCGCCATTTTGAAACTAATCAAGATATTAATAAATTTGCACGAACTGTAATAGAATTTTATAGAAATTTAATAAAGATTTGAAGTTTATTCAAGATGGGCATTGAAGGTCAATAAGCTCTGCTTTTAACTCGAAGATCTTGAAAGTCACTGCCAATGTTGCCTTTTCAACAAACATGCGAAAATTTTCATTTTCATTTTAACTTTTTTATCCATGGTAATCCACTCAATATTTACATACTGCTTTACAGGGAGCCATGTTAAAATGAATTTGATAATAACTAAATACATAATATATAATATAATTTTGAGAATAGAAGAAGAGAATAAAAGATAAACTCCAAGAAGAACTCCAAGTCGTCTTTATTCTTGTGTTCATCTTTTTAATATAATTATTTACAATAATCTTTGACAAAAAATGAAAGAAAAAACGAGATGAGTCATAGTTTGGCTTTACATTTTCTACGAAATGTGTAGAGGGATGAGGACGCTTTGACACAACAATCTAGGTCACGCCAGACCTTGGCCCGTCTGTAAGCAAAAGATTTCTGACCAGTTGATGTTCTCAGTAAAGGTAATCTAAGGCCTGTTTTCGAGTTCCTCAGCTCAGTTGCTAAAGTAATCAGGGGCAAGGGCGTTCAGGGATTTATAGACCATCTTGCTAGTCTCAAAATCAATCAGCTCTCCAATAGTAAGCCAGCCGAGATTCTTAACTAAAGGCCAAGCTGACGTGTCATGGGGGCTGGTTCATATACCCACGCCAGTAGGAAAATAAAGCAGCATGTATCACAGTATGTATCACGGCAAGTAACATGTTAGGCTATAGGCTATCGTGATTAATTTTAGTTAGGAAATTATCCCCACTCGGTTAACCCAAGCAAATGCAACATTGGGTTTATAGACTGACCAATTTGAAGTTCGTGCAATTTTTAGTGCTGCCTTCATTTCCAGTCTTTGGAAACTTACCTAACGAATCACTGTCGTATGTGGCATTCTATTGAATGCTTTTTTCAGAATACATGGGAATTTTCCAGCACCTTTTCTATAAGCTAAAGAGCTGGGAGACAGTGTAGGCTATTTTTCGTCTGAGTTGGGAGTATGAAGCTCAAATTTAAATTCTCAGTGCCTTCTATCATTCTAGTACATAAAGAACAAATTTAAATTCAGAGATGGCAGGGGATTTGCCCTTGAGTGTCCTTTACCCATGCAAAATGTTATCATATTTGTGGATCATTTTTCTCATGACTATAAAGTAAGTCATAGTCACAGGAAAAAGGTCGCAAAGATAACAATATTGTTGCATCATAGCCACTGGCAAAAGGACACATAAAGATAACAATATATTTGCATTATAGTCACGGATAAAAGGACACATAAAGATAACAAAATTTTTGCACGGGTAAAGGACACATAAAAGGGTGAATTCCCTGTGGTCCAAACTCACCTTTCAACTAGCGGAGCCAAAACCATCTCTGGTCGCAGTAATGACAAATTTTGAAGTGTGGCAGCTGCATCGAAACTTCCAGATTTGCTATACATCGCAAGCATCGCAATAGGTTTTAAAATCATAACGAATCTTTCAATTTCAGAATCTTTGAGTTTGGCATGTTCTGGTGTCTTTGAAGTCCAATTCGGCTTGCGATATCTTTCTCTGTGAAGTCGTTTGATGAAGTTCTCGGTAAGCTGGCACAAGAATCTCAAAAGCCGCAACTGTAAGAAGATAATTCGTACTAGTACAACATGTTTGAAAATATTACAATTTGTTTCATAGTCATGACAAACAATTTATCGAAATTGATTCGAAAACTACCAATAATAGTAATGGGGCAAATGGCAAACATGTTCTAGAAAAACGTTGGTCGTAAGACTTTTCAAAGTTTTTAACAATATCACTCGTCAATCTTGTTCATAATTTTTGCCATATGATGCCACGCAGAGTGGTGATCCATAGTCAAAATATCAACTTCGATCTTCACTATTTTCTGAGTTACCCTTTTGCTCATAGACTTACAAAGAAAAGAAATTTGAAAAATCTCGATTTCACAGAAGCTTAAAAAAGAGAACGAAATGAAGAAATTGAAAACAAGAAGAAAATGGTTCCACAACTCAAGTAGATTAACAAGAAACCAGATATAAGACAACGTGTAATTCAAAATTACAGTGAAATGGATTGCCAAAAACTACCGGCTGAGTAAATAACAACAGTCCCCTTCCCTTTTGAAAGGATACTGCTCCCTGGACATCAAGACGATAGTGTTGGCAAATATATCATTTTAACGGTGGACATGTTCAAATCCATTTTAAAATTTACCTGACTGAAATCGGCCACCCCATTCTGAAATTCTCGGGGAATTCCTCTAGAAACGTCCTTCAAGAAACCTGCAAAACATGCTTAAAATCACGAACAAAATTTCTGCCTTGCAGTAATGGCTTTTAAATGCTTGCATGCATGTTATCCCTTTGGGAAGACGAAAGTATTTTCGCTGGGAGCATAACAGCATTATTCCGAACGATTTCATCCTCCCAAGGGGATAACACGTTATAAAGCGTGCAGAAGTCATTGCTGTAAGGCCTGTGTAAGGCAGCAATGTTATGAAAACATTGTCGTAATTTTGGGCATGTTTTGAAGGTTTCTTGAAGAGTCTTTCTCAAGACAATCCTTCATCATTTCAAAACGGGGTGGCCGATTTCAGTACGGCAAATTCTAAAGTAGATTCCAACATGTCTATGATTAAATGATATATTTGCTTCTATCAAAGTCTTTATATTCAGGGAGCCGTGGCCTTTCAAATGGGGATTGTTTTTATTTACTCATCCGGTATAAAAAACATTTCTGTGGTCAGTTCTCAAGTTGAACTGCTACGCTAGCTACAGGAATTATCTTATGGAATAACAATTTTGCAATGGCTTACCGAATGTCGGCCATAATTTGATGGATGATAAAATGATTCCAGAGCTTTGAACAAAGTAGCTAAATGATCAAATCCTTGGTTTTCTTCGCTGATCATGTATACAATCCAACGTGCAGTCGTCCCAACAGCAAGGAGTTCAAAGTTACCATGGAAGGCAGGTTTTGATTTGCCAATAGGCAGATGTAGGCCACTCAAGAAGCGATTGAAGATCTATAAACGACCAAAGAGCGTTTAGATTTCATGAGCCGAATCGAGGGGCATTTCACTGCTTCAATTTTCAGAACAAAAGGATTTTTAATAAATTCTGAAGGATTTTTATTGAAAACAATAGGACTTTTCCGTGTGAGATAATCGTGCGAAATATGATACCAGCATAAAAGTTGGTCGACTTATGTAATTTGACATGCTTAAAGCGAAGCGAAACAGACACAAGCTGAAAATGCCCCCGAATGCTATTTTTAGGCGGGGGTACTTGATCCCAGTCCCCTATAGGGGCCTTCTTCGTAAAATGAAAACCGATAGTGATAAAGAAATGAAACGTTTTGGTTTCTACAACGAACATACATAATGAAAAAATGACCCCTAAATACTAATTTTAAACGGGGGTACTTGGTCCTAGTCTTGCATTGGGGGCCTTTCACTATAATACCGGAGTAAAAAGGGCCGATTTTGTAATACAATAGCATCAGTTGCCTTTGATTGACACCTCAATTCAAAGCAATTAGCGACTGCAGACATAGGAAATTCTCTCAACCAGTATTTCAATTCTTACGCTCATTCTAAAAGTAACTTAGTGTTTCTACATATTACAACATGCTTGAATGAGCCTGAAGCCTGGTTTTCATTTATTTGTCAACAATCTTTCAGGAGCATTGGCAATCTTTGAGGGCCTTCGGATCTCAGGATCTCAGGAAGATTGCTAATGCTGCTGAAAGATTGTTGACGACTAAATGAAAACCAGGCTTTAGGCTCATTCAATCATGTTGTAATATGCAGAAACACTAACTTACTTTTCTGTATCACAAACAATTGACAAGGAGTGAAAAGATCAAATTCAGGACTTGGGTCAAGTACGTTAGCCTAAAATAATATTTAGGAGAAAATTTTTGATTAAATTGGTTTAGTAGTTTTTAGACGTGGGAGAAAGAACACAAAAAGATGAGGTACAAAATAACAGCATTTTCTAAATTTAGAAAAATTATTGTGAAGTAATCTTCTTCGCCTGACAGATGCTCTGAGCAGCTGGACGTTCCGCAAAGTTTTATTGCAGTTAGAAATGTGAAACTATCATTTTAAACAATGAAAATTCTTTGCAACCTGCCCATAATTTGAATAATATACGCCTTCTTATCTGGTACATTGATTGCAAATTGTACCAGAGATACAATCTATGTCAGGTGACTCTTCTTTGACTTTGTAAGTTGCTTTTTTTAATGTGTAACAGAGTGATAGATGAAAAAGAATAGATCTTGGAAAATTTCCTGCAGCTCATTATGAATTAAACATTTCCTGTGACCGCCCGGTCGCATGGTCGGGTGGGTTTTCATGACATGGCCCCTATAGAGGACTGGGATTAAGTACCCCCGTCTAAAAATAGCATTTGGGGGCATTTTTCAGTTTGTGTCTGTTTCGGTTCGTTTTCAGCATGTCAAATTTCATATGTCTACCAAGTTTCATGCTGGTATCATATTTTGCACGATTGTGGCTAATATCTTTGCTAACAGACTGGGCAATCAAAACGACAAAAAGAAAGACGAACGAGAACGACATACTATAAATGAAAAGAGCAGGTCGCTGCTATGAAGTTATTCGAAAAGTGTTGCTAGCAAAATTTCTTGGATCGTTCAACGAAGGATATTGTTGCCTCAATAATCATTCTATTCTTGACTAGATTACAATCTGAAGTTCCACACAAGAGTAATTCACACGAACACACACACACACACACACACATCTTTGATAACCTACCTTTGGAATATATTTTGTCCAATCAATATAGCCAACATTTTCTTCAGTCTATTCTTGACTAGATTAAAATCTGAAGTTCCATACAAGAGTAATTCACACGAACACACACACACACACACACACACACACACGCATCTTTGATAACCTACCTTTGGAATATACTTTGTCCAATCAATATAGCCAACATTTTCTTCAGCAAGCCTTGCAAACAGTTTCATCAGATCCTTCAATTCAAAAGAGTTATATTGCTTTGATTCAAATGATGATAGTCATGACAAGGCAGGCTTTACAAGGGTATGAGAGATAAAGTTCTCATCATACATACCTCAGCAACTTGTAAAAATACAACTTTTAGTTATCACAAGAAAAAGGATTCGTCGTCGTCAGGTACCTTCTGCTCTGAGAAGGTTGGCTGTCACGGATGCCCAGTTCTCTCTATGCTGTGCCTTCCTTGTGGCTTCGGCATAGTTCATTTGTGTCCATTCCTTGATGTTATCAAACCACGTTTTCACAACCAAAAAGGATTGTGAAACGATAAAAACTGTTAAGTGAATGTTCCATTGTTTGATTGAGTGGTTGACTAATTGCTTGATTTAGCCAGTTTGCGATTGAATGGTTAATAAGACTGACCAATTGATTGGCTTTTATTCGCTGCCATTGTAAAATGTAGCTGCACACAATTTATTATAACCCTATAAACATTGCTACTAACAGCTTGACCTAAATCTAGTCTGCATAACAAGGACAGATTTTGTAACCAATATCATCAGTTGCTTTAACTGACACCTCAATTCAAAGCAATTAGCGATTTTAGACAAAGGAAATTCTCTCAACCAGTAATTCAAAACAAACAAGGCCACAGAAGTTGCCCCGAAACCAGTTGGGCAAACTCTTCTGCAAGTGAAGGGTTTAAGAGAAACTACGTGCTTGTAACGAAAGTAGAAGGGTAAATCTAAAGTTTTGCCTGGCTGATTTTGTTTATTTGATTCAGAAGGCAAGCAGAAGGCATTGTAATTTTTGACTATTTAGGGCTTAAAGGAAACAATTACCACATAGCTCCTGAATCAAATAAACAAAATCCACCAGGCAGATCTTGAATATCCTTTGTCTGCAATCGCTAATTGCTTTGAATTGAGGTGTCAATTGAAAACAACTGATGCTATTGTATTACAAAATCTGCCCTTGTTAGTCATCATTAGCATATGTTAGTCTGCATCATTAGCTTAGCATATATGACAACTGCCAGATATTCCAATCATGAAATATTGAAGGATTAAATATACCAACAAACCTCTTGACTTTCAGGAACGTGCTGTGTGCAATTCAGCCAGAAATCGATGAGCTCTTCAAACCAGAGTCTGTGAAAATTAAAATGGTCTTTTTAAACATAGAAATAAACAGTAGACACAAGAAGAACCAATATGTGAAAAAATCTTTTTATAGGAATTTAAATCAATATATATGAGAGTGCCTTATGGAAGAGATATAAATTAGGAATCAATGCATGATACAGATAAAAAATTGAGACAGACTACAAATTGGATCCTTCAAAATCATAACAAAGCAAACATGAAATAAAGATAAGGCTAGAACTCACTCAAATCCCTTGTGGTGATCTTCTTTCACCAAGCAAGTTGGCAGAAAGTATGCCAGATAAAAAATTCCTTGTCCCATAATTGTATCAAAGGGACAGAGAAGTGGTCTCCATTGCTCTAACATTTCTGTACTAGCATCAGATGAGAAATATCTATGACAAAGAGAAACAAGTTTCTAATCTGAGATGAAAGATTTAGGAAGGAAGAAGCAATATGATTTATATTAACAATAATCAATAACAATTCTATCTCTTAAAACTGCTGGTCACATGCCAAACAGATACAATACTCATTTTGAGCAGGATTCAAGGGAACCCTAAAGGTGACTCACAGATTATAATTTCTGCAGCTGTGTTTTACAACATCATTCTTATAATTTTGCTCCTTTGAACACTTATCATATATCACAGTACAGACCTTGCACACAAAAACATGGCTTTCCTGCTGAAGAATTCTTAAAGAGCCACTGCTGACATAAGTGCTTTGCGCCTGTGCGAATCCCACAATGCATTGCTGCTTCTTCGACTTTCTGGGTGTCTAAAAGTGTTTTTTGGCCTAGCATGTCAACATTATTGCGGATGTGGAAAGAAGCCTACCTCAATACCACTGTTGCCTCCTCCATCATTATCTTCATCACTTTCTTCCTGGACGGTCATGATGGGTGATCCGTAAATATGTGGATTATTTCTTGTCGTTCTTGTTGTTGTACGGTTTAGTTTGCCATATCGAACGGTTCAAATACAAAGTTTAGATTACGTTAGAAAATGATGAGGCCATTTTGCCCTCCATAGAACTGTATTTCAAATTAACATAATAAACAGACGCTATAAGTGAAGAAAGGGCCTATACAATTGTGGTTAATACGCGTTAATCCGCTTGTGTTTTAGCAATGAAGTAAATACAAATCAATAAGCAATAATAAGCGCAAACAAAACATTATTCAGTTCAGTGCATTTGATATTCGGCACAAATATTCATCGCCATTGCTATTTACCTCCTTTCGATTTTTTAGGTGCGCAAAGCACCTATGTCAGCAGTGGCTCTTTAAGAGTTCCTAAGAATGTTTTTAGTTTCCTAAGAATTCTTATTTTTTTAATTTACAGGTCCTTTATATGGCTGAAGAATTCTCATCATTATGTGAAAAGCTCTTTTTTTATAATCAATTAAAAGGAGAAGAATACTCAAAAATACAACTACTGTGGTGGGAATAGACTGTCAAAACTCTTGAAAATTCAAAACTCAAAATTCAAAACTCTTGAAAATTCTTAAGAATTGTTTAGATTTCTTGGTATGTTAACATGTGCAAGGTCTGTACTGTATCAGTGATCAATGTCTTTCAGGCAGAATAGATAACCTGAAACATCCCTCTGTTTTTTATCAAATTTGATATAATCCACAAGTTAATCACAAATTCAAAATTTAATGCCAAGATGAAATTTCTGTCTAAAACTTCAACCAAAGAGCACAAGAAAACAACTGGAAAATTACACATCATCTTCAATGCCACAAAAAGATAACAAGTAAATTTGGACTTTTTTACAACCATCTAAGCTAAGAATAATTAGGATTTCTGCTTTGCAGATATGTGTATACTTACACTCTTGAAAATCTGACCAGTTGCTGTACTGTTTCAGCAAATTTCCTGAAAGGAAAGACAAATTTTGTTTCAGGAAGAGAGACAGAGGTAAAATGAAAACGAGTTCTCAAAAAAAGATGAATAAGTGTAACAAAAATTCTGTAAAGGGCTGAAAGAAAAAACTCATCTAAAAAGAATTTTTAATTTGCTAGAAAAGTTAAAGTTTGAACCAATACCAAAATAAATCTTACTGAGGGAATCTATGAAGTCCAAGAGCTTGCTTCTTTGAAAACTTTACTGAATGAAGTAGATTGTACAATGGCCTCCAGGGAAGCACCAAGTCTTCTCTCGTTATCAGTTCTCTCTTTCTGAAAATAAAAAAAACTAACTGATCAAGCTATTGATGACTAAATTCAAATTATTATCAGAGAAATATAAAATTCCTAGTCATCTTTTTTCTGATCTAAGAAATTTCCTTTGTACACCAATTGTTTGAGAGCTCTATTTACAGTATCTTGAAAAGTTATTTTACCCCCAAACAAACAATACTGAATATACCATGGGAAATGAAACATCATCTGTTTGGGATATGCAATGGTGAAATTATGCAAAATAACAGTAACCCCCACCAAAATTTTAAGCAAAGTCCATTCCCCCCTTAAGGAATGTTTACATAATCAGCATTTTCCCAATTTCATTCCAGCCTAAAATGGATTTCCACTGATTGAAAGAACCAAGCAAATCTTTTGATCAAGGAAAAACCACTGATCTATGGAGGCAATTGGCCCTTGCTGCCTAATGTATAAAGTAAACAAGATAAAGAAATGATGTCATCCTTACTTGAGCAGCTGTACCAAGTTGTGAGCAAATCCTCTCACAAACTGCGGTTCCAAATTTGGTATGCATACCAACTCATACAATAAATGAATGAAGTGGAGGTGATCTTCTTTAGAGAATTTTCTTCCATACAACTTCAAATATCTGTAAAGAGAGGAATCATGATGAGTTCAGACTGATAGACAAACCATTATTCTCTTGCTGGTGAAGGGTTATGCCTAAAATGTCAAAAGATAATATTTATCACTATACCTTTTGTTTTATTTATAATCAATATTTTTGTGTATGTTTAAGAAATCATAGGGTATTATGGATTTTGAGGAACCAAACTTTTTCTTCTGGAGGCTGCAAGTCTTATCATACCAGCATCAAAGCTAGATTCACAATAGTGTACCATACCATACTGGCGCAAAATTTTTACCTGGTTACAGCAAGTAAGGGGCTTTCATAAACTATTGTTCTTGTCGCAGTTTGAGGCCACAAACTGCAAAATGCCCCTCATTCACCTATTTTGAGGCCTGTCAAAATGTACTATTTTTAGGAACAAGAAGACTTTCTGTTCAATGAATAGAAGTTATCCTGCCAACAAAATTTTCTTTTACTGAGAAATCTATTTAAGATTTCCCCCAAGGAATCAAGGAATTTGCAGCCTACAATTATTTCCTCTCAACTCTCCTTTACAGCCTCAAGCTCTTGAAAAAGCCATAAAGGCTCTTTATGAAAACAAAAGTTTGGTGGTTTATATATGTCTTAGCAAACATACATTGTTAGTCGATTGCACCATATCAAGACTCCTGGTGTAAGCTCTTTGAACACAACAGCTCTTCCAAGGTTGTACTTGATTTCTGACAAAAGTACATTGGAATCATCATCAAGCCTGTCTTTATAGGGCAGCAATGAGTTGTAAGGTATCTCCTTTTGTGGGGTAAACGAAAGTGGCATAATGAAGGTTCTCTTTAGCCAATTTCTGTTGTCTTCATCTGTTTTGTCTGTAACAAGAAATGAGTCCCTTTCAAACCTTTTGTGTCTTCTTAGCAAAGTGCCCTTGATTGAGCAGAAGATGTAGACAGCTCTTGTCTTGCTTTGAAAGTTTGGGATCTTATTTCCTCAAAGACAGATTGCAGACTTGCTAGATTGCAAACTTCTTCCTCCCTATTCCATCTTCAATCTCTCAACTTCTTTCTTGAATTATTGCCCTACCATGTGAGGAACTCGTTAGTTGTACTTTGTAATGTAAGAATATTTTGATCAACTGGATTTTCTTGCTGTTGAATGATGTCTCCACAAATTGCTCCAAAAGATTTTGTTTGTTGTTTTCTTTTAGGCCACTTTTTCAGATCATTTATTAGACAACATCAACAAAATAACAGCTTGTGCAACAAAGTATTCACTGTAATTCACCAAAGTCTGTGATAGAATGGTAAAAAATGTATCCCGCAAACTTCCTTCTTTGAGATTCTTCAAGCATTTGCTAGAATATTCGCAGTTACGTCGAATGAATCGTTTCAGTTTGAGCTGACTAACGATTACTTGTTCATTCCCCAGCAGCCATGTTTAATTTTTTAGCCTCGATTTTGTAAAAAATACAGGTAGCTGGTATGTGAACGAGACTAAAGTGAGAAAACTAACTAAACTTGAAACTTCACACATCTAACGTTGCACGAGGAATCATGTCACAAGTCTACTTCCAATCGGGCAAAAAAGGTACCAAATCCAAGGGTGACACCAGAAATCTTCCGACAGGGGGGACTACAACTTTCGACGGATGGACTAAATTGACCAAAATTACTGTTTTCATACGTCATTTTGCCAAATTCCCCTGGAAAATGAAGCAAAATTTCCTTCAAAGGGTAGTTTAGATGCTTATAATTGAGGGGCTGTAGCCCCCTGCCCTACCCCTGACAAAGTGTTGATTGATAGATAAATTGTCATTTCTCCGCCATATATGACGTTGCGCAAAACTAGCAGCCCGTTTCTCCCTCGTTACCATCCTTCGAAGTAACAAAGTTACCACTCATTACCAACTTTCTATCTTCTGTCTCTGTGACAGTTAAATTTAGATTTATTTCCAAACCTTTCATCAACAAACATGTTAATATGGTCCAAAGCACAATCTTGCTGAGGACTTAAAGTTAGTTTGTAGGGTTGGGTTTTAGTTAAGGCAGTCTGTCACGCATCTGATTGGTACTGTGTACCAGACTCCAGCAAACACAGGCTTCTGATTGAGTGACAAGAACAATATAAAAGAAAGGCTTGTGATCCTATAGACTTGCCCCAAGTCTATCTCTTCCGTCTGTCTACCGTTCCCTTTACGGTAGTTCCTGGATCCGCCATTTCCTGGATCCGCCATTCCAACATTCCGTCCAGAGAGCTAGAGTTCTCTCTGGATGGAATGTTGGAATGGCGGATCCAGGAAATGGCGGATCCAGGAACTACCGTAAAGGGAACGGTAGACGGACGGAAGAGATAGACTTGGGGCAAGTCTAGTGATCCTACGGATCCTACTGAATTTCTACGGCCGTAGAAAGTGATAACGATTAGCCATCCTTTGTTTCCAGGGCACAGATTCACAAAGAGATCTGTTGTGTTGAGCTTTCAACTTTAGCACTTTATTGCAGCCAATCAGATGCGTGACAGACTGCCTTTATTAGTAGATGCGCATCAATCCTGTTATTGGGAAGAATGTTATTGTGGCATATCTGCAAAGAGTACCACCCTGTACGACCCGGTACCTTGGGTGTCAGACGCACATATAAACCAGGGGGACGCTGGGCCCATATGCATACGGGGAGTCAGTCCAAGATATTTTCCGGCCCGGCAACCAAAAATTATCAGTTCAGCTTCATTGTAGCCCAAAAATGTCAGCTATTATTATACTTAGCTGTAAACGAACATGAAATATCCATAATGCAAATTGAGGCCATGATTAACTCTACCCAGGTATCATTCTGATTATATCTGATGCCAAAAATACCATGGCCATAATCTCAGTTTGTTTGGATCTAAAAATATCATGTTTGTCAATATTCTGACCCAGAAATACCGGACTTACCTGCCCGTATGCACATGTGCTGAATGCCCCCTTGGGCGTTCTTTTAGTTTTGGTCTGGTACCCAGAGTAAACATACTGTAAAATTTGTCGAAGACATTATGTAGGTTTGTGCCTATGTGAACCCTTTGTCCAGAAGACAGACTGTCTCTAAATATGCGTTATATGTTTTACCCATGTTTTTCCTCGTCAATTCTTTCTTTCTCTTGTTGGTTTTGTCAACTCTAATTCTAACGTCGAATCTACCTTGATATTTCCCGCTTGATGCTCGCGTGCATAAATTCACACCCAAAAATACCTTCGCAGAAATCCATGTCTGGATTTTTGTTCTTTTGTTTTGAAAAGACTGAAAACGACACTGATGGAGCTTTCGAATGGACACGAATTTGTATGTCACGAATGACAGACACAAATTTGTCCTTAGTATCGTAAAATGACAAAGAGCGCTCCCATTTTTTCTGGATCAAGAGGGGAACCAAGGAGAAAATGCTCCATGCTACAATTTTACAAAATCGTCTATCTTTCTTTGATATCCCCATATCACTTTCCTTTCCTCATAAAATCTCGGTCCTCTGTTTTTTCTGTCTGAAAAGCCGCTTTCTTTGGCAAAAGAAATAGGGGCGAGGAGCTGCTGGGCTCTGAATCGAACTTCCAGGTGTCAAGTAGGGCTGTGGAGGGCTTTTCCTTGTTGGAAAAGTTATCTCAGTATGAAAACTTTTCGTACCATTTGGCCACCATTAGCGTTTTGCGTATCTTGTTTTCCTACCCTGGGTACCAGACCCCCAACAGACCAAATCAGCAAAGGGACCAAAGGGTACGGGTACGGGGAGTTTCGAGAACAGCCACTTTTCTCTTGTTTTTGAGTTCATTTTCGGTGAAGGGCGTATCACTCTCCAAACATCTCGTACACCTTTGGCAAAAATCCTTTTGTTTCAAGGAAAATCTTTAAAAAATCCCTGAAATTCTATTGTTTTTAAAAACTCGCACGCTTTTTCGGAAAGGTCATACACGCCTCGATTTTTGGATGAAGAAATTTCGCATGAGCACGGTCCGGGTACTGTCGAAAGGCCACACCCTAAGGTAAAGGTTGCCCCATCCCCAATCAGTCAAATTCATTGACGATCATTGTTCTTAGCGAATTAGCCAGGGGCAGCTGATTGCCAAGAGAATGTGAGGGGCGAGTCAGCTCCCCTCAGCCATAAATAGCAACAAAACTGTAACGAAAAGGTCGAAAGCTCCTCCCTAAACTGAACGAAAATATCGTTTTAGGACCGGTTTAGGACGTTGTTTTCCAACCAGCGGAAGAATTTCACGCCTCTTAAATCGCAGTATTTCCAATGGCGGGAGCTTTACATTCTTGTATCTTGTGAATTTTCAATTAAATGTTCTGAAGAAGAAAGCGTTGCTTTGAGAACCTTTGAAAATCGCAGCACCTTTAGTTTCCTGTACACACAACGAGCTCATTTTGTTTATGAAGTTCTGTAGCGGCTCACAATGGTGCGAGGAATGCATAAGTTAGATCTCGTCTTTATCCCATTGTTACGGTACATAATTCCAAAGCAAGTGAACGTTTATTTCGGTGTCTTTCCATCGATTAGTTGTTTTCGTTCCCTTTGTACAAATTTATTGCTCAACTGTCTGTTTTCTATTGAGCTTTTCACAAGTTCTCATTTGCTCAACAGGGCGCGAAAATTCGCTTTGTTTTTACACTATGAGGTCGAGCATATGGCGTCATTCTCCGCACCTCCTTTGTTTTCTCTTTGTTCTTAAACCATGGCGGCTCGTATGATGGTTTTCTTATTCAAAAGTTTTGTGGGTCTCATAAAACAAAAGCCCGGACAGCTGTCTAGAACCTGTTAGATGTTTGTCGAACATAATTAAATCTCTCCAAGGTTCAGTGAGACTCACAAAACCACGAGACGACAGGTAAAGATGGCGCTCGAAGACGATCTTCACAAGCCGAATTCAAGGAGAGGAAGGCCCCTTTTGTATGGTGATAGTGCTAAAGAAAGTCGGCACAAATCATACAGAAGACGAGATGAAACGAAAGTATACTTGTCACGCGCGTTCCTTGACTGGCAAATTCAAAAGGCGTGGAAGTATGGGAGCGCACGAAATGGCGATTTTGCATTACACTTGCTGGAAATTCACGCCTTGTTCTGCCGCTCATGCCACGCCAGATCGCCGTAAGTATAAATTGTAACTAATTTACAAAACATTACAATTCCCAATTACAATTAATTTCTATAGTTAGAGTACTCAAATTACTTTTGCCGGGGTCCTTATGTGCTGCGGTGAGAAATACTCTTGTTTCATTCATATGAAGGGCCCTTGTGGGTTTCAAGGTGTGAGAAATAATTTCGGCTCACTTTCAGAGTAGAAATTTGGACTCCCTCGAGACAGATTTCGGTGTTGATGAAAATAAGTTGACCATGAAATTCTTGGTTGCATTGAAATGAGTTTGATCGAAAGACTCTTTATGAATTGAGAGAATGTTTCTTTACATGCTTGTTGTAGCGTGAACGAGCGTGAAAGTAATCAAAGAGCGCTTTCAAAATATGATTGAAACTTTTGTGAAACTTCAATTGTTTGTTTCTGATTGGACAATTCTATCTTGTACAGTATATTGTCACAGCTTGTGCCTATTCTGCAAAATCCTTTCGTTTTCAAGAAAGTCCTTAGATATTCCCTAAAAATCCTATTGTTAAAAACATCTTGTACAGAGTACAGAAGAGTGACCACCACTCGGCGGTCTTGCAGCGAGAGTACAAGTACAAGTGTGCTCAAAACGACAGCCTGTGTTGTGTCCCAAACCCGTCTGGAAACAGGCTATCAAAAAGAGAGATGGGGATCACCATAGGGATCATCAGGGGTTTCCTTTTTATAAGAAACTCGACCCATACACGTTTTTTTATAAGAAACTGGTTTATAAGAAACTAGTACTACGATGACCAGAAATTTAAGAAACTCTAGTACGCTCAAGAACAGTTAGGAAACTCTAAAACTTTATTTCTGTATGTGTCTCTTTTTCTATGTCTCTCTAACAAAGGTATATTCGTCTTTTTTGACTTTTAACTGCAAAATTGGTAAATTTTTGCCTTGATGTGCATGGCTTCTTCTTGATGACAATGTCAATGCAAAATGGAAGCCCTTTCTCGAGAAGAAGGCTCAACTTCGAACAATACCGCAATTTTAGGCCCAAAAAATAAGAAACTAATTAAGAAACTTTTACTGCTAAAACACCAAAATTTTCATGCGAAATTAAGAAACTTTTAGTACTAAGTGCTGATCCAAGTTTCTTATAAAAAAACGTGTAGTCCGCCCATAGTCTTGAAATTTTCCACATTTTAGTACAGAGTACCAAAGTTCCTATATTTTTCTCTTTTTTGGTAAAGGATTCTGATTTTCTATACGACCGTTGCTACAGATATATTTTCTAGACGTTTGCATTTTCGAAATATAAGGTTGCAGTGAATATTAATCAAAAACAAAATTCAAGGAAGAAATTTGCCATAATATCTTGCGAAGATCTGAAATTGCAGCTATTAAATCTGGGGCTGCCCGATTAAAAGTCCATTATTTACTCAGGGTTTTTGGCAGATAGGGGGGATTTTTGTCCGAGGAAAGCTGATTTTGTCATTCTTTACCATTTTCCAACGCTTGGGGGACCGCCGCCCGACCGAGGGCATTTCACTCATTCGAAAAGCGTACGAGATTTCTTCAGAACAAAAGGATTTTTACGGTTTTTGGATGGATTTTTGTTGAACACAAAAGGATTTTTGGCAAAGGTGTACGAGATTTTTTGGAAATGGAATGCCCCTCGCTGCCGCCCTCCAAGCCCCCTAGAGGTCGCGTACGCTTGTGAGTGCGTGACCTAGTAGCCTGTGCGTACAGACTATACCCAAGGAAAAGGTATAGCCTACCTTTTCCTTAGTTAGGTATTGTCTGCACGCAGGCTAGCGACCTAGGGGCTTTCAAAAGTCTTCGCATTTCGATTCTTCGTCGCAGCAAAACAATTTGAATTTAGTTCATTTGAAAAGTTCGCTGAGCATAGTCATGGCTAGACTTATTACTTTGAGTCCTAGTAATCGCTACCACCCACCTACTCTACTGGCTCATACTAGGACTCATGGCTTCCCGGCCAAAAGGTTGGCCCTATTTAGGCCAAATACCACAATTTGTTGTGGTACCAATCACAGAGCTTCATTGTGGTCACACGACCTGCTTTCCGTGGTCACATGATATTTTTCTTGCTACTGATTGGTTTATTTTTAGTAACTGCCAACTGGAGGCTAGAAATGATATTTTCCAGACCACTGATTGGCACATCGTAATGACGGCAACGAGTCGCATACTAGTACCATACTGGTATGAGCGAGTAAGGGGGTGGGTGGCAGGGCCGCCGAGAGCCAGGGCGGGCCCCGGGGCAACTAGTGGATGCGGGCCCCTTGCTTGGCACTGGCAATTGGTCCCTCTATGGCGCTCTAACTTTTGTGTTATGTTGTTGTTGTTATCACTCCTTTTGTAGCGGCAAGTCAACAGAGGGAGGGGGCGAGACAAGAGACTTTTGGAATGAGTCTACTAAAAGTGCACAGTTGGGAAAATTTCGTGAATTCCAAAACATGAAAATCGTGAATTTTTATGTCGGATTTTGTGACTAAAGTTCAATGCAATGTCAAATCCTCATCAATTTCTAGCAGTAAAATGATCCACGGTAAGAACTAGGCATGTCGGAATGAAATTCTATTTTGGAAGGCTATAACTTGATGCGAGCGCAGCGAGCAAAAATTGGGTTGGGGGGCTCGCCCCCGGGAAAATATTTCATGACCACGCCCTTTAGATCGCTGGAAAATGCATCATTTTTGTAAAATCTGCCATTTAAAGAGGCAAAGGATCGTGACTGATGGAGGTTTTTCCGGGAAATTTTGAAAATAGAACCTCAATCAATTTCACGAGGATATACCGGGTCCGCCAAAATAAACTATGCACGTTTGACAGGCCAGAATAAATCGTACACTGGACCGATTTTGCAGATTTATGACTAAATCATTTGCAAAAAGCTTGAATCAGATGCTGGGATTTTTTGCAAAATTTTCATTTTTTAGAGCTAGAAGCGAGTTTCCTAAAATGTTAGTTTTCGAAAACACTGAAAAACGATCAAAAATCATCGATCAAGTTTTCTAAAGAATCGACATGAATGGGCAAAGAGAGAACTTGTTCGTGGTGATTTGCGATTTGGAAATCGAATCATTGTAATTTTCTGTACGAAAGTTCGTACTAAACCCCCAAATGCTCCTGAAAACATTTTCTCTTTATTCATTCATGTTGAATCTTTTAAAATTTGATCAACGTTTTTTGATCGCTTTCAATGTTCTCGAAAACAAACATTTTAAGAAACTTGCTTCTGGCTCTAAAAACCGGAAACGGAAAAATTTGCAAAAAGTCCTAGGATCTAACCCAGGCTTTTTGCTAAAGATTAAGTCATAAATCTTCAAAATCGGTTTAGTGTACGATTTATTGTGGCCTGCCAAACGTGCATAGTTTGGGGTTTATTTTCGCGCACCCGGTAGATTATTTTTGAATTGCATAAGATCAAAAATGACAGATCTTCCCACGGGCCTAAAGAACGTAGATAGAAAAGTAATAAACTTTCTGACAGAGTTTATTTATTCGAAAACATCAGTAATGGCATGAGCAATACTTTCAGTAGCTTATTCTCAATACGATTTAACGAAACAACGTTGATAGCAGCAAGGAGATGTAGACTCCCGTTCGATTTCTGTGCATTTTTGTTGTTGTTTACATTCGGCCAGAGAAACTTACAACAAACACAACACAAAGTTTATTGCAATTGAAATGAACTGAGGCCTGTGATATTATTTGAGCTTGAAAGTGCAATGGACAAGCAGAAAATTTGATTTTGCCGGGGCCCCTTGCGGGGCCCAGCTAGACGATATCATTGCAACACACAATGGAAAAACAAAGCTTCATTTTTACGGGCCCCTGGCGGGGCCCGGGCCCCCCCCCCCTCTCGGCGGTCCTGGTGGGTGGGGTAGCGATTACAAGGACTCAGCGTTTAAAGTCTTAAGTCATCGCTCCCCATGGCTAGAGTATCAAATGGTTGCCGTGGAAAAAGATTTTTTGAGCGTTTCTCGGGAGTGCTTTGCACCAATCACATTGCAGGGAACTGATTGCTCTGATTGGTCTATTCAGCAGCAGTAGTAGTCCCACCAAACCGAGGTCGAAATTTTGCTGGACAGAGCCTTTCTGCCAGTGCTTTTTTGCTTGAGCAGAAAAGAATATTTATTGATGTTGCAAAGATATAGAGGATCATAAGCCAAAGGAACATCCTTTTTATTCGCGAATATTTTTCTAACTTATGGAACCTAGAAACCTCGAGGTCTCATCAAATAAACTTTTGTATCTTCAGAACGAGGCTTTGCAAATCAGGATTTCTTCATTTTAAAAAGTTTTGCAATGTTTCTCAGACGATTGCGCTGAAAATTGTGTCAAGGAATTTTGTATCAATGTCCTTTGCGTTCCACAGGCCCGTCGGAAGCGGGGCTGGGGGGCTCGTGGGGCTTCAGCCCCCCCCCAATAATACGCGAAAAAGGCTGTGAAAATCAGACTCTTGGAATTGAAGATTCACTTATCCATGTTTGAGGACGTTGCCAGAATTTTTATCAAGCTGTCATTTTTGATATTATGCAATTCAAAAATTATCTATATCCTCGTGAAATTGAAGTCCTATTTTCATAATTTTCCCGGAAAGACTCCCATCAGTCATGATCCTTTGCTTCTTTAAAACTCAAATTCTCCAAAAATGGGGCGTTTTCCAACGATCTAAAGGGCGTGGTCATGAAGGATTTTCCCTGGGGCCAGCCCCCGGACCCCCATTTTCGCTCGCAACGCTCGTATCGAGTTTCATCCCCCCCCCCCTAATGTGAATTTCGTTCCGAGGGGCCTGGTTCCATGATAGATCGACTAATCAAATTATTTCAAATTCTCTCAGATGCAAAGGATCATGGTACAAAATTCCCTGAGGCCATATTTAGCAAAATCGTCTGGTGTTTAAAGTGTCATTCGTGTACTCAATCCATGAGGAGGTAAAACCAGTACTTTGTGATAAGTCTGTCATTTGTAACATAAGGATACACACGAAATAGACTCCTGTTTCCCATCCCCTTGCCTTGCCCTAAGTCTATTTCGGCAAAAAACATTGAAAAGGGAAAAGCGAAAATTGAAATTTACGTTCATAGTTTACTTCGTTTCACTTTCAGATAGACTTATTACAGTTGACGAAATAGACTTGGGGCAAGTCTACTTCCCCCGTACGTTTTGACCTAATTCCTCATTCCTCGTATTTGTCCTGTTTCCCCTACGAATTGCTTTGTTTTCTGGTAAACTATTCACGTTTCTCGTTGTCGACTATGGTCCCCATGGTCGACCCTTTTCGATGCCACTGCAAATTTTTAAACAATGCTTGGTTCAGATCATAGAAATGATCCATGTCTATGGTGCAGATTCTATCCAAAAGTGTTTCGAGCCTTGTAGCCTAGTAACAGCCTAGTAGTAGGCAAAAACACAAGAATTAGATGGAAAAGAGGGTGGGCCGTAGATTGATGGCTCGAGTTTCTTGTTTCCCAGTGGGGTTTTGCTGTCTTTGTTTCTGCGAGGGGATAGCTGAAAAGGGGCTGAAGCTGAGTGATCTTTTTTCATTGTTCCCCTTTGAGTCTCTTTTGAGCAAGGTTTGCTGAAGGGATACAAAGGGCCTTGGTGATTAGTCTAGGGTCCACGTAAACTCATTATATAAGTCCATCTAGCTTTTTGCTCGTTGTCGTTGTTGTTGTTGTTGTTAATGTTGTTGTTATATAGTGACAAATCAGTTCACGGAGCGACACAGGAGATTTTAAAATGAGTCTACTGTCGACCTAGGACTCCCATAAATCGCTTTGAAACTTGTAATAAATGCAATCCTTAAACTCGTTGCATGGACGATAAAAATGCGCGGGAGTTTTTCTTATGGCAGTTTTATTCCTCCCGGTGTCCCTGTGCCCATGAATGTTGTTGTTGCTGCACCAGGGGAAGTTTTACTGCTACTCAAATATGAAGGACAGCGGGATACCAGGAGCAGATGGGAAATCAGGCCACAGGGAAACAGGGAGGGGCAAAGCTGCTGTAAGAACGGTAGAAAGCTATAAGAACTACTGCTTTTCTTATTACCCATGCTTGCAGCATTTTCTGAAGTAAAAAAGGTTTTCGTTATTTTTTTGTAGGCATCTCCATTATGACAAAGACAGACCCATTCCATACACTGCAAGGACTTATTCAGAGTCGAGATCAGATTGTTGTGATGCCTCATGCGAACACTGCCATAACCCTGATACCTCAAGAACGCATAACAACAACAACGGCACCAAGTCAATGCGAGACATATTGCCAAGGAAACATTCATTGGATGAAGACATGTTGCCAAGGCGACATTCTCACGAAAGCAGTAGATATCTGCCAGATGAAAGAACGTGGAGACGAAAACATCGCGAAGAGGACTGGAAACGAGAAGGGAGAGAAGATATGCCGCAAATACGGATAGGTCATTGCTTCAGTCAAAGACCACGTATGAAACAAACCATGATTGACCTTGATAGCACATCTATAGGTTCTCAGAGACATCCACCGCCTATGGACAAAGAAATGTACTCCAAAGTGAGTGAACGCGCTGAATCCTCCCCACCTCCTCGAGTTATAATTTTCCAAAACGAATCTGACATGTCTGATGATACCTCTGCGGAGGAAAGGTACTTGAAGTTCTCACAAAGTCCTCCTGAGGGGAGATTCCCGCAGGAGGAGAGATTCCCTGATAGCCAATCAGATGATGATGATGATAATGAGCAATTTGGCGATGAAATACGGACTGGCGATCAAGTTATCGTGAAAGTGGACCCGAAGACACCCCCACCAGTCCCATCTCCGAGTGTTGACAGAGATAAAGAAATGGTATGGGATGATACTGAAGTTGAGGCACCGTCTCCAGCTTCTGTCATAATCAAAGTTGAACCTCGTACACCATCACCTATCGAAGAAGATGCTCCGGATAGTCCTAAGGATGGATCATTGGACAGACCAGAATTTATTACTGGTGAGTGAGCTTTAGTTATTTTTGGAAGTAATGCCGGTTGAACCAAAACATCTTTCCAATTTCGATGGATAGGAGAATATTTGATGGATTGAAATAAATCGAATTCTGCTTGATAGCCAAAAGATTTAAGTATTTTTAGAATTTTTCTCGCGTTTCACTCATTCGAAAAAGCCCCGGTGGGTGCAATGTTAATGAAAACATGGCACCACGCTCGTCCATGATTTCGCTGAGAAAGGGGTATATTCGAAGCAGAATCCTAGGACCTAGAATCTCAGAGAAAACGTGGTATTTTTCTTCAGAAAATATCCCAACCCAAAAAAATTTAAATGCTGGTGGACTCGGGAACCTAGAACAAAAGTCAATTTCACCTGGTCCAAGTTTGATACCCAAGTTTTATTTGATTCTACTATTCTCCAACAAAGCCAGCAAAGAGATATCAGAAAAGTGAATCGCAATAAAGTGCAAAAATCCCAAACCTTTCTCTCAGGACCAGCTTTTGCACTGTACAGATTTCTTTAGGGCTCAGTGATACTCCTTTAAAGGAGGGTTACCTTCAAAATTTTCCATGATAAGGGGTATTTTTACCAGCTAGAAAGTCAGAGAAAAGGGTATCCGATATGGACGAGCGTGGTGTACCTTTTACTATTGAATTGCACCCACCGGGGAAAAGCGTACGAGATTTTTCAGAACAAACGGATTTTTTTGGATTTTTGATGGATTTTTCTTGAAACCAAAAGGATTTTTGCCAAAGATGTACGAGACTTTTTGGGAGTGAAATGCCCCTCGTCGTGAACCTTTCAAAACGAAGATGTAACTCCTCCGTGTATTCTGATTCATAAAACCCTCATGAAACAAGTGAAAATAAAATTAAAAAAATTTGCTAAGAACGACTAACAATACCGAACAATACCCTTGGTACCAGACTCTGTCCTTGACTGAAAAAATAGTTTGTAAGTGATTTTGCCCAGTACTGGGATTTCTGGATCTGAGAGTTGACTTTTTATAAGCAGCTTATTATAAGAAATACGTGTAATGTGAAGGATAGTAGAAACAGCAAAAGGCCTAAATTTTTATTTGCCTTTTTGCGCAGTGTAGTTGGCATGATTCCGTGAGGCGTGTGTTGACCAATCAAAAGTCTGTACCTGTGCTGTGCCAAAGTCAGTGACCGCAAACCAAGCTAAACCAAGCGGCAAGTGGCAAAGCTGCAAGCGCTGTCAACCTAAGCGATGCTAGTTACGAGACCCCTAAACTGCTATTGTTGAAAAGAAATGCGCATTGTGTACGCTTCTGCGAAGGCGATCCATTATGACAGGTCTTGTTTGTTACATCACCGTATAGGCTCATGGGAAATATTGTGAACTCCCATCTGCATGGCTTCCTATTGTTATTTTAACACATTTAACAATGCGTTGTCCTCTGTTGAACGACACATTGAACAATGCCTGCCCTTGGGAATGCAAATTTGAATGGCACTGGTGTCTAGATAAAGAATCTCGACACTTCTCCGGCAGTTCAATCTTGCCTTGGCGAAACAATCTGTGAAAAATTTGTGAGAAAGATCGCCTTGCACTGCTAACTTCAATCTAAAGTGTCGAAGACATTGAAGTTTGTAATCGATGGAGAATAGCTGGAATCCCATATCGCCGGCGAGGTACCCTATGCCTTGCCCGTCATCTCTTGGATTCTATGAAAACGACGACTACTACTCTTCGCGGGCAAGGGCATATTCCATCAACTCTCTTGTTTCTCAAAGATTCAACGGACAATTCTCAGCATTTCAAAATCCATTCGCCGGCAATGCGGAGTCTATATTTGGTAACGGTAAGAATATGCGCTAATTTCGTATGTGTTGATCTGGTTTGTGGAGGCTTGTGTTGTTGTTGTGTTTTTAAACAGTTTCTTTCGGGAAATGATACAGATCTTTGTTTGAACCGTCCTGTTTCTGTTTTATGCGCCAGTGGTGTGGCCTGAAAATTAGCGTAATCTCAAAATAGATAGTCTCGCTGGTGCTTTTTGTGCTATATTGAAGTTTTCTGGAATAGAGTGGATACGAGATTGATGTTTTTCAATCCTTTGGTTCTGTGTGCTGTTGACGTTGATATTAAATCTGTCTTTCTCCGTCCAAGCGCTTTCAGAGGCCTCATTTCGCTAGCGTTAGCGCATTGTATGAAAGTTCCTTGCAATATAACGGCCCTAAACTGGGTAGTTATTGTTCTCTTATATTTTCTTTTATCCTTTGTGGCGCTTCTGAAACTTTATTCTTTGATCAATGCACACTGTTCCGGTGCCATTGTCGTTGCAAGTTCGTTGTAACTTGCTTACAATTACGCTACGCTACGCGTTCGTTGTTTCTTTTATAAGAAACTTGGATCAGCCAAAATTACTAAAAGTTTCTTAGTTTCGCAAACAAAGATCCGTTTTTCTACTGAAGAAAGGTTTCTTAATTTGTTACTTATTTCTTGGATGCATGAATTTCTGCCACGTATTTGTTTCTTGACATACATCACAATGCCAATGTTCGACAATGTTTAGCAAGAAAGAATTGCATTTGGCTCAAAACATAAAATTACAGTGAATATTACTCAGGAATAAAAGTTTAGCGACAGTTTTCCATGACACTCTTGAATTTGCTTGAATTTAGATTTTGAAAAGTTCCTTATCACTTCTTAGAGATTGTACTAGATAGAGTTTTTTAAATTTCCTGCCATCCTAGTATTCGTTTCATATGAACCAGTATCTTCTAAAAAAACCGTGGGTTATCATTCATGTAAACAAATACACGTTACCGAGATAACTTCAATTCATCGAAGATCTTATGGAGGTGATAGTGCCTCTTTAAAAGCCTGTTATGTCTTCCGATAAGTAAAACACTTTCGTTTCAAAATTCAAAATAATGTTCTCTTCGACCTATGATGTTTGTCTCCAGATTCAAAGTTCATCTTTAATAGGCCAAGCTTTCTCGCCATCTAAAAGAAGCTCTTGACTTCTTTTAAATGAATTGACAATTTATAACCTTTTATATCCAGGCAAATCGTACGCTAAAGCCTCTCATTTACTAAAATTGTTTGCTACCTACTGCTGCCGTGCAACTTTTTCAAGGAATTATGCTTCGAGAAATATCCCTGAACTAGAAGGTTCAGTAACTTCTATCGAGTTCTATTCTTGATAAGAAGCTCTTGACCTCTGATGGTTTTAAGAAGCTTTGCCCAGTAATTCTAAATTAAAGCGGCGTAATAATCTCTTGTTTTAGCGGACTACGCAGACGTATCACAAACACGTTCAATCGAAGATTACAAGCAAGAAGATCCATCCGCTGCACCACTTCCGTTTCCAACATGTCCCGCTCCCAGATTTCCGACCATTTCACCTTCAAGAGATAACAACATACGCATTCATCTTGAAAATAAAGATCTTTGGACAAAATTTGATTCACGTGGCACTGAAATGATTATCACCAAAACTGGGAGGTAAGTCGACTGTTTTTATTTCTTAAGAAGAGGTCTTTTGCTAACAGTTTTTCATGCTTGCCCTCAAAGATCATGTTTACCATGCTTTTACACGATATTTTGTCCAAGAAATTATTTGATTCAATCAAGAACCTAAAAACAACTTTTTTGTCAAGTCATCTACTAAATGCACTTTGATCTGTCATTCTTTCTTTATTCATCTTTGCGCTAAAGTGGCAATTTTCATTCCATATCTGAAAATCATCATTGCAAATAATAGGACCTTTACCTTTTAATTTGCTGTATATTGAGTGTAAATGTAGGAAAAAGTATCATTTAAAGTAAACAGGCTGCGGCAAGGGCCAGAGGTTAAATGAGAAGTGTCCCCTGTTTACTACGCATGTTCCTCGAACCTCGACCATGTCTCTATTGGGAGGCACTCCATTTTCTACATTTGCAGATCTCCCAGAACTTGTTTGTCTGCCAGTGCCAGTCGAAAGTAATTCAGTTTATCGGGGCCCAGTTGCACTCTTTGGACATTTTTTTATTTTCGTTTAATTTTTCATTTTCATTTAATTCTTTTAAGGAGGGTTGCCCTTCAACGAGTTGGTTTTCAAGTGGCGCTCCGAAAAAAATGAAGTTGTCAAATGGCCGGACGGGGTGGGCGAACCCGTTCGGATCCGCGTGCCAGCGAGCTGAATCACAGAAAAATTTCGATAACCTTCCAGTAGCGGACCACAATGCCAGTTAATGCCTGATAACCAAAAATTCACTGTTGAAAGAATTATTACAGGGCCCTCATGGGAATGGGGTATAACATGTATGCTGATGATACCATGATTTCCTATTCCTCCAAAAACTTGGAAGAAATGCACATGGTGTTAAACGCCGAACTTGTTGATATCGAGAAATGGCTTCAAGGTAATAAGCTATCCTTGAACGTCGTCAAAACACAGGCTATGATAGTTGGGTCAATGCAAAATGTAAATAAAATGGCAGTGCAGCCTGCTTTGTTACCTGCGTTTAACGTTGGTGGCACTGACATTGATTTAGTGAGCAAAGTAAAATACCTTGGTCTCCAAATAGACAACAGTCTAACGTGGAGGTGCCAAATTGAGAGTATAAAAGGGAAAGTTTCTCGAGCAATTGGCCTTTTGAAATACTGTAAAAACTTCGTATCTATGGAGACATTGAAGGACATTTATCGTAGTATTGTAGAACCACATCTAAACTATTGCTGCTCCGTTTGGGGCTGTAGTGGTATTACTAGAATAGAGTCTCTACAAAAACTGCAAAACAGGGCTGCCCGAATCGTTACGGGTAGTCCTTATGATGCACCATCTGTGCCGTTACGCAAAGAACTAGGCTGGTTGTCCATCAAAGAAATGATTTTGAAAGAAACATCTACTATGATGTACAAATCTTTAAACGATCTAGCACCACAGTACATCAGTGATCTTTTCGTAAGACTATCAGATTTCCACACTCGTGAGCTAAGAAACACTAAAAATGATCTTGCGGTACCGTTAATGAGAACAGTAAGTGGCCAAAAGGCATTCTCTTACCGTGGTACAAAAGTGTGGAACATGCTTAACGACAATATCAAAGAGGCTCCCTCTGTCTACTCTTTTAAATCAAGGTTGAGACAGTTGGGGTACGAACATCTTTAATTTTGTACAGATATTTTTTGTATTCAGGTGTAAATTTTTATCTAATTTGCTTATATGTATTATATTAGGAACTTTACTTTTGACAGGGCCAAATTGTAAAACAATATTTATTGAATTTTGTACCCTGTATAGGGCCCTCATAACCACTTTCGTTGCTTTCAATTGGTTGCTTTCAATTGGTTGCTTTGCAACTTATACAAGCCAAAAACAGCCATCTGAAAGTATTTTTTGTTTAAGTATAGAAGGGTCCAAAAGGGCCCTTGTTGATGGCCCAGCCCCGTAGCCCGACTGGCCAGTCATTCCCTGTTCTCGAATCTTCTGCTGCTTTTGCCCGCGCAGTTATTCGCCCAAGAAACATAGGAATGTACAGGTATAGTTTTTGACCTTCCAGTCACAGCGGAATTTTGCAGAAATCTTCTTCTTTTTTATAGGCCTAGCCTTAAAAATCGAAGCAAAGCTGAGCAGGCTGTAAATTTTTGACGCACAGTATGAAACGTCTAAAAATAACCGAGAGACGAAAAAGCTTTAACACAGTCAGTTAAACGTATTATATTAGGACTTCCCAGATTTAGACAGTGCATTGTAAGATTCTCCCGGATTCATGGGTATGCTTTTTCTAAAGCTGTCCCGTATTTATGGGTACTCTTTTTGAAATGTAAATGGCACAAGCCCGTGATACCAGAACTGAAGATATCCTCCGAGGCATAACCAAAAATTACAGGGTGGGTCATGACCCAGCTATGGTAGACTATTAAGGTGGATGTGCACTTAAGGTGGCTCACTACTGAAAATTTGAAAATCATGAAACATCGATAAGGTGGCTCACTATCAAGTAAGAATAAGTTCAAAACACACAAAAAACAATTGGTTAAGGTGGTTTGCTACTGATAAAACTTTCACAGTGATACACACTTAATGTCATATCGCTCATGCCCAGATAGGGTAATCAATTTTGAAGAATTGCTCTCGCACAAAGTAAGGTTATCTTTACCCCAGCGGCACACCTCCGTAGATTTAGCGGTCTAATGCCCCCGCGCCGCAAATGCCTCAATATTGCAACTGTAAATCGAGGGGTGAATCACTCTTCCGAAAAGGCGTACGAGATTTTTTTAAACAATAGGATTTTTAGGGATTTTTTACGGATTTTTCCTGTAAACAAAAGGATTTTCGCCAAAGGTGTACGAGATTTTTACAGAGTGATTCGCCCCTCGCTGTAAATGCCCCAGTTTCACAAAGAAATTTTGATTAGAGAGAATGGGTGATTGCCCAAAGTTGTGTCTCCTTTTAGGGTCTGTTTGGTCCAGCATTCCTTGCACGTGCAGCCTCTTGGTTTTCCTTTGTTATCGCCATTTTCATGGGCCTTGGAAATGGCGGCAACAAAGGCCAACTAAGAGATAGCGCGTGCAAGGCATGCTGGATCAAACAGACCCTTTAAATGCATGACTGATCGAAACTGTTCATAGACCATGTAAGGAAAAAAGTGTAACGAATCACTAGATAAAATCGGAAGGAGAAAAGGAACAACAAGATTTTTCTAATCTTATTTTACAATTTGCTGTGACCAGTGTCATACGAAAATATGCCTTGACCATTGTGAAACGAAAATGGCTTATTTTAAGGTGATTCTCAGATCCTTTACCACAAGAAAATTGTTCCTAATTTTAGTAAAGCCAAAACCGATGAACCAGGTCTTTACAAGAATAACACAGTATCGTTAAATGTGATATATTACTCTACCAGCAGTGAACACAAGCGAATCTCGAGGCGAATGGTTTGCCACCATTAATGTGTCAAGCACAACTACCAGAGGCACTAATATTTAGTATTGGTCTTGTTACCATACGAGCAAAGTGAAAGATTTCTTCGCCTGTTTAGAAAGTCGTACTTTACTGTCGGTTATAATAATGTGAAAAACGAAGCTAATAAACAGGCACGTTTACAGACACCACTGTATATATTTCCGTGGAGATTCGTCGATGTTTGGCAGTTGCTTTTTATGCGAGCTTTATAAATGTGTATTAATCAGTCGAGTCTGCATGCAGGCTACCAGAAGCGGAGCTAAGCAAGCACTCGGGAAGTGACGGGGTTTGGGGCCTAGCCTCAGAACATTTTTGTGACCACGCCCTTCACCCTCTGGACAAAAGTAGGAACCTCCTTTTAGCTACATTTTCATCTGATCTTTACTTAGATTATTTAGTAAAAATCACTTGATTACACCATCTTTCTATTGGGCAAGCAAGCACATTTGTTCTGCCTAACGCCTCTTTTGATATAGAGTTGCTCTAAGTCTATTTCGTCGATGGTAATAAGTCTGTCTGAAAGTGAAATACGAAACATTTCGCTTTTCATTTTCAGAGTTGCTTTTCGTTGACGAAATAGACTTGGACCAAGTTTACTTTTGATATTGTTTTTTCCATTTGTGTGCGAACCTCGAGGACCATCTTTTAGAAAAGTGAGGGAATCCAGACCCTCTCCTGAAAATTCATGGAAAACTCATAGCGACCTTTTCTCTCTTTTTTTTCAGTAATTTACTTTAAATGGACTGTGAGGGTTTCTAGCTATTTAAGCCCACTATGCATGCCACATCCCAGGCATGGGACCCACGACCCATAGTTTAACTTTACGTCCCTTCCGAAGGACGGCGAGGTGCGAGGGGCATTCCACTCCCAAAAAATCTCGTCGCTTTTTCGAATGAATGAAATGCCCCTCGGCGAGGTGGGTTGCAAGGTCAGCCTTTCGAAAGCTCACCCATCTGGAGTTTGACCTCGCTCGACCTCGCTTAATCAATTTTAGTCTCCTGACGGAAACTGTATAAGCCGCTCGGCCGCTCACCCTACACTCGGCCTAGGATAGGATGAAGGGACTTCAGATGTTTTTATTTCGTTTTTATGTGAGGTTTTTTATAAGTTTTTATGTTTTCTCTTGAGAAATAAAAGCTGATCCGACTATTAACCTCATAAATTTTTCGTTGTTGATTTAGCATATTGCTTTTTTCACAACCTCGTTCCCAGGGCCTACGGTCTTTTTCATGTACACTTTATTGTAACGAAATATGTTTATGTACATGTGTCTGGAGCGATGGGCAAAAATCACTCCCTTGAAATCATGTACACGTTTTTCTTTTTATAAGAAACTGGTTTATAAGAAACTAGTACTACGATGACCAAAAATTTAAGAAACTCTAGTACTACGCTCAAGAACAGTTAAGAAACTCTAAAATTATATTTCTGTATGTCTCTCTTACGTTATGTCTCTCTAACAAAGGTAAATTCATCTTTCTTTAACTTTTAACTGCAAAAATTGGTAAATTTTTGCCTTAATGTGCATGGCTTATTCGTGGTGACAATGTCAATGCAAAATGGAAGCCCTTTGTCGATAAGAAGGCTCAACTTCGAACAATACCACGATTTTAGGCCCAAAAAATAAGAAACTAATTAAGAAACTTTTACTACTAAAACACCGAAATTTTCATGCGAAATTAAGAAACTTTTAGTACTAAGTGCTGATCCAAGTTTCTTTTAATAAAAAAAACGTGTACATCCTTTATTTCCATGAGCATCCTTTATTTTCAAGAGAAATCTAGGAGAAACCTTTATTTCTCCTATGAATTCTCATACGCTTTTGGAGGACGTGATCCACCCGTCCGTCTTGGGCATCTGTTCCTCATAGTCATGGTTTCATTGGCCTTTGACTTGACCTCATTACCTAGGTCACATTGCAAGAGCATTACTCCTACAATGGTACGTAATATCCAGGTGACCGAATTGTGAAAGCAACCAGGCTTGTTCGAAAAGCCGTGAAAATTAATTAACATAAGAATAGAGATAATAGGAGAACATGCTGCTTACTCTAATGTAAACAAGATTCGCCTTCTGCCTTTTCAGAAACAGTTGCCACCTCGATATAATTAAGTAGGCCTATAATGCGTCATTAAAACGGGGGTGTATGCATGGACGGATGGAATCATTTTGCACACATTCGACAGGCACTAGTTTTGCGCGTAATCGTGTTCTTCTAGATTAGAATTTGGCGCCAATTCTCGACCTTCGAAAGATCTATGAAAAGATGAAGTAGATTTCTCCGCGTTCGTTGGATCGTAAACTCTCGCTATCTTAGAAATCGATACCAAGTGCTCCAAAATACTCGCCAAAAATATTTTGTAGCATTTCATTAATTCTTGTGGAAAAGTGCGCAGAAAAGTGCGGAAAAGAAAGGAGAGAACGAACTAAAAAGATGTCAGACATCCTTGATTTCTTCAAGCTTCAGAGATTACAAGTAATACTTAGGCCTAGTTTAAACATGGTATTTTTGCCGTGTCAAATTTATTAGATGCTGCTAAAAATTTCCAAATGTCAATTAAATTCGACATGAAAAATGGCAGGAGTTCACCAGCTTTGTCGTGTTAAACAGCAGAAACATGAATTGATATCGTATTTCTGCCGTGTTTAATTAGTCAACTCTGGGCGAGGGGCATTTCACTCCCAAAAAATCTCGTACACCTTAGGCAAAAATCCTTTTGTTTTCAAGAAAAATCCGTAAAAATCCTTTTGTTCTGAAAAAATCTCGTACGCTTTTCGAAGGAGTGAAATGCCCCTCGACTCTGGGCTATGGTCTGCGGTTTCTGTGTGTTTGTGATCAGCCACTGCGCTTACGCATTTTGAAGAAATGGCCTTTTCAACCGTTTTATTTTCAATCGGACACGGCAAAAGACGATGTCTACCTAAATCAGAGTTTTAGACACGGCAGATTCTGCCGTTTTTAATACAGTTCGATTCGACACGGCAAAAATACGATGGTTAAACTTGGTCATGATTTTCGAAAGGTTTCCCCCGTCCTTTTCTCATTCATCGTAAATAATATTTATGAAGTAACACCTTTCCCCCGCAACTACTCAGATCATATCCCGACCAGCCCTCGGTTTCCATTCAGCAGACATGTGACATGTTTTCAATAGAATTTCTGTATGAAAACAAAAGACCTGCGACAAACGCAGTGCCGCAACACCTCTCGCGTGGGCAAGTGCACTTTCTTCTTCGCTAGGTGAGACCGTGCATGAATTTGTCACACTTTCGGCAGTGTTTGTTATCGCAAAGTTATTCATCTGCTTTATTTCGGGAAATTGAAATTCAATGTTTGTATGAAAAACCGAAAGTTGTTTGCACTATTTTGTTAATTTACTTGTAGAATGAAGACAAGTCGAGCTTCAGCTTTTGACGCTTAATTTTTCAAACACAAGGCTCGTCGCTACGCTACAGAGCCTCATTTTCGTTCTTTGTCCACCTTCTAGCTTGATGCTGGGATCCTATCCTGGGGGGGAGGGGTACTTCATTGTTAAGTTGTACTGGACGTGCCGCTCATATGGATGGGTTTTTTCATCTTAAATTCTCTACATATATGGGTCTGTTTTTAACCATAATTCTGGTAGATGGGTAGTCCTTTGAGAATTTTCTTATCACAATGATAATCTACACCAAAAAATTGAAATTTTCCTTTGTTTCAAATCGACACATTCATACGAATGGGTCAAAAATTTCCTGATATTCATGCAAATAGGCTCGAATTTTTTTTTATATTCCGTCATACGAATGGGTCCTTTTCTCAAAGTCCAGATTCAGGTCGAATCATGTTCACAATGAAGTACCCCCCCCCCCCCGGGGATCCTATATATCTTATTCCTTCTGGCAATGATCCGTTTTTTCTCATAAGAAACTGGTTTATAAGAAACTAGTACTACGATGACCAAACATTTAAGAAACTCTAGTACTACGCTCAAGAACAGTTAAGAAACTCTAAAACTTTATTTCTGTATGTTTCTCTTATTCTATGTCTCTCTAACAAAGGTACATTCGTCTTTTCTTGACTTTTAACTGCAAAATTGGTAAATTTTTGCCTTGATGTGTATGGCTTCTTCTTGATGACAATGTCAATGCAAAATGGAAGCCCTTTCTCGAGAAGAAGGCTGAACTTCGAACAATACTGCAATTTTAGGCCCAAAAAAATAAGAAATTAATTAAGAAACTTTTACTGCTAAAACACCGAAATTTTCATGCGAAATTAAGAAACTTTTAGTACCAAGTACTGATCCAAGTTTCTTATAAAAAAACGTGTATGCCTTCTGGCTTCCAGTAATGTCTGTTTGATACAGACTTGGTGCTAGGATCGTTAGGTTTGTGTAGATTCTGTTGAAAAGACCGGAAAAGACCAAATTTGAAGAAAAAGCAGTCAAATCTCCTTTCCACAAAATCTCAGCACTTTTGTGAGATGAAATCGCTAAGGAAATTAAATGGATGACAAAAGCGAGAATCAAAATTTGTTGTTATAAACCTTCTTTCTACGACACACCAGTTGTAGCTATTCACAACAACAGCAACACTCTTTGCATTGCTATTCATTGGATTGAATTGAATCACTACCGATAACAATTTCAAGTAAATCATCATAGTAGCTTAGCTAGGGGGGACTGGGTCCATCTAAATGCAAACTGGTGACAGACTGGTTAGTCTTTTCCGGGGTTCCCCCATGGTAAAGGTACCTGGGGATGTGCTGCGAGCAAGGGTATACTTTTTCGGACTTCTAGTCTAGCCAAGGGTATACTTTTTTGCAATTTTGGCCAGCAACGGTCTAGCCAAGGGTATCATTTTTGACAATATTGGTCTAGCGAACGGTCGTGACATCATATTTGGCACAAATTTGACAATATTGGTCAAGAAAATGGTCAAAATTGGTCTAGCCAAGGGTACCATTTTCGTAAAAATTAGTCTAGCCAACGGTACCCTTTTGAAGATGCTCGCGGCAGACCCCTACCCAAAATTTGGCCAAGACCCCCCCCCCCCGTGGTCTCTTCCTGATCTGTTTTTTATCATTTGTTTTCCTTATACGTTTCCTCATTCGAAGTTAGTTTTAAGAGAAGCTAAGCTTATCGAAGCAGCGTCCTGATCCTTTAGCCTGGAATTACAACCATTTGGCGACTCTCCTCGACTCTCCTCACTCTATGTAGTACGTTTGACAGAGCGGGGACTCGAATCCCCGTGCTCGATCTCCACTGATCAATCCCTAGTGACAACTTGTTCCAAGATGTGTTACTGATTGTCATAAAACCATGGGTGGCTAGACACCGCAGCTGTGCTTGATTGCCGCAGCCTTATACTTTTTAGGAGGGAAAATCTATATAAACCTCCTCAGCATGACGATATAAATTTTCCTCCGCAGAAGCATGCAAGCTGAAGCATAACTGCGGTGTCTAAATACCAATGATAAAACCATATGGAAAACAGAGTTATGTATCTCGAAGCTGAGCTAACAATTGTTTTATTTTCCTTTTTAGACGTATGTTTCCACCAATGAGAATCTGCGTACAAGGTCTTGAGCCACAAACCAAATACTTCGTTCTGTTTGACGTCATACCGTTGGACGATAATCGATACAAGTACTGCAACACTGAATGGGTTGTCGCTGGGAAAGCGGAACCTTGTCTACCAAGTAGATTGTATATACATCCAGATTCACCAAGCACAGGGGCACAATGGATGAAACAAGTTATTGCGTTTCACAAAGTGAAGTTGACTAATAGTACAATGGATAGTCAAGGGCATGTGAGTTGCATTTTGTTATATCGTTAGTTTTTTAGAATCGAAATTCTTTGCAATGAAGAGATGCAAGTAGAGATCCAGGTTATTGAGAATGAGTAGGCCCGTAATTTTTATCTTGAAGAATGGCGCGAAAGCGTGTATTCTGATTTATTCTATATCAGAAAAAATTGGGACGAAAGGAAACAAAGAGGGCACCGATTTTTCCATTCGCACTGAAACGAGGTTAAAGAGTAGTCATGGGCAGTTGAAAATTTTTATTGCTGTGGTGAGCTCATGGAAGCTAAGTGGCCTTCAAAATGAGGAACTTCTGGTTAATAGTGAAGAGTGTGTTGATTCTTGGATTGAGGAAACATTAATCTGGATACTTGTAGCTTTTGTTCACTGCTAACTTCACTGAAAACTTGAATTTGGAGGCTTTTTATCATCTGAGGCTTGAGCCGACAAGTTAGGCCCATCCGCCATCGTCTGGACCACTCAGCTTTTCGTACAGTGTTGCTATCATTTCCATATCCGGACATGAAATCGAGTGAAACAATTTCGTCCTAATTTTCAATGTGAAAGTCCATGAGTCGTAGTTTGAGCGTCCATCAATCTATCAATAGCGAAAATTACGAATTTGTAATCAGTCTCGACTCGAGTCTCGGGGTGGACATGATATTTCGCTCCTGATGGTATCTATTTTGTGGTATTATAGTGTATTTTCTACTTAGTGTTGTCAGTATCATCTATCGTATCGTATCATATATTGTAAATTTTGATGGAGTAGTAATTTCTTCAATTCAATTTCAGATAATCTTGAATTCAATGCATCGATATCAACCACGACTTCATTTTGTCAAAGCAAACGATATTTACACTTTACGCTACCAGCCATTCTTCACTTTCACATTCCCGGAAACAAAATTCATTGCAGTCACTGCTTACCAAAATGAAAAGGTATACATTGCATTTATCCTCATTTATGCTCCTCTTCGAAATGATTCGGATGTTCCCTTCAGGGAGGTATGTTTCCAAAATATACAGAGAGAGGAAGATGACGTATATGTGTACTACTGACACCTCATATGCTCTCTTACACTCACGATTCGGACGCGTTTCATCAAAAAGCACTTTAATTTTTTTTTTCGAACAATCTTACATTTTCTGCTCAAGAAACCACCTCTGAGGGGACCATTATGGAAATAAGGTCAATTCGACCTTTAATGCTATCCCTGCCACTACAATTATGGGTATTTTCAAAGGTATTTATTTAATTTGTATAAAAGTTGTAATTATGTGTCTATTTTTAGCTCTTAAAATATTGTAAATCTTTTAATTATTTTTGTGGCAAATTGATACATACATACACACATACATCATCATCGTGCAGGAAAGACCTTCTGAACGTTTGCAACCGTTTCTATCCGATCCTGCACCGTTGTTACACACTCCGTTGATACACATTCACGCCTTTTGATGTGTCACTATTCCCTGTTTTTGATATATTACTGTGTGCCTAAAAATTTTTGTCGCACAGATTTGTCATATTCGCCAGCAAGGCAGTGTCTTTGGAATTTTCATTGTTTTCGCTAGAAGAAACATCTGAAAGATGACGAATCTCGCAAGAACAGGTCAAAAGATTACCCTTGTTGTACAATCTACAAATCTTTGAACGTTTGCAGCTTGGCTTTCTCTGCTTTCCGCCTTTGCGAAATACCCGGGAATAGACCATCGGTCGTTGGACACCGCAGTTGTGTTTGAATCCCACAGCTTTGTTCTTTTGCGGAGGAAACAATTATTTACTACTATGGAGGAGCTCCTCCACAGGTACATATTAGCTGCAGCGCTCCTCCATAGAACCAAACCAGCAGTTTCTAGCTACCCATGGATAGACCCACTAATTTCAATCGTAACTTCAATTCTGTTCTCTTGGTTTATCATTTTCTTGTCGATCTTAGGTAACGCAACTGAAGATTGACAACAACCCATTTGCAAAAGGCTTCAGGGAAAACGGCGCTGGAAGAAGGTAGGTTTTGCTTTGAATTACCTGTAGCAAGTCAAAGGGAAGCTTCAAGGTAAAGAGAGCATCAGTCCTCTTTCTGAAACATTTACATGTATAGCTTTGTCAGTGACGTAAGTCATTTTATTAACGCAGGATTAGAAGAGGAACGCACATCGGAACAATGACACATAGTTGTCCATAGATAGAATTGCCGCAGTCTTTGGCAAAGACATAGTTTAACCTTTTCTGTTCTAATCAACTTCCTTTCCCATGCACAGAGATAACTACAGAAAGCGCCCAAGCATTACACATGATGGTGATGAGTATGAGGATTCCCTGGATTTACCGATGCATGGAAGAACAGGATCTTCAAATTCTCCCGATCACCAGCCAAGAAGCCCAAAGGGTACGTGTTTATTTATAATGAGGTGGTTGAGCAAGTACGCACGCAGGCATATGTTCTTTCGTCCCTGCACTTTCGTGTTGAGACTTGTGCGCAGGAAAAATGTTACAACGAAAAAGTGTGTTGGTCAACTAAAAAGTCTTGAAAGCTGGAAGCCTCTTTATTTTCCCTGTTTGAATCACAGAAGATACGTGCAGCAACCAATGCTGTATTTCTTCTCTCAGTCATGTATAGAAAATTCAAGTACTTTTTAATACAGGTTTTATTTATGGGCTGGTCCTATTCGGTTCCCCACGTCACTTGTTAGCGCATGACTTTTGCTCGAGAAACAACCAATGGAGCTTTGCATTTCTGCTGAAATAAGTTTGTAAATATTGTTGAGTTCTACATTTAATATAACAGCGCTAGATTTCGTCGGCTAGTTCTTTCAAATGACGAAAGAAAGCCTGTGGGTGACTCACGGAATTCAGCCGATGTGCAAATACAAAAGGGACAGTATTCCAAACTCCCTGCAATTGTGTGTCGTAATAACGCCCTAACTACCATTAGGTGTCCTATTACCTACCCTAAACTCTGTATTGTATTTTGAGTGCTTCATTTTAATGAGCCAATGAAATTTCAAGCATAATGATGTAATCCAGTTTTATCTTCGATCTAACTCTTCTATCTTATACGTTTCTTATAGCACTAAGATATGACTTTGTAAATGGCAGTTCCACAACGGTCAAAGAAGACGATGAAACAAAAACTCAGTCAGCATCAGAGTCGTACACACCTCCAGGATATTCATCAGGCAACGATCCCTCCTCCGCTGCAACCAATGATCGTTCTAGCCCGCAGTCCCAAACCAAATCATCATATCACACATCCAGAGGGAATGACTATGCCGTTCAAGTGGACCCAAGCAGCGCGCAGATGCGACAATTTCCTCCAATATACGGTGCCATACCAGTAGATTCAGCAACAGTGACAGGCACATACCCTGGTGGACATTTCCCAGGTTCAAGGGAAGCTTACGCCAATGCTGATTCGCAGTTTCCGGCTGCGCAACGACAAGGACTGCCAACTGATGCTTATTCGCAGAATCTTCATTGGTTTCATTCCGGACCCCCTGCATACATGTAATTACTTCCATTGAAAGTTTTATTGAGAGGCTTGGGTTGAATCCAGTAATCAAAGTAGGGGCGTTTCCGTAGGGTTAAAGGCACTTGCTGATAGACCTAACCCAATTTTGGTTAGCGGGAATTTGCCACCCCCCCCTCCGGTCATGGTAGATATTTCCTGGTAATTCTGCAAGGAGAAATATTATGGCAATGAAACTTCCTGACTTTAGGCAACTACCTATTGTGCAACTACTTGTAAACATATTCATTGAAATATTTTGACAAATGAGGGGGAGTTAGACAATTTGTCGGGACTGTCCTTGTCCAAATCGCCAGTTCATGCCTGTAGCTGTTAGTAGACCAAAGATGATTGCACTACCTATTATCAGGCAAGAAATAGATAGCGGGGTCTTGCCCCCTACCAAATATGACGTGTCAGATAGCCTGGGGTCCAATAATGGTTGAAAGACTTGCTAAATATTGAACGTTTACCCTCATATAATTGGGTTGTCAAGATCAGTTTTCTTAAAAAGCCCTCACATAAACCATCAAAGTCCTACAATTTGCCTCAAACTAGTGGGTTGTATCAAATAATGAAAGCTTTGCAAGTATGTGACAGGATAGAATCTTACCCTTTTCACAAATTTCCCCGGTGGAACAATAGGTCTTTTCAGTAGCATACCCCAGAAAGCGTAAAAGCGACTAAAGCCAGTCTCGAATTACGTGTCACCTAAGATTTGCGATTACGCAAAATTGGTCATCCAAACTTTCCAATTGGTTTTATTCGAGGGCATTTTCACAGGACATGTGATTTGAGACAGACTTTAGACCTCTCGTTAGGTGCTGGAGTATGTAATATAGACAGGGCATTTTTTAACATACTCAGTGGTGGGGGAATTGCCCCACCAGGCCCTATGACTTGCCCCACCACTGATGAGCAAAATGCTACTTTTACCCCAAATGCCTAGGCCACTGTGGGGCCAAGAGAAAATTGCTGTGTATAGGTTGGGAAAGAATTTTCCTAGAAATGTTAAATCTTCCACTTTAGCACTAGCAAGCATGATATCGGGAAATGCATTCTAAGCCAAAGAAGGATCTGTCTTCAAAAATTTTCCTCCTGCTCTGATTCATAGGACAACTGTCACAAAAATATCAAAGTTTTCTTGTCGCTTGTGGCAAGCATGATATTCGGAGATGCATTCTAAGCCAAAGTAAAGGGCGTGGCTTCAAAAATTTTCCTGGGGGCTTAGCCCCCAGGCCTCCTCGGTCCAATGCCCCCACTTAATTTACCCTGGCCACGCCGCTGAGCTAATGTCCTTGGTAAGAACACATCTTTACCAAAAAGAATGCCTTCAAGATACATGTTTGAAACAACCTATCTAGCCCTTGCGACAATACCTGGATTTTTTAGCGTATATCAACATCTGAAGCACATGTCTATAAACCCTGTACAATTTCTTGTGGTGAGCGTGGGCCCTTTTGAAAAATGCCCCACCACTCAAAAATCCTTATAAAATGCCCTGAATATAGAGTAATCACTTTGAAACTAGTCAAGCCAAAGAAAGGTATTTATTAGGTCCTCAGGGGTCATGGTATCACTCTATGCCTTTCCAAGTTGCTAGGTAAACTATTGGTAGACGCTACCAAACCTAGTAATCGACCAAACCAAGAGGTTGTTGAAAATGGTTTGTACTTCTCCTACAGAGTAAACTCTTTGGAAAATCCCACAAACACAGTTGTTTAATAATTTCTCGTTTCCCCTCTTGGCAGCACAGTAGCATTCCCGGGATATTATCGATCAAAGTAAATTTGAGTCTCGTTGAGGTATCGTCCTAATATTTATGTTGACTTGTAGATGGGAATTTTGGTTAAAGTGGAAATTTTCTTGGTTTCGTAATGCAATGGTATACTTTTATTCATTTTAATACGCGTTTGCTTCAAATTGAAATTGTAAATAATTGCATTCTAAGATTCGTATGGTCTTACGTTTAAAAGTATTTTGGCAATTTGTCTTCTTGTTTCTCTCGACGGTACTAATCAATTCCTATTTATTCAATAAATTGTTGTTATTCTCTGTTTAAGAGCTTTTCTGTGCAACATTTTCCGTGCGTCAAATCCTCTCCTAAAGTGAAGCCGTATATGTCATTATAAATTCTTAGCGTAATTCGGGTTTTATGAGTCAGATCTTTTTGGAGTTCCTGATGTAAATAATATGGTATATGGATTCAGTAAAAGAAAATGGGTGCTAACGTTTTAATTTGAAATGACATCTTAGAAAGAACACATGCGCAAACGCAAGAGGCTGTAAGTTTAAGTGCAGTTGTTTTCCATTCTATGTGCACTTTGATATTCAAGATGGGAATAGACTTAGACGGAGCAGTAATTTACTTCAACAGCCTATTTTCTTTTGGAAGTCACAGCTATTCAGGGGGTTTTAACCTTGGGGTAGTCGAACTTCCAACTTATGCGCATTTGGACTCTTGCATTCACATAGGGTAATTAGACATGTGACGTCGTCTCGCGCCATTCTATTGGCTGTCATCAGTACATGAAAATATAAAGATGGAGTGATTTGGCTTCTTTCTTCTATGTGATACAAAATTCCATTGATCTATTCATTCGACATCTATGACAGTTTTAAAGTTTCTAGTAGCTTCTTCCGAAGAGTGTGTAAAACTTGGCAGGTTTCTTGCAATCTGGGTGAATACATTTAGTGCCTGGTTCAATTTCTGCGGGCTGTTTGAAAGGAATGCACAAACTCTTTGCACCCATTGATGGAGCACCAACTTCTGTTGATTCCTCTCTGAAAAGAAAAAAATAGATTGAAGGTATGTATGTTGTAAAGATTAAAAAAAGCTAGCTTCATATTGTTGCCTCTCGATAGCCAAAGAAGCATATTTACAAGGTGGGTGTCCCAAAAATTGTTCTCCGTTTATGTGGCTGCTGTGGAAGAGCTGTCACTTTAGTTGTCTCTGTTTTACACAGTTGCATAGGTTAGGCTTCAGCTTCAACTTTGAGACCGCGTTTTAGATAATATGATAGGTGGTTGTTGATTTATGGCAGGGGAAAGGCAAAAGCAATGGTTGCTGTAAAAACAGGGCCTAATGTTTGAAAGAAGGGGTTCTTGCGTCAAGATTGTGTAAAACTTGGCAGTGTAGGGCGTCAAGACATTCGAATTTTCTCTACGTTCTTAAAAGGGTTGACAGCGTTGTGTTTCACATAAACAACATTATTACTCCTTTTAAAAATGCAGACAAAATTAAAAACAACGCTGGAACTCTTTCTGTGAAAATTCACTTAATTGCACATTGCTGGAGAAGAATAGAAGGCCGTTCTTGAAGTAACCACTTAGTTTGCCTTTCCTCTGCCATAAATCAGCAAACTTGTCTAATTGTCTCCAACAAAACTCATTTAAGTGCAATTTTTTTTCAAGAAGACATGTTTTAGAATACGTTCAAAACTGAAAATTTGCATCTGTTGCAAGTTTCTCCTCCATACTTCGTTGTCTCTCAGAGAGATATTCTCATGAAACATTTTGGGGAATTTAAACAAACTGTATACCTTGCGCTGTCTTTCTTGATCTTTTCTTCGCAAGGTGTGTCCCCACAAAATGGACTTTGAATGATCTGTAAAATTAAGACAATAAGGAAATTACATTAAAGGGAGCTATGCGAATAAACTTAGTGTATTAGAAGCAAAATATTTGGGACAAAACATCTTGAAACGGATTTATGGGTAAGCTCAGACCATTTTCATGAAAGCAACGACGTCTATAGCCTACGCGCAGACCCAATATTCCGAAGAAGAAAGAATATTGGAATATTGGGTCTCTGTCTTCGGAATATTGGGTCTGCGCGCAGGCTACGACGTCTAAATCTGAGTACGATTACATTTTCAGATTATTAAAGGCATTGAATCACGATAAGTAGACCTGCTTTGCCGTGTATCATGTGATCCATGTGAGAGAGATCAAGTGTCACTCCCAACAAACTAAAATGACCTGCTGTTGCACAATGCGTTTCATGTGATCAGTTTCATTTCACATGAACGTTGGCCAATCAGATGCGCCATCTAGAACCACGAGTCAGCAAATTCTGACAGATAGGGTATACCTTGCCATTTTATGCTGATTCAGTTCCTTTAAATTTTGAAATTTATTATCCATGCACCGGGTGTCCCAAAGAAAGCGCAACAGGGTAAGAAGTTCCTCGCCGCCATCTTAAAGGGGCTGTACAAGATTTTTGTAAACAAAGATAAATATCAGCTGGCTAATATAATCAAATTCAATGAGAAATTCCTCTCTAATATGCGCGTGGCGTACAATTTCTTTAGGAAAGATCCTTATCTAGCATTACGTGTGATCTTAGGCTGAAACATATCTGAAACTCGTCGGAAATCCATTTAATCACAGCTGTATCTTTATAATCATATGGAGACAATTTGTATCAGAAGAAAGTGCAAAAGCGAATCTCCAAGATGATACATTTATTTTCAATTTTCATTGAATAGTCACGATAAATTAGCTCATCAGAAAACAGCCAAATCAAAATTTTCCCCGAAGTTTCTTATCAGCCCCTTTAAGCGTAATCGTGAGCAAACTAAAATGCTTTATGATTACAATTTTCAAAAACTTACAGGAACAAAAGAATCAGATTATCAATGAACATTACCTTTTTTCTCTCTAACATGCTACAAAATTCAACCCACGATGATGTTACAGATAAGTTCTCTTCCAGTTCTTTCTCAGCTCTAAAGAAAATAGAAAAATTACAATATCAGGTAAGTGATACACAAGGTCACTATTTACCATACGTTAGTCCTATGTTAGAAGACTATTTTAGAATAAACATGAGCTTGCATCTGATCGCTCATACTGCCCCTTCCTTTCTGTACAAACAGAGGGGAGGCTTAACAAACATGATAACAAACATGGTAACAAACATGGTAACAAACATGGTAACAAACATGGTAACAAACATGGTAACAAACATAGTAACAAACATGGTAACAAACATGGTAATAAACACGGTAACAAACACGGTAACAAACATGGTAACAAACACGGTAACAAACATGGTAGCAAACCTGGTAACAAACATGGTAACAAACATGGTAGCAAACCTGGTAACAAACATGGTAACAAACATAGTAACAAACATGGTAGCAAACCTGGTAACAAACATGGTAACAAACATAGTAACAAACATGGTAACAAACACGGTAACAAACACAGTAACAAACATGGTAACAAACACGGTAACAAACATGGTAACAAACATGGTAACAAACATGGTAACAAACATGGTAACAAACACGGTAACAAACACAGTAACAAACATGGTAACAAACACGGTAACAAACATGGTAACAAACATGGTAAAGGCTTAAGCTGTGATAAGAAGAACGAAAAAACGTACGCGAAGTAGTGGCTAGCAGGAGGTTTCAGACTTTCAAAATCTATGACAGTTTGATGGAAACCAGGAACCATGATTCCCTTTTAGCAGAGGGTCCTTAGGAGACTAGCTTTGCTGAAGGTAACCCTACTTAAATATCTTAAAATGAAATGCAAATTGAAATAAAATCACAGCACACCGTCGTGAATGTGATTGGCTAGATAACAGGGGTGGAAAAAATAGCGGACCACAGCACCAGTGGTCCCAAAAAATTTTTCAGGTCTCCAGAAGGAATAAAAGAAGATAGGAAAAGGAATAACGACAGAAAAGCGAACATGGAAAGCTAATTTTACGTCAAAATAATACAGTTTCTCTTTATTAGTAGCCGTTATTATATAAATTTAGACTGTCACCAGACCAAGACCACTAGACCAAGGAATTTCATACGAAAAATGCTGTTCATAAGTCTGGAATTGGTCAGCTGAAAAATAAACAAAATGTACGATTGTGATTAAAGATTGATAATCAGTCTTCAATTTCTGTCCAATTCATTACATATGGTGACCTGTCAAAAAGTGGATACCTTTTTGGAGAGATTCTCCCAGAAATTTTTTCAAGACTTGTTTTGGTCCCAGAAATTAAAATATCCCCTCTGCTAGATAAAATTGGATAAAATCGATAACAAAAGATCTGGTAATTGGATGTTCAAAAAGCCTTCTTGTGCCATTGGATCATGCTTAATTCCCAAAGGAAGGGAGTCGAATTATAATATTTTCTTAGTGAATTTCGATGTACCTCGAATTACTGAAGGTCACCTAATTCTGTTCTTTGGATTCTTTTTTTACTCAATGAACGCCACGACAGTGCACCTTTAAGATGCACCAATATTTCGGTTTTGATATTTGACATTGTCCCCGAGGTCTACTTTGGGCCTGTTTGTCTCTCTTTTCTTAAATTTTACTCATCTAATTATGAACCATCATTACGCTTACTTTTTGTACATATCAGAGTATATCGTCTCAAGCATCTCTGCCAAAGTCTTTGCTTTGCTTGCTGATGGAATTGTTTCCTGCAAAAAGATTACAATTATTATTATTGTTATTATCAATTTCTTTAAAAGTTGGCTAATAAATACAGTAGCTGTACCAAAGTTAATTTAGGCCAACTTAAAAATTAAAATATACATAAATACGTAATCAAAGTAGTAAAATAGTAGATATAATAAATATACAAAATTGAAATACTTTCAGCATAAAAACCATAAATGTTGAAATCAAATAACGCTAAAGTTTGGAATAAAAGTTTGACATATCAGCAAAATTTCAGCAAAATTTAAAAAACATTGACTCGATTAAGTGTACTTCACAAAGGCACATAACGTAGCGAAACTATAAAGTTGCATAGAACTCTTCAAACGGAAGTGGAATGGTGCAAAGTTCGAGCTTTTCATTTGCAGTAGACTAGTGGTGACATTTGTATGGAACTGGATCGTTGCTAAATTATGAGAAATTACTTAATATCGCGATTTTTCGTCCACAACGGTATTTTCACCACCGTTGCTAAATTTACTTCACCGCCAACTGTTTTCTCGTCGAGCATTTGCTTACCACTGCTGACTCATTCCCATTTTCCCCACGGCTGTGGTTCAATCAAATTCATAATACATGAGCAAAAACTACAGTGCTATTCATTGTGGTGGTGAGATGAGTAACATAGGGCTCAAATCATTAAAATGGTCGGTGTAAAATTCTATTACAGTTTTCTTTGAAAAAAATGACTTGGAAGGAACTTAGGGTTTTTGCTGTAAATCTGCCGTGGAGATTTATTGATATCTTGATTAGTTTCAAAATGGTGGCATTTATTGCGACTATGACGTCATCAAATTTCTAAATCCTAAACCAGAAAAGCTACAAATTTCTGCTTGCCATCGTATCGTAGACCTTTGTAAACTATGGTTTTCTTGATGAATTCTCAATGAATTCTTTCAAAAATAATTAAATTGCCGCCATTTTGAAAAAATTAAGATATCAAAAATTTCCATGGCAGAAGTACCAGAAATTCCTTTCAAGCCATTCAATTCAAAGAAAAATGTCATAGACTTTTACACCCACCTTTTTAAATATTTGAAAAATTTGAGCCCTAAGCTGGGATGGGCTAAAAGAGACAACCCGACAAGCAATTATTGGGGATGATAAAAATACCACATACCTTTTGCAACGTGTCTCGTCTCACTGCAACGAACTGTTTATTCTGTATGTCTCTTGGACCTAATTCTATCCGAATTGGAACTCCCTGTATGAAGTGAATAAAAATGTTCAAATAATGATGATAAAAGGAAACAAACTGTAAAAACGACAGCTGATAAGTAAACCAAAATTGCTTCAGTAACTTTAGGCATAGAAAAGTTGACACTCAGAACTACAGTAAAAACCCGCATATAAGAACCTTACATTTTGAAATCACCCTGTTTAGGTTCTTATGCACATGGTACTATTCTTGAAAACAAGATGCAAAGTTCTTAAATAGGTTCTTATCAAAGAATTAATTACAGATCTTCGGGAATTTTGGCCAAATATAAGAAAACAAGGTTTTCACCTACTCATTATCATGACACAATTTTCTGAAGAACAATATACACACAAGGATTTTTTACATATGCTTTGTATATGGCTAAATCTCTTAAAATATTTTATCACATATTACCAACCAGTAGTTTACATCTAACTTTTTTTTTAGCTAAGAACCTTCCTTGAATTTCAGGATGAATAGGTTCTTCTGTAATGGGGTGAAATTAGAACATTTTAGGCCTTAGGTTCTTAGAAGTGGGTGGTTCTTATATGGGGTTTTTACTGTATACAAAAAGTACAAACTTGTACAGAGACTATGATATCTTTGTTTGGATGATGCTTGTTGTTTTTATGCTTTGCTGTTGTGCTATAATACACACATTAAGAAGATTACTTTATGTTCTTTCAAATTTCCTGGTCATCTGTTTTGATTGTTGTAACTATATTTGTTTATCTGTTCTCTTAGCTGCATTCGTGTAACTCCTCGCCTCTTTTCTCACAATGATTCGTCAAAAAATTAGAAATTGCGATAGCTTAAACTTTTTTCAAAATTTTTCTCAAATTCTTGAAAAGAAGAAAAAACTCTAATTCTAGAAATAGAAAAAACTGAAGATTTCAGAAAAGTCTAACGGTAGAATTATAGCGAAATAGCTAAAGTTTCTTTGGAGCCATTCAGTTCAAAGAAATAGGTTATAAAATTTTGTGCCAACCTTATTAAAGATTTGGAACCAATGCTGCTGACAGTATAATTATGAACTAAACTAACCTTTAATTCCCAATGATTGAATTTCCAGCCTGGAGAATAATTCTCACGTAAATCTGCTTTCGCTCTGATTCCAGCTGCTTTCAGTTCTTTCTCGAATTCTTTACAGCTGTCGTACAAACTGTTCTTTGCGTCATCAGTCAAAGATGAAGTCAAGCCACATGGCACGATTACAACCTAAAGAGAGGGTGAAGATGAAGTTGTTTTGTAGCTTTTGTAGTTGCTAACTACCTTAAAAGGCATGTGTCATGAAGCTGATTGGTTCATGCAATACAATTCTCTCTGTTATTTATTACAAAGCACAGGATCGAGGCTGAATTTTCATTGCAATAAAAATTCATGAAACAGAAATAAAGAGTCACGAAACAATGGAATTTCCACTCCAAATTTTTTTTTGTATTAACCAATTGATAATGTGACATATGTGCTTTAATTTTGGTCTATTTGCATGTCTTTATGTTAATGGCCACAGGCATAGTCATTGTCTATTGCTACCTGTGGTATCGTCCCTGTAATGTTGTATCGATGTATAGTAATTAGAAAGTATTGTAAGGTGTAGATGTAACATGTATTGTAATATTTTAGATGAATATAGAAAAAAATAAATAAAAAAAGGTGAAGTTGTGTTCTTAGTGCCAAGCCCTAGGATTGCAGAAGTAGAGAAGACCTAATGGAGTCAGTGACCCCTTACCATGACACTCAAGTAGTGGGGCTCAAAGTCGAAACTTAAAAACATAAAATAAAATTACCTGAATATTAGCAACTCTAGGAGGAACAACGAGGCCGATGTCGTCCCCATGAACCATTACCATGACACCAATTGTTCTTGTGGTAATTCCCCATGAGTTTTGGTATACATACATTTTATCTTTGGACTCCTGTTTAAGGAAAGTAAGAAGAATTAGCGAATGTTCCATTAACTACAGCAAACGTCTTTTGCTATAAATAGAACTTGCAAATAGAACTCATGTCACAAGCCGGATACCGCAAGCTAACTACGCATCATTTTTGAAGAGCTTTTCAGGTATATCTAGATCACCAACAAAATAGTTGAGTCATAACAAAATTTTCTGTTTTTCGCCATATTATGTGAGTAATTGAAGATCTCACAGAGCAAGGAATAGAAACAAGGTTTCTCTGTTAGAGTCAGACACTGATAATCAAAGTAGGCAAGAAATCAAGCACGAAATGCTTGCTTTCCAGTTCGACAAAATATTGCGCACAAAAAGTAACAGTTTTTCAAAGGAGAATTGACCTACCGGATTGTTTGGATCTTCAAAAACGATGTCAAACATCTTTGAGAAATTTTGCCCTAAGTGATGCGAAGTGGCACCCTGAAAACAAAAATACGCATCCATTTAGTAGTCATAACAAGAACCATTTTTTAATTGCTTTGGTACCGTCAGTTTTTCAAGAGTCTACAAGCAAGTGAGACATTGAAGCGAGACTAGTCAAGTTTGTATTTTGATTAATAACATTATATTACTAAGTTACCTTTCAGTGAGAAGCAGGGAGTTTCCCACTAACTTGTTGCACAGAGAGGAGATACTCATTTGTTCCACAAAGTGCCTACTTATCAACCTTATTATGTGATACATGAGTTGGCATAGGAAAAAGAAAGACATTGTAATTCTACCTGTATAGCTCTTCCACTAGCTGAAATGTAAGCTTCACAGGTCGTTGTAAAATCTCCACCAGCGAACTTCTCTTTCTCCGTTTTCCTTCCTTTCACAACCGGGATTGCGAGCAGATCTGTGTACACCTGAGCATACAAGTCAAGTATGGTGTGTACCTAAAAGGGAAGTCTCATTTTGATAAATGACGTCTTGCAAAGTTGACAACAAAGTGACCCAACATTGTTAGGAGCACTAAAAGTAACATAGGGCTCAAATCTTTAAAAGGTCGGTGCAAACTTGTATTACAGTTGTCTTTGAAATAAATGGCTTGGAAGGAACTAAGGGCACTTCGCTGTAAATCTGCCGCGGAAATTTATTGATATCTTGATTAGTCTCAAAATGGCGGCATTTGTTAAATTTGAGGCTATGACGTCATCAAATTTCTAAATCCTAAACTAGAAAAGCTGCAGATTTCTGCTTGCTACCTTGTTGTAGACCTTCATAAACTATGGTCTTCCTTGTGGTTATATAATTTTTCGTCTATTAGTTTACGATTTTCGATGATTTAGATTTTTTCAAAATTTTCCATGAATTTTTTCAAAATAATTGAATTGCCGCCATTTTGAAAAGAATCAAAATATCAAAAAATTTCCACGGAAGATTTACAGCAAAGTACCATAAGTTCCTTTCAAGCCATTCAATTCAAAGAAAAATATCATATGATTTTACACCCACCTTTTAAAGATTTGAAAGATTTGAGCCCTATGCTACTAAAGGTTCAGGAAGCGCAATGTGGCAAGGCCCTGGGGGGGGGGGGGGGGGGGGGGGGGGGGATTTCATTATTGGGTCATATGGGGGTGTGCGCTGCAAGAATTTCTCATATGACCAAATACCATAATGAAGGTGATATTTTGAGACCCAATCCCAGAATATGAACGAAGTTTTCGGCAAATGTTTCATTACAAAACAATTGAAATTGTTGTTTATCCTAAACCAGACCATTATTCCCAGAATTTCTAGCAAAAATCAGACCCCAGCCCCGGAAAATTTCTACAAATAGTACATCCCATTCCAAGAAGTTTCGTGCCAAAAACCACCTCAAAATTTGCGCACATCCCTGTATGATTGGATAATGGAGTATCCACCCCGGGGCAAGGCTGACTTCATTTATGCTACCATTGTCTAATAACTGAAACATATTTCAGCAAGGTTGAAACATAGGTCAAGCGACACAAACTACAGACAGAAAGGCAATAAATGACAGTAAATTTAAAGGGGACCATTTCAGAATTTATGGGTTCTGAATAAAACCCAATTTTTCTTCCATTTTAAGCCTGGTTTTCACTAGAGTCATAAGGATCATAAGAATCATAAGAAACATAATTTTCAGATCTTATGACGCTTATGATCAAGTGAAAACACCAAGAATCCTAATCGTAAAATGATTATCACTTGAGTTGATCTCTTAAAACGCGCGACATAAGGATCGTAAAGATCAAAAACTTTTTCATCTTTACGATCCTTACGACCGGATGTGCCGGATTAAGCCTTTGTTTCTTCAATTAGATGACGCAACTTCAGCAAATTCCAATTCTTACGATCGTTATGATGCAGTGAAAACAACAAAGTCATAAGGATCGTAAGCATCATAAGATTTCAAAATTATGTTTCTTATGACTCTTATGATCCTTACGACTCTAGTGAAAACCAGGTTTAAAGGGGCTCCGTTGCCAAACAATAAGCAAATCCGTAAACTCGCACGTGTCACCAATTATCCATTGTTCATCCATTGTTTACTGCAGTTTTTTTGGTGGCTTCAAACAGCCAACAAAAAATGACCGATATAAATCTACTTATATCCGAGCAATCGTAGAAGATTTGAATGTTTGGTTTGTTCCTTAGTGAAGTACAATGATTTATGTCCAAACAGCAACTTTCATTTTGAAAGATGTATGAAAATCCTGTTTGATATCACCTTTCCAAAACCTGCAAAAATCATCGCTTTGTTTACATTTTGGCGACGGAGCCCCTTTAATAGAATTAAGTAAGGCGAATAGTTTACCTCTTCACAAGCTTCTTCTTTCGTTGCATATGCAGTATGACCTTCTTGCCACAAGAATTCTCTCGTTCGTAAGAATGGTTGTGGATGTTTAAATTCCCATCTCTGTTGAGATAGAAAACATAATGCCTGGATTGTTTTTAAAGAGGAATATGGAAAATATAAAGGGATAATTAGGACAAACTACGTTTCACAATCTCCAACGATTCGCAAGCAAAACGCATCTAATTCTCGTTTGGTCTATAAACTAGGATTTGATAACGTCAACTGACTACAAATGAGAAGGCTGCAAAGTTGTTGATGTCCCGAAATTGTAGGTATCTTTATAGCAGAGCTGTTCGCTCTATCACATAGATAACTATTTCAAATTATTGAATTGAGCAGTGCACTGAAAACCATCAACAATAAATTGCTTAAAACCTTTTTCTTCAGCAATTTATTTTGAGTGGGCAGGAAGTATTTCTAGCTACTTAAAGCTAATTTAAGCCCACTGTGCATGCCGCATCCAGGCACGGGACCCCTAGTTTAACGTCCCTTCCGAAGGACGGCGAGGTTGCGAAGTAAAGCCTCCGAGGTCACCCATCCGGAGTTTGACCTCACTCGACCGAGCTTAACTTCAGTCTCCTGACGGAAACTGTTTAAGCCGCTCGGTCACTCACTCACCTTAAAGGCAGTCTGTCACGCAACTGATTGAGTGATCAGGACAATACGAACAATAGCAGAATTGAATGGCTGCCTATCCTAATCACTTTTTACGACCATAGAAACTGATAACGATCAGCTCTCCTTTATTCTAAATGGAACGATTTACAGAGACATCCGTTGTGTTGAGCTCCGACTTCATTGCAGCTAATCGGAGACTACCTTTAAGCCAAATGCTACCTGGATGGATTCAGTAAAGACGAACCCAATCACTTTTCAAACATTCTCGTATTTGTAACTTATTTGAGGTTGAAAACAATTTCAAAAGGAGTTCTTACAACGATGTTGCACCACTGATTGAGCTTGATTGGCAAGTCCCGATGTGACTGTACCCATTTTGCGTACGTGGGATACATGACTGTGAAAAGAATGAAAAAAGAAATCAAAATAAACACAAGACCTTAACATGCTTTGATACAGCAACAAGCTATTGAAATCAAGAAACTGATATTCTTTTATCAAGTAAAATCTACAATAAATATATAATACATTACTGGTCCCATGCAGAGCGGTAAAAGATACGCAGTCACCTAGTTCCCACTGCTAGTTCCCACTGCAGATGATGACGATGATGCAGAAACTGATACTAGAAAATGTCACTGGTTTGACAACCTATGAGTTAGTTTCTATCAAAGAAAACCTCTGTTCTGTAGAAAGTGAGCGGGCTAATGGCAACAAGAAACCTAGTCTACCGGGTGTCCCAAAATGATGTATTATTGTTTGATTGCTTACATGTCCATAACCAATCAACCGATTTTCAAAAAAATTGTATGTTAAGATATTGGTTGCGGTTTTACCACAGCGTTTTCATGTCGAAAAGAAGATTGATAAACTTGCTCAATTTCTAGCCTTAGATAGCATGAGAAAGAAACGGCCTTCTTTGCAAGTCAACATTTTAGATGTGATGCAAAAGGCTGGACTGGCATTCGTATTCTCTGAACTCAGTATTAACTGAATTCGTATTCTCTAAACGCCATATATTCTATGAACGACATATAAGTTCAGCCTTTTGCATCACATCTGAAATGTTGACTGCCAAAGAAGACCGTTTATTTCTCATTCTATCTAAGGCTTTAATTTGAGCAGCCTTTTCGATCTTCTTTCCGACATGAAGAAATCAGCCTAAACCATAGCCAACATCCGCAAATACAATTTAGCCTTTCAACAATCGAATAAAATAAAGTTTTTGATGATTAATTGGTTGCATACTGTATGAGGTACAATTCATCAACAAGAAACCGTGTTCACTTTCAACGGAGAGCCTTCCGTTCTCTACTGAAATCCGGAAAATAGACTTTTTTGCTTGCATAGAAATCCTGCATGCTTTTTGAGAGAGTGAAAAGCCCCTCGGTTTCACAATTCAACATGGTTTTCAATCTATGAATGATAGAAAGCTGGAACCAAATTCTATTCTGAATATTTACCTGTTTCACTTGTCGGTCGAATTGCAATGGGTTCTGCCAGCTCGCTGTCTCCTGATTTCGTTACCCACGCGACCTAAAATACAAGAGTAATCTTTTGTTGTGTCACGATAATTCCGTCTCTTTACTGTACAGAACGAGCACCTTGCAAAACAACTGAGGCTTTTCATCCTTGCAAGCAAGGGTGAATTTCGCAAAACAAAGGATAAAGTTCTCTTTAAGACAAAGCGATTTGGCAGCCTCAACAATACGTTTCACACCTTCAGCACAGCTAACCATAACTTGTTCGGGATACTGCGAACTCCCCCTTTTGTAAATCATAATGGAAAAGGCGTTAACTCTGATTGGCTCGCTGATCAATGGAATGGGCGAAGCGTTTTGGGGCATGCGCGAATTCACAATGGAAAAATGAAGGACGATGACCCGGCAATTGCTTGTGCGCACGATCCAAAGCTCTTAGACGGGGGTCTTGCTCTTCTGGAGAAAATCCGTAAGACTTTCACTGATAGCATTCTCGAACAAATAACGCTTTGGTCTGTCTGTTTATTTCTATTTGATTAAGTGCACTCAGAGGTGTGGAATCTTTTCTTCAGAAAGGCCAATTGCTTTGTCTTTTCAGAAACCTGAAACCTTTTGTTTCGCAAAATTTGCCATTGCTATCCTTGCATAAGTTTTCCATTGGCGTTGCCTGAAATCTACTAATAACAGAAAACATTAAAAAAGAGGAAAACAAATTATCTTCTCTCTCATATTTTGTTAATCTGATCCTAGTGTTTTCAAATGCTTCTATTCCATTAACCAAATGATGCGCATTTTCTAGATGGTAGCTTGCAGGAGGTGAAGGATCGACAAAATACTCATTAATCATCTCCCACTGGAGATAGCACATGGAGGAATTGAATCTAAACAACAGAGTTTTTTCCACCCTTGTACTTTATTTAAAGGTGGCCTGAAGTGAATTTTTTTATTGATGCAAATGAATAGCATTGTTGAATGATAAGAAATTCTTTTAAAATTTATTTGACATCTCATTTCGTTTTCAAGTTATCCACTGATCTTAAGTATCAGTTGATGACGTCATTTTGTTGGCAAATTATTAGGATACTATATGGAAATATAGCTGTATCTGATCTTTAAATGGTTACAGGTGCAAATAACTTTGCAGCTAAGCTACATTTATGGAATATAAATTGTCTCGTGAATTAAGATCACGTTTAGAAAGGCGTGCTGATTGCAAAAAGTGTTTTTGATTAGACTTTTCTTTCGATGCATTGTCAACCTTGTATACTTTCTTCACTTTATGCAAACAAAATGACGTCATCAGCCAATCATACAAAATAGTGGATAACTCAAAAATGAAACAAGGTATCACAACAATTTTTACAGAAGCTTTTATCACTCAACAGTGCTATTGATTTGCATCAATAAAAATTTTCGCTTCCGATCACTTGGTAAATAACTAAGGTAGCTAAACAAATACATGTAAGAATCAGCAAATTAATACCAACAAATTACCTCTGGTGCAAAATCTGCAATATGCGATTTTTCCTTTTCTAAAGCAGCATGAGACACAAACATTGGAAAATAACAATTTTCAACTCCAAGCTTTTTTATTTCAGTATCGAAAAAGTGTTGGATCTTCTCCCAAATGCCGTAGGCCGTTGGGCGAAGAATATAACAGCCACTGACGTCATAGTATTCAATCATTTCTGCTTTTGTTATAACCTAGAAAGGAGAAGATGAAACGTGAAAACAATCAAGGGGGGAATTCCTCGTCTTATAATAGACCTTTTTTCTTAGGAAAGAGGTTTGGATCGAGCGTCCAAATCTGGTAAAGTTTTAGAAGGAAAACGAAAGCACAACCCCCGTTCTTAGTGGATACACTGCTAGCTGCGGCAAGAAGTTGCAACGGATCTCAACACTTCTCAGAGAGTTTGTTATTAAAACGAAAGCACAACCCCCGTTCTTAGTGGATACGCTGCTAGCTGTGGCAAGAAGTTGCTGCGAATCTCAACACTTCTCAGAGAGTTTGTTATCAAAACGACAGAACAACCCCCGTTCTTAGTGGATACACTGCTAGCTGTAGCAAGAAGTTGCTGCAGATCTCAACACTTTTGAGAGGGTTTGTTATCAACTACTTTGTGCAAAATGAGCTAGCAATGGTTTAGTTTACACACAGGCAAATGCTATTGGTCATTTTGCTTTGTTTCTCGTTATTATCTGAATAACAACGGTTGAAACTAGCAAACTTTGATTTGCAATCTCACAAAATAAAACCCTCGTAATGTTCGTACTTTGTTGTGAAATGTTACACAACAAAATTAGCAAACGATGAATGAAAATAACGAGAAACAAGGCCAAAGGGCGAATAAAACTTGCCAGTGTATAGACTGAGCCACTCGTAAGTCAATTTGAGCAAAGTTGTGGTTGATTAACTCTCTAAAAGTGTTCTGAGATCCGAAGGAACTTCTTGCTACAGGTAGCCGTGTTTCTACTGAGAACGGGGGTCATGCTTTTGATTTCCTTCACCAAATTTACCAGATGTGGACGCTCGATGCAAACCTCTCTTGTTAACGTCAAATTATTTGTCTCTTTTCTAACGAGTAAAAAGGTCTATTGTGGAAACATACGATCACATCAAATTTGCTGTTCTGAGATTCACGAATCAAACAGAAGAGAAAAAATTGACAAGAAATTCTCAAAAACTAAAATACTGTAATCATAATTATCAGAACTTTTCGGACAAAATCCTGAATCTGGTGTTTAGTTTTGAGAATAAGAAGGGTTGATTTTGCAAAAAAGTCTCTGTTGCATTTGATTTACGAAGAAATTGCAAACAAAGATGTCTCTGTGGCCAAGTCGTCAAGCCGCCAAGCTGAAAAATGCAAACCGCAAAAGATAGCCTGACGTTTCGATTGCTAACTCAACTGTTATGCGTGCGAAATGGAGGCTGCTAAATCAAAAAATCTAATTTGACAGAGGTTTTAATCATTCGCATACTATGTTGAAAGATACGCCAACTGTGTCGGAATGAGCTTAGAATTTACAAGAACATGAATTACGGTCTCACATAAGTCGCATTATTTCTTGAACAATCTCAAATTTTTGAACTGAATCTGAACTGACTTTTGCAGCTGAATATTAGCATTGTACTAATCCATCCCTCCTACCCAGGCTAACAATCTGTATGTCATTAGCAAAAAAATTAGTGTCCACAAACCTGCGAGTACCAATCACTGAGGGCTTCTGACTTCTTTGCCTGAAGACCGAGCCTAACAAAAGCAAGATCTATTAAAGATAACTGAAAGCTACTTGGTGTCTCAAAAAGTACTCCTGTTTGAAAAATCACCAAAATTTCATAATAAGGTCAATCCTCAAATTTCTTTTTGTGGCAAGTCGACGAAAAACCAGATTATTTTCACAGGTATAGCTGCTCTTCTGATTGGTTTTAAGGTTAGTAATTTTAGGGCTGCCTGGTTTTGAATAGTAGGCCTTAATTAGCTGTAATTTTAGCTATGGTTTTGTTTCAGCCTACTTTGTAAATAAATAAATGATGATGATGATGATGATGATGATGATGATGCATTTTTGTTTATCAAGATGCTTTAGTTTGGTTATAAATGTCAAAATGAAACGCAAACTATTAGTGTAGACTTGAAGGATAATGAAAAATCTCAATATGATGGCTCTAAGGCCAGATTAACGATGTTGCTTAAAGAGTATAGCTCAGAATCAGGTTTTTCGATGCGTTATTTCATACCCTTGAGCAATGAAAGCAAACATTTTATCATCCTCAAATATATTTGGATCATTGAAAAAAAGATCAAAAAAGAAACTTTCACGATAGGTTTGCTAATCAAATCTTGGTGAGTTTTCAAACGGGGGTACTTTTTATTGGGACACCCGGTAGTAAAATAGAAGCAGGGAGAGGGTTGGGTCTTTTAATATGTGCAATATAGTGTCTCTGGTTCCTTAAACCAAGTTTTTGATGGACAAGACAGAACTAATGAGCAGCAGAAAGAACTTTTGCTGTTGACTACTTTTTTCTTTCTCATGTCCAAAGAGCTGTTCTTTTGCCATGCATCCTCTACCAAAATACAAGAAGCTTACCAATCATTTAGGGTATTCACTAGAAGAAATTCTAAGTAACAATGTTTTTTCGAGTTATTTTTTATTTCTTTCCGTTGCTGTTGATATCCACTGTTCACATATATTCACCTAAACTGCATGGAAAGAGCAACCTTCCAACTTCGTACCAAGGAAAGTCATTCAGGGAAGAGGAGTGTGTATCTATTGAAGATACATCATCACTAAAAACATCGATTTCATTACGTATTAAGGTGACTTTTATACAGGCATCGTGTGAACGGCATAACCAATCCCGATCCATAATGTTTTTGCTCCTTTTGCAAGCCATATCGATAGCGCATGAACAGCGCCTAGAGCAAGTAATTGTCCAGTTAGTTGGTCTTTAAGTCCCCGAATGAGCTTGCTACACAATACCTGTGTGACCTCTTCACCCGAAATTCGCTCTGCTCGTCATATGGCCTTCGTAATACGGGGACCGACCTGAGTTTGCCAATGAAAAGGTCAGCAAACCGCCAGAGATGTTTCTCTTCTAGAGGTGCAAAACTATGGAAAACTATCGAAGCGAAGGTAATTCGAACAAAGTTTTGGACAAGGTAATTCGGACAAAGAATTCTGGACAACATTTTGCCCGAAACTTTTACAGTCAGATTTCAATGTATGACGAATCAGTTGGGATAACCGACGGTAAATTGAAATTGAGTCTACAAACCTAGTTATTTTTTTGCCACCAGCTGCACCATCAACTTCTGTTTTTGTTTCTTGTTTTTCTGCTTTCTTTGCTGCTTGCTCTTTCTTTGGTTGCTCCTTCTTCCCTTCATCTTTTTTCTTCTCCTTCTTGTCCTTTTTATTCCTTCCACCACCCGCACCTGGGACATCTTCCCCTGTTAATGTTTTGTATTGTCCTTTCAAGTCTAGAAGAATTTTCACTGCGGCGTCTACTTGGTCCTGTGAAGAACGTAAATTTCCTGTAAATATCTCAGACATTAAAACGCAGAAATTATACAAAGGGTAATAAAACACAATTTCCCATAAGGGTTGTCCATACTGAGAGTCTATGCTACATAATCAATTAATCATATCGAATCAATGAATGAATGAATGAATGAATCAATCAATCAATCAATCACATCGAATCAATCCATCAATCAATCATATCGAATCAATCCATCATATCGAATCAATCTATCATGTTGAATTACTCAATCATATCGAATCAATCCATGATATCGAATCAATCAATCAATCAATCACATAGAATCAATCAATCAATCAATCACTCATACAATCAATCAATCAATCTATCTATCAGTCAATCAATCAACCAATCAATCAATCAATCAATGATCAGGCCAAAACTGAGCGATATCTTAATCTGACATGTTGCACGAGCTTTTTTGTCTCTATTTCTCTCAGCAGGAGGCGAATGTCTAATGTGCCAAATCTTGTCTTTGTAGATATGTTCTTTTCATTACAAATTTTAGATTGATGCAGACAGTTCTTACGAAATTTTACACACAGGGAGCCTAGTTGAGTCTCACAGTATCCTCTTGTAATGTGCAGTAAATAATCAACGCTTCACCTCTGAAAATAAACAAGCAGGATTCGTTTCTGAGTAGATTGTTAGTAGACATAGAATTTATTAGTTGCTCAAGCGTCCCTAATCTGGTCACTGGTAGCAGTTTTCAAAGTAACTAGCATAGCTCAAGAGGAAATTAACAAGTATCAGCAAAATGCTTCCTCTAAGACTTGAATACGACAAACACAAACGAAGGCCTTGTAACTGTAGGTCCAGTGCAATTCAAAAACAAATACTTCCAGGTTGTACCTAAGGCCCCGTTCACACTGCTCCGTATTCATATGAAATTGAAAACGGATAAAAAAGAATCCGTCTTCGCCTTGCGTTCACACTGCTCCACCATGAAAACGGAGACTTTTGAAAACGCACTTTGAAAACGGATACTTTTGAAAACGCACTTTGAAAACGGAGACTTTTGAAAACGCAAATACGCAGTGTGAACACCGAAAACGTAAAAACGGATACTTTTTAAAACGGTAACAACAGCAACAACTTAACAAAATGCTCAGTTCACGGCAATTTGAACAACTTCTCTCAACATGGATGACTCACTCGAAGTTAATAAAATGCTTTGACGCCAAAACTTCACATTTTATAGAGAGGCGATGGTCTCGTTTTCATAGCGTTTTCGTTTTTATCCGGAGCGGAGCAATGTGAACGCTTCATCGTTTTCGTAGCGTTTTCATACCAACCCAGAGCAGTGTGAACAGGTAAAACGAATCAATATGAAAACAGATAAAAACGAATACGGAGCAGTGTGAACATAGCCTAAAAGAATGGATGATGGAAAATAAAAACAAAATTTACCTTTGGCGCAGCTCCTGTCTTGAGATTCCTGACAGCTTCTCCTTGTTCACTGATTTTCTTCAAGAGATCTTGTGCCTCTGGATTCAAACTAGCAGCACTAGCAGTGGGTGCCATGGTCTCCTTCTTCGCTTCTTTTTTATTTTCTTTCTTTTGTTCCTTCTCTCCTTTCTTGGCCTTGTTATCGGAAGGTGGCGCGTAATCTTTGCCTGTCAGTTGCTTGTATTCAGCTTTGGCAGCAAGTAGGAGTTGTACTTCTTTCTGAATGTCTTCCTGCAATAAAAATTCACATTCGATATTCCGAATGGCAAAGATGGTATTCCGAATGGCAAATACGGTGCATGAGTGCTTTTTTCAGTATATTTTAACGGACGTACTGCCCAGGGTAATCATGATCTTTTGCTCCCTATGGTATCCTGTGGTCCACATAATGATAGTTATGTGTTCGAACCCTTATTTTGTCGACATAAACTAGGACTATTTACATAAACCTATATTATGTCGACATAGTATGGGTTATCGACCAGTCATAGATTTAGCGCTTTATAATTGTATCATTATCATCATTATTATGCAAATTGCATCACAGAATTCCATGAAAATTAACAGTCACCAGAAAAAAAGTGCTGTGACTGCTTCCTGATTTATTCCTTGATGGTCAACCCAGCAACTGCCAGCAAACGTTTCATGTAAGTGAATCAGAACAGAGTTGCGGAGATTGAAGAAATAAACTCTAACGATATCCATACCGTCGCCGTTAGAAACTAAGAGAGAGAGAGAGAGACACAGCACGAAGACCTCCATTCTTTAAAACTCGGTAAGTTTCTTTTCATACATCGGATTGATCTGACTGTGCCCCGATGGGAGTAGTGGGAGGGGCATATAGTTTATTATGCTAAGCGAGTCTGTACTCCTTTCCGGGTATCATTTTTGCCTTTTTTCCAACCAAGATGGCAATTTTCTACAGCCGGTTGTCAAAAGAGTATTTTGAAGAGCGGGTTGCCATGTCATTCTTTTTCAGTGCATCTTCTACGTTTTGGAGTATATTTTTCGACGATTTTTCAAAGGCCGGCTATCAGATGGAGTGAAACATTCTAGAGCCGGGTGAAAGCATTTTTCGTGGAGAACACACCCTGCTTCAGACGCTTTTTCTGGAATTTCGCACTAAAAACTTCATACAAATCAACAGCGAAGTGTTTTTATGATAATGAAGCACTAATCGTGGGCTACTGTAAACTAAATAAAATGAAATAAAAGTATTCTATGAAAGAGAAGACGAAGAAAAAATTCGGGAAATTGCCAGCATCGGAAAGTTTACAGCAGGGTCTCAAATATTCCTGTGAAGCTCAAATAATTTAACGGTGTTTGCTAAGTTAGCTTACTTGTTGTGTATTCCAAGGAAATACAATATTTTTGATGAAATTTTATGTCGAGCCAAACAGAGCTCTGTCGGGGTATCTGGCTAACCAACCAAAAGTCTTGACCAAAGTGTTAACAACGTTGCACTCATAGCTGACAACCTCAATCGAAACAGATCCCAAGAAACAGATGCAGGAAGCGGCACCTCCAAAAACACCGTTTCTCTTTTTGGCACCCGACAAAAAACAGAAATTGAGAGAGGAAGAGAACCATGACACGGGAGAAGTCGATGATGAGAACAATGTCATTTTGACTTTGAAGACGAAGGTGTGCTAAATTACCAAGAAGAAATCGTTCATGAAGGACAACGGAAACTACTAATAACCTCCACATAGATGCCAAACTACACAAAAGCGAGTATGAATTATACGGGATTATACCTTTCTTTGTCCTTTTCTGTTTTCACAGAATTGGAAACCTTCGGACGAAGAAACGTTTAGTACAATTAAAGTTCTGGACTACATTTTGTCTCACACTTTGACTGTCCGAAACTTTTAAGTTTAATGTATGAAGTTTTGGAGACTTAAGGGAGCGGGAGCCTCACTCCTTTGGACATATTTGAAGTTTCTTGTTCGATTTTGCAAATAAAATTCGGAATTTTGTCCTACCGCAACGTCTTTTTCGGAAACTGTTTCTTCAAGCCTAATGCCCTTCTGCAGTATCAAAACATTGAGCATGAACGTTTTTCTTGCAGGCACACAAGCAACATGCTGAATCCTATCAGGTTTATTGGGAAACTGTGGTGGAGACTAGGGATTCTCGTTGCATCTTGTTTCGTGGCTGTCATCGTTTTTGTACAGTATTCTCACAAAGAGAGGCCAGCAAATGTTTCTTGTTCAGTTTTGCACGGCAATCTAGAGGAGGCTTTCTCTTTCAAGGACAACAACAATAATATCGGCAACAACAACAACAACAACAGCAACAACAACTCAAAGAAGAAGAAACTAATACTGCTTTACAGTACTTGGTTTGATCGGCCATGCTGGGAATCATTCAAGGGTGGCTTACTACGTAGTGAATTCACCAATTGCCCCTATAGTAAAGATTGCATAGCAACTTACAATAAATCACTGATAAACGTTGCAGATGCACTTTTATTCCATGGAAGAGATATTGAATCGAATAGAAACTACAGGGCTACAATTCTGCAAGATTTGCGAAAAACTGTACCCAAGAAGCAAAAGTGGATTTTCCTCAGCCAAGAAACTCCAAGGAACGCTAACTTATATGAACCGTATAATGGAATTTTTAACTGGACAGCTACTTTCAGAAGGGATTCAGACGTGTTCATTCCGTACACACGTCATATCAAATTTGACAAACCTAAAGAAAAAGTTAAAGTTAATTATGCAAAGGGTAAGACCCGTCTTGTAGCTTGGGCAGTTAGTAACTACAGGAAGACGAGGCACGATTATGCTCTAGAGTTACAGCGCTATGTTGATTTAAAGGTGTTTGGGGGCTGTGGGAAATACTTTAAGAATCATGGTGACTGTAAACGTGAAAAACAGGCACCAGTTAATGTACCTTCTTGTGCGAAGGAGATGGCCTCGTATAAATTTTATTTGGCTTTTGAGAATGCATTTTGCCACGATTGGGTTTCAGAGAAATATTGGAGAACCATGGGCCAGAATATTGTTCCGGTGGTGATGGGGGCAAATTATGACGAAGGTGCTGCGATTCCTGGTTCCTTCATCGATGTTAATGATTTCAATTCAGTCAAAGAACTAGCTAATTATTTATTGTACCTTGATAAGAACGATGACGAGTACAACAAATATTTCGCTTGGAAAACACAATATGGATTCTCAGGCGAGAGTATGTATTGCTCCATTTGCCAGGAATTAAACTCAGAGAAATTTCAGGAGACATCACAAGTTGTATTGTCAGAGGTCTATAGTGAAAAGAATAATTGTGGCAAATATAGATATAGAGAGGCGAAAATAAAAAGATTGTCACGGGAATCGAGACATCAATGGGATTGGTTTTGGAATTAAATTAATGAAAATCAGTCACAAAATATATCATCTCACATTTCTTTAACATTTCTCAAAGCGGCTCGCACATCGCAAAGCCTCATTATCATATATCCACATGGCCCCATTGAAAAAATTTGCACAATAGCAAAATACGGGTGATTAAAGTTTTTCTGGGCCTCTGCGAAGGAGCATAGAGCCGATTGACTTATTCTTTTTGGTTATTTGATAAAATCATCAAGTTAAAGACAGCAGGAAGACACTTTGGCAGACTCCAAGATAGCAAGAAGTCGATTGAAAAACGGCAAGATCGTATTCATGAAATACACAGAGAACTAATGAAATCGATGGTGCCCCGCAGCCACATCAAACCTAATGTTATTCATCTTGATTTTGTCGGTTCTTTAAATCTTTGTAATTTTGACATGGTTTGTTTGGAAAACAGTACTAACCATGCATCACAACACTAAACTACCAAACAGGTAAAAAAAATTGGGACAGCCAAGGCCGCTGCCGCGCCGGTCGCGAGCACAAACTCTTTCTGCAGGAACAACTAAAGCTTCTGCACAGTATCTGCTACCTAAGTTCATTTTAGCATATATTTTCAGTATATATGGAAAGGAAATTTTGCAAGTACATCCATGAGATTACAGAGAATAAAAGGTACTTTTGACTTCGTTTGGAAATCCAACGCGTTTGCCAAGCTCCGTATAAAGTAAAAATGTAGAAATGCCTGTGAATGCATGGAATCTGATGAGAGCTGAAAGCTGCGTTCACATGATATCAACACAATTTGGGAACAACCTTAATTTGCCACGAATCGGAATGAGACATAAGTTTCAAAAAGTTTATGTCACTGATATACCTACGAGACGGTCCTTGAAGAAATTTTTAATATTATGGGAGCAAAGAAGTATATTTCTTTGTAAATGAGAAGTATACACTATGAAGGAGGTGGGCACAAAGGAAGAGCCATCTACTGGAGCATTGAGGGCTTTTGAACCTAAGTTCCCATTATTGTGACTTTACATTCTTTGCAAAGTAGGTCGATTGAGCACAAAATTCAAACCTGTGTATTTCCTTAACGTTCATGGCATCCCAAGTGTCCTAGTAAAAAGTCTACTTCTTGGTAGTGCCGTTTGCAAGCTCTTCTAAATTCCTTCTTTGAGTTCCTGGCAGTTAACCTAGCTTTCCTCCAGACAACAAATATAGTGCGTCCACGCGAAAAATGGGGACAAAGTTTGTCGCAAGAAAGTAGGATTGTTTCGAACTACATTTTATTTTCATTTTATTTCTTTAAACAGGGTACGAGGCTAATGTTCTCACTTATATACATAAATTTTTTTGCAAACTGCCCTGCACAAAGAAAATAGAAATTAGAAATAGCAAAGTAAAAATATTTTAAAAATGATAGAACGATCGGCAGGAATCAAAAGTGGTTCCTTCATGCTCTGAAGTTTTGAAGACAGGATTTAAATTGTTTGAAGGCTTTTGTTAATTTTGATTTTGCATCAAGGCCATTCTATAATTTCACCCCTCTGAAAGAAATACATTTTTGGCCACATGTTGCTGGTAGATAAAAGTAGATAAAAGATCGGTTTTGGTGTTCGGAAGTTCCCTTGTACTGGCTTCTGATGACCTGTTGAACAGGCATGCATGATACAAGGGAGCCTCGTCATTTGTATACTTGTACACCATTTTAAATGTTTTCGTTACAATCAAATCATTCACTGTCTGCCAGCCTAGTCACTTTATAAAGGGACGAGCAGAAGCGTTGTAAGGGCTATTGGTTACGATTCTAGCCCCATGATTTTGTCGTTTTTGCAGTTTGTCTCTTGCCGTGATTCCGCATGCCCCCATACTGGGCAACAATATTGAAAATATTGCTCTACCAGACTTTTATACATTGCATACACGTTTTTTTATAAGAAACTTGGATCAGCACTTAGTACTAAAAGTTTTTTAATTTGTTTCTTATTTTTTGGGCCTAAAATTGCCATATTGTTCGAATTTGAGGCTTCTTCTCGACAAAGGCTTCCATTTTACATTGGCATTGTCATCACGAATAAGTCATGCACATGCAGGCAAAAAATTACCAATTTTTGTAGTTAAAAGTTAAGAAAGATGAAGGTACCTTTGTTAGATAGATATAGAATAAAAGAGACATACAGAATTTGAATGTTAAGAGTTTCTTAACTATTCTTGAGCGTAGTACTAGAGTTTCTTAAATTTTTGGTCATCGTAGTACTAGTTTCTTATAAACCAGTTTCTCATAAAAAAACGTGTAGTTTGCACTGACTTTATTGGGAGGTATTGTTTGGAATAGTGCAGCATTTCTAACGCCTTTGAGATCTCTTTAGCCATAAACACTAAATACCTTGAAGTATATGTTGGCCAACAATTGAGCTGGGGCGTGGAGAAAATTGACAAACAGTCGAGGACTGAGTGTAGCTTTCTGAAATTTGATTGATGCGAAAACAGCATTTCATTTGAAATTAAGTAATTGTACAACTGCTCGCAGACAAGCTTTTCAAACAGCCGAGATAAAACTCTAGTGACTCCGAAAATTACATTTAATTCAAGTTTTTAACATCTTTCAATCAACGTCTTGCTGTCTTTGGGTATGCCACAGTGTCTTTAACTTGATAATTTTGATAAATAACCAAAAAGAATAAGTCAATTGGGTCTATGCTCCTTCGCAGAGGCTCCGAAAGAGTTTAATCACCCGTATTTTGCTATTGTGCACATTAATTCAATGGGGCCATGTGGATATCTTATAATGATGCCTAATAGGACCTTTTGGTGAAAAAAGTCCTTAGTTTCAAAGTATGTGCAACGGCGATGATATGTTAGAGCTCTATGGACTACGGCCTATAAAATCGATTCAAATTCTGGTTTAAAGTGCTTCAACATTGAAAAGCAAACTTGTTTGTAGTACAAAGAATAATGTTTTTCGGACCTACTCATTGCAAAATACTTACCTTTCAAGCAGTAATCTTCCTCTGTAGAAACAAAATAGATCCATCGCAGCTACGAGAACTCTAGGCCGTATCAACCGTTTTCGTACGCAACAACAACAACTGTCTAAATAGCGCCTCCTTATTGGTTGAAAACTAAATTCTAGCAATTTGATTGGTTAATACGGATCCACACCATATAGGCCTAAGTGGCCACACCTTATAAGAGTAATGAGATGAGTCTGCAAATCAAAGAACGCAGGGAAACAAGGGACGAAATGTCATAAGTCTAAGTGTACTGGACTACCAATCGCCAGTCGGAGGATTGGTGGTTCGAGTCCCCGTCCTGTCGAGCCTGCTACCCAGAGCGCAGGTGCCCGTGCCCATAGATATAAAAGATGTTCTTATACCTATGTCTATAGCATAAACTCTGCACAGCAGACACTTCATAAAAGCACGCTACGAAGATAACTGAATGCGAGAGCCCACTCCAGCTACAAACTAGCGATTCAAAAGACCATACAGAGGACTAAAAATCCGGTCAAATCTTGTTCGGTTACGAGGGTGTTGCACTAGCCTGCATGCAGAACTTTTCAAAAGTACTTTTCCTTTTGTAGAGTTCTGCGAGCAGGCTATCTTGCACTATCTCAAATTAAATGTCATGTAAGATTTGCGAAACGCGAAAATACTCCTGCAAAACACTAAGTGTTGATATTTCGCAAACATTGCTATCGGAGGTGTTGCGGCGCAGTGGTGTAATCCTCTGAATTTGCAGCCAGAACAGTTGAGCAGACAGGGTTCGATCCCAGGTAGAGCCCTAACACTTGAGCGTCGTAAAAAGATTTTTCCGACAAAAATCACAGTGCCTACCACTTCCGCGGAAATATCTGGTAAACACCCTTCCCCCAAGTCAATGTTGTTTGTTTTCACTCAAGACATTTGCTGCATGATATTTTCAAAGTTAGAGAAACATTGACTTAGGGGGTAAAGGGGGGTATTTGCTCTTCAGATCGACTGTTTCCCGTTTTCTGACAAGGGCTTTGGCAAGGATCGTAATTTGAGACATACTATAGCAGCTACCCAATGCTAACAATTATTACTATTGAGGGGCTACCATGGGTAAAAAAGATAAAATCAATCAAATCAAATCAAATCAAATCAAATCAAATCAAATCAAATCAAATCAAATCAAATCAAATCAAATCAATCACCATAGCATAGTAGCTACGAGCAAGTCAAACTAAGAACATACCTTGGAGGCTTACACAGACAAAGAGAAGTGCAAGCAAAGCGAGCAAAAATTTCTGAGAAGTAATCAATTCAATCTATATTAAAGGGTTCCTCGATCGGGCTCAATTATTCTAATGAAGCTGCATGCCTGGACATGGTAACAGGCCATGCGGTAGCAAGAAGATACTATGATGCATGATGCAGTACTCAAGCAGTACTATGATACATGTGTGGAAGTGCGAGCGAAGCGAGCAGAACATTTGTGGTATCATTGATTCAATTCAGAATCTAAACCGTTCCATGTTCCCCCTTTTACAGATTCCCCGATTCCCCGATGATTCCTTGATTTCCCGTTCCCTGATTCTCCGTTCCCCCTTTTACAGATGGCCCTATCTCATTTTTTTTATATTCAATGAAAACAATTAAAAGTATAGTACTCATTATGCAAATAAGTCAACTTTAGAGGATGATGTAACCGGCGGCCTGCACAGAGGCTAGCATTCGCAGTATCACCGCAGTTAGAAGGACCACGCTCCTACACAGCTACAGATACTAACGTCGCAGGTGAAGTTGAGAGGAAAGGTACAGAATCCCAGCAAACAGTGGTGCCATTGACTGGGGGAAGGCACGTGACCACATTGAACCAAAACGTCTTCATGAATTTATGACTCTGCACAAAGGTTATCTGCCTGCTTGTCTAAAATTAGATTCCCGCGAATAACAACAATTGAAACGTTCTGCAGCAACCTCGTCCCCAGGGGCTTTTGTCATATTGGGACGGAGACCTCCGTCCTAATATGACAAAAAGTCCTGGGGACGAGGTTGGTTCTGGAGGGTTCTGCATAAGTAATTTTGCGTTATTGTAAATCTCACATGACATCTAACTTGAGACAGATGCACCAATAGTTTCATGCACGAACTAAGCAAACTAGGGGTAATAGCTTTTGATTGTTTGCGTATCATCCTCGTTTGACATAAAGATCAAAATATTGCTTTTCAGGCGATTCTTGTCCTTATGCCAGGGGCTTGACGTTCTATTGAAGGCGACTTTAGCAGCAACACTCGTCAGTGGCGGATCTAGAGGGGCGCGAAGGGTGCTCAAGCACCCGTCAGATTTTTTAACTGAACATTTTTCTCTTTCAATCTAATTATTTGCAAAAATAATATGCATACATTTTTCTGCTACAAAATGAAAGCTCGCGAGCTGTCCGAAGCTCCGCATTTCTTCATTCCTCGACGTTATTTATCACTGCTTTATCAAGCCCCCGTCTCGCCTCCTCCACACTGTCGATATTGCAACTCAAAACTCTTCTGTCTTAACTCCCCCTGGTTGACCTTTCCTACACTTTGCGGACTCGGAATCGATTGTCTTCTCTATAGCCAGCGCAACAGAGCACCCATGGCCTGTAAATCATCCGAGTTTGAGCACCCGTGGAAGTGAATAAACCAATAGTCTCGCGTTAATAGTCTCGCGCCTGATTATCTCTCGCATTTATTTGTTAGAAATTCTGGTCGCAATATTATCAACCTTAGAAATGCCGAAACTGACTTGCTAGTGCCATTCATGAAAACTAGTAATGGACAGAAAGCGTTCGCATTTCGTGGAGCAAAAATCTGGAATGATCTCAGCCGCGAGGCCAAGCAAGCTCCCTCTTTATCTTCTTTTAAAGAGAATCAACGGAGATAAAAGCCCCGCGCGGAAGGAGTCTGGGTATTCTATTATTAGCCTATTGTATTTGATGATTTCGAGATGATCATGGATATTGTTTAGCAAGAGGAACAATAACATGCGTAGGAGTTTTCAATGCCCTATTTATAGATGACCTCCTCTTAGCTCCGTTCATTCACTTTAAGAACAAGATAAAGGGTTTGTTGTAAATTTATTGTAAATAGTTGTAGATAAATTATTTATGATTGTAATTAGTTTCCTTTTCCCGTTATTAATTTTAGTAGATTTTTTAATTTGTAAAGTTTTTGGCACGGCCCCCTGAAAATCAATCATACTGACTGACGGGGCTACCGTGCATAAATAATTTTAAAATGAAAAAAAAAAAAAAAATGAAAATAGCCTTGCCGCATCTACGGGTGCTCAGATTTGGCGGGAGCACCCATGCGATTTGAAAATCCAGAAACATCAAAGAAACCGAGCTGTTCGGGGGGGATTTCAGTGTCTGAAATCAAAGTCGATGATACTACGATATCATATCAAGGGGGGATAAAACTAACCAGGGGGAGCTTCATTACAACATAGACATAAGAATTACAGAAAGCAGTTGAAGGGGGGGGGGGATAAATTATCATACTTTCCAAGTTTATCCTTCCAAAATTTGGCGGGGCAGTTTGCTGCTCGCCAATGGCCTAAGCTATGTGCGTTGCCAGCCTTCAGTTACTGTTCTAAACAACTCAAATGTGTGATGCATTTGGAAGACAGTAATTCGAATGGGAATCTAAGATGATAAAGCAAAATAAGAAGGACAAGAGTTAATCAAAGATTTTTGAAATGGATTTTACTGCAACTACAAATTTTGGGCTGGAAGGGGTGAACAAGAGGAGATCCAGATAGAAGGAAGATCGGGTGTTACGGCGTGTTACGGTAAGATGAGATGAAATATGGTTTATGCTTCACTTTTGGGTTATTGGGGTTCTCGCTATAGTTTCAGATGCTAATGATTCCTAGAAATATTGAGGATCACACCCGGGATCACAGCGACAGCTTCAGAGTTCCTTGACATTAAGGCCTATTGTTGTTCATGAATCATGAATTCTATCGTCTTCTGTTTTGTTCTTGTGTAATAGTGTAAACGATAGATCAGCCGCCTACGCAGTTCAGACCATGTGAGACAAATTTTCTGCATACCATATCATCTTTTATCAAGAAACAATGGGATATTTCGACAATTCATTCGGGAAAGAAAGAAAATTACGTGAATACTTCCATAGGATTTCAAAGAGATTTCCTCGTATCAAGCTTGAGCAACAAACTACCCAATCGTTCAACTGGTAAATAAAGCATTTTCTGGCTATTTATGGGCGTGGTCATCATTTCCGAGAGAGTAAAGGGCGTGGTCACCAAAAATTTTTCCGGGGGCTTCGCCCCCGGACCCCCTCGTTGTTCTCTCTTCAGCACCCCTCAAAAGTTTTCCCAGATCCGCCCCCTGCTCGTCTCTCTGATTGTAGCTAAAAACAGCATCAACGATCATTTGGGGTTATGAAGAAATCAATATTCAGATATTCTTATGCTTGCTTAGCTCAGGACAGACTTTGTAATCATCCAAAAGGATCTTATGTTCAGTAGAGTCTGCACCAAAGAAATAGGTCTGCACGCAGGCTAGCGTAGCGAGGAAAGCCAATGCGCCAATGCGCAGCAATGGAAACGATGACGTGTGCGCAAATTTTTCAATTTTGGCATCAGCAGCCATAAACAATATCCATTAATTCACCGAGAGAGAGAACGAGACGGCGTGAAGAAACTCCGTTCGTTGAAACTTGGTAAGTTTTTTCATATATCTAATCATCTGAGACTATGCCCCGATGGGGAGTGGAAGGCCCCTGGGAAAGTACTTATTAGTTTATTTGAAAAATATAATTTGATCATGTGGGTCCTATATGAAAATACAAGGCCATGTAATAGCTATGTACAAACATTAGGCCTTGTAACCTTGTTCTAGCCTAGAAAAGCCGTGCTGTATGGCTCCAAAAACGCTAATAGCTTTGTGGAAACCACAGGTAACGGGGAAAAATTTGTATAAAAGTAACAAGTACGTCCATCTTTACTTCAGTGTTTACCAAATTTGCTAATTTTGTCTAGATTCGTTCAGGCCAACCACGACAATGTTTGTGATACGAAAAATAAAATTGTTTTTTTTGAGTGGAAACAATTCCAGTTTCCACTCAAAAAAAAAGAATTTTATTTTGAGTGGAAACCGGAACTGTTTGTATCACAAACATTGTCGTGGTTGGCCTAAACGAATCTAGACAAAATTAGCAAATTTGGTAAACACTGAAGTAAAGATGGACATACTTGTTACTTTTATACAAATTTTTCCCCGTTACCTATGGTGGAATCCTTGTGTAAGACTGGTTGTAAGTTGTAACCAGTCGTAACTTGAAATATTATTGATAGCCTCGTAAGCGTTCTTCAAAGGTAATTTAATTTTTGGTTTAAAACACACCTTATACCTTTCTGCTGATGCTTTTAGTGGTTAGACGCCTTCGAATTTTCAGTGGCGCCTCCAATGGAAGTTTAGTCAACGTTGCTTTAGGCCCATCTTCTTTGAAGGCAGCCATGTTGTCAGACTTTTCGAGCAGATTGTGTCAAGGTCTGAATGTGCTTTGATTCCTCAAATAATTTGAAAACAGCTTCTTTCAATTCAAATTATTCAACTAAATGTTGCAAACAACTGTTTCAGTGTAATTTCTAGGGGTTTAATCATGATTACGGCCTTACTGGTAGAAGGCTACCGATAAGTTCTCCAGAAATACCACACACATTTTTGTTGTCATCTGACATTACTTCCGTCGTAGAAATAACTTCCGCCTGTCCGCATGTTTCGATCAGCCTCCATCCAAAAGGCAGCAATTCATGTTGATTATTGAGGATAGGGTGTGGTGTTCTTGATCACCGAGAAAGAACCGTTTGCAAAGAACAACCGAAACCACTAATAAGAATAACCTGCATTTCGATGGCTAACTATGCATATACGATGTTTAAAAGATGGCTGGTCGGCTTCCTGGTGAAACGTAGAAAATCTTTGACCTACAAGATTATGAGCAGACTATGCCCTGAAAGCCTAGGGGATAAAGTTAAATACCAACCGAGATCATTTCACTCGACCTGCATACGAGGCACTGTGAAAATATCCTGAATGCTAGATAAAGGACTGAATTTGCACCAAACAAAAGCTTTATTACGCAGCTCTCCCTGGAAGAACAGCAATGATTAAGTTGTTTTATAGGACTGTAAGTTTCTATCATTGTAAATAGATGTTATATACTTTAATTTGCTGAAATTTATCAAAAAGATGGAAGCAAAGAAGGACTTTAGATCAGCACGCAGCACACTAAGGCCTTTCGAACTTATGTTCTCTTCAGAGTGTGACTAACCATAGTGGACTAACGTTTGAAAGTGAAATCTATCGTAACGATTTATTGAATAGTTTGTTCTCGTCACGTAATAGCATTCTAGGACCCGTTAACGCGAAAGAACGGTTCATTTAAGTTATTGTTCTTCCGTTGTTCTTCTTGCCGCATTCGTAGACGTGTTTGGGAAAATTACAACATACCGGTCCTTGAATGATTCAGAAATGTGATTAATTTGTTGTGTCCGATATAGTTCATTGCTCCATCACACATATTGCAGGTTAGACAATATACAACGCTCGTACTTTTGCATGTTATATGTGTTGGGAAATCCTTCACAATCCGCGCTTTGTTTAGAAGTTACCTTTATTTATTTAGTACTGCGTAATCGCCCACGGACAGTAATAAATAGGATTCATCTTGTAGTACAGTGAAATCTCTATTGCTGTACTAGTAAAAAGTTGCGTCAGAACCTCTACACAGGAACGAGACATGCACAGTGCTCAATAAATTTTATGATTTAGCACATGACTTAATTAATCGAGCTATCTGGAATCTGATTGGAAGACAGATCCTTTGTGAAACCCGGTAGACACGCCCGAAAACACCAAGCCTGAATTCTGACGTCACTTCCGGCCTCTGCTGCAAGAAAGCTGTGGCGCGAAAGAAAAATTTTGTGATAAATGGCGTCCCAAGTGTCCCAAAGCAAAATATCGAGATATAACGCAATAGCTGTATCTTCGCTCTTTCAAGTTCTTGGAGCATTTTGGACTCAGAGCTTCTTGGTTTTTCCTATTTTTCAAAGGCATATTTTCTATAATTTTTTATCCATTTGTCCATCAAAGACATCTGCCCACAGTGGACCCAGAATGCTAAGTTTTGGAAATAAGTCTTTATAACAGGAATATGGCAAGATAATATGGTGATTTATAATCAATCGAAAGATATAAAAAAGCAGAGTTTGAAAACCGAGACAAATTTGAATTTTGGGGTAAGAAAAGGGGTTTAGTCCCCTGGGAATTCTAGCAACTTCTTTGTTTGGAATCTTGCAAACATCAATCTTATATCATCTGAGAGTCCATTATCTCCTGATGCCAAATCTGAAAACCGCATGTTCATATCATTTGTGCTTCTAAAGTTATAAGTCATATTTAACAGACAGATAATAGATAGATCTGCTATGGGCAGTAACCTACAATAGGATTCAATCTTTGGTAAATAATTCCAAAATGATGCATTTTACAAGAAATTGAATTACATATTCGAAATCAGGAGCAAATGTGCTTTCAAATGATGTAAGATTGGTGTCGGTACGATATGAAACAAAAAAGTTGCTAGACTGAATTCCCAGAGGACTAAAGCCCCTTTTCTTACAAAAAAATTCAAATTCATGTCGATTTTCAAACTCCGCTCTTTGAGATCTTTCTATTGATGCCTGTTTGACCATACTTTGATGAAAATTACAAACTTTATAGAAAAAATATTTGTTGTCCATCTACTTTTTGGGATACAATACAAAAACATTAAATAGGAGGACATTACATCAAACATAGCATTGCTGCTGCACAATCATAAGACCTGAGAGCATTTTGAAGAATATCGCCAAATATCATTGAGTTTAGGGGGCCCGTTGTGCAGGGATTGGACTCTAATTTGCATGTGAATTGAAAATATTTGGTAAGAATTGCCTATAACATGGATAAAACCATGGTTATTTGCCTCCTACGGCCCTAAAATTGCTATTTTCTCAGGATTTCTCGTATTTTGAAGCAATTGAGTGCTAATTCTAAATAACCCCTTAATTCAGTATATCAAAAGTCATTTGTAAAGGTTCTTTGAGCTATTCATACCTGCATAGGAATCATTTTGTGAACTTAGGTTGTTACCGAGAGAACAATCATTGGGTTTTTTTATGGGTAGGGGTAGCCGTTGATAAAGTATAGTATGGTTCTCTTAGTGCTGACCAAATTCATAATTGTTATGCATCATTCGAAAGCTTATTGAATAAGCTTTCCAAATATCATATGGTTTAGGGGCCCATGGGTCGGGATCGGACCCTAATTTACATTTTAACTGAAAGTATGCGAGTAAAAACAGGGGGGAAAACCGTGGGTCTTTGCCTCAGACAACCCTAAAATTCGTATTTTCCTCATAAATGTTTGTCTTTTCAAGCCCTTTAAATGCTGATTTTGAATGATCCATCAATATAATCCATCAAAAACCATATGTGAAGGTTCTGTCAGCTATTCCTACCCTTTTAGGAGTCATTCTGTGGACTTAGGTTGCTACAGAGAGAAGGTCGCCGGGTGAATGTACCTGTCAATAAAATGTAATTTATTTCTAAAGTGCTATCCAAATTCATAATTGTTATACATCATTCGAAAGCTTATCAAATAAGCTTTCCAAATATCATATGGTTTAGGGGGCCCATGGGTCGGGATCGGACCCTAATTTACATTTTAACTGAAAGTATGCGAGTAAAAACAGAGGGAAAAACATTGTGTCTTTGCCTCAGACGACCCTAAAATTCGTATTTTCCTCATAAATTTTTGCCTTTTCAAGCCCTTTAAATGCTAATTTTGAACAATTCATCCATCTAATCCATCAGAAACCAGTTATGAAGGTTCTCTGAGAAACTTTATGCTGGGTCATTCCATATAATTTGAACAAAGGCATGTCAAGTCATGTTCGAGAAACGCCCTCACATTTTTTTCATGTAATTGTTACCTAAAGACAAGGTTGAATTTCAAATTTCAGCTTTATAACTTAAACGGTTAATTTTCTATGGGTGATTGAAGTTTTTGATGACAGCTCGATCAACGATGAAGTGACACTTTAAATGATTTTTAATTTCAATTACAGGACTCTGTAACAAATTCTGTTAAGTGAAAATCATTTCAGATGCAGCATACCATCGGCAAAAAGAATTTATTTGCAAGTCGATGCTCACAAACTTGTGCAGGTGCTTGTCAAAATCCTGCCTTGATAATGAAAAATTCTGAATTAAGTCACTTTGGAAGGAACTCGCATGAATTTTCCTTTTAAAACGGCAAAAGCAAATTAACTACAAATGATACTCTTATGCTACCATGCTGTTAGAAGTCAGAATAAAATAAACAAAAAATTCCACGAGCTTCCACTTAAAAGAAAATTACGTATCAAAATGGCACAAACTTGTATGTGTGTGCAATTTTAGCAGATTTGAAAAATATTTTACAAATTTTGGTATGAATAATTCCAAATTGCTTCGTCACTTGTTAATGTATACTAGTTGAAGTTTGCCTAGATTGAATATTTTTGATTGAATTCACTTTCTAGTCAGTGAATTTGCCTTTTGAAAGTAGCTCAGACACCAAAATGGCCGATATGGGGCATGTTCAGTGGCTGCAAAATTTACCGGTCAGTAATGTCAGAGTCTTGATAATTTTACAACCAGTAGTCTACTCTGTTACCTTCTGCTGAGAAGAATTTCATGGTTCAAATGAAATTTTAAGGCAGTAATTAAAATATTTTTGACTGCCTGTTTGTCGAGAAATTGGTAATGTTGTGGAAACTCTCGTCAGTTGGAGTAAGGTCAAAATCTCATGAAATCATCATCTCTGGGTCCCAACAGCTCACATTATCAGCTTGTTAGTTCCTCCAACATCCAATTCGGCTGGAAGACAGTACAACTTTACTACTGTAGAGATAAAAGATGTAGTGACTCGGTTCTAGACACTCGTGCATAAATGACTTTCTTTCAGCTTTTGAGTTCTTGAACGTTGTTGTTCAATCTACCATTTGAAGTTCTATCAAGTCCATGTTTCGCTGAGTTTCGTTTTTGTGTCTCAAAATTTCGCCCACTAGAACGTTTCCTGATCTTCAATCAACTGACAAATTGCAAGTAAGTTGTACATTTTAAAATTCATGTTGAATGCTAACATTTGACCTAGAGGAAACTGCCTCATATCCCCAATAGATCATTCTCTCCAAAGATCTTTTCTGTGACTCCTTTGTAGAATAACTGATAAGTTCATTCGGTCAATGAGTTATGTAGTTACATTACATGATTAATGTCCCTCCCCCCTTAAATTCATGGGAACCCAATGTTTGGGACATATCTCTGCATTTTAATCCTTGAAGGTAAGTGAAGCTTTGCATTCACCTTATTCAATGATGATTCCATGAGATTTTGACCTTGCTCCAACTGAAGAGAGTTTCCACAACATTACCAATTTCTCAACAAACAGGCAGTCAAAAATATTTTAATTACTGCCTTAAAATTCCATTTGAACCATGAAATTCTTTTCAGCAGAAGGTAACAGAGTAGACTACTGGTTGTAAAATTCTCAATACTCTGACATTACTGACCGGTACATTTTGCAGCCACTGAACATGCCCCATATCGGCCATTTTGGTGTCTGAGCTACTTTCAAAAGGCAAATTCACTGACTAGCAAGTGGATTCAATTAAAAATATTCGGTCTAGGCAAACTTCAACTTGTATACATTAACAAGTGACGAAGCAATTTGGAATTATTTATACCAAAATTTGTAAAATATTTTTCAAATCTGCTAAAATTGCACAAACATACAAGTTTGTGCCATTTTGATACTTGATTTTTTTTCAAGTAGAAGCTCGTGGAATTTTTTATTTATTTTATTCTGACTTCTAACAGCATGGTAGCACAAGAGTATCATTTGTAATTAATTTGCTTTTGTCGTTTTAACAGGAAAATTCATGCAAGTTCCTTCCAAAGTGGCTTAATTCAGAATTTTTCATTATAATGGCAGGATTTTGACAAGCACCTGTGCAAGGTTGTCAGCTTCGACTTGCAAATATTTGTTGTTGTTGATGATATGCTGCATCTGAAATGATTTTCACTCAACAGAATTTGTTACAGAGTCCTGTAATTGAAATTAAAAATCATTGAAAGTGTCACTTCATCTTTGATCGAGCTGTCTTTAAAAACTTCAATCAGCCATAGAAAATTAACCGTTCAAGTTATGAAGCTGAAATTTGAAAGTCAACCTTGTCTTTAGGTAACAATTACATGAAAAAAATTTGAGGGCGATTCTCGAACATGACTTGACATGCCTTTGTTCAAATTATATGGAATGACCCTGCTTCTAGTGTTTATTTTGTGGAGACAGGTGATTTTGGCGAAATAATGTAACCAAAGTTATGAGTCCTCTGATCTTTGTTAAACCCCATCACATCAAAAAACCATACTTTTACCTAGAAAAGAGATACTGACATGCGGTTTTTTGCGTTTTGTCCGTCTAACACTTGTGCTTTAAATAAATAATGTAAACTGCTATAAAAGAATAAAAAAATTTTTGACTTATTTCCATCCATGGGTCCACTGTGCTGCCATCATAAACAAAATGATTCTAGTTCTTGATCCATAAATATCAGAGTTCTTTCGTTGGAAGCTGTAGCCTAATATAAGCTGCTTCTTACTTGGCTCTTTCTTTCTTGCCAGTTGGAGACTTATTTGAAAACATGAAAGCATCTCTAACAAAGAACCCAGATCTTGTCCTTCACTTCGTCTCGTTCAGAATTAAAAAGTTTTCTTGAAAGTAAGCAGCAAGCACACCACGCCGCTTCAAAACAATGTCTACGATCTACGGCATTTTCTAAATGTCATTGTTTTCAAGGCGCTGCCTACGTCACCAATGACAATGAATTCGAAAAATATGCCCAAATACGGATGAAAATCTCTTAAAATAAGACCATCACTCCTGTCAAATTGCGTCGAGTTTACCAGGAAGTTTAAATCAAAACGATTTTAGTTTTAAACATTTCTTAGATAAATTCACTATCTTTTAAGATTAAATTAACGCGGAAAAATCACATCGCATTCCTGCAAGAAGCTTTCAAAGTCGGTGGAAATATTCACTTCCGGTCATTTTCCTATACATTTGTATAGGGGCATCAAAGCGAGGCTGAACTCCTCGAGAAAGGTGTTGGTCGGGCGTGGGTAGAGTAAAAACCGCACAAGGAAAAAATTTTATTCATTCTAGAAGGTTCTGTGCTTAGTCATCGAAAGGAGTTGAGTGAAAATTTAGAGTGGAGACGATTAGAGTCATGAAAGATGTTTCTACATTAAGATGTCTACATTACTGTTGAATTTATTCGGTTCACTATCCATAGAATTAGCGAGAAGAGACTGAGGCTCTCTAACGATATGCGACCTGATTTTCCACTCTGTCCCATTTGCTGTTGTAAAATAATCTACTCGCTGTAATTAAAGTTTGCAAAGATTGCAACGTGTTTTCCCATGTAAAAATATTCCAGGCAAAAGGAGTTGGCATTCTCGGATGTGAATTTCGCATTTGTGAGGATCGATGTTAGGTTTGGTGGTTGTCGTAATGCAAGTATTGGCTTTGTGTTTTTGAATCTTGCATTAACTTTAAAAGATTTGATATTGATTTCATTGGGTTGTCATAACTAAGGCTTGGATAGTATGTGGTAACGAGTGGAATAATGTCTTTATGTTTTTTTGGTGCTGGTCCTTGGAGTCTGGCTTTTTCGAATTCTTTATTAATTAGGCGGAATGGGTAGTCGCAGTTTATGAGCCATTGTTTGCGCCATTGTTTTGCTTAATTTGCTAAAGAGTTAATTTGTGAATAAAAACATTAAATGACAAAATATGACAAAAGACAAGCAGCCAGTGTGAATTATACCTTTCTTGGTTTTGGTCCTTTTCTGTTTTCAAAGACTTTCAAACTTTCGGACAGAGCCCGATTTCATACGATGAAAGTTTCGGACACAATTTTGTCCGAAAGTTTGACCGTCCGAAAATTTTGATTTTAATGTATGAAATGGGAGCGGAAGGGTCATCATCATCATCATTGATTTATTTACAAAGTAGGCTGAAGCAAAACCATAGCTAAAATTACAGCTAATTAAGGCCTACTTATTTGCAACACTTACAATCTAATCTAAAAATAATATTTTTTGTAGAAGTTATAACATATAATTTGGTAAATTTTTCGACAAATGGAAAAATGGAAAAAGAGTGACGAGAGCGAGATATAAATTAAAATAATATACATATTAAAATAAAATAAAATACATATTAAAATAATATGTATATGTATAATTACAGTAATTTCACTAACTATCCTGTTCTGAACCCAACCTGTTGTACATATGTTTTGCAAAGCCTACAGTTGCATTTATCACCATTCCAGCACCTTATTTGCTTTTTGAAAATTTGAAGGGTGCTGGAGTCTTTTATCTCGTGTGGTAGCAGCTGCCACATCCTATTTCCAAGGAAAGCTACAGACTCGATTCCAAAGGACGTAGTGCGCACTTTTGGAAGCAGCGCGTCGGTCCCATGCCTCAAGTTGTAGCCAGTGTTCCGCTGCGTGAAAATATCCTTCATAAAAGTTGGACTTAGATCTAATTTTGTTTTAAAAATCTCAGTAATAAGCAACTGTAGGTTTCTTATATGGATGGGTACTGAATTTGTTTGCTCCAGGAGAAAACCAAAATCATGTTCGTAATCTTTCTGTGCAATGCACAAAGCCCTTTCGTGAACGCGATTTATTCTTTGATTAAAGGTTCTATCGCAGAACATCCAAACAAGTGGACAATAGCTAAAATGGAATAATATGAAAGCACGCATTAGTTGCTGCAGTTTTTCTGTGTCCATGTAACAGGATATTCGGTTAAGAGCATGAAGTTTTTGGCTGGCTTTCTTACATAGAGATTTGACATGTTGTTTGAAGGAAAGAGATCGATCAAATTTTATGCCAAGAAGATCCTCCTCTGAATCTTGGGTGGCCGCCTTTGGGAAATATTTGAAGTTTCTTTTTCGATTTTGCAAACTAAATTCGGCATTTTGTCATGTCTTCTGCTTTGGAAAATGTTTCTTGAAGCCTTTACAACGTTTAGACATTACCTAAAGTGCCTCCTTGCAATATCAAAACATTGAGCATGAACGTTTTTCTTGTAGGTACACAAGTAAAATGCTGAATTCTGTCAGGTCCATTGTGAGACTTCGGCGGTGGAAACTAGGGATTCTCGTAGTATCTTGCTTCGTAGCTGCCATCCTCATTGTACAGTACTCTTACAAAGAGAGGACAGCAAATGGTTCCCGTTCAATTTCACACGGCAATCTAGAGAAGGCTTTCTCACTCACAGATAACAAAAACAGCAACAACAAAAACAACAACAGCAACAGCAACAACAATAACAACAACAACAACTACTCAAAGAAACTAATACTGCTTTACAGCACTTGGTTTGATCAGCCATACTGGGGCTCGTTCAAGGGTGAATTACTACGTAGTGAATTCACCAATTGCCCCAAGAGTAAACAGTGCATAGCAACTTACAATAAATCGCTGATAAACGTTGTAGATGCACTTTTATTCCATGGAAGAGATGTTGAATTTAATAGAAACTACAGGGCAAATATTCTTCAAGATTTGCGAAAAAGTGTACCCAAAAAGCAAAAGTGGATTTTCCTCAGTCATGAAACACCCCAAAGGAACGCTAATTTATATAAACCGTATAATGGCATATTTAACTGGACAGCTACTTTCAGTAGGGATTCAGACGTGTTCATTCCTTACACACGTCATATCAAATTTGACAAACCTAAAGAAGTAAATAAAGTTAATCATGCAAAGGGCAAGACCCGACTTGTTGCTTGGGCAGTTAGTAACTGCCTGAAAACGAGGCAAAATTATGCTTTGGAGTTACAGCGCTACATTGATCTAAAGGTGTATGGGGGCTGTGGGAAATATTTTAAGAATCATCGTAGCTGTAAACGTGGAGAACCTGCATGTGAGGAGGAGATGGCCTCGTACAAATTCTACTTGGCTTTTGAGAATGCATTTTGCCACGATTGGGTTTCAGAGAAATATTGGAGAACCATGGGGCAGAATGTTGTTCCGGTGGTGATGGGGGCAAATTATGACGAAGGTGCTGCCATTCCTGGTTCCTTCATCGATGTTAATGATTTCAATTCAGTCAAAGCACTAGCCGATTATTTATTGTACCTTGACAAGAACGATGACGAGTACAACAAATATTTCGCTTGGAAGACACAATATGGATTCTCAGGCGAGAGTATATATTGCTCCATTTGCCAGGAACTAAACTCAGAGAAATTTCAGAAGACATCACAAGTAGTATTGTCAGAGGTCTATAGTGAAGAGAATAATTGTGGCAAATATAGATATAGAGAGGCGAAAATAGAAAGATTGTCACAGGAATCAAGGCATCAATGATATTAATTTTGGAATTAAATTAATGAAAGTCAGTCACAAAATATATCATCTCACATTTCCTTAACATGTTTCAAAGCGGCTCGCACATCGCTAAGAGCACTCCTCTTGTTGAATGGGGATCAACCTCGTTCCCAGGGTGTTCTGACGTCATACGCTGGTCACGAAGCCAAATGAACACCCTGGTACACTTGGATAAATCTTGCCAAAATAAGGCAAGATTAGCAGCCATTATGGATTTGTAGTTTGCTAGGCAACGAACTCACTCTGGGGACGAGATTGAATGGGGATGTCTCAGTGGTAGCGTGGTGAACTACCAATCGGAGGATTGGAGGTTTGAGTCCCTGTCCTGTCGAGCCTGCTACCCAGAGTGAGGAGAGTCGCCAACTCTCTGTAATTTCAAGGAAAGGAATCACGAGGTGTGATCACCCGGTGAGGAATGACCAGGACACTGCCTCGATAAGCTTTGCCTTTCAGTGTCATAAAGCTACCTTGGATCATGAGTGGTAGGAGACTGCTGTGTTAGCCTAAACACTGCAATCGCCAAGAAACGTATTTAATCAAACTTACCCTTTCTTATTTATAGCGTTCGGCCTAATGTTCTAATCTCTTGCGGGTGCCGGCATATTGCATTGATCCTATGGCGGCGCCCAGGACGAAGTCGTTGGTGCTTCGTGTGCAGCTTGTCGCGAATATTAGGACATGACAAGAACGAGACCACCTAAGTATAGTAAGTTTGAATAAATATGTTTCTTTATGAAGTGATTTTATAGGCTAACACAGTAGTCTCCTACCACCCATGCTTGGGTGCTAAGTAGACATGTATATGCAAGCAAATCCTCTTATGTTTGGGTAAAGGTAGGTGCCCACGCCCAAATATATAGAAGATGTCCTTATACCCATGTCTATAGGATACAACTCTGCACAGCAGACAATTCATAAAAGCACCCTACGGAGAAAACTGAATGGGAAAGCCCACTCTTGCCACTAACTAGCCACTCTCAATACGATTCAAAAGGTCATACTGAGGAGTGAGGACTAAAAATCTGGTCCAACCTTGTTCGGTTACAAGGGTGTTGCACTAGCCTGCACGCATAGCTTTTTAAAAGGAAAAGTACTTATCTCATAATAGACGTCATGCAAGATTTGCGATAACGCGAAAAAACTCATGCATAACACTTCAAGTGCAAACATCGCAAACATTGCTACTGAAGGTGTTGCAGCGCAGTGGTGTAAAGCTCCGGCCAAATGCTCTCGACTTTCCACTCGACAGCGCTCGACATTTGTGTCGAGTGAAAAGTCGAGAACGTTTGGCCACCCTCCGCTCGACAATCCTCAACAATGCTCAACATTGCTCGATTTTTGTCGAGCGCTGTAGAGTGAAAAGTCGAGAGCGTTTGGCCGGAGCTTAATCCTCCGAATTTGCAGCCAGTACGGTTAAGCAGACAGGGTTCGATCCCAGGAAGAGCCCCAACACTTGAGCGTCGCAAAAAGGGCTCGCGGACTCCATTAGGTCTTCTCTATTTTCTGCGATCCCAGCGCTTGGCGCTAAAAACCACAACTTCACCTTCATTCGGGGGCACTTTCACGTGACATTTGAGACATACTATAGTAGCTACGTACGAGCAACTCAAAAAGAAAACATACCTTGGAGGCTTTAGCTGCTTTGATATCTCTAACTTTTTGGCCTTGTGCGGTTATCTTGTCAATGCATTTTTGCTCCTCCTCAGGGGCTACGTTTGAAGACTTTTCTGCAGCTACAGCACTCGTTGCAATTCCACGCTTCTGCTTCGCCGATGCCTGCTTCTACAAAAATTAAGGAATGATCTTGAAATCCTGACACCTAGGCCCTTGAGTCCTATTTGAAATCTGACTCTCAGACCGGCCTTAGCAAGATATGTCAACTATTATAGCTTGACAGCATAGGTTCCAAATCTTTAAATCGGTGGGAAAAGGTGAGTGTAAATTCTATATGTCCTAGCTACTTTGCTAAAATTCTACCATTGGACTTTTCAGAAATCTTGAATATGTTTCTAAATTGCAGCGTGTTTCATATTTCAACTCATTTTATGACGTGACGTCATCAAATGTCTAAATCGTAAACCAGGAGAGTGATAGACTTTTGCTTGATACCATATTACAGACATCCATAAACTATGGTTTTATTAAACGTATTTCATGTTTCGTCAACAAGTTTCGAAATTGCGATGGTTCTAAGTTTCTTTTTAATTTTTTCGTGAATTCTTAAAAGAGAAGAAAACACTTATTAATCCTGAAAATATCGAAGTTTCGGAAAAGTTCCAACGGTACAATTATAGTGAAATAGCTAAAGTTTCTTTGAAGCAAAGAAATGGGTCATAGAATTTGACAAGGACCTTTTTAAAGATTTGGAACCTATGCTCAGCTTGACAACTCTTAAAGGAAGGTCAATAAATGGTACATTTCTGCTAGGGGCCTGCATCCTTATCAAACCCCATAAAGACGACGACGGTTACAGAGTTAAACATATAAAAAACAAGTTGCTCTGTTTCCCCTCTTCCTTATTTAGGCCCAAGTTATTGCCGTCGCAATGGCACAGCAGGCAGTTAGCTGTCCCAGATGTGTAATTGCAGATAAATATTGCCTGTTGAAGTGTACATTTCAAAAACAGTGCATACTTTCATGAAGCTACCAAAGTAAATAACGAAAGGAAAATTTGTCGCCATAATCTAACAAGTTACAAGACTGCCATATTTAGTCAAGAGATCACGCTAGAGATACATAAAAGAATTCTAGGAGCTTTCATTCTGAGCAACGATGCGCTAATGTAGGATCTTTGACTTACTCTGCAAATTAACGTTGGACTTACCGAAAGAAAAACAATCAGCAAATCTTTTAATGAATCAAAATAAATTTCTTTCCCTTAGCTTCTTGCAAGTTTATCAACGTGGTCAAATGATCAGTCAAAGCAGGCCTCGTTTTCATAGCAGGCTTAGCATTGACTGGTGCCATATTGTTTCGGAAACGACACTTAAAAGATCGATAGTTTAATAAACAGCAATTACCTGCTCGGCCTAATCTTATTATCTTAGGTTTAATAAAGGGATGATTTGTGAGATAGACAGGTGGGTTGGGGCAACAAAAAGGAGGGAAAGGTACGCAGCATAGCTAGGTTAATCTATTGTTTAATTAATCAAGCTAAAGCAACTGAAACATTGATACGACGAACTTTTCTTGACAAACTGATCTAGAATTTGACAAAAAACTTGACATGACAAAAGCAATCAGCCAGCTGAAATCTTTCAGCTGCAACAGAAGTTCTTGTAAGTTTAACGAAGAGCATCATTATGGCGATCATGAGTTAATAAGAATTCATGGTCTAAAATCTGATTGAAAATTCCAGTAATTACCACCTTTCCAAGTACACAAATTAAGTCAAATGCAGTGTTATCATTAAGATATTGGAAACATCACAAGGATGGTAATACCACGTGGAGCAATAGACTACGACAACTCCGCGGTCATAACACGGAAAGAAAGAAAAACTACAGGGTGAATCAAAAAAGATGTGCCACTCGCCCGCAAAGTCATACTCAAAGAGCATAGGTTCCAAATCTTTTTCTTGGCGTAAAAAGGTGGGTGTAAAATTCAATGACCTATTTCTTCTGTTTGAATGACTTGAAAGAAACTTTAGATACTTATCTGTAATTCTACCGTTAGACTTTTCAGAAGTTTTGAATATTTCTGGAAATTACAGCGTATCTTACATTTCAACTCATTTGAGGATGTGACGTCATCAAATTTCTAAATCATAAACCAGATGAGTAACAGACTTTTGCTTGATGCCATATTGTAGGCATTCATAAACCATAGTGTTCTTTGAAATTACTTCATGTTACGTCAAAGAGTTTAGAAATTATGATGGTTTTAAGTTTTTTTTGAAAATTTTTCTTTAATTTTTCAAAAAGAAGAAAATCACTCTAATTCTGAAAATATTGAAGATTACCGAAAAGTCCAACGGTAGAATTATAGAGAAATAGCTAAAGTTTCTTTGAAGTTATTCAGTTCAAAGAAATAGGTCACTCAATTTTACACCAGCCTTTATAAAGATTTGGAACCTTTGCTCACTCAGAGAGCCACTAAACTGATTCGCATGATTTGGTAAGATTTTGTCGATGTGTCGAAGAAGCTTTGACGAAATCAATAATTCTAATATTTTGAAGTCGATGAAATGGTGGCGGGGATGGCTCAGTGGTAGCACGCTTGACTACCAATATGAAGGTAGGTGGTTCGAGTCCCCCCGCCCTGCCGAACCTGCTACAAAGTGCGAGGAGAGTCGCCAACTCTCTGTAATTCCAGGCTAAAGGAATCACGAGGTCTGGTCACACGGGGGACCAGGACACTGCTTCGATAAGCTCAGCTTCTCAGCGTCCTAAAACCACATTCGGATGCTAGGTAGAAATGTATACAAAAAAGAAGTCGATAATAATGATAAGAATACCTGATTTGATGCTTGATTTTTTGCTTGCTCCTTTGATTTTGCTTTCGATCCAGACGTCGCCATTGCCTTTGTATGACCATCAGGAATATTGAATAAGACGCATGGAATTTCTCTTCCAGAATGGCGGCTAGAAAAGGCGAATGTGGTACACAAAGTATTCATTCATGACAGCACGTTTGCTTACATAGCGTTAAACAACGATAATCTATCGGGCGCGTAAAAAAATGCCAGGCGTTGTAAAAATACTGCTCCCTGAATATTAAAGCAATAATATTGAAAACCGTCTTATTGCTGATAGCTTCAATTAGATTCAGTAATTTCCCCGGCTTTAATCGTTCATTCCTTCCCGTGGATATGGGACATTTTCTGCATAAAGCCCTTTCAAAAACCTGCAAAAATGAGTAAAAAGCGACGATCAAAATTTCCTTGGTTTTCCCCTCCTGACAATAGTGACACTAACATGTATTTATGTACTTTGCCCTCTTATGAGAATGGAATCATCCTGAATGAGTTATTCGTGTTAGGGGGGGGGGGGGGTTTTCATCCTCCCGAGAGGAGGATAGCACGTGCTAAAGTGTGTTCAAGTCATTCGTGTAACGTAAAAATATTAGGGAAATTAGCTCTTAATTTTAGCACAATTTTCTAAGGCTTCTCGAAGGGACTTTCCTGAGAAAGTTGCTTGTTAAAAATCTGAACGGACTGACAAACTTCAGATAGAAAACATTTACATGTTGGCTACTCAATCACATATTATAAAATATCATTGCTTATATAATTAGGGAGCAGTAGCCTTTGAAACGCGAGGAGCTTCTATTTTTTTGACTCAGCCAATATTTGAAGACATTTATTTCTAATCATAAGATTCATATACAAAACACAAATCGCATCAAAAGCATTGTGCATTGATAAGTTTTACCTTGCATCTTGAAAAGGTTCATCGCAAATGTAGTAGCCACGTCTCTGCAATTGAATGATGTCTCCTTTCTTCAAATTCCTCAGTTCAGGATCACCTAGCATCCTCAGATCCGTCTATGAAGGAGATTAAAACATTGATTTTGTATATATTCAGACTACATTATTTTAGCCGGTTTTAGCATGGTTTTAGCGTAGCATATAGCAATTTGCAGCTTGGGATCATGCCAAAGTCAAGACATTGATCATGGCTTACAGCGAGGGGTGTATCACTCTTCCGAAAAGGCGTACGAGATTTTCTTAAACAAAAGGATTTTTAGGAATTTCTTACGGATCTTTATCGAAAACAAAATGACTTTTGCCAAAGTGTACGATATTTGTACAGAGTGATATGCCCCTCGGCTTACAGCTGTACAACTAACAACAAGTGTTCAATTCTTCCTGGTTTGTGGAAGCAATCACGCCGTGTAAAACTACACTGTTTTCCAAAATGGCTGTGTGATTGTTTTCTACGATATTCTGATTCTAGACTCGATTTCATAAACATCACAAGGTGTTGTAGCGCTGTGTTGTAATCCTCTGATTTTGCAGTCAGAAGAAACAAGCGGAAGGGATTCAAGCCCCACCAACACCCCTTGTGCATCATGACAAGGGGTTGCCGACTTGATCAATGCTTAGCTACTTCTGTGATCCAAGCGCTTGGCACTAAACAACGCAACTTCACCCTCTCATCACAAATCTGAGCGGTGTTTTCTTTGTGTAATCTCGTATATGTGTTAAGACTAGAGTAACACTGGATAGCTGCCCGTTCCCCAAAAGTTTTACCAAAACTACTTTGGAGGACTACCACTATCTAGGAGGAACATCTTTTTTATAAGAAACTGCCCACAAGAAACTCAACTCTCAGATCGCCAAAAAATTAAGAAACTCCAGTACTGGGAAAATGTAACTTAAGAAACTATTTATTTTGATTAAGGAAATCCTTAACTTGACATATTTCAACTTTACTTTCACTTGTTTCCTGTATCATATTACTCGTAAGGTACTTGAGTGATGCCTAAACACTAGAAATGTTTGAAAAGACCTTGTTTTGAAATGTTCACGAGGGAGCAGGTAGTGAACATGAAGATTGTTAAATGGAACCTTTAAGAAGCTCGTAAGAAACTCTGAGTACTGAAAATCTGATAATTTTAAGAAACTTTCAGTACTGGCCCAAATTCTTAGTTTCTTATAAAAAAATACGTGTATGGCAAGCCCTTGCCTAATCACAAGGCACGCTATGATTGAGACATCTAGAAATGCTGTATCCAAACTGTCTAACAATATTGAGACACGGGATGTCCACTATGGTCATGATCTAGTTGGAGTTTGCTTAATAAACTGTCCACTAATCCCTTGTTTTCAGGAAAATAAATGTAAGTCAGGCTTACCCTTGTATTTTTGTTGATATGGTCTTTGAAATCATCATTCTTTGTGATAACATCTTTGGTGATGATATGCTCAAATTGAACGCAAACAGTTGGTGTAAACAAGCCATCTTTATGATCAGCTAGCCATGTGACCTTTGCTGTTTTCTTGAAATCCTGGTTTAAATAAATTTCAATTTCATTCTCGAATAACCTAAAATAACACTATGGTTAAACATTTCAACAGCTAGACGAGAAAACTAAACTAAACTCTAAACTCTCTACATAACAAATGAAAACAATTAAGATGATCATAATTACAAACGACAGTAGATAAAGCTTCAAGCTGAAAGAGACATCAGAAACAAAAGAGACAACACCAACATCAATTCCATTCGTCGAAAATTTTAAGTATCAAATTTATCGTTAAAATGTGCAAGTACCCAAACCATATGTAAAGACAATGGAGAGGAAAAATTGGGGTGTTAAGGTGTTGTGATTTCTGGTCAAGTCGAAGGCAGCGCGCCAACCTGCGTTTGGACATCACTTAGTCACGCAGGCCAGACAAACAGAGATTACGTCACCACACCAGTATGGATATCTATGATCCGTGCGTACACGTATTCGCATGGTGAGATAGCTCAACTGGTAGAGCGTCTGTCATGAAAGCAGAAGGCCCCGAGTTCAAATCTCGGTCTCACCTCAATTTTTCCATTTTTCTCCATTCGTCGAAAATTTTAAGTATCAAATTTATCGATTCAATAAGATGCGCGTAAGTTGAGGGTCCTTGTGCAGTGAGGCTATCATTGCCATTGATATTTCAAATGAAGTTGTTTGCGCTTGCAAAATTAATCGAAAGTAACAGTAGAAGTAGAAAGAAAACAGCCTAGCCTGCTCGAGCCTGCTCGAAAAATATTGAAGGAAATTCTACAATTCTTCAGGCATTAGATCACAGATCAAAAATGGGTACGAAAGTAAATAATGTACTTACTTTATTTTCCAGCTCTAAGTTCGCATCGATTGACTGAACTTTCCCATTTGGTCCCCTGTAAAAGAAAGGCACAAAATTACGACTCTTCGCTGGTCAAGACGCATATCTGTTAATTCAACCATAATGAATATCGGTGCAAAACGGATCCAAGCAAACCATAGTTTATGAAGTTCTACAATATGGTGTCAAGCAGAAATCTGTAGCTTTTCTGGTTTAGGATTTAGAAATTTGATGACGTCATTGCCTCAAATTTAATTAATGCTGCCATTTTGAAACTAATCAAGATATCGATATATTTCCATGGCATATTTACAGCAAAAACGCTAAGCTCCTTCCAAGCCATTTATTTCAAAGAAAACTGTCATAGAATTTTACACCGACCTTTTTAAAGATTTGAGCCCTATGTTGAGCTTAACAGACTAAAACGTTTCGGGCTTAACCTTCATCATTTTTTCAACGTTTTTTGACCACCCCGTTTATAAAGATACGACAATTAGACATACCGTAGCCCTTTTAATTAACCTCATTTTGCATGTTTCAACAATCAAAGGAATGTGAAATTAGAAAATGAAATAAATAAATGTTTAAAAACTTAATCAGAAATTAAAGGAGAATGAAAAAACACAGAATGAGACAAACTTGTTTAGTTTCTTGATTCGCATATTGCCCCAGTTGATGAAAGTGACCAATTCATTTTCAGAGAATGTCTCTGCATCAGCACCATCAATAAATATCTTGTTTGAGTAAAACACAGTTTTGGAGCCGACGTCTGGATTCTGCAAACAAGCAATATGAATGGTCAATACAAACTGCCAAATGCGATGAGACGTACAATGTCATAGGTGACGCAGTGGTGTAATCCTGTGATATTGCAGCCACAACAGTCAGGCGGACAGGGTTCGATCCAGTAGCCACACCACTTGAGCGTCATGACAAGGGGCTGCGGAATCGATTAGGCCTATTCTACGTCTGCGATCCCAGCGCTTAGCGCTAAAAACCGCAACTTCACCTTCACCTTCACCTTCATTACATGAACTCTCTGCATTTTAGGGTGACTTCTTATGGAATACAAATATAGCGGTCCCAAAGGTGTAACTCTCAAAGATGTTCACGGAGTTAGGAGTACATTCAACCTTGCCAAGGCTCAATGGAGGGCTTTTCAAATCTCTCCAGATTTATGAGTACGCTTTCTACATCTCTTAAATTGTCCAAATTTCAAGATTTAGTTGGAGTGCAAGTTCTAGAGGGTTTGCCTAGGGATGTTGGGAAAATTTCAAGTACTTCTTCAAGGATTTTCAAGAATTTCAAAAGTTCACAATGACCTTTCGACATTATAAAAAAGCATAGTAGCATTCAACGATACCTTAGGATGAAGTGGATATTGTGCAGATCCATCTGAAGCATTTGCAATGTTCACAGGAACTTTGTCAGCATCTAAGATTGCAGTGTATCTCGGTGCTACTGGATCGATAATCTGAAAGAAAAAATCCGTACATCGCAAAGCATTCTTTTCTAAACAGAGTTGGGTGGCCTCTTTGACATGCGGTTACTTTAACACAGGAGGCTGGACTAGAGTGCAGTCTAGCGGGCGGCATTCGAATGTTGTGTTGTTGTGCGTCATACAGTAAGGCTTAGGGACTTGATAACAGGCTTAGCTCGAAACGTCGTGAATTAACCATACTCTGTTCAAAGTACAATTTATTTCATTTCTAATGTTTATATTACCAGAGACATTGTACAACACCGCCTACAAAAAGATTGTGTGTGCATTAAGGGTTCGGGTTAGTTTCAGAAAAGGGTTTTCAGCGAAATTTAGGGTTGGTTAGGGAAAGTTAGGGTTAGTTAGGGAAAGTTAAGGCTAGTAAAAGTAAGTAAGGGTAAGCTAGGGAAAGCTTGGGTTGGGGTTTGTTTAGTTCAATAGTTGCAACATGAAATATAACATTTGGCGCCGCCCGCTAAACTGCACTCATTCTGCAGGCTTGGCCAGTAGACACATTCCCCAGTTTATCTCCACCAAGACTCAGTTGCACAATCTGTAGATTGCATATTCAGCTGCATCAAACATTTCAAAAGTAAGCAGCCTCTCCTCCTATTTCAAATTTTGATAAATTATACACAATTCATTGTTCGTAGTTTACATTGTATGGTCTAAGGAACACCAAATTTTCTCTGACTGTCACAATCTATGTGCAAGCAAGGCTTAATTGAAGCAGATATTAAGCTTTTAGAAACGTACCTTTTTGTTAAACGTCCAAATTTTGTCCCATTCCATGTGAACATTTGACCTCGATGATCCCTGCAGGGTAAAAGGATTGAGATATTAGCTAACTATCTGAAAAGATGTAAAGCCGTCGCAAACTTTCAAAAAACAGGAAACTGTGACAAAGATGAAATAGCATTTTTGCAAAAGTACAACATATGACTTCGTTTACGATTGATTTTTAGATATGACACAAATCATATACATTTCAAAATTCTCACAATGATTTTATAAACACTTGTTGGAACTCCTTTTAGCAACAGTTCATAATCTAATCATTGTTGACATGCTAAAAGTTTCTTTTAAAAAAGATAAATGAAAACAGTTCTGTATCTCAAAAGGAAATATATTGACAGGAAATGTCAAATTTTAAACGGTCTACAAATGTACCTGCGCGATGATGAATTCTTTCAGTCCTTCGATTGTCATTCCACGTCTGATGATACCCCGAACTGTTGGAAATCTGGCATCATTCCTGGTAAAAGAATATTTAAAAGTATAGTATGTTACGAACAATTTGAATTTACTGAGGTAAACTGCGAAAAAATTTAGGGTAATACAAGAACGATATCGGAGAACATAGTCAAAATATCGAATTTAAGAGCGGGCCATGAAATCGGCAGCCCAAGAGTAGACGCATTATCCAAAAGGAGAAAGGGTCTATGAAACAATGAGGAAAAGCTTGCTACTACAGTTCCAGATTTCTGGAACTTAAAGGAATTGAATCAGCGTAAGACAGCAAGGACACCCTATCTGTCCCTATAGGGCTCGTGCTTGGGGCCCCTCCTCTTCATCCTGTATGTCAATGACTTTGAGCAGTGCCTCAAAAATGCACCTCAAACATGTATGCGGACGACACCAGCGTAACCTGCTCTGCTGAAGATATTGACGAACTCTGCAATGATCTAAGGACTGAGGTTGACAATATTGCAGAATGGTTACGGCAAAATAAGCCTAGTTTGAACACGAAAAAAACAGAATACATGGTTGTTGGTCACAAAAGACAAACTAGCCGTATCCAAGGTCCAATAGAAGTAAACATAAATGGAGGACCAATCAAACGAGTTAAAAAAGTTAAATATCTTGGAGTTACAGTGGACGAAAACCTTACATGGAACGAGCAATATAAAAATCTCAAAGGCAAAATTAAAAGTGCCCTTTCGTCCCTGCGGAAACTAAAGAACATATTACCGCAATCAAAATTGGATCAGGTGTACAAGGCACTGCTTGAGAGTCATCTGAGATACTGTGATGAACTATGGGGCAATTTGTCAAACACAAAGCTTGATCATCTTCAGCGTCTACAAACTAGAGCACGATCGCTAATAGAAGGCTCTAGACCAAAGGATGGGTGGACTTGCAACTGGCTTTCAGTCTTAAACTTAATCAAATTTGACAGGGCCTTGAATACAAAATAATGAATGGTCTCTGCCCGGACAACTTAAGAGGGAGGCTTGTTACCCAATCTCAATTATCTAACCATATCGAACGAGAAATCAGTTAGATCTGGACACCCCAAGACAGAACCTAGAATTCTCCAAAAGCAGTTTTTTCTACTCTGGTGCTAAAACGTGGAATGAAATCCCATTAGAAATCAGAATGAGTTCCACAATTAGCACATTCAAAAGGAAACTGAAGGAATTCCTAAACAATTAGCATCCTTCCCGAAGCACGATCCCTAGGAAGATCAGCAAATTTGTATTATTTTATTTGTAAATAGATGTTTATTTTGTATAGGAATAGTTCTCTTTTAGCTGATAGGGTTTTTGTGTTTAAATATGATAAAATGAAATGTCAGAATTTGCTGACTCATTGTTCTGGATGGCCCATCTGATTGGCTAACGTTCATGTGAAATGAAACTAATCACATGAAATGCATTGTGCTACAGCAGATCCTCTTAGTTTGTTGGGAGTGATAATTGATCCCTCTCACATGGGTCACATGATACACGGCAAAGCTAGTCTATTTATTATGACTCAATGCCTTTAATTCATGCTACCTTTGTTGAGACGCGTTTCACTCATTAGTTGAATAGATGATTCATATAATTAATTGGGAAGCAGTAGCAAGCTTTCTCTCTTTATTTCGTAAACTTTCTATTCTTTAGGGAAATTGGGCTATGAAATCGCTGATCCGTTGACAAACAGCTGGAGGAACTAATCATTCAAAAGTTTCTCCTTTACATCGAAGGGTTGTTTTCTGGCACATTAAGTTAGTAATACGCTCTATGGTATACACTTGTTTCTAAAATTCACGCGCTACAATCAATCCTACAATGACTTTATGTGCATCGACATTTTCATTGAAGCATGAACAAGTACGGCTGAGAACATAAATATTTACATGCGCATTTTGGATAAATTTTGAATCTTTTTTCTCTTTTTGTCTTTTTGAAACTTCCATGTGGAAAAGTAGGCGCGAAAATATTTTGAATTTTATTTGAATACAACAATGACGGCTTCATTCAATCCTTGATGTGACGAAGAAAAAGCATCATTATTAACCTTTTCTCGCAATCTCGTGAAACAGAAACAACACAGTGGCTAAGAATACAACTTTGATCATAATATAGGCCACATCAACGATGAATTATTGCCCTTACTCAAACAGTCTGCGTGCAGCCTCAAAGGCAAGTCTTCAAAGGAAAGCACTTTTCCTTTGAGGAGGAGCTGAGGCTATGCACAAGAACTTCAGCAAAATATCATCCCACATTTGCCTGGTAACAGGTTCCTAGTGCAACATGAAGATATAGAAATGTGGGGTGAGTGGCCGAGCGGCTTGTACAGTTTCCGTCAAGTGACTTAAGTTACGCTCGGTCGAGTCAGAGGTCAAACTCTAGATGGGTGACCTCTTGGAGGCCTGACCTCGCAACTCAAATCGCCGTCCTTCGGAAGGGACGTTAAACTAGGGGTTCCATGCCTGGATGCAGCAAGGGTGTTAGGACACGGATATTTTAATTACGTATTTATTTACCTTGTTTTGATCTTTGTCTTGTTTTCTTGTCTTGTTTTCTACTCCGTTCTGCTTCCTCTCGCTGATGTAAATGCCTCGTGTTATTTGAATATATCTTCCTTGTATTCCTGTGTCTTAGTGCGCCTTCGTATTCTTCTACGAAGGCGCGCTAAGACACAGGAATACAAGGAAGATATATTCAAATAACACGAGGCATTTATATCAGCGAGAGGAAGCAGAACGGAGTAGAAAACAAGACAAGAAAACAAGACGAAGATCAAAACAAGGTCACGTAATTAAAATATCCGTGTCCTAACACCCTTGGATGCAGCATGCATAGTGGGCTTAAATTAGCTTTAAGAAGCTAGAAATACTTCCAGCCCACTTAAAAATAAATTACTGAAAAAAATATGGAAAAACTAACCATCCATCGACCATTCCTTGTTCCACCAAATATGTGAGTTTTCTTTTCGAAAGAACAGTGTTCATCATTGCAAGTCTGCTGTATTCGTAAATGTGTGGTTGTCTCATTCCTAAGAACAGAACAAAGAAACATCTCAAGAAATTCTGTAAAACATATCTCGACTACATCTTACATTATATAATACACATACATTGCAAAGAAACTTTATTAAGCAGAATGCAACGGCTTGATCTTGCAAGCAAAAGTTCCAAATCATTAAAAAGGTTGGCGTAAAATCTTTTGATCTATTTCTTTGAGATGAATAGTTTAAAAGAAATTTTAGCCGCCTTGCTATAATCCTACCATGGGACTTTTCAGAAATCTTCAATAGTTTCAGAAAAAGAGGGTGTATCGCTTTTTTTTAAGAATACAACAAAAATTTTGACAAAAACTTTAAAACCATCGTAAGTTTTGAAATTTTTGAGAGAAAATAGAAAATTTTCAAGGATAAACACACTTTATGAATGTCTACAATTTGGCATCAAGCACAAGTCTTTCACCCTTCTCGTTATCAATTTACAAATTTGATGACATCACATCCTCCAATGGGTTGGAATACGCTGTGATTTTCGAAAATTTTCAAGATCTCTCAAAATCCAACGGTACAATTATACCATAGAAGCAACGTTTCTTTCACGCCATTCGATAAAAAGGAACCTTTTAACGACTTGGAGCCTATGTTGCTCTTGCAGAAATCAAAGTAAGATTTGCAGGATAGCAGCAAATGACCGGGTTGAGTAGCCGAGCTGCTTATACAGTTTCCGTTAGGTAATTAAAGTTAAGCTCGGTCGTATGAGGTCGAAATCCGGATGGGTGACCCTTCGGATGCCTGACCAAGCAACTCATTTCGCCGTCCTTCAGGAGGGACGTTAAACTAGGGGTCCTATGCCTGGATGCGGCATGCATAGTAGGCCTAAGTTAGCTTTAAATAGCTAGGAATCCTTCCCGCCCACTTGAAATAAAGCACTGAATGAATGAATTAACGAACGAATGACAGCAAAAATAGTCAGTCATCATCATTCGTACAATATCCTCCATCTTAAAAACCGACGTAGATGAACTTCTTCAACTCTGAGGTAAATAAATTTCATTACACTTTCAAACTTCTTACTTGCCTTTTGTAACTACATCTGCACCAGTACATAATCAATGCATACCTAACTTCTCCAGTACCCATAGGTACAGAGGATCTCTGTCATGATATTCTGTCGTTCTCAAAGCATGTGTCACACCTTCAATGCTGTCCACAATCGGGCAGGCTAGATCATATGTCGGGTATACTCTGTCAAAAGATAACATTGAAAATATTATTTGATATCGGCTCACTTTGAATTTAACATGAGTAGACCAACGTAAAATATCTTGAAATGATGCAAAACTGAGACCTGGGTTGCTTTTAAAGGACCAAACAGAACGGGTGATTCAAAGGGTCCCCTTTTTTGAAAAATTGCAGAAAAGTATTTGTTCTCTTTTCATTATAAAGATTCTTTGGCAGTTAAAGAAGAAATCATTTTTCGGTGTGTCTTCTTTGCTGTCATTTTGTTACTCTCGCTATAATTCAAAATTCCAAACACTCACCCTTGAATATAAATAACTTCCTCCTTTTGGAAATTGAATTGTTAATTTTTTACTTGATACTTCAGGCAAAAACTTTCCTGTTTAGATTTTTAAAAGAAAGGAACATCATTTGGTTCTCCAATAAATTGTTTGGGACGTTTGCCTGGCGGGATCACTACTGTAAGCATATAAATATCATGTGAGTTTCCAAACTTTAAATAGACCCCATAATCTCTAAATTTGCATGACAAACATGGACTCTTTTCAGTGATCTGTTTTAAAGTCGATGTTTATAAAAACGTATCAAGTTTCAAACTGTAGCAATTAATATAAAAGTTGTTGTAACTTCTTAATTGTGGATCATGATTCCTCCAAGAAATATCAAGCTTTACCAAAAATTCCATATTTGTCATTATGGATCGAAACCTTCATTTTGGAATTCTCTGACTTTCCATGAAAAAACTGCCCATTTTTGTAAATCTGTGTCCAATGATACTTTCCAAGAGATTTTGGGTACTCGCATGATATTCATATGACATTCAAACGCACATAGAAGTAAACCTGCCATGGACATTCGGAGTAAGCCTTCACCCTCTTCGCCATGGTAATGATAAGCAACACGAAGAAGATCACGCGTTCATTAAGTAAAACATCTTCACTTGTTTAATTCAACCAGATACTGGGTAATTCATCTTTTTATAAAACTACAATAGGTTTAAATTAATCTACTAACACAATAGAATAACTAGACTTTTTACAGCTCCATGTGGTGGGGGTCGTAAAGGGGTATCAAAAACAGTAAAACTGTCAAATATTTAAGAAAAACCGAAAAATTGCATCTGAAACCACCATACCATCCTCATGTCTATTTAACAAATACACACACGCACAAACAATAGGATAAGATGGCTAGTAACTGATACAAAGATTTCACACTGGTACACATTGATGTCCTGTCCTATCACTCTTGATCAAACTCTCTCAGTAGACTCATTGTTCAAAAAAGAAATGTTTCACAAAACAAAGAACAAAAGCTTGCAACTGTGGTTTCCAGAATCCTGGGGAACAAATTTATGTAGCCTAGGGCTCAAATCTTTGAAAAGGTGGGTGTAAAATTCTATTACATTTTTCTTTGAATTAAATGGCTTGGAAGGAACTTGGTACTTTGCTGTAAATCTGCCATGGAAATCTTTTATTATCTTGGTCAGTTTCAAAATGGCAGCATTCATTATTTTTGAGGTTGTGACATCATCAAATTTCTAAATCCTAAACCAGATGAGCTACAGATTTCTGCTTGCCACCATTTGTAGACCTTCATAAACTATGCTTTTCTTTAAGATTGTATCAATTTTCCTCTATTGATTTAAGATGATATGATAATTTTTTCAAAATTTTCAATGAATTTTTTCAAAAATAATGAAAATGCCGCCATTTTGAAAATAATCAAAATGTCAAAAAAATTCCATGGCAGATTTACAACACAGTATCCTGAGTTCCTTTCAAGCCATTCAATTTATAGAAAAATGTGATAGAATTTTACACCCAGCTTTTTAAAGATTTGAGCCCAATTGCTAATTTATGTTGTCTTTGTTGAGATGTGTGTCACAACGCATTATCTTGTTCCATCCCTACCCTGACGATCCCCCTGGGCAGCCTGGGGGTCAAAAAATTTCAAGCATGAATGCCCAGGGGTGGGGCAAATTTCTTTGGCAAATGCAAAGGGGCTGAGCAATGAGAATATGCCATACTCCCAGCAGCTGTATAATGAGAAAGCTCCTTTTGTTCTCAAATGTCCCAGGGCCAGGAACAAATTTACATTCAAATGCCTGGGAACCAGGAATATGTTTTTTAGCAAATACCCTGGGGGTGGTCAGAGGGTAGGAATTGAACAAGACGTTATCAGATAGAGGATTCACATAATTAATTGGCTGGCCGTAGTAAGCTTATACTCAGTTTCATAGACCCTTCCTTCTCTTGGATAACGCGTCTACCAGTAGGCTACTCTTACTGTAAAGAATACAGCATCTAGCATTCAAAATCATATTTTGATCCCAACTTGTTGTTCACTAATTCCTTTAAAGATATCTAAAACCATAATAAATACACACAATCCAAAATACATTGCACTTGATATTGGTTCTATGAATTCAATCACATTTTATCTGCTGTATTCAATTCAGTGAATCTATTCTATCAATTCAGTGAGTCTTTGAATCTACCTTTAGTTTTGAAGCAGATTGACTTCTTGTGAGGGTTGATCGTACCCTGCTCAGAATCTGTAACCTTTCATCAAAATTATCTGCTCTCCTTTGCCGAAAAGTTCCTGATAACATCAATCTTGACACCAAAGGGTCTGCATGTAATTTGGTTATTACTTTGTCATTGTTTGTGTTTTTTGGGGTTTTCAACTTTTCTTCAAAATTTCCGATCTTGAGATGTTTCCTTTCTTTCATCAGTGATTGATGTTCTTGTGGCATTTCACTGTCATGATCTGATGGGCAAGAATTCTCAGAGTTACTAACAGAATTCACAAATTCTATATTCCTCTCAATAACTTCGAAACTATTGTTTTCATCCGAGAGCTCATCTCCAACTAGTAGATTTGATTCCTGTTGTATCTGCAATCTTATAGAATTAGCTGAGAGGTGTTCACTGTGTTGCTCCTCGCCTTCACTATAAGACTTTGGAACAGTTTGATTTTCTTGACAGTCTTCTTTGTGCACCAGTGCACAGTCTTCAGAGTCTGACTCTAACAGTATTGAATCTGTTGTCTCTACGGCACAAATTGCATTCTTGTTCTTCTTGCACGGTGAACTTTCAAAAACAACACCCTTATTTGAACATACCCTTTTCATCAAAGATGATCCAGGTCTTGATGGAATTCTCCCTCCATGCTTCCTTAATTTACCAATAAAATCACACTCCTGTTGTTTCCAATCATCAATAAAAGAAAACTGGTCAGTGATCCTTGGTGCCTCAGTAATATCATCTAATTCTCTATCACATTGTATACCAGTTTGTGCTTTGCTTGCTTGTGTGATATTTTTCAGTGCCTCAACACTGATGCAGTTGCTCCTTTTGACTACAGGGCTGACTCTGTCAGGTTTGATCACCTTGAGAAATTTCATAATTTCTTCATGATTTGAATGATCAGAATATGGCACAAAGAATATTTCTTCCCAAATCTTTGTCTTATATGGATGATTCTTCTTGTCAAACATGCAAGTAGGAAAAATAGCAATTGTTGGTTTTGACTCTATCCAAATTCTGAGATCTTGTTTTTTCAATTCTTTGGCCACTGCTACTCTTATCCTTCCCCTTTTTGCTTTTGTTGTAAACATATTTGGCATTTGCAAAAGTTTGAGAATTAGGAATTTCTCCTCACTAACAATAATCCACTCCTGAAAAAACTGTGCAATATTCACAAGCAGTTGTTCTTTACCAAGATTGTAAATCATGATCAAAACTTGATGGTTTGGGTATTTCTCAATGATCCTTATGACCTCTTTTGTTGCAACATCTCTTGAAGGAAAATTGAAACTGTTTCCATAATATGTGTTATCTAAGTATAGCAAATCAACATGTCCTATTTGCTGTGCTTTCAAATTATCTAATAATTGTGAATCTGCTCGAAAATCCCCGGTGTGAAGTATCCTTCCGAAGTTCCCTTCAAATAAAAACATTACAGCCCCTGGGCAATGATTAGCACCCAGTAGAGTGACCACAAAACCACTCTGGGGGTTGTCCCCATCAAATTTGCGGGGCACACCAAGTTCTATCGTCTCAACGAGATTCCCATTGACGCCTATCATGTGTACCAGCAATGTCTTCGTGACTTCAGAGCAGTATATTTTGTGTCGCCATGATGGAGTTAGGCCTTGAGTGTGATCACTATGCATGTGCGATAGGAAGTAACGTCTCACCCAAGGACACTGCCGTGGCCGCCAGTAGTCCACTGCAACACCTGCAGCCTCGATAATGGTTCCATCAGCCATGCCGTAGAGTCATTTACTAGCAATCATAGTAGGCACTTCTTTTCTCTCTTCGATTCGGTTTTAGCTTAGGCCAAAAATTGCCCACAACGAAGCAAAGCCCCGATTCCAATACGAGGCAAAATAGCAAAAAGGCGGGAAAATGCAACAGGAAACAAAAGTTCCAAGAACAATAATGATTTCATTAAGGTGGTAGATCACAATTAGAGCAAAAAAAATTCCAAAAAATTTTTTCTCTTTAAATTTTTCAAATTATGCTTTGAATAAAATGCTGTTTACCCGTTGTTCATTAATTCAATACAGTATACGCAGTATTGGGAAAAAATTACTTGAGAAACTATTAACAAAAGAGATTGTTAGCATATTTTTCGATTTATTCACTTGTTTCCTGTGTTTGAATTATGTCTAAACATCGTTGGAAAGGCTTGCAAAAAATTTGTTTTCAAGCGTTCAGAAGGGCACAGGAATTAAACAAGAAAATTTTCATAGAACTTTTCAAAGAAACTCGTAAGAAACTCTGAGTAGGGGAGACCGGGGAGACAATTGTAACACGGGGCAATTGTAACACAGGCTCTCAGGCCTTGCAGACAATTGCAAAAAAATCTGATTTTTGCACAGAACAGGCTCATTCTAACCCTCTACATACGACTTGAGATACAGGATTGTCCAACCAAATTGGCAAGATTTTCGGGGGAAAAAATTTTCAGAGTACAAAAATAAAAAAAATGTTCCACTGTAAATTTGTGTCTGAAAGATATTGCTCTTGAGCAAATAATTTCATGCTCACATGACAAACATGGCATCTATTTAGGATCAAAACTTTGAAAGAAAATTTTGAGCTCAACAGCTTATGAGATGTGAGAATGGGAAATAATGATAGCTGACCATGTCATGGGCAATTGTAACACGCTGTTACAATTGCCCCGGTGTAAGCTGGCCGATGGCTTGGTTTTGATTCAGTTTCTAATCTGGTCGAAAAATATGCATCCATGTAGTATTAACGAGTTAAATGTTGAAATTTGCAACCAAAAAACTATTTTTTCTCAATTGATTCAATTATTGTTAACTCATGCATCAAAATTTACAAAGAAATAAAGACCACTAGTCCGGTAGCAGAAAGGGGGGTATTACCACCAAGAGAGGTAATTTATGAGACTAAACTTATTTGGTCAATTTTGGGGTGCTGAATCCGAATCTCGATGTTCTTTGGTCAGGCGAGGGGCCGTTTACAAGATATGGGGGTATTTGCCCCCAAAATTGGGGCAAAATGAAACTTTAGCAAAAATATCAACCTTCATCACCAATACCATTATATAAACACAAAACGCAAGTCTAAATGTCGTTTAATTTATATACGAGCTTCTCGATTGTGTTTCGTGTCATTTTTGCTTCTTTTGGGGCCGGAATTGCCCCCAAAAGGAGCAAAGAACTATTGTGTTCGAAAATTATTTAAAAATATTCAATTATATCAAAATTGATGTGCTGAATCCGAATTTGAATGTTATTTCATCAAATTATGAACAAGTGAAGTGATATGGGGGCTTTTAACCCCCAAAAGGGGGCAACCTGTCATTTACAAATCCGAATTTTTTTTAGAATTGTTCAAAAATATCTATTTGCATGAAATCTGAGGCACTGAATTCGAAATGTAATGTTATCTAATGGAATTTCGAATAAATGTTAAGAAATTAGGGGTTTTACTCATTGAGGGATAGAAAGTTATGGGTTACAGTACTAAAACGCTAACAGCAAGGTGCCAAGCTGTTAAATTTGGAGATACGATATGATGATGACGCACATCAGTTGTTATACATGACCAGATCCTGAAACTGATTTGTATTAAAGTGATTTTAGAAGTTAAACAGTTGTATACATCCAATAAAACGTTTTAGTAACGAAAGTAGATCTCCAAATTAAACAAGTCAGATTCTCCATACCGTATTAGATGAATATTTCTGGACAGTATTAGTTTCCTTTTTCAACTTACTCTTAATTGTCACTGTCGTCAAAATCTGAGAGTGAAACATCTTCCTCACCCTCTTCTTCTTCTACATCCCTAATCCCGTATCTATCCATGTCCATCAATCAGCAGATCTGCAACATCCTCTGGATATGCCCCCTCTATCCACTTCACATTCATGTCTAGAAGCCAACCATGCCCGGGGGGGGGGGTACTTCCATTATGGCCTAACAGGGGGTCCAGTCGTTTGAGGGTCTCATCACGAAATGGCTACCAAATGGCCCTATTTGTCAAACATATACTACCAATTGGGGGTATTCCAAGATTCTTGGTCAGTTATAAGATTTCAACTCAGTAGGCTCCTTCGCACGGCAATATGGTCGTTGCAGCAGTAATTATAATTGAATTTTGAAGTTTTTTTGCTTTGTTCAATCAGTTTTTACAATAGATAATTTTGAAATACTGCAGAAAATTTTTGCTACCACACGCTACCAAATGGCCCAATTTTAGGTCCACAAACTACCATTAGGGGGTTTCTATAAAAAGATACTACCATTTGAGGGTATTTTTCAAATTTTTGCTTTGGCCCTCTTTAACCCTGACTGGACCCCCCTGTCAGGCCATAATTGGAGTACCCCCCCCCCCGGGCAACCATGAAAGTGCGGATCATCGCATAACATAACTGGTTGATATACACCCCTCCACATTTTTGCGACAAAATTCGCTCGTTTGCAATGCAGTTCTAAGCTGCTTTGACAAAGAGAGAGGAGTGAGAGATCAACAGTCTTGCAGTCTTTCTCATGCTTCTCCCAAAACAAATTTTCCCTGGCCTCGTTTACGGAAGCATGTTTTTCTTTCCGAAGATTGAGCACAAGAAATGTTCTAATGCTTTCATTGGATCTTCTGTGAGATTCCGACTTTTTCCAAGACTGCTAAACAGATCTAAAAATTGAGGACTATTCTTGACGCATTTCCAGCACAATTGCTTCCCCTTTCGAAGAAAGCTAGATGCACAGTCATTCCCACTGAATGAATGCAATCCCAGCAGAGGCTTCCTTTGTTTCTCTGATGATGATTTGCAGGCACTCAAATCGAGCATCTTAGACTCTTCCCAGTTCCGTTGTCAATGTATATGTTCACATCATTGCTTTCCATGGCCAGCAAGATTACGGGCGTGATTAATGATGAAACAGTAAGAGTACATCATCACATGTAAGAGTACATCACTGTCTTAGTTCTGGTACATCCATGGACACTCCATTCGCAATCTTTCTGCACGAGAGGCTCCTCATTCATTCAGTGAAAATGACTGTGCATCTAGCTTTCTTCGAAAGGGGAAGCAATCGGGCTGGAAATACGTCAAGAATAGTCCTCAATTTTTAGATCAGTCTAGCAGTCTTGGAGAAAGTCGGAATCTCACAGAAGATCAAATGAAAGCATTAGAACATTTCGTGTGCTCAATCTTCGGAAACAAAAACATGCTTCCGTAAACGAGGCCAGGGAAAATTAGTTTTGGAAGAAGCATGAAAAAGACTGCAAGATTGTTGATCTCTCACTCCTCCCTCTTTGTCAAAGCAGCTTAGAACTGCATTGCAAACGAGCGAATTTTGTCGCAAAAATGTGGAGAGTTGTATATCGACCAGTTATGTTATGCGATGATCCGCACTTTCATGGTTGGCCTCAGACATGAATGTAAAGTGGATAGAGGGGGCATATCCAGAGGATGTTGCAGATCTGCTGATTGATGGACATGGATAGATACGGGATTAGGGATGTAGAAGAAGAAGAGGGTGAGGAAGATGTTTCACTCTCAGATTTTGACGATAGTGACAATTAAGAGTAAGTTGAAAAAGGAAACTAATACTGTCCAGAAATATTCATCTAACACGGTACTTTTGTTACTAAAACGTTTTATTGCTTGTATACAACTGTTTAACTTCTAAAATCACTTTAATACAAATCAGTTTCAGGATCTGGTCATGTATAACAACTGATGCGCGTCATCATCATATCATATCTCCAAATTTAACAGCTGCTCAGCTTGCTGTTAGCGTTTTAGTATTGTAACCCATAACTTTCTATCCCTCAATGGGTAAAACCTCTAATATCTTTACATTTATTCGAAATTCCATTAGATAACATTACATTTCGAATTCAGTGCCTCAGATTTCATGCAAATAGATATTTTTGAACAATTCTAAAAAAAATTCGGATTTGTAAATGACAGGTTGCCCCCTTTTGGGGGTTAAAAGCCCCATATCTCTTCACTTGTTTATAATTTGACGAAATAACATTCAAATTCGGATCCAGCACATCAATTTTGATATAATTGAATATTTTTAAATAATTTTCGAGCACAATAGTTTTTTGCCCCTTTCGGGGGCAATTCTGCCCCCCAAAAATGCAAAAATGACACGAAACACAATCGAGAAGCTCGTATATAAATTAAACGACATTTAGACTTGCGTTTTATGTTTATATAATGGTATTGGTGATGAAGGTTGATATTTTTGCTAAAGTTTCATTTTGCCCCAATTTTGGGGGCAAATACCCCCATATCTTGTAAACGGGCCCTCGCCTGACCAAAGAACATCGAGATTCGGATTCAGCACCCCAAAATTGACCATAACAATGTAGTCTCATAAATTACCTCTCTTGGTGGTAATACCCCCCTTTCTGCTACCGGACTACACGTCTTATTTTCAATTTGTTCTTTTTGAAGCAATGAATAATCTGCTACCTAGTGTTACAAATTGTGTAAGGAAAAGGCATCACAGAGTCGTGCAGTGATGATCTGTAATTATTCTAATGATATGTAACGATTGCTCCAACCATAGAAATAAAACCATGTGTTACAATTGCCCTGTGTGTTACAGGGGCAATTGTAACAGTTGACCACTGATTTTAAAACCATCACAGCGTCACGAAAATTCGCTGCACGTGATGGAAACTAAGGTCTATTTCATTCAAGAGAATGAACTACAACATGATCTACCTCCAAGAGCCCAATTAATCATTATTTAGACGATATGGCTGATTTTTCAAAAGATGTTACAATTGACACCGGTCTTCCCTACTCAATATCTCACAATCTTACAAATTTTCAGTACAGGCTCAAATTCTTAGTTCCTTATGAAAAAATATGTGGACGGCAAGAATTCAAAAGTCTTTTGAAACAACCTCACAGTTTCTTTACAATTTTTGCAAAATCATCGAGGAACGATAAGAGCAACTAAGTTTGATTGGCTATCATCGTGTCAAAATCAGCTTGTAGTTGGCAAAAAGGATGAATTGGAGGGACATGGGGTAACTTTTCCCTGCCCTCTTCCGTTCGTTCGTTCGTTCTTCTTTTCTTTTTCTTCGTTCACTTCGTTATACTTGACTTTCTATTTGAGGGAAACTTCCACGACACACTCGGAACCCGTTGCACAGAACTTACAGTGTTGATGGAAAGTTCATTGTAAAAATTCATGCAATAATAAATACTTAGGCCTTCGGATAAACTCCGAAAAAATACCAAGAATTTTGTCTTCAACACGTAAAAGCATCTAAACTTCCAAACATTGGAGAATAAGAATGATAAACAAATGGAGGCAAAAATAAACAGCAAATAACACTCTTCAAATCAATATATTGCATTTGCAGCTAAAGCAAGTACTGACTGAAGGCGAGAACATGGTACATTCACCCCCTTAGTCTTTGGGAGAAATGGGGATATGGGCAGAGAACGTCAATTATTCTATAAGAAGCTGGCAAAGAAACTATCACAAAAGCAAAATAGAAAGTACCAGGAAGTCAGCACTGACATTAATACAAACATTTATTTTAAATTAAATTAATAAGATCAATGCTTTTGTGTCTCAGAGGCTCAAGGACTGTATTTCAATTTTTGATTTTATGTAGATAATATTGGATTGTATTTAGGGGTTTCGTTTTTCAACTCTATTTTAGATGCAGTTTATACTATGATTGGCAATTAAATTTAAAAAACTGACTGGTAGTACTAGAGGGTGTTTTCATTGAGCCACTGTTGAGTTACTGTATTTATTGAAGAAATGTTCTGTTATTTCAGTAATATGCTATCTACCCGCGATCAAACCAGACGATTTCTTCACTAATTTGGTCAGAATAGAGAATTGCCTGTTCATCGTCAAAACCCCAGATCTGGGAAACTTACTTCCCAAGCACTGCATTAAAAAGAGCAAAATGTCAATTTTCACGCAAGCATGTTCAAGAGTTCCTTCGGAGTTTTCTGAGGGAAACATATTCAAGGTAGACTGGCATTATTTTGATTTACAAGATTGCAACTGACAAGCAAGCGATCTGATAAACAAATCTAGTTGACTACTTAAATCCAAACCACAGTAAAAGTCGTCCAAGTTGACTAGTTTGTAATTCTGCATGTCGAAAAGTCTCCTCCCAATTTAAGTTGAAATTTCCTCCTCAAAGTCAAACTTTGCGTAAGTTGGATCATTTTCGCCATTCCCATGAACGCGTCTTGGGAATTCATGAAAATGAACTTGGGAATTCATGAAAAAGAAATCATTCACTTAGATTCTTTAGCTGATAGAGGGACAAGATACCATGGGAAAACGAAGCGCAGAAATTATAAATTGTGAAGATGCGCAAGTGTCTGAGCTTTATATATCAGTAGAAACGAGATGGACAAGATGTTTTCCTGTTTATAGCAATTCGATTCAATAGAGGTAAGTTACAAATTATCAAGTATTTAGATTCAATGCTTTCTCTTGAGTAACCCCTGTTGTTACAACAAAATACCTTTCCTTAGCTAAAGAAACCAGCGCTGTATTGAAATCCCTTGTCTTGTCCAAAATGTAAACATACTATTTCATAACAAGCATTGCAAACAAAGTTTCTTAGTGCTTCTCAAACAAAGTACTGCACTTTCTTAACTCTTTATTCGAAACTGACGAGTTTCTCATGAAAGCAAAAACGTGTGACAAAAGTGTAGCCAAAGTTTCAAGGGCTATTCCAGAAAGAAAGGACGGTCAAAGTACTCCTTTCTTGATAGTAACGGCTTTTCTCGAGTCCGGACCGGACGAGAGGCTGGAATAACTGGGGTGGGTGGAAAATGTCTTTGATTCTAATAAACGGAGGGGGGAGATCTTGAATAAATGGTGCGTGAGGAAACGTTATCGGGAATGAGCATTTTTGACACTAAAGAACAACACAAACAAGTTAAAAAATCACAGAAAATTAATAAAACGAGAAATACAAATTCGAATCACGAACGGTGATTTCACATGTTTCAAATTTCGAGGAGCTTCAAATAAACAATGGAGGGGCTGGAATAAGGATATCCTGGGCAGTTGTGTTTTTCAAAAGTTAATAAACGGAGGGGACCTTTATTCCAAAATCGAGATTAGTAAATCTCAGCATATAGGCCAGCGATTAGTTGAGGAAAATGTACGTAAAAATCTTACTTACTTATATCGATCTCCAGTGGCAATATGAGTTTCAGGTTTACATCGATACATGACTGGATCTCGAAGACATCCATTGTCTGATGCGTAATCAATTTTTGCTCTCACACAACACTTTAACCCAACTTCACTGCCTTTAATCATCTCTTGCCACATTTTCAGATTTTTATCCATGGCTGTTTGATAAATAAATCAATACATTCCTGCATTTCAACATTTCGTAGGTCAAGACCTTTAGAGAATCTCTTTCACAAAGAAATATACGCCAAGGGTGCTAGGACACGAATGTTTTGATCCTGTGTCTTAGTGCGCCTTCGCAGAAGAAAGGTTTCAAACCGCAATGCCATACTAAATGCAAAAAAGATATATTCAAATAACACGAGGCACTTGGGCCTAATAAACCGTTCAGTTGCACACACCAGTTGAAGAGGAAACAGAGAAGAAAACAAGACAAATATCAAAACAAGGTAAATAAATACGTAATCAAAACATTCGTGTCCTAACACCCTTGTATACGCCAGGCAAATGACAGAAGAGTCCATAGATCGGTTAATTCTTGATTTTGATCAAATTCAGTGATGGCCTGGTGTTGAAATTGTGGCTTAAAATTCTAGTATCAAAATATGTATTGTTTTGCTAGGTATAAAGGATGGAATAACAATAAAATACGATAAGAAATCAATAAATGGAGCAACAGTTATAAATACATCGATAACTGTATGCAAGTACAGGTAGCTTAACAAGTCTTCGGACAAACAGATGATGAAAACATAAGATATTTACCTTGGTCCCGGTATTTGGATGCTTCTCTTTTCTCTCGAAGCTCCTTCATCTCCTCCGCAGGTGTATCATCGCAGTACGCATTGCCATCTCTAATGAGTTTCTCCGCAGATTTCAAGCAGACGTCAAAATAGTCGGATGTGCGACTGAATTTGTCAGGTGTCAGATGAAGCATTTTGATGTCTTCTAGGATAACCTGAATCGCCAAGAAGAGAATCAAAGTAAGCGGAAGGATCTTTGAATAATATTCGATTCATTTTTAAAAATCATCGCGTTATTCTCAACCAATAGACCTCATCGGCTAAGGTTTGTTATACCCATTTCAAGTCATGTGACCATACTCTTGGAAAGCTTTAGTATTATTCTATTTTTTTAACTCATGGCATAACTTTGCATGGCACAAAATATGTTAGGGAAATCAAAAGATGTTTTATCAAGGGATTGATCACATGACTTGAAATGGGTGTAAACAAACCTTAGCCGATTTTGTCTATGTCAAAGAAGTCAATTAATCTTAATCTTAACCTATTCGCCAAAGCGGGGACTCGAATCACCAACCAGATTCTTAATGAACATATTGGATAGAGTTAGAAAAAAGAACTTGATCGTTCCAATTCCAGAATTTTACACCCATCTGTTTTTTAAGATTTGAAAGATTTGAGCCCTATCCATTTCGCCGCTCTTACCCATTTTACCCTGCACCATCCTTTCATCCAAAGCCTTTAAATAATAATCAAAACCTTCCTCCGCGTATTTTCCTTTACAATTTCATATGTTTCATATCATACCTCTTCAAAATGTTCATTTTCCTTGGCAGGGTTCGTATCATCAAATCGCATAATGAGTTTGCCATTGTAAGATTCCTTGTAATACTGATTGAGTAGTGCTGCTTTAGCGTGACCAATGTGAAGATAGCTGAAAGGTGATACGGAGATAGATAGATGATCGATCATTAGGTCTCACAATTCATGCCTGTGTGTTATGCGAGCATGTCAATATTTCTTTCAACCAGTGGCCATATATTTTAGGAAATGCTGTGAGAGAAACAGTCTGCAGAAGCCAAACTTTAGGCAATTAAAAGCGGAAAAAGCTGATATTTACAGAGATGTAAAGGCAATAAATACCAAGGAAAGTTTTGAAGGTACTACCTGTAAGGTATGAACAATTTCTCGTAGGAAACAAACACAATGTGAGCAACTTGGGCCTAAGAATCTGCACATGCTCTCCAATCGGGCCTAAATCAATTTTCAACGGAACTGCGCATTTCATATCGCTCTTGTTTCAACTTGATTTTATGCATAGAATACAAACTTTTATGTTTGGCAAGGAGTAGAAGCGGGATCTAAATTTTGTTTTTGCATATCTAGGGTGTCCCAAAAAACATGAGGGCCGTTTGAATAGCTACTGCGATGGAGCAATAAATCCAGCTTTCCCGTTTATCAGATTTTTGAATAGAAGAGATTTCAACTTAGAGTATGCTACCAAGTTTGAGTAAATCTGACAAGTGGTTGCTGATTTATTGAGAAAGAAAGTCAAAATCACTGGTCGTTTAAAAAGCAAAAGATTTAATCTGCGTACTTAACCATATAACTTTATTTTAACATCAAATGGAAGTAAACTTTACAGTTGTGCCAGGAAACACATTTGTGAGTAATTCAGGACCATATGATTCAAGAATATTGACCAAGCAACTTGCGGAACGCAATACTGTAGGTTTGAAAGGACAGGGTTTCAGGGCAACTTCTGCGGCTTTGTTCGTTTCGATTACGGCTTGAGGGAATTTCCTTTGTATCCAATCGCTAATCGCTTTGAATTGTGGTGTTAATCACAACGACTGATGCTAATTGTGCTGAAAAATCTGTCCTTGTTCTTTGAGTATTACAAGAAAACAAAAGTTCCTTACCCACTTGCTTCAGGGGGAAACCTGACAACAACCTCTCCTTGCTTTGCTCCTGGGAGGTCAATGAATTTACCACCTTCTTCCATCTTCGTCTGCATACCCTAAAGAATCAATCGTTATCGTTATTCATTGCTTCCACCCTAAAAATATTGTGCATTATATTAATCAGCAAAGCTGCACAGCCACTGAAATAAAGTCAATGTAAAAGATCTAGGATGAATAAATTGCAGGCAAAATGTTTCAGACAAGAATGTGTTGGTTCCGATTTTCGAAAAATTTACTTCTGCTATTTCTCCGTACTAATAAGACTTCGGTAAATAGACAAATTAAGCAAACGTCGTTTATAAACGTTGTTGTTTATAAACGTTTTCAAACATTTTTGCTCACTTCAAGTCAAGTGAGCATACACTTGGGAAGTGATCTGTTTACCCGTTAAAGGACAAGTCCGGGGTTGGTATGATTGATGATAGAATACAAGATAATACTGCTATGAATGATGTATGATACTTTTTTCCACTATTTTTCGCCTTCTCCTTGTGAAATTACGTATTCAAATAAACAATTTGAGCGAAGTGATGTCATATCGCGCAAACGAAAACGAGGCTGTGTGATTGTTTTTCGCCTCTTATCGTTGCAAGCCTCTTTATCGTCTATTCATGCATTGAAAATAGCACGAGAACACGATAAAGAGGCTTGCTACGATAAAGAGGCGAAAAAACAATCACACAGCCTCGTTTTCGTTTGCGCGATATGACATCACTTCGCTCAAATTGCTTATTTGAATACATAATTTCACAATGAAAGGCGAAAAATAGTGGAAAAAGGTATCATACATCATTCATAGCAGTATTATCTTGTATTTTATCATCAATCATACCAACCCCGGACTTGTCCTTTAACAAATGGAGCTTTCCATGGTACGAAGTTGGAAGCCCTCAACTTGACGAAAAGAAAGTCTCCTCAAGAGGACAATCAAGTGCCCTGAAAAGGGTCTAGAGAACGTTAGCTGAATTTGTCTATCAATGCTTCGGAGCACACAAAAAAATGTCGGACATTAACATTTTCAGACCTTTGAAATATTCGAAAATATTGCATTTAAGGCCTAGTGTAAACATCGTTCTTTTTGCCGTGTCGAATCGAACTGTATTAAAAACGGCAGAATCTGCCGTTTCTAAACATCTGATTAAAACATTGTTTTTTTCGCCCTGCCGTAATTGAAATTAAAATGGTTAAAATGGCAATTTTTCAAAACGCACAAGCGCAGTGGATGATCACACGTAGAAACCGCGGACCAATGCCTAGAATTGATTGATTAAACGCGGCAAAAATGCGATGTTTAAATCTTAAGTCGTTCTTCTGCCGTTTGATACAACAGAGCTGGTGAACTCCTGCCGTTTTATCCATGCAAAACGGCAGGTGATCTAAACATCGTTTTTATGTCGAATTTAATTGACAATTAGAAGTTTTTGCAACACCTATTAAATTTGACACAGCAGAAAAACGATATCGAAACTGGGCCTAAATATCTTTTTAATCTAATGTATATATACATGAAGGAGTTATTTGCATCTCATTGATTTTTCCTTGAAATTAAGTGTAAAGATCGTCAAACGAAGCATAGGTTCAAAATCTTTATCTCAGCGTAAAAAGGTGGGTGTGGGTGTAAAATTCACTGACCTATTTCTTCTGATTGAATGGCTTAAAAGAAACTTTAGATACTTATCTATAATTCTACCGTTGGACTTTTCAGAAGTCTTTAATATTTCTGGAAATTACAGCGTATCTTATATTTGAGCTCATTTGAGGATGTGACGTCATTAAATTCTAAATCATAAACCAGATGAATGACAGACTTTTGCTTGACACCATATTGTAGGCATTCATAAGCTATGGTTTTCTTCGAAATTATTTCATGTTACGTCAAACAGTTTAGAATACAATGGTTTTAAGTGTTTTTGAAAATTCTTCTCAAATTGTTGAAAAAGAAGAAAGACACTCTAATTCTGAAATTATTGAAGATTTCAGAAAAGTCCAACGGTAGAGTGATAGAGAATTAGATAAAGTTTCTTTGGAGCCATTCAGTTCAAAGAAATAGGCCACTCAATTTTACACCAGCCATTTTACAGATTTGGAACCTATGCTGTTGAACAAACACTTACTGATGAGGGTTGCTTCTTATCTGTTGTCTTCTTTGCTGCTTGATTCGGCTTAGGTACCATGCTGTTCACTTTCTTGAAATTAGCTTGGGATGAACAATATGAAAACCATCGATTGATGTTATCACCAGCAGTACCCTTCTTGAGGAGAGCTTCCCATGATTTGTTGCCTAGATGATAAAAATTGAATTTGTTAAAAAATTGCTACCTGATCTTCAACCTGAGAAATGAGTACTGCTTCAAAAGACTTGGTTGTCATTCACTAGACAATTAAAAAAGCCTGTTAATAGAAAAGGAAATAATCAAAATCAAAGACAATTAAATTGTTTCTAACTTGTCTTAGTAATTAGTAGTAATTATGAAGAAAGTAATTAATGATTAATTATGATCAGGAAACTTTAAAGAATATGAATTGGGTTTTGCTTTCCTTTGCACTTTGTTGTTTAACTTTTTTTTCTTTTTCTTGGTACTTAATGGATAGTTTAATGCATTTGTAAATTATCTCTTTGCCCATGCCCCTATATGTAGTATAGTGTAATGGCAATGGGGTAGATGTGTTTATTACTCCCAAAATATCACTTTTGTAATTTTTATTGTTTGTACATGGTTTTATGCAAGTATAAAAATGGGCTTGACTCTTAACTGTGTCATGAATGGCCTTAATGAACAACCGTTTTTGTCATTTCAATATATCTAAACCTGTCTAAAGACCATAATGCATATATGTTAAAGAGTTTGCAAAGCTTGCAAAGTAATTTCAGAAGCAGGTGCTAGCTAAAACAAATTTCTGTGAAAAACGTTGATCAAAAATTCCAAACAGATAATAAAATTAATTTGCATCATTAATTAATAGTCATAGAAACATAATCATTTGTTGATTTAATCAAAATACTGCAGTTTATTACATCCAAACTTGAAACCATTAAAAAGGACCTTAGTATATAAGAGTGGCTCAAGCCACTTGCAGTCAAATTCTAGTCTATCAGAGATAAGTCTTTCATGTTGATATAGATCAGTTACCCAAGCATGGTTTATGACTTTATGTGTCAGGTGTAATTTCTTTGCATGGCTATTTTCATGAAAAGCTTATATATGCTTCAATTCTTTTAATGATGAAACACATCTAACATATCTGCAATAATATCTTATTGTCGATGGGGTGAGTCAAAAACAATTCTTATCTGGATGGCTGATTTTTGCCTAAACATCTGTTTTTCTTTTATTTTTTCCTATCTAGCATCCGAAGGTACTTTTAGGATGCTGAGAAGCTACGCTTAGCGAAGCAGCGTCCTGGTCCTTCCTCTCAATGTGACCATACCTAGTGATTCCTTTAGCCTGGAATTACAGAGCATTGGCAACTCTCCTCGCACTTTGTAGCAGGTTCAGCAGGGCGAGGACTTGAACCACCAACCTTCAGATTGATAGTCAAGTGTGCTACCACTGAGCCTATCATCTTAGCAGTACTACATATTGTCAGATGCCTTGCATACCAGTGGAAATGTTTCATTAATGCCTGCGTTAAAGTTGACCTCCACTGCAGTAGATTTGGTCAGCGATCAGCGCGCTTGCTTTGTGTGCATGCTCTCTAGCAAGAGAGCATGCACATGAAGCTGATGTGCTGGTCGGCCGACTGAAACTACTGCAAGTAGAGATAGGCCTTTACCCCACTGCAGGCAGATACTCATAACGATTGGTAAACAAACCTTGCAATGCACCCCATACAGCAAAATCTGCAATTGTAAATGAATGCCCAACAAGGTATGTGCTTGGTGCCAGAACATTGTCAAGATATTGTACAGCATTCCAAATACTGTTTCCATTCTTCAGGTTTGCAATACAGAAATCTAGCCAATGGTCAATCTGCAATGGAAAGATAAATTGATTCAATGCAAAGTCATATATTTTTTGTTTCAAAGTTTTAAAGGTTGAATTTGAAGGTAGAAACACCGCAATACGACAAAAAAACAACCAGCAAATACGATATAATTCATTTGATACCAACATTGCATTTTTAAATTCTTATTATAACTGTCACATTACAGCCCTGAAGAAGTCCTGCATGGCAGGACGAAATATTGGTATTTAATAAATTATATCATATTTGCTGTTGTTTTTTTGTCATATTGCGGTGTTTCTTCCTTCAAACTTATTCATTTATTTGTCACCACAAGCATCTTGGGATCCAACAATCAAGGCTGATATCATGGCCTTTCCTTTTTCGAACTATTTTAAAGGTTGCCAGTCTGATTTTGGCTGCTCCGTTCTGAAATTGGAAGTGATTTTCTCAGGAAAGTCGCTTATTAGCTTTTTCTTTACTTAGATTTCAGCTATTTTTCCATATCCAAGGCCACTTTTTGTCGCTCCTAACTGGTGCTTGCAAAATCCTAAAAATTTGGGTTGTTTGAAACATAAATTGTTTGATAAGAAATGCTTACGAGAAACTCAACTCTCAGATTGCTAACAATAAAGAAACTCCAGGACTGGGAAAAATTACGAAAAGCAACTATTTATTCTAGTCAAGGAAATCCTAAGCATATAACTTTTAATTTATCTTAACTTGTTTCCTGTATCATATTATCCAGAAGGTACTTGAGTAATGTCTAAACATTTGGAAAGACTCCAGAAACTTTTCTTTGAAATTTTCATAACAGCACATCATAACAATCAAAATCACAATCATAAAATCATAACAAACTCTGAGTATATAAAATCCAGCAATTTTAAGAAGCTTTCAGTACTGGCTCAAAGTCTTATTTGTCTTCCAAAAATATGGATATGGGTCATATCCTTATATTGACAACATGGATGATATTTCAAAATAAACAGCAACCTGTTTAAGACTGATTATTGACTTGGCTAACCAGCATAGCAAGATCTTGTGCTATAATAACTTTATAACCAGTAATCACAAAAAGGTAAGGTAAAACCAACCTCAGTTGCCTGAAGAATTGTTTTGCCATACATTCCTGACTTTGGAAATTTTCTTGCCAGATACCTCACAACTCCCATCTCCCCAGTAATGCAAGTTGATCTGCAAAGTAAAAATGCATACATAATTTTTACATGAAAAAATAAATATTGATGCCATAAAGGAGAACAAAAGTGCCTTGCATCGCCCATACCCTCAAATTCAAGGATTTCCTATGAATGTGATGAATACACAGGGTGGTGGACCAAATGAACTTGAAATTTGTTATGCAGAAAATACTTGAGATTTTGGGTTGTAATCAATCAAAGTTTGGTTGATACTTGAAAGACTGAAGTATTTTTGTGATTTTGTTCTATACTTCTGAGTATTGGAATTATAATTTAATGTGCAAAAAAACCTGAACTTCAAAATTCTTGAAACCAGGCACAAAAACTCTGTAGCAAAATTTTACTTTGCAAACAAGGGTTGGGGGAGGGAGGGGTCTTAAGTTAGCACCCAAAAAATGCTGAAAGATATACAAATCAAAAATTGACAGCCCTAGTATGGCAAAATATGAAATTTGACAAATCTTGTAAAGCAGCATGGACAGCATAGTGGTCTTACCCAGGCAAATCAACATATGTATGCTGGCCCCAATGTACTCCAACCTTCTTTGTTTTCCCATTCAAATGCTCAGCTGTCAGAAGCGTAGCTACAGAAAAACAATTAGAAAAATATCTTTAATAATGTTGGACTCAATGAGAACATATACCAAACTGAGTCACAAAATGTGGAAAACAGTTCTTGATAAAGAATGAATTGCATTGCTCATGATCTGTTGTTTTACAAATTCTCTCTTTTGTTAAGTTTTCGCAATCTACAGTACAGGTCTTGCGCACATTAAAATAACAAGAATTCTTAAGACTTCTTAAGAATTTGCAAGAATTCTTCACATTTCGATAAAGGGGCTATGACTCAAAATATCTGTTGAAATGTTGATTTTGAAGTTTTTGGTGGGCAAAATCACAGATGTTAACCTGTTTTTTTTTCAAATGAAAGCATTATTTTGAAGATAAATCTTTTTACATTACAGAGAAAAAAACCAAAACAATCATACCTTTTACGGTTGCTTGAATATAAGTAGATTTTTAACAAGTATTTTTTGGTGGCTTGAGTGCAGTAGCCTGCGTGCAGACTCGCACCAAATAGACAGCAGCAAACAATGGAGAACAATGGACATGTGCGGTGTTTACATGTTTGTTTACAGTTTGGCGATAGAGCCCCTTTAATGTCCACAAGATATTTACTGTATTGGCTCATATTGCAGCAAAATGATACTGTACAGAGATTCATTTTGCTGTACAGGCTTTCTTTTTGCTGTACTTTTTCATTTTGCTGTAAAAACCTGGGTTTTATTCAAAAATCAGTTTATTTTGTTTTGTTCTTTTATTTTGTAACAGGCCTTGCGAGGAAGAAAACTGCAGACGATTGATGATTAGAGCACCTTGGAGATCCTACTTGCTTGATACTGAGCACCTTGAAAGGAAATTAATTCCAGAACATGAAATGTTATTGCTACTATATAACACAGCAAAAAGGACAGCAGAAAATGACAAGAACAGGCCAAATATGATTTCAATTTGCATGCACAGTCACTGCACCAAAAATGTTATCAACTAAGACGCTCACTTTATCAAGCTCCTAGAATTTTCCAGGTGCATTTGGAGGTGCTTGATCAAGCTTGAGCACCTCTCCTGGCAAGGCCTGTTGTTATGATTTGAAAAATCGGTTCAGGGATGCCAACCAAAGAACTTTTTGTGGGGCATTACGCTAATACATAATAAATTTTGTGATCAAATCTGTTTTGTTGCCCTAATCCCTCAGGGAATGCACACAAATTAATTTTTAGGTAAAATGTCCAATGGCCATTTGAGGGGGTGGGGGCATACAGGATTACCCATACATACATATCCCACTGATACTTTTTGCTCCACTTTATTTATATTTTTCCTATTTAACTTGTAAAATTGTTTCTTATTTAAATTACAGCATTTTGTATTTTGTGCAGTATTTTGTGGAAATATATGCTGTGGAGTTTAAAATATAATGAGCCTGAACTGGAAATTGTCAAAATTCTGTTTAATTGGGCTTTTCTACAATAGATTGTAGACTGAATGCTTTATAAGTATGAAAGAATTCTGAATGCGACAAATGAGTCTTGTAAATTTTGTTGTATGTGGTCACAAAAAATATCGCCACCAACAATTTGAGAAGCACCAAAATAACAATGTAAAATAGTCTTGAGGTGATAAACATTCCACTGATTTTCAACAGGATGTTTAGAAGGGAGGGGGCTAGGAGGGGTATTTTGAAAATGTCCAATAATAAATTAATGAACATTTTGCAAAAAAGAATCAATGTGTGTGTGTATGTGTTATATGTACATTTACTGTGTTCATATGTTGAAAAAAGCACATAAGCATATTGTGATACAGAGAAATAGATCCAATTTGCAACAAAATACTTGAGACAAAAATTTCCATTTTGAACTTCCTCGATGTATTATTAGGTGGTCCAGTCAATGAAAGTAGTCACAGCAGTTTGCTGCTTCACAATTTGTGAAGTTACTTTATACGTAAATGTAGAATTTCTACGAAAAGTCTTTGGGTTTACAGTTTTAAAAAAGAACACATTTGTTAAACAAGTTATGAGAGATTCATAGTGGTTATTTGCGCCTTGGGACTCGTCGTTGCGGCAGACCTGTTCTGTCCATGTGATTGGCTAGGCCTTACCATAAGGAGGGTCTTTGCCGTCCACTGTCACTTTGACGATTTCTGCCATGGCGCTCAGTGATCTGTAACAGTTTTTAACCGGCTGCCAGTGTTCATGTAGATTTCGTAGTCCTTCTGTGATGTTACCAGGCCGGAACACCCTTCTCAGCGGCGAAGTAAAGCAAAACAAAGTCGCTCTCGAGGGCAAGAGCATGAACAAGCTGATGAAATTCTTCGAAAGAGAATCGACCATGCGAGGCTGATCGATGTATGGCCTCGCATTGATTTTGGCGGGCACATCGATGTTTCGAAAATGACGCGACGCAAAGCCTCTACTACCTTATGAGGGGTACTTCGGGGTTTGCGGTATTGCGGTATCGGGGTTAAATTTTGTGCGGTATTGCGGTAATGATGGAAAAAACTTGCGGTATTGCGGTATCGAACGTTCACAGCGCGGTATGCGGTATTGTACGAAAATTAACATCCAAACTTCATGTAATGCCATTTCCCTGTTGCGAAACAAAGCATCTTCCAGACGAATTGACAGAGGAAAGACAAACGAAGGAGAGAGAAGACCCTTATCTCTCTGTGTGTGCCTGCTCCACCAGCTCAACTTTGAAAAAGGTAACTGCTGAGGAGAGCACACACCATTTTTATCTGAAGAAAAAGAATCAAAATATTTGCATGAATCAAAACTTTAAATGTGGGAAAATCACCCCAATTTTCAAGTGGCACTCCGACAGTGTTGGACAACTATACGCCCATCGTGATAATTCCTGCTCTATCAAAAGTTATCGAGAAGATCATTTATGATCAACTGTCCTAGTGCCTTAAATCGAATGGCCTGTTGTGCCCACATCAGTTTGGGTTTAGACAAGGGAGATCTACGCAACATGCAGCTACCTTACTGTCAAAAAAGGTTAGACAGAACATTGATAAAGGGCTATTTAGTGGTGCTGTCTATGTTGACCTCTGTAAAGCCTTCGACACATTACGTCATGCAACCTTGCTGGAAAAAGTACCAAGTTATGATATAGATGATGTGGAATTATAATGGATAGGTGTTTATCTCTTTAATAGGAAACAAAAAGAAATTTTTGATAATACCAGCTCATGCGAAGAAAACGTTACATGTGGTGTCCCACAAGGATCCATTCTAGGGCCCCTTCTCTTTGGGCTGATAATAATCAACGATATCCATATTCTGCTCACTGATGTTGGCACTATATTATATGCCGACGATACTGTTTTATATTGTGCAGGAAAGAACTCAAATGAAATAGAACATTTACTTAACAGTTAACTGCAAAAAGTTGCAGAGTGGCTTGATGAAAATAACTTGTTCATTAACTTGAAAAAAGGTAAAACTGAACTTGTGCCATATGAATCACATCAAAACTTGTCCAAATAGCCAAACGTGGACATCAAAATCTACAATCAAACTATTCATGAGACAAAATCATACAAGTACCTTGGTGTATGTAGCTTTGGATAACCATCTGAACCTACATCAACATTTCGAAAATGTGTTCAAAAAGCATCAGCCAAAGTTAAATTTTTATCTCGTATTCGCGACAAAGTCAGCCCTTATGTAGCAGAATTGCTATATATAAAACAATGATGCGGCCACTACTGTTGTACTGCTACCCACTATAGCTTTCCCTACCCCAAGAAACAGTAAACAAGCTACAGTATATACAAAATAAAGCAGCCAGAATTGTCAATCCAAGAGCAAAGATAACATCATGGGACAGTATTGAAAAAAACACGAAACACAAGGGTGGCCATTAACGTGTTTAAATCGTTGCAGAACAGAATCTACTACCCGAAGACCTGAATGGTTACTTCAAAAGATCTCAGCATTAAATAAACCCTGGAGGCAGTGCCTCTTGTGTTGTTTTACCGAAAATGCGCACTGAAACTGGAAAAAGTCGTTATCCTGCCAGGGAGCCCGCATTTTCAACCGACTCGAAAAACAACCCGATACGTAATATCCATCTTTCTTTTAAAAAAGAAACTAAAACTGTCGAAGTCTTTGTAGATGTCCAAGAAAAACGTATTTGACTCAAATAAATTCTTATCCTTTAATTGTACATTAAACAGTTTCATTTTATTCTACTTTTACCTTCATTTTAACTACAATGATTGTCAATAGGTCTGATTACAGGTCCTTGAATAATAACAGATAGTTTTACGTCTGAACAAGTCAACTTGTCAAAATATTAGTTATCATTCTTATTATTACTTTTTGTTTTGAAAAGTTTCCTTTCGAACCATGCTGCATTCGAATACATTTGCACATTTGAGCAGGATATTAAAAGTACCACTAAAGGGTAAACAGTTTAGACAGTTTAGCTCATTAATACGACAATGATATAAAGACTGAAAGCAGTTTACTGAAAGCACGTCAATGAAACTTTTTCCCGTTGTTCTCACATCACTCTTTTTTTCTGTAAAACATCTAACTACGATCTAATAGATCAAACTTCAAATTTTGATGCAAAAAGGTGGATGTGGTGGATTTAGATCGCAATCAAACTGCTACAGACCGGTATACAGTATTTAACAGCGTTTTTTTTAGTTTTCTAGCGTTTGCGGTATTTTGCTATATTTTGGTGCGGTATTGCGGTATTTGGTGTCTTTTTCGTGCGGTATTGCGGTATTGGGACCCCCCGAAGTACCCCTCCCTTATTAGTCCTTTCAAATTTCGCCTGCTTTCAATTTTGGCCCCCTTTAATTTTGGCCCCCCTTGTGCGAAAGTTTCGCGGAAGTTTCGCTCCCTTTAATTTTCGCCCCCCTGGCTTTGATTGATATGACGTAATTTGGATGGATATGGCCCCAAGGAAGAGAACACGGCGGATGTTCAACAAAAAAACAACAACATCGCCCCCTTAGACACAGGGGAGGACGATATCATTGTTATCGAAGAGTGATGCATGTCTTGTATTTTGTATTACAATCAAAACTAAAGTTTTTTTTGTAGAAAATAGATTTTTTGGCTTCCTTTGATTTTCGCTCCCTCTAATTTTCGCCCCCCAAAATATTTCCGCAATTCGCCCCCCTTTAATTTTCACCCCCCTCCGGGGCGAAAATTAAAAGCAGGCGAAATTTGAAGGGACTAAGGTAATTTCGAAAGATTGAAGATTTCTGAAAAGCCAAACGGTAGAATTATAGTAAAGTAAAGGTCACATAATTTACACCAAGTTTATTAGAAGATGTGGAACCAATGTTTTCGGCAAGATATGCTAAAAAGAAACGCAGTTTAAAAACAGAATAAATATTGCAAAGACAAATCAGCAATGATTATCAAGCGTCATAAAACTTAATCAGGGCAGCCAAGTACAGTTTGAGAGAAAATGGCGACAACAAAGAGATAAAACGTGCAAAGCATGCTGGTTAGTCACAATGCTATGCTCATGGTACAGAAGCATCTAGGGTAAACTTGCCCCAAGTCTATCTCTTCCGTCAGTCTACCAATTCCCTTTTTACGGTAGTTCCTGGATCCGCCATTTCATGGATCTACTATTCCAACATTCCGTCAAGAGAGCCTGGACGGAATGTTGGAATGGCGGATCCAGAAAATGGCGGATCCATGAACTACTGTAAAGGGAACGGTAGACGGACGGAAGAGAGACTTGGGGCAAGTCTACATCTAGGGAGGCCAACAATCTTACTGTACACGACCGCCCTAATCCTTCTAAACATTAACCTAACGTTCAATACATCAACGCTCTATGCTAAAGGGAATCGACAGAGTTAAACCAGGCCCGGGCCAAGTTGAAAATATAATCTTTTGTATTCGACATTTTTGACACGTGTGGTTTCATTGTGTAGTTAAAGAAACACTGGGCGTTTCTTTTGCCTATTTATATCTGCTACGAGATATGGCTATGTCTATTCCTCCCGTGTCCCCCCGTGCAGTAGGTTAATGCCCATGCGCCCGTCAGATTTCCAACCCAAAACGCTACTGCGCATGAGCTTTAACCCACTTTACGGGGGACACATACGTTTCCTCGGACAAAGCGTATCGTCCCATGTGCTAGTAAATGGCGAATGATCGTACCAAGTGGGCGATGCACCTGGAAAAGGGTAACAGGGAGAAACTTAACGGCTCAATTTCTACTGACCTAAAAGCATACTGGGTGAGTCAGACAGACAAATGAATTCACTGTTTGAAAAATCGTACAACAACCAGTATAAAATTTTGCTGCCTTTTGGCAAATTGAAAAATAGGACAATACGGTTGTAAAATTCGGTTGTAAAATTCTGAAATGTCCTGACTTCAGAAGGAAATAGTGCACCTAACATTATGAAAAAGTCTCAGAAATTAAGTTGAGGCCTTACTAAGATGTTGGAATTGAAATATTACAAATTGGCAGGATAGGTTTTTCTCTACAATTTTTCAAACAGTGCATGCATTTTTACGAGGGGCGTATCACCCTTTAAAATCTCGTACACCTTTGGCAAAAATTCCTTTGTTTTCAAGAAAAATCCGTAAAAAATCCGTAAAAATCCTATTGTTTCAAAAAATCTCATACGCCATTTCGGAAGAGTGATACACCCCTCGCATTTTCATATGGCTAAATAACATATACATGTTATACATTGATGGATTAAGAGGCAGAGGTTGCCCAAGGATGAGTTAGTATGACAACATCAAGGAATGGACTGATATGCTATTTGAATGGGCAACAAGAATAGCAATGGACATGGAAAAATGGAGGGCTACTGTGTTATCCAAGATACCTTTTTTTCTCACCCGGTCACCCGGTATATCATTGCTATGGCGAAAAGTAACTGAAATTAAATCATGGTCAATGACATTAAATAAAAGTTGCATGCTGAAATGATCAATAAGAAATCAAAGATATTTCTTCAAAGGAATCAAAGATATTTGTAGAAGGGTCCCTTTCTAGTGTTATAGGGAATCCACATAGTTATATCGACCAGCCGCTATAAATAGGCTAAAGAAACACAACCCATCATTTCTTTAGCCACACAATGAAACGGCACGTGTCAACGTTACCAAAGACAATAGACTATATTTTCAACTTGGTCCGAGGGCCAATTTTTAACTGTTTCGTTAACGGAACAACCAGCCGCCAGCCGCGTTATTTGCCTGCTTGAAGGACACTAGCCGGTGCACCACTAACAATGCTGAGGTGACCCAAAAGCCGGCTCCGGGCCACTACTGGCCGTACGATTGTTTACATTAAACTAAAATCAATCAATCAATCGATCAATTCAAAATTGAAGTATGCTATGCTTTTACAACGTTACAAAGAAAGACAATAATGCTAGAAATAACAAATGATAAAAACCTCACAAATGTTGATGTAGAATTAATACATAAATGCCATATGCCCCTCACATCATGATAAATATGGCATGGATGGATATGGAATGGATTTGTGCTATACGTATCGACTGAGTTAGAAAAAAGTTAACACATTTGATGGGCTGTGGAATGAAAAGTACGTGGGCAATATTCAAAACTAAAATGTTAATCTATCAGTCAAAGGGCGAGCTTGGATGTGAAAATTTTGTTTCGTAAAATCGCTCATCCTTTGACCCAGCAATAGACGATTGCGCTAAAGATGGCTGCGAGGAAATCTTTTACCAAGATGCACTGTGTTCTTTAATCGAATTCCTGTAGAATCGTTAAAGAATCTTTATTAGAACGCAACGCATCCTGGTAAAAAATTCCTCGCCGCCATCTTTAGCGCAATCGTCTATTAGAGAAATTCTCGTCAGAAGTTTGTATGGGAACTAGAATTCCATGTTTGATTCTGGTCCATAATTTACTTGCAATAGACGATTGCGCTAAAGATGGCGGCGAGGAATTTTTTACCAAGATGCACTGCGTTCTTTAATCGAATTCCTATAGAATCGTTAAAGAATCTTAATTAGAACGCAATGAATCTTGGTAAAAAATTCCTCGCCGCCATCTTTAGCGCAATCGTCTATTGAAATTTCAATTCAATGCAATCGTCAGTTGCAGAAATAGAACTTAAATACAATTGCAAGTAAATCATGGACCAGAATGGAATGTGGAATTCTCTTTACCATACAAACCCCTTGCCAGCTTTTTCCTAATTTCTGGGTCTAAATGATGAGTGATTTTACCAAACAAATTTTTCATATCGAAGTTTGCCTTTGACTGATCTCTTTCCTTGATGAGAAAGATCAAAACCTGCACGGGTGAACAGTGTAATTGCAAAATTTGTAAGTAGCCTGTCCATTATGTTATGTAGATATGTAGCTTGTAGATACTATTTATTAGACATCTTTGTAAATTATATTGTAAATAGTTGGTATTAATTAATTTTCCTACAACTATTGTCACACCAACTGTAAAAAATGATTACGATTTGATTTGGGGGATCTATTGTCTTGAGAGGGGTGGTTCGAGCAGGTCGAATAGGCCTAATCTCACGTTTGTTGTGCTTGGTCTTTTAACAAACATTAATTTATCAGCCAATCAAAACTTGATACCTATGCTTCCCTGACTTGTATATTTAATAAATGTGCATAATCAGCAAAAGCATAAATGATAATCTTTTGTGCAAAATGTACCGTCAAGGGGGGGGGGGGCGGTCAACTTAACCAGCTATTAGCGTTCTGCCTTCATAAGTCCGATCAGAAATATAATACCGCATGAGGATAAGTCTGAAAAAAGTATCCACTCTTTCAAAGATCGTACTACTAAAACCACCAGGTGTCCAAAAAGAAATACTCCCATTTGAACAGTCACCAAAATTTGGTTACACGGCTGATCTTCAATTTCTTTTCCTGTCAAGTAGATCAAGGACCAAGTTATTTTCCAAGACATAGCTGATCTTGCAAGTGGTTTTAGAATTAGGAAATTTAGCTCATTTTAGGGCTACCTGGTTTTTGAATCATTTGTGCATGTAAAACTTCTAGTTTGGTCATAAATTACAGAAATAAATGCGCACTATCATTCGAAACCTCAATGATGATAAAAAATCTGAAAATTCTGACTCTTAAGGTAAGATTGAGTATTTTGATTAAAAATATAGCTCAAGATAAGGTCTTCAAAGTGTAATTTTTCTACCTTGCTGTATCAAAAGCAAAAATTTTATCATCCACGAATATTTATAGGTCTTTGACAAAGCAACTTGAAAAGAAAATTGTATCAAAGGTTTGATAATTAATTGCTGGGGATTTTTTAAACAGGAGTACTTTTTTGGGACAGCTGGTACAATACAGATTTGAAGAATTACACTTTCGTGGCTTGACTGACGTTTACTTCAATCTTAAGAAGTTTTTCATAAATTACAATGCATCACATGAACCTTTAAATCATACCAATTATGACCTCCTTTGGTCAACGTCCATCCCCCTCCCCTCCCCCCAAGAAGTGGCTGATTTGACATTAAGGAGATCAAAGTCACCCCCTTTGACAGCATTTAACTTGATTCAATCGATTAAAAATGCAACAGTACTAAATTTATACACAATAACACACATGAGAAGACCTCCGTCAGGAGAGTGAGAAACGTGGTAGTTGTTGTTCCTGAAGCAATTCTGTTCCTCCCTGTTTCCATGTGTCCGGTTTCCTTGTATCCCTGTGTCCTTCAAATTTGAGTGACAGTCTTGGGGGCTATCTCAACCTTAGACTTATGACGATGAGTCCCTTGTATCCCTGCGGTACCTTGCTCTGTTGACTGAAGCGCCATCTTGAAGTCAAAGAGAACAGGGAAACAAGAGACTCATCGTCATAAATCTATCTCAACCTTAGACTGATTATATGTTCGTATGTTGATAGACTGATGGACGCTATGAATACGACTCATGGCCAAACGCTTCCAGAAACGGACATGGCCTAAATCACCTGGAATGTTTTCTCAAAACCACCAACCCTAAAACGCCGCAAAAAGTGGTTTTCTTGAAGTGCCACGCAGCAAAACAAGCTATCAGTACTTAAATGAATGTTTCTTCGAACAAATAATTCGTTAGCTACTTTGAGATTTTGATAGTTGGAGTGGTTCAGTTGAACGCGTTGTTCGAAAGCGTTTGTTTGCCTTTGGCGGGAAGTTTGCAATCCGATCAAGTTATTTCAAGTCTTGCATCCTGATTAGCCGAGGAACAAATTTGTTCCTGGCGGGAATTTTTTTGCGGTTTTGAGAAGAGTTTGGCCATAAGGCCCTCAACTGGAGCGACAACAATAACATCAATTCACTTCAATTAGATGAGCAAAAGTTGAGGGTTCTTGTGTAGTGAGGCTGTCTCCACCTGTCATCTGACGGGGACGTGCCATTTTGCCCGAAAGATTGGTACCCATAACTTCGCAAATTTAAAGAATTTTAGAGCCATAATGCCGCAAATCTAATGAAAATCTGGGCCATAATTCCAGAAATCGTGAAACACTTCCTGTAATTCCTATACATTTGCAAAATTTTCTGCAGAACAGGGCACATAATTCCACGAAATTTATGAAAACGATATCCATGATTTCGCAAATGTCTGAAAAGGATACCCATAATTGCGTAGCGTTTGAAGAGTATCCTAAAAACAAAAAATACCAAGGTGCCCCCCCCCCGCCCTGAGGTGACAGTGAATCTAAGAGTATACTTCTTCTGCCTCTTTCTGCCACCACCCTTCCCTGATGCAACAACGAGAACCTTCATGGGCATAAGGACACCAGCAGGAATAAGACTGCTATAGAAAAGACTACTGCGTTTCTTATTACCAATGGCGAAGGGCAAATCACTCCAGAAATTTTGTACATTTCCCTGAAATATCCCACAAATCATTATTGAAAAACCTCAAAATCTCGAAAAATCTTGAAAATCTCAATGATATTCACAAAATCTTCGAAATCCCATAGGAAATCCTAAGAATCTTCGAATCTAAGAAAATCTCCCCCAACAAATGGTGCAGATTTTAAAAAATCTGTTAACAATTCTTTGAAAATCTCAAAAATAGTTTAAATCTTCAAAAATCTTGTAACATTTTGAACAACCTTCGAAGATCTTTGAAAATCGCAGCAAAAATCTTAGAAATATCAGATAGATTTTTAAAATCCAAAATATCGTACGTTATTTTGGAGTGACTTGCCCCTCGGTCGATGGGGTAAATGACCAAGATAATAATTAATCTACCTGTGCCAGTGGTTGGCATAACGGAGTCCTCCTTTGAGTCGAGTCACTGTGCACTATTATCTAGTCCATACAGCAATTTCTCTTATAACCAACCATCTAGGTCTTTGATGATCATCAGTTCTTACTGAATCAATAACGAGTTTTAAGCATTTAACTGGGTAGGCTACTGTTAGCTCTCCTGTATCCACTATACTTTTATCAATATACTTGAATATTGAATGGAATGCATCGCAAACACCGTTAGGAGCTGCTGATATGAAGACTTCACCGTTCTCAAGCGCGTCAGCCGGATACGTCGGATTTCCGCTGATCACAACGAACCTTTTAAGCTTGACCGGTGTAATGAAATTGATCATTATTATATCGCCGACTACGATCTTCTTGCCCCAGAAACTTCCTTTGGCATACGCCTCCGAGATCGGGTACTTGGGAACAAATTCTGAAATGGTTGTCTCCACATGAGCCGGAGGGTTGTTGGCATCTTTATGCGCTCTTGGAGTGTTGACAAGAGCAAGCCCTAGACCACCTTTTTGTATGTCCTCGAGTTTCCTAACTTGTCCATCGAGTGACGAAAATGTTCCGACATGCTTGAAAAGAGAGGGCTTGTGAACGTTCGTCTTTTCGTTACCGTACAACCAAACGTCATTGAAAACACGAAATAACCAATCAACAGGCATCAGAAAGAAATACATGCGGCAAAATTTGGCAAGACTCTTCAAATGCGAGGCGTCATACATCATACCGATGAATCCGCGCGAACCAAATTCAAGCGTCGACCAAGGAGTCGCGCGGGAGCTGATGAACTTCTTGATTTTTGGGAAGTATTTGTCTTCAGTGAGGACATCATCTTCAAGCTGCAGAAAGTATCGTCCCAAATCAGAGCAATGGAAATAGAGGAAACTGTAGTCCAAAGATTGTTTTGATCTCCATTGAACTCTGGGCACAGAATCTCCATACAGGAGGGGTAATTTTTCCATTTTGGGGTAAAACCCTATTGGGGCAACGATAACTTGTATTAAACCATTCGCCACTTCTGACGGGAATCGATTTTGAATTTCCGTTTTCACTTTGCTGCGATACTCTACGTCGAAATCAGCCACAAAGATAACAATGACAACATCCGAATGTTCCTCCTTTGATAGGCCATTAACGAGTCCCTGAACAGTGTCCAAGAGATAATACGCCTTGCTTCGCTTCACAGTTGGAACTCCAATGACAAGAAATGCTGAAATAGACGGAAAAAATACACTGGTAAAGTGAGAGTTACCAAGGGTGTTAGGACCCCCAATATTTACCATGTTTTCATTTCTTCTTTGCATCCTCTTTGTCTTCGAGCTGGGATTTTATAATGAAGCATTTTCGGTGTGGTCATTTATCAAAAGCTGTCCTTTTTGCATACTTTCCTTTACAAAATTCCAGACCTGGTTCACCAGACAACTATTTTGAGACAGACTTCAAGTTAATTGTAAATGGCCACAGGGTTATCATAAACAAAGTCGCAAGTTTCCCCAAAACTAGTAGGGCAAACTCTCGCCCTGTGCAAGGGAAAGCTGGTTTTTAAGAGAAGTTAAGTGCTTATAACGAAATAAGAAGGGTACCGCCCCAAATTTTTTGCGAATCACCCGGTACAAGTACAAGCAAAGCAAGGGGAAATTAACAATTCAGTCAAAACAGGGCATTTCGTGATGAATGGTGTTAGAGATAGACTAGTGCCTGCAAACCACATATCCTGCATGATCTTATACTTAATTTTCACTGAGCAATTAAGCATAAAACATCTGTGTATTAAGCGTTTTAGGCGAATATGGTCATCCTTCTTAATGACAAAGTTATGAAATTTAATCAGCTGCTCACCTTATCAAAATAAGTTCTATGAAAAGTTAATGTTAATTTCAAGCTTCTAGTTTTGGAATCTTGATAAGGGAAAATGATGGAGATGTACTAAATATTGATAAGACTTCTTATGTGTATTTTCCACATGCAATAGCTTTGCGAATCGTTGTTTAAAGGTGGTGTGAAGCGAAACTTATTATTGATGCAAATGAATAGCGCAGTTGAATGATAAAGAATGTCGTTTACATTTTTTTTATACCTTGTTTCATTTTAGAGTTATCCACTGTTTTGTACAATTTGCTGATGACGTCATTTTGTTTGCAAAATGTAAAGAAAGTATACAAGGTTGTCCAATTTTTCCAAAGAGAACTCTAATTAAAAAACTTTGTACAATCAACATGCCTTTCTAAACATCATATTAAGTAATGAGGCAATTTATATAACATCTATTCAGCTCAGCTGAAATATTTCTTACCACTGTAACCTTTCAAAAATCAGATACAGTTATATTTCCATATGTTATCCTAGTAATTTGCAAACAAAATGACGTCATCAGCTGCAACTTAATATCAGTGGATAACTTGAAAACGAAATGAGGTATCAAAAAAATTTAAACGACATTCTTTATCATTCAACTGCGCTATTCATTTGCATCAATAAAAATTTTCGCTTCACACCACCTTTAAGTATATTAAGAAATTCCAGTTGAGATATCACCCGTCATTAAGCTTTCAGGATTCTTCAGTTCCTCTCTCTTTTTTTCATTTTTTGGGACTTTTTAGCGCACTTTCATTCTGGTCCATGATTTACATGCTATTGAAATTTCTGAGCCTGACAATAGAATTCAATTTTCAATGCCAAATAACTAATGGGCTAGAATGGAATGTGGAATTCTCGATTCCCATACAAACCCTTTGTAGACATTTTTCTAATTTGTGGGTCTTAAAAATGAGTGATTTTACCAAACAAAATTTTCTCATCAAAGTTTACGTTTGTCTGATAGATTAACATCTTAGTTTTGAATATCGGTCATATAATTCTTATCCCACAGCCCGCAAAACGTGCAAATCTTTGTTCGACTCACCCAGTACTTTGTCGTTTCTATTCTTATCACCAGGCTCAAGAATTCTTGAAATAATGTACAGACATATTGTCAGGATAGGGCTCAAATCTTTCAAATCTTTCAAAAGGCGGATGTAGAATTGTTTTACATTTTTCGTTGAATTGAATTGCTTGAAAGAAACTCAGGGTCATCATCATCATCATCAAATTACGCTATTACGTCAGTCCCTGACATTGCGAGCCTGATAATTCCACTCCAAGTGTTTCTATAAGTTGCTAGTTTCTTTAATTTGTTTGTGTCTTTTACATTCAGGCCTTGTCCTCCTAGATCTTTATCGATGAGGCCTAACCAAGTGAGTTTTGGTTTGCCTTTGGGTTTCTTCACAGGTATTAGTGCTTCATATAGGGCTCGTTTGGCTGGTGTTTCCTCTGGCAGTCTGAGCAAATGTCCTAGCCAGCTTAATCTTCTCCTCTTAATTTCTTTGCTCCACTTTTCTACTTTTATTATATCATAAAGATTCTGATTTGAGATGATTCTGGGCCATCTGATCTGTATTATTCGCCTTAGTTGTTTCCTTTGAAAAAAATATCTATCTGCTCTTCTTAATATTCTAATCTTTGTATCCATGTTCAATTTCTTGGATTCTATCATGTGTTTCAGGCCGTAGACATTTGTTTGTATCTTAATTATTTTCAAAATGGCGGCGCTTTTAATTTTCTTCAAAGAATTCATGGAAAATTTACAAAAACTAAAATCGTCGTAAATCCTAAAAAAATGGATTGAAAATGATACGATCTTCCAGATAACCATGGTTTATGAATGTCTACATTATGGTGCCAAGCAAAAATCTGTCACTCTTTTGGTTTTGTATTTAGAAATTTGATGACGTCATACCCTCAAATATAATAAATGCCGCCATTTTGAAACTAGGTAAGATATCAAAGGATTTCCACGGCAAATTTACAGCAAAGTACACTAAATTTCTTCCAAGCCATTTAATTAAAAGAAAAACTTGATACTAAATTTGGTTACAACAGACAAATTTTGGCACACTGAGGCCTTTCGAACCTACGTTCTCATCAGAGTGCGACTTTTGTGTAATGTAATGTAAATGTAATGAGAATGTAATGTAAAACTACTGAAATATTGTCTATTAAAAATGGCGAGGATAAAATTACTAACCCCCAAGAAATAGCTGACACTATGAATAATTTTTTCTGCAATGTGGGGAAAAACCTTAGCGAAAATATACCTAACAAAGAAAACCCTCTTCTAGATGGTGATTATGGTGAAGGAAAGACTGATTCTACTTTTTTCTTTAAGCCTATTACCACTGAAGAGGTTATAAAAGCATGTTCCAAGATCAAAAAATCAAATGGTTCTGGCACTGATCGCATTTCTAGTCACTTTCTTAAAGTAGGTATTGAGATTTTGGCTCCTTCGCTTGCCCAACTCTTCACATTGTCTCTGTCCGTCGGCTGCTTCCCTGACAACTGGAAAACTGCTAGCGTAGCTCCAATTTTTAAGCAAGGCTCAAAAGATGATAGGTCAAATTATAGGCCTATATCGGTGCTACCAGTTGTCTCTCGTTTATTTGAGAAGCTTGTCTATAACCAGCTGTACGATTACCTTGACAAAAACAAGCTGATTTTCTCTGATCAGTCAGGTTTTCGGGCCCTTCATTCGGTTCTCACGTCTCTGTTAAAGTGCACGAACGACTGGTACTTAAACATTGATAAAGGTAAATACACAGCTGTCGTTTACATAGACCTCAAGAAAGCTTTTGACACAGTTGACCACGATATGCTATTAAGGAAGCTTAACTTCTGTGGCTTGAAAGGAAAAGAACTTGGCTGGTTTCGCTCATATCTCACCAGTAGACGACAATGCTGTAAGGTGAATGGGCGAATTTCCGCTACAGACAGTATAACTTGCGGTGTACCACAAGGTTCATGTCTTGGACCACTTCTCTTTCTGGTCTATATTAACGATCTTCCTTGTTGTTTGAAAAATTCCCTTGTATCCATGTATGCAGATGACACAAGCATTTACTATGCCTCTGAATCTGTTTCGGAAATTAATCAAGCAGTTAATGCTGACTTAGAAGCTTTGAAAGGATGGCTTGAAGGGAATAAGTTGTCTTTAAACGTTGCAAAGACAGAAGCAATGATTATAGGGAGTAATGGTAAGCTGCGAAAAATTGACTCTGTTGATTCAACCAAACCACACCTTAAGATTGGTTCCGAGGATATCAAGTTGGTAAAGGAGGTCAAATACCTTGGTGTTCAGGTTGACCATAAACTTAAATGGACATCTCAATTGGCCCTAACAACTAATAAGATCTCTAGAGGTATTGGTGTGCTTCGTTATGCCAAGCAGTACCTTCCTATTTCAACTGTCAAGACAATGTATAAGAGTTTAGTGGAGCCTTACTTTAGATATTGCTGTCCTGTCTGGGGAAATGCTGGGGTGACTGCCATTGAAAAATTGCAGAAACTTCAAAATCGGGCTGCAAAACTCGTCACCAACAGTCCATTTGAAGCTACTGCTTTACCAGTTATTCGGGCGCTTAAATGGCCGACTGTCAGGGAGCTTATTGGTTTTGAAGCTCAGAAAATGGTCTTTAAATCCCTTAATGGGGACGTGCCTTCTTATATGAAAGACATGTTCACGAGAGTCAACAACTCTACCAGTCGTTCTCTTAGAAACGCCGAAGTCAATCTCAGGTTGCCATTATTAAAATCGGCAGGGGGGCAGAAATGTTTCGTGTACCGAGGCGCCAAGCTTTGGAACAGTCTTGGCCCTGAGATCCGAAATACTTCAACCCTGAGAGCGTTTAAAAGAAGGTGCAACCATGAATTTCTCACCAATTCTTTTCTGTTTTCTTCTATTTATTTATGACAATTTGTAATTAGTTTAGGTTTAGGTTTAGGTTTTATAGCAAATGCCTTTTTTATTGTAAATTAGTAGTTATTTGTAAGTTTTTAGCATGGCCCCCTGTAAATCAATTATTATTATTGAGGGGCTACCATGGGTAAAAAAGATAAAATGAAATGAATGAATGAAATGAATGTAATGTAATGTAATGTAATGTAATGTAATGTAATGTAATGTAATGTAATGTAATGTAATGTAATGTAATGTAATGTAATGTGTGTAAGGCCTGTTGCCGCATCAGTTGTTTAAATGAAATACCACAGATAAAGTATCATACCTTTCTCCGCTCTTCTTTTGCCTACCAGCATTATTTGCTCTGGTTTAAAGTGTACTGAAACACGTGAAACATCTAGGATAGCTGTTTGAAGAAAATCAGACACTGGGTTTTAACCAAAAAACTCAACCGAGAAAAGATGATATTGAAAATATTATATCTGACTTTAGAGGGATTTAAAGGTTACCTTTTAGCTAGATGTCTAGCAAACCGAGTGTTCCAAAATGATTTATTATCGTTTGATTGCCTATATGTCCATAAGCAATGAACCGACTTTCAAAATTTTATCGGATTGCCGAAAGGCTAAACTATATTCGAGAATGTTGGGTTGTGGTGTTACGCCGATGCTTCATGTCGAAAAGAAGATCGATAAACCTGCTCAAATTTAAGCCTTAGATGGCATGAAAAAGAAACGGCATGAAAAAGAAACGGCCTACTTTTCCAGTCAACATTTTAGATGTGATACAAAGGCTGAACTCGCATTCATATTCTCTGAATTCAGTATTAACTGAATTCGTATTCTCTGAACGACATATAAGTTCAGCCTTTTGTATGAGTTGTTCGGTGTGAGGAGATTCCATACGATTTGATCAAGTGTTTTAGGCCCTTTTCAGGCGTATCACAACCAGGAATTATCTTTAAGTTGAACTTACGTACAATTTCAGTGCTCATAAAACGTGAGAAAAATCACAAAAATAGTTTGGTATAATGGGTTTCAACCAGAATTTGAAGCATTCAAATCCGTCCTATACTCGAATTTTTGAAAGCAGGAATTTTTTTCTGGCTCGCCCAGTATGGATTTGTTTTTGATAAAAAGTATATATGTGTAGAGAAGTGAAACCCCGGGAGTGAAACATTACGCAACAACTTACGTAGTCTTTTGACACTCTCTGCAATCTCAGCAGGAGGAGCCTTCGCAGCTTTATTCACAGAGGGGATATGAGCTACAATTTGCTTCACAGTTTTGGCTAAAAGTAAACAGTAGCAGCATAAAAATCTTTAAAAATATGTAATGCAATGAATCAAAACATTAAAATATTGTAGATGCCTGTATAAAAATATGAGGCTAAACTTGGCCTTGTACATGCCAAGTTTTAGCCTTGTAGCGGGGATTATGACCTTGTTATGACATTGTCCTAACCTTTGAAGAAAATTACGAGGCTGTCAGTAAGATTCCACGTTACAACCAGGCTAACACAAGATTTCCATAAGGTTAATTCGCATTTGTTGAGCCATTTACCAGGTTACAGCAAGGCTTTTCTAGGCTAGGTCACAAGGCCGTAACTACAAGGCTTGTACATGGCTATTACCTGGCCTCGTATTTTCGTACAGGTGGTAAACAAACTATAAACTGAACATTTGCGCTTTTCCTCTCATATTCTTGCCTCTACTACAGCATAGGAAGGAAATCTTTAAAAAACATTGCACAATTGGTTAATGCATCTTTCGTTTGATTCAATGACTTGAAAGGAACTTCAGTTATTTGGGCGTAGCAAGTATTCACTGGAAATCTTTGGTATCCTGATTATCTTAAGAACTACAGCATCTGGTTTCAAACAGTTTTTCAGTTGTGGTCTACAATCTGCAATGTTTCTCCCCAAAAAGGCTCATCCCATATCGGAGATACACGTTACTTACATTACATTACATTGCATTACATTACATTACATTACAATTACATTACATTACAATTACATTATATTGCATTTACATTACATTACATTACATTACATTACATTACATTACATTACATTACATTACATTACATTACATTACATTGCATTACATTTACATTACCAAATTTTCATGTAATTACATACGATAGCATAATATCCAAATCTTTAAAAAGGTTCGTGTAAAATTCTATGAACTATTTCTTTGAACTGAATGACTTAAAAGAAACTTCAGCTATTTTGCGGTAATTCTACCATTGGACATTTCTGAAATCTTCAATATTTTCAGAATTCAAGTGCTTTTCTTCTTTGTTAAGAATTTAAGACAGGTTTTGATTAAAGCTTAAAACCATCATAATTTCTAAATGCTTGGACGAAACATGACAATATTTTAATGAAAATCATCGTTTATAATGTTTACATTATGGTATCAATCACGTCAAGTCTTTCACTCTTCTGGTTTACGATTTAAAATTTTGATGACGTCACATTTTCAAACGAGTTGAAATATAAAGTATGCTGAAATTTTGAATAACATTAAAGATTTCTGAAAAGGCCAATGGTAGAATGATAGAGGAAGAAATAGGTCATATAATTTTACACGCACTTTTTTACACCAATTTAAAGATTTGGAACCTATGCTACATACGATGTTAAAAAAATTAGTAATTTTGGTGCAAGGGCACTCGGTCAATATATTTACTTTGCTGCATAACAATGCATACATACTAATTTTGCAATTTCAGAAAGGCAATTTCATTTCATGGATAATTTTGTTTTGTGGTATCATTAAACTGCTACATCGTAAACCATAAAGCTACAGATTTCTGTTTACGTACCCCTATATCATTGATCTTCATAAACAATGGTTTTCTTTCAAGATTGTATCATTTTTCCTCCATTTATTTAAGATTTACAAAATTTTTATTTTTTTCAAACCTCTTCATGAATCCTTTCAACAAAAGGAAAAACACGATAATTCTGAAAACTATCAAGATATCAAAGATTAAATATTTCCAATGAACAGCTATAACAAAGTACCTAAAGTTCCTTTCACACCATTAACCATATTTTGGTTGCCCCCCCCCCCCAGTAGATTTTTTGTTATAACTTTGCCAGGAGAACGATTATGGTCCGGAAACTTTCCGACTTTTTGCTGCTACTTATTGTGCAACGACTCAAGAAGTTTTAAAAAACTATTTTGACAAATGAGGGGGAGGGAAACAATTTTCCGGAACTGACTCTGTCAAAATCGTCAATTCTTGAATATTAATTTTCGTGAAAAAAGTAGCAACATTACAATGTTTGCAAAGATATTTTGCAGGGTAGTGCTATTTGATGTAATCTATCATATTTCTTATGTTTGGATGGAAATTGTGCTCCAAATTAAATTTTATCGCATTTTTCCTGGTTTTGACCGATTTTGCTACTTTTCCTGACCATTGAAAGAAAAATGCTGAGCAAGCAATAATGATGGCTAATTTTAGGTTAATCTTAATGATATTCTCATAAAGTACATGCTTGGGGCTATTAGTACACCAAATCTGGTTGTTCTATCTATTTCCAGTCAAGAGTTAGGTGGCGGGGGCTTTTTGTCCCCCCCCCCAACCAAAATAGGATGTGTCAGATAGTCCAACCACTACAGAGTTAAATCAAATGAAAGATGCAGGATTTGATTCTTGGGCTATCTGCTACTATTTCCCCAGAGAAATTATGTTTAGTTTAAAGAATATCAACAATAATAATCACATCATATCTGTGCTTCTGTCTCTTGAATTATTTCAAGCGACAAATTAGTTTTGCACTATTAAGTTTGAGCAAGATGAAATAAGAGAACCAATATACTACTTCTCTTCCTTCACCTTGATATTAGCATGCAGGTTTCATCAATTTTAAAACCTTGATTTTTAATCCATGGTGTAAACCATGACCTAGTGTGTGTTTTCTGCTGTAGTCTGCAGATGTGAATGGTATTCTACATGTTGCAGCATTACATTTGATAGAAAAACAAGATTTTAAATACCTGCTGAAATTGTTGTGCTCTGTAATACACTTATTTTTCTATCTTCTGTTTTCTTTGCTGGTTCTAAGGATAGAGTTGATTCTCCTGTTACATATCAAATATACAATTTCATTACAAAAGAAAGCTAACAAAGGCAGGGTGCATCTGGAAACACATCCCTTTCATCACTATCATCTGTGGTATGGCAACTCAGGCCTGGCCGTTTGAGGCGGGCGATCGCCCGCGCCCGCCTCCACGCTCGCCTCGAGTTGGCGAGGGGAGCTATTCATCGCCCGCCTCCACATCTGTTCATATTGGAACCGCCCGCCTTAGGTTTTCATTCATTACTCATCACACTTCATTACCTCTTGAAGTAAAACTAAAATATTGAGAGGAAGTTAATCCCATATCTTTTGAGCTCAAAATATAATTCCTTTACCTTTAATTTCTCAGGAAGTCATCTTCTCTTGTAAATCGTTAACTGCGTTAACTACTTGACAAGTCACGCGAAAAACAAACGAAGCATTTCAAAAAGCAACGACCAAACAAATTCTTTGAAATCCTTTACACACCCTGACTGTTATTTTCTTATTTGAAGACCATTTACTGTAAATGTCATTTGTCATCCATAAGCTCCCGACATGTTGAAACCAAATCATTTCAGCATGGCGAATAATAAGAAACAAACGGCTTTCGAGCCTAGGACTTTTGAGAAATATGACAACAGGGCCGTACGATACATTTTACATTAACTTTCTTCGAATTCTTGCCCCTATTTTCTTACGGAAGCCTTTTTGAGAAACTAAACTCTGGGATGGAAAAAAAATTAAGAAACTCAAGAACCGAAAAAGTATGACCGGAGACAGCCGAGACATTCTCTTAGTTTGTGGTTGATTTGCGACAACATAAAACTAAAGTTTCGTTTCTGTCAAAGAATCACGGTCTTGTTTTGTCAGGTAGCTGTTTAAAGACAAATATTGAATTCCTCGTTTATTCATACACTTTTATTGACGATTTTCTATAGAATGAAAATCGCCCGCCTGACTTCACCGAGGAGAGCGATGTACCGCTCGCCTGCTAAAATGCTCACAGCCAGGCCTGCAACTGCTCTGATTTTTTCAGCTTTTTCAAACCTCGTTTGAAACATTAGTGTAACCTCCAGCACTTTTTGAATTCTAAAAATTAACCAAAACTTGCAGCACACAAGACATCAACAATTACCTATAGACTTCTGACTTGCTAATTTCCCTTGTCTTTGCAATGTTTCTAAAAGAATGCTTTCACTGAATGTTTGCTGTGGTCCTAAAGAAAAGAAAACTGGTCAATTTTGATATGTCAACAATAAAGGAAGCAACATGGGCTTTTTACTCTTTTCACAAATTCGTCCCGGCAGTTCACCCAAAAAGAGAGACTGAGATAAAATGCTGATTCCCATAGGAGCTGCAAACATATAAACTTTCCCCAACAACCTTCTTTGGATATTTTCGGAGGAAGGATTTCGCCCACAACATTTTCAGATTGAAATCTTTACATAAAAAACAGAAAACAATGTAAGAGGCAACAAATTCTTTCCTAAGCAATCACTCAGTACAACGGCGGGCCAGGTCGGCGCCGCAGGCGCCGACCGGCAAGCCTAGTATAAAGATAATTGCAACCTGCAAAATCTGCAAGTCTCAGTTGCTTTCATCTCCACAGCCAAAATAATCATGCTCAGTAGCGGGCCTTGTGAGGAAGGAGTGGCTTCTTTTGATGGCAAATTGTTAAAAAAAGAGTGGGTCTTCCAACGATCTAGAGGATGGTTAAAGTTATGCAAGATTTTTCCGGGGCAAGACTCAGGACCCCAATTAGGAATATTGTTTTGACAGGCCAGGTCAATTCGAGTTAAAGGGTTGAAGATATATTAGGGTAAGAATTTGCAGTGAAGAGCGTTGAGTGCGACTAGTCTTATTACTCTTATTTGCCACTCTCGCTATATCATCATTTCCAAACAAATTGTAAGCCATGAAAAACCTTAAATCATGATGGTATATTCGAATCTCAGTCAACTGTAGATAGAGAATACTTGATTCAAATAAAGCACAACACGTGAAAAATGTGTTTCTCAAATTAAATTGCAATGCATGCTGCTCTTCAGCATATCTGTTAATCAATAACTGATATCAACTAAGCGTATTTAAGGTGATTTCCTCACTGGGTGTGGCTGAAAAATTATCTGCCACACCCTGAACTGGGCAGTATAGGAATCGGATGTTGTCTTGGGCCGCATGCTCATTGCTCATGGCCGAAACTTCCAAAGCCTCATTTTCACAGACCAATCAGATAAGCGAAGAAGACAAAAGAAACCCATGAAATTTTTTTTCTAAATTTTACCTACCTTCATAAAATGCAATAGGACAAAAAACTGCTTGAAATTTCCTGAATTTTTTTTAAGAAATCTACTCTCCAGATGTTTGGGTATACAAGTTTGGATGCCGGTTAAAATATCTCCAGGTTTGGCGGAGTTATGGTCTCTGCAATTCACACACAAACAGATAAGGCACTGAACCTTGAAAAATAGAAATTCTGGCTAAGAGACAATAGTAATAACAATAGTAATTGTTGCAAGAACGATCTGAAAACGCCAAAATCTGCGTTTTCAACTGTTCTTGCTATTGTCTTTCCATTAAATTTTCTTTTGTTCAAGATTAAATGCCCCTACAGTTTCTATGTGAATTGAAAAGTCTACAATAGCTTGCTCAAGCATTTCAAGTAAAGTGGCAACACTCTTGGGAAGTTTCTGTATTGTACTATTTTTTGCATTCATGGCACAAGTTTGCTTGTTGTGAAATAAGTTATAAAATTCAAAAGAGGTTTTATCAAGAGGTTTTATCACCTGACTTGAAGTTGAGTAAACAGGCCTTGACAAACCTTCGCCCATTTTGTCTATTGGAGAGGCAATAACTCTGCCAAACCTGGAGATATGTTAACCGGCATCCAAACTTGTATACCCAAATATCTGGAGAGAAGCTTTACTTAAAAAATTCAGGAAATTTCCAGCAGTTTCTTGTCCTGGTTGCCTTTTATGAAGGTAGGTAAAATTTAGGTAAAATTTAGAAAAATCTTCAGGGGTTTTTTTGTCTTCTTCCCTTATTCACCGTCTGATTGGTCCATGAAAATGAGGCTCTGGAGGTTTCGGCCATGGGCCACGAGCATGCAGCTCAAGAGGACATCTGATTCCTACTGTATGCTGAACTGGGCCCGTTTGGTATCAAGGGCATCCAAACTTTTACTCCCAAACATCTGGAGAGTAGATTGCTTTAAAAAAATTCGAGAAATCTCAAGCAGGTTTTTGTCCTGGTTGCGTTTTATGAAGGCAGGTAAAATTTAGGAAAATCTTCACTGGTTTCTTTTGTCTCGCTCACTTTTTAGCCACCTGATTGGTCCGTGAAAATGAGGCTTTGGCGGTTTCGACCATGGGCCACGAGCAATCGGCTATGTACGACAAATGATTCCTATGCATGGGTATGGTGAAGTGAACTGAATTATTTGTTGATTCTTATTGGTTAATTCGTTCTGATTTCATGGAAGAGAGATTTTACTGCACCTCACCTCTCAGTCCTGGTACCACAATCCACAGGGCCTAACTTTTCGCTTTTGGGTGGGGAAAGTGAATTCAATTTCAATCAATTTAAACATGCTACACTTACAAGAGGGAGCGTCCGCCATCCTCTACTAACAGTAACTGTAACTCTTTGAAAGCAATGTAAGCAATGCTTTGAATTGAAAAGTAAAAGTAATTGCGTTGAAAACGAATGTATGTTGTAGTAACGTAGAAAGTAATGTTAAACATTCACTTTCTGGTCATCTTAATAGGCAAAAGTAGCAAGCCATCTTGTAAGCTTAAAGCAAATATTCGCAAAACCGTTTCAATTTTAATGTTTAGAAACACTGAAGTGAAACAAAACGGCTTTCGTGCAATTTTGTGAAAAGCGTAGAGCCTACTTGTTGCATGCAACAAGTTGTTTCAACCCTAAAGGCTGATTTCCAGTCAGTGGAATTTTCCGAGCGGGCGGAATTTCCTTTGTCTGCGAGAGAAAATGTCGCCCTGGAATAGACCTTTTAGCTATTCAGAAAAGAATGAGAATCGAACAAACTTTTGCTGCATTTTGTAGAATTTTCGAATGTACACAATAGGGATAGAAGCTCTAACGCCACTCGATCGAGCGTCACGTATAAAAATGTATAAAAATAACGTTCGATCCAGGCTCTTTTTTAGAATAGCTAAAATTGCTAAAAGGTCTATTGAATAGAAAGTTACGGCTGAGCGACCTTTTATTGTCTAAAATTCCGCCCGCTCGGAGAATTCTACTGACTGGAAATTCGCCTTAAGAGATATAACAATTAGGATATATTCGAAAAGCAGTTTGTATAAAACAATAGCTATTGTTTTAATGACAGTTCTTGTCTCCGTGTCATGTTGCTGGACGTGAGTTGTTTGCTAAAGCGGAAATTGAGCATTTTAGGCCCGAAAACCACTCGAAAATATAACGACAAATATCATCAAATCAAACCCTAAAATCGATAAAAATAAACCTGAGACTATCCTCAATCATACCTCTCATCAATACCATAACATTCAGCGAACAAACTGCAAGTGCACAAATACCAACGATCCTCCAAAACCATGTTTCAGTGCGGCCGAACGCCATGTCTCTCTCTCTCTCTCTCTCACCTCTGGGTGAAATATTTGGTTTCTAGGCCAGCATTCGTTTCATCTCAAATTGATGATCGCTGCATTATTTCACATTTTATGGTAACTAAGGAAGAACAAATGGCATTAAAAATTAGCCGCCGCTGCAATCAATTTGATATATTTTTATAGAAATAATTTCATTTCAATAATTCTTTATTTTTTCGGGGGATTCTTGACTGTGTTGGCGTTGGGTGTGGGTGGGTAGTTGGGTGTCATCTTTACGATGGGTGTCATCTATTACTAAAATATGGAATGGGAAACCTGGAAATCAGGGAATCGAGGAATCGGGGCATATGGAAAAAGTAAGAGCAAGGACAGATCTTGACCTTGTAACACAAAAACATCAGTTGCTTTTTATTAACACCTTAATTTTGAAGGGATTAGCGATTGCAGACAAAGTAAATTCGCTCAACCAGTTATTCAAAACAAACAAAATCGAAAAAGTTGCCCCAAACCAGTAGGGAAAACTCTCGCCTTGTGTACGCGAAAGGTGGCTTTTGAGAGAAGTTATGTGCTCATAACGAAAGAAGAAGGGTATTTCTAAAGGTCTGCCTGGCAGATTTTGTTTATGTGATTCAATTACGCTTCTTCTTTTGCTATGAGCACATGCACATAAATGATATTTACTTACCCTATGAGATATACAATGTTGCCCTGAGATAGGTAAGCGGCAGTACTGCTTAGAATAAGGCCCAAGGGACTACAAGGTATATAAGCAAAGAATGAGGTCAAAGTTATCCCACGTCGATAGTGATTCTGGTTATTTTCGATTGAGTAAAACGAATTAGAAAATAAATTCTCTTAAAAGATTCAGGTCGAATCATGTTGACAATGAAGTACCCCCCCCCCCCCCCCGGGAGCAAAGAATGAGGTCAAAGTTATCCCACGTCGATAGTGATTCTGGTTATTTTCGATTGAGTAAAACGAATTAGAAAATAAATTCTCTTAAAACTAACCTCTCGCGTGCATAAGGCCAGAGTTTGCCACCTTTCAATCAACGTTTCCAGATTCCCCGATGCCTAGATTCCCTGTTTCCCTGATTCTCCGATTCCGTTCCCGTTCCTTGTTTTAGAATAGCCTATGAAAGCGTCAAATTGCATCTTCGGTTGGACGAGCACATTAATCTATTTACATTTCCATCTTCCAAGCATCCACATACCAACAAACGCCTCCGCCAGTATACAATGGTTAACCAACCATCCCTAATTTTTCACTTGCAAGTTTTTTTGCAATACCGGGTGCGCCAAAATAAACTATGCACGTTTGGCAGGCCACAATAAATCGTACACTGGACCGATTTTGAAGATTTATGACTTAATCGTTAGCAGAAAGCCTGAATTAGATACTGGGATATTTTGCAATTTTTTTCCATTTTCAGGTTTTAGAGCTAGAAGCGAGTTTCTTAAAATGTTCGTTTTCGAAAAAATTTAAAAAGGTTCAAAAAACGTCGATCAAATTTTAAAAGATTCAACATAAATTAATAAACAGAAGACGTTTTCAGGGGGATTTGAGGGTTTAGTACGAACTCTCGTACAGCACATTACAATAGGTCGATTTCTAAATCGCAAATTACTACGAACAAGTTCTCTCTTTGTCCATTCATGCCGATTCTTTGGAAAACTTGATGGATGTTTTTTATCGTTTTCAACGTTTTTCGAAAACTAAAAGTTTAAGAAACTCGCTTCTAGCCCTAAAAACTGAAAATGAAAAAATTTGCGAAAAATTCCAGTATCTAATTCAGGCTTTCTGCTAACGATTAAGTCATAAATCTTCAAAATCGGTCCAGTGTTCTATTTATTGTGGCCTGCCAAACGTGCATAGTTTATTTTGGCGCACCCGGTAGGTCCTTGTAATTGCCGGTCAATCCCATGATCAATCAATCAATAGTCAATCCATCAATGCAACAAACCGAAACTGAATGCATTCGATTGACCTGGTTTAGATAAAAGCTGGTTCAATTGTGTCAGTGCGAATGGAAAGTAAAGTTGCTGTTTTAGATTACATTCACGTCCCCACGTCCCCATCGTGTATCGAACTTCGAAAACATTTCCCACCTCCAACCTTAGCGTCCACCATATCAGTCTATCAATAGCAATAACGAATAACTACGAACTTGTAATCAGTCTAATGTTCCCTCACACTTAATTCTAATAAAGGTTTGAGAAAATATAAAAATCATGCTAAATATAATACTTTCATCTTGAAATAATTACCCTCCCTACTAATTAAGTTTTCAAATATCCCCTCCCCTGATCAGTCAGGCCACACTTCTTCTATTTGGGACTGGGAGAGGGTAAAGACCGGCCAAATATTTGGAGATTTGCTTGCCTAACCAATGTTTCCCTCTTTGGCCCTCTTTGGCCCTCTTTGGCCATGTCCAAAGTAGCAAAATTGAAGAGTGTTACTTGACATTCAATAGTAAAGGGGTGTACCCACCGAGAAACTATTTTTGACCCTACTCCAGAATTTTCACACCAAACATAGACCTCGAAAACTTGGCTGGATGAAAAGTATGTTCCAAACATAGAAATTGGACTGGGTGACATTGAAAAAATTGCCTTCTATTGGATGCTCTGCGCTAGATGCCGAAACGATGTCCTAAAAACGGCACATTCCCTTCGTACCAGGGGGGGGGGGTTCTTCCATAGTAAAGGTACCTGGGGATGTGCCGCGAGCAAGGGTATACTTTTTCGGACTTCTAGTCTAGCCAAGGGTATGCTTTTTTGCAATTTTGGCCTAGCAACGGTCTAGCCAAGGGTATCATTTTCGACAATATTGGTCTAGCGAACGGTCATGATATCATATTTGGTACAAATTTGACAATATTGGTCCGGGAAATGGTCAAAATTCGTCTAGCCAAGGGCACCATTTTCGTAAAAATTGGTCCAGAGAATGCTCAAATTGGTCTAGCCAAGGGTACCATTTTCGTAAAAATTAGTCTAGCCAACGGTACCATTTTGAATATGCTCGCGGCAGACCCCTACCCAAAATTTGGCCAAGAACCCCCCCCCCCCCGTGCCTCGTACAAACATAATGAGTACCCCTAGGGGTGGGGTGGGGTGGGGTGGGGGTTGCAAAACACTGCTTATCAAGCAGCATTATGCTATGCATACCGTACTGTAGTTTCTAAGATGTTCCGCTTGTCGCAAGCAAAACTGTTTGTCAAGAGTTAATGTTTTGCGACGTTGCTGAAACGATAAACTTTGCTTGCCAAACACGGGGCAAACAGATCTGAAATAAGAATGGTCTGGTTTTGGAGCGATCACAAGGAATCGAGTTGTATTCTAATGTCTTTCTCGTTGACGAAACTCTTACGTAGTGTTGTGTGGGACTCGAACGTTCACATGACATTACATTGATTTCTAGCTAAAACTGCCATGCTTTGTAAAATAAAATACAATTGCACAAAAAACTAAGGCTTTTCAAACTATTTTTTGAACATAGTCCCACCTTTAATTAAGAATCCACAGCCAGTTGTTTTCCCTTATTTTGGATATTGTTCTTTTATTATTCTAACAAAAATTCAATGTCCGAGTTTCTTGTAAAGTGGTTTCTTGAGGGCGGGGCTTCACTGTATTCAGAGCAGCTGTTTACCGTCAGCTGACCGAGAATTGTTTTCAAGCCCTTTGCGAAATGAAATTTGAAAACTTTCGTTTATTTGTTTGTTGTTTCTACTGGTTACTTCATTCAGATACCTGTCTTCCTAATGCTCAATGTGAGTCTTTGAACACCTACCTAATACCAACAATGAATTGACCAAAGATTAAAAACGTATTTTCTGCACGATTTTGTCTATTGGAGACGCCATAACCCCTCGAAACCGTGAGATGTTTTAACGGGCATTTAAAACAAGTAGCCTATACCCCAACATCTGAGAGTAGATTTCTTCAAAAAAATTTGGCAAATTTTGAGCTTTTTTCTATCCTGGTTTGCGTTTTAATGAAGGTAAATAGAATTTTGCAAAAACTCGACGGGTTTCTTTTGTCTTCTTCGCTTTTTCGCCGTCTGATTGGTCCGTGAAATTAAGTCTTTGGAGGTTTTCAGCTGTGGACCACGGGCAAAAATCGGCAAACCCTTTGATCCCCATCTTTTCTTTCGCTTTTTGTCATATCGCCCGCAGTTGTGAGTCTTCGTTTTGCAAAATTCACCCTTGCTCATAGCTTATGACGGTTGCGTTGTGTGGTATGGGAAAGGATACCCTGGGTACCAGAGCCTAAAAATTCAAAAATAGAAAAAAAGAAAAAAAAAGAAAAAATGAGAAGAAAAAGGAGGTTTTCTTCTCATTTTTTCTTTTTTTCTTATTTTTTCTTTTCAAATTTTTAGGCTCTGGTACCCAGGGTGGGAAAGGACAATTCAAATTATTCGGTTAACTTCCAGAACACTCAATTCTATTACAGGGGCTCCGTCTCCAAATTTCGGTCGAAACGGTGATATTAGAGTATTTTGATGGTTAATATCACTGATATGTTTACCCAATTTTTCGAAACTGAAAACGGTATTTTGAAGATAAATCTTTGTACTTCACAGAGGAAAAAACCAAATATCCATATCTTCTACGATTGCTTGGATACAAGTGGCTTTTGATGGACACCTCAATTCAAAGCGATCAGCAATTGTAGACAAAGTAAATTCTCTTCAAAGAAGGCCGCAAAGTTGCCTTGAAACCAATAGGGCAAACTGTCGCCTTGTGCACGCAACAGGCGGTTTTTAAGAAAAGTATGTACTTGAAATAAAAGAAGGTGGGTAAATCTAAAGACCTACCTGACGGATTTTGTTTATTTGATTCAGGAGCTTTGTGGTAATTGTTTCATTTAAGCCCTAAATACGTGAGAATTACGATGTCTTCTGCTCGGCTTCTGAATCAAATACACGTTTTTTACTTTTGTAAGAAACTGGTTTATAAGAAACTAGTACTAGGATGGCGAAAAAATTAAGAAACTCTACTACTATGCTTGAGAATTGCTAAGAAACTTTTAAAGCCAAATACGAGGAAATCATGGGATAATTGTGGTTGAGCCTTTATATTTTAGTATTATTGATGATAGATTTATGTTTTGAATCAAATAGAACTCTCCTTCTCGCTAAAAATTGTGCTGTCTGGCAAGAAACGAATACATGGCAGTGGGTAGAAACTACATGCATCCTAAATGCATCTTGAAATAAGAAACACATTAAGAAACTTTTAGTACTAAAAAGATGAAATTTTCACGTGAAATTAAGAAACTTTTAGTACTAGGGGCTTATCCAAGTTTCTTATAAAAGAAAAAACGTGTAAACAAAATCTGCCATGCAGAAATTTATATCTACCCTTCTTCTTTCGCTGTAAGCACATAACTTCTCTTAAAGTGAATAACTTGAGTTAAAAGATGAGATCTCATAAATTTATAAATAGCCTATTGTATTTGATAATCCAAAGCGTCGCGAAAGAAAGCAATGTTGAAAAAAGCAATAGAGGGATTTGGTGTTTCTTTGTCCTGCACTATACATCTCGGGTCATTCATTTTTAGAACCATCTTTGGCGTGCACAAGGCGAGAGTTTGCCCTACTGGTTTCAGGGCAACTTTTGCGGCCTTGTTTGTTTTGATTTTTGAATTTCTGGTTGAGTGAATTTCCTTCGTCTTTAATCGCTAATCGCTTTGAATTTAGGTGTCAATCAAAAGTAACTGATGCTATTGTATTACAAAATCTGCCCTTGTTTTGCAGACAAAATTCACTTTCGGTGGAATTCGGCTACAAAAGAAAACAACCGATTTATTCGGACAATTCGCAGCTGTTGAGGCGAGCACACCTACATACATAGTAAGCTGCATTACAGTGCAGAAAGAAACAAGCAGATATTCAAACAAACAATAACAAACAACCAGTAATACTATTGATGCTTTAGCTAGTAGTTAGGTACCGCTGAAATATGGCCATGTTTGGGCCTGAAAACAACGTTTCGTACAACCTATGATGCAATAAACAGTGCCGGCTACTTTCGTTTCACATTGGAGAGAGAAATGCGAAGACTTACATTTTCAGCGTTCAATCACCAAATCGACTAATTGGTCACTTGATCTGACATTTCTGCTTTACCTTTGCTGCGACTGATGTTTTAACATACCCAAAGTAAAGAACGCAATCATCTATAGCAAGATTTATGTTGAATAATTCATCTATAACAAATTCATTGGTGAAAAAGAGTCAATATTTTTTCCAGGTGGTGCATTGGTACTGGTCCTGGTAGCTCTTATCTTTTCAATATAATGGTCACCTCGGGGTAGTCATATACGTGTTTTGCTCAGCATGTTGTAAAAACCGGACCCTAAGACCCTAGGACCCCTGACAGCCCAGGACCTTTAAGTATCAAAGTTGAAAAAAGACCCTTAAGGTAACTCTGCTTTCCGCTCTAGTGCACAGCGATATGCCATTTCGCAAAACTACTCTCCTCAGAAAACAGTTAATTTCTCCAATATTATTCGGCCTATCGAAAAGCGGTAAAAAGGATGTTGTTCTGTATAATCTGGACAATCGAAAGATGTATAAATCGCAATGGTTCCGTTAACCCTGGTTTCGCAAATCCTAGCCCAAATCTTTTTGCTGATTTCAGAAAAGTGGATTTATCTCCAAAACTACTCGAAAAATGTTCGATTTTTTTTCGTTCCATCTTTAGCTAGGTTGTTGATCTACAACTTTGCCAAGTCTGATTGAAAAAGCTAGGCTAGATTTCCTGCAATCGAATTTCATATTTCTGTTTACTTTTCGACAGCGAAATGGAGAAACCTTGGTCAACAGATTAACATGCTATGAAGCACGCTTGCAAAAGCTCAGGCTTGAAATAACTTTCAGAAATTTTTCCATTGGCAAAAAAATGAACGTCATCTTTTGGGAATACCATACGAAGGTCTCAAAGGACATCCTTAGTGCGCTTGTAAAAGTATCATTTGCATCTATTGATTAAAAATTACTGATTTTACCAGCAACTTCGCGAAACCAACGCTTTTCCCCTTCGATGTCGAAAAGTAAACAGAAATGTAAAATTCGATTGCAGGAAATCTAGCCTAGCTTTTTCAATCAGACTTGGCAAAGTTGTAGATCAACTACTTAGCTAAAGATGGAGCGAAAAAAAATCGAAACTTTTTCGAGTAGTTTTGGAGGTATATCCACTTTTCTGAAATCAGCAAAAAGATTTGAGCTAGGATTTGCGAAGCCAGGGTTGACGGAAACATTGCGATTTATACATCTTTCGATTGCCCAGATTATACAGAACAACATCCTTTTTACCGCTTTTCGATAGGCCGAATAATATTGGAGAAATTAACTGTTTTCTGACGAGAGTGGATTTGCGAAACGGCATCTCGCTGTGCACTAGAGCGGAAAGCAGAGTTACCTTAAAGACAATTGACGGATATATGGCGCCAAGATAAGGCTCAAATCCTTACTGGTTGCCAGAGCATGCGGAAATTATCCAATTTCATGCTTGTCAGCCAATGAGATCACCGCTTTCTAGCCCCTGGAGACAAAATCGGTCGTTTGAGGTAAATTTTCTAGTACCCTCACTAAAACTGAAATGGATGCTAAAATACTTCAGTTATTTGCAATTTTTTTTAATAAATCAGTTGTGGGGATGTCCGTCCAGAGTTTTTTACATGTTTAGGCACACAGCTTGTTTGGGGCCGGAGCTGTGTTCATTTTCCGGTCGAAGAATATTGACCTTACTAATACTGAGATACTCAAAATAGTACTTCTACATGGAATAAACTCTCTGTGTGATTCCTGGCATTGGTTTGAAAGAGTGGAAGTTCATGGGATGGAAGAGGGGAGGTTAACGATACACAATTTGCTGATCATGAACCTTTTTAATTTTAGTATTCAAAGATCCTGGGGTCTCAGGGGTCCTAGGGTCTTTGGGTCCGGTTTTTACAGTATGCCCTTTTTGCTCCGCCTGTTGTATCGTCTTTGTAATGCTTGTTGCGTAGATGGCAGGTAGCATAATCTTATATATAACGGGTGCAAGGTCGGATAAGATTGTTCTTTTGTGGTGGAATATGTTTGTCTGCCGTGTCGGGATCTCCACCTTCCCGTGCCCCCTCGCCGCCGCTCTTCCACTCCAAAAATCACCCCGAAAATCTAAGTTAGCCGAATGTGTGTGAGAAGTTGGGGGCAGCCACTTCCGATGGGGTAGGAGCGGGGGAACTTTTTGGCAGCCGTCCTATTTTCCAGTTTGACGTAGGTTGAACGTCACGGAACAATCGAGGTGAGTCACTAACGACTATTGATGGGGTCATCAAGGGTCGTCAACGGACAAAATCGGTTTGTCAACAGCAGACAATGCTGCATTGTCAACAACCTAGGGGCTACGTAACACCGACGTCACGCAGTGGAACTTCACAGGGGCTCAGTCCCTCCTCCGCAACAGTTGGGGCTCACCTCCACAAAAACAATGGTAAAGCTTACTGGGGGCAGTCACGTGTTGGCACCCCATGTCACGTGACTCACTTGGCAAGTTGCCAAAATCGGTCATGTGACTCAGCACTACCCCCAGTTGCTATCATGTGACTTGGCAAGTCCCTACGTTTCGAGTGCGCTCAATATGGAAGTCAACAACGAGTATAGATAGGCCTATTCCCCTCTACTGAAGCAAGAAGTAAAACTGTTCTGTCATGAAAAATACGCAAGTAGCATTTAACTCCAGCTTTTTCCCTGCTCCAGCGAAAACATAGGCCTACTTACGTTTCACTTCCATGCTCTTGATTTCCGAAACTTCCGTTGAATTCCCTTCACTTTTAATTCCCCAAGGTAATTTCATCCAATTTATATTTAATAATCGCTATCTTCGAAGATATACTCCCCAAACAAACACTCCTGTAGATATTTCAACTTCACGAATCACTATCCTAACATTCAGCGGTCAACTAAAGATCATCTGCACGACCAAATCTTACGACGCAACAGATTTTGCAGGTAATTTCATCTTGCCAAGATCATTAGGTAGGAAGTTAATCGTGCCAAGATCATTAGGAAGCCACTTCTCCGGGAAACAATCGTTATAAGGACGATCACATCATCAGTTGCTCATTACTTCAATTTATAATGAATACGTTCACCTGCACAGAGGTTATTGTGCGCAGCAGTCAGCACTTATCCAGCAAAGACAAAAGGTACTTCCTGTTAGCTATTTTCACATTACCTAGCCCCTCTACCATATGCAGATTGCCATTGGCTAATTTGGATTGGTACAGACCCCATAGTGAAGCCACTAAAGATGAAAGCCGACTGTTATTGGCTAATTTCAAATGACCTAACAAATCTAGCATATGCAGATTGCCATTGGCTAATTTCAATTGGTACAAAACCCATAGTGAAGCTACTAAAGATGAAAGCCGACTGCTATTGCCTAATTTCAAATGATCCAACAGATCTAGCATATGCAGATTGCCATTGGCTAATTTCAATTGGTACAAAACCCATAGTGAAGCTACTAAAGATGAAAGCTGACTGTTATTGGCTAATTTCAAATGACCCAGCCCATCTAGCATAGGCAGATTGCCATTGGCTAATTTCAATTGGTACAAACTCCATACTGAACTTACTAAACATAACAGCCGACTCTTATTGGCTAATTTCAAATGACCTATCCCATAAAAAAGGGAGCTACACTGTCAGGGCAGTCACACTATCTCACTTTAGTTGGGGGCAGTCACGTGTCTGCCCCCATGTCACGTGACTTACTTGGCAAAGTTCCAAAATTGGTCATGTGACTTGGCACGGTGCCAAGTTCCGGTCATGTGACTTGGCACTTTGCCAAATTATGTGACGTCATTTGGCAATGTGCCAACTTCCCCCCACAAATGCCCCTGCGCATGAGCAGTCCATTTCTTCCACTGATGCCATAAAACTTTCCTCGAAGGGCTGAGTATAACTCTTGCAGTCTTCCTACCTGATCTTATCGTCCACAAGGGAGGCTGAGATCTACGGAAACGTTCTAAAATAACAACAACGTCAGCAAATGCAACTAAGGGAACTTACCCAAGAAGAGCAACTACATTAATGGACGGAGTTAAAGCTACTGGGAGGAACTTCAACAACTAATGCAACCACAACAGCAAGGTTTACCTTGCACAACTAACACTAATAACGCAAGGAAGGCAACTAAGGGCACAAAAGCTACTATGGCCACTATGGCAACAATTACGACTATATTTTCTCTACTAAACAATTAACGCACACACCGAAACGAAGTTAACAACTAATTTCTCCCACAACAAACGCTACCAAAGCCACATACGAAAGAAAGAAAACCAGCGCAACGAAGGAATCTAAATCAACTCTACTGGAACAAATAAAGCTCTACGAGTAGGGAGACTGGAGATCTACCGAAGCGGTCATAATAATCACAACGTCACGAAATGCAACTGCAACTTACGGCAATGAGGCAAGAAGAGCAACTTCATTTAATTAAGGGGTCAACGCAACAAACGCTACTTGGGCAACCAAATGAACAACGCTACCACAACAACAATCGTACCATCAATAACGGCAAAAAGCTACTATGGCCGCTAAGCCAAGAATTACGACTACATCATTTCTACCAAACAAATAACGCATACACTAAAACAAAGGCAACAACTAATTTCTCCAATAACGAAGGCTACTAAGGCCACAAAAGAAACAAACACCTAAGTGAACAAATACCAGGCAACTAAATCAACCCTACTGAAGCAAAAGAGCTGCCTGGGGAAGCCAAGGGGTCTATCTCTCTTCCCAAAAAGCCTCCAAGACTCTTTAAAACAATAGGGTTTGTAAGGAATTTTGATGGATTTTGCCTTAAAAATTATGGATTACATTCAATGCAAACTACCGCTCCCCCAACCCCACCCTTGGGCTACTAACGCCACTAAAGTAAAGAGGATAGCTAGAAAACAATAACAAAAAATGTGAATTAATGAAAATAGAAGAGAATAAAGTTAACTGCAATAACTATAGATATCGTAATTTTTGTTATTATTTTTATTATTAATAATCTATTTAAAGTAGGCTACAAAATAAATAGCTAAAATTACAACTAATTAAGGCTACCAGAGCTAATTAACGCCTACTAAGAAGGCCTACTACTAATTAAGGCATACTGCTAATTAAGGCCTACTACTAACACACTTCAGGCTCGTGAAGAACTGCGGCAACTATTCTCACTTCATCTACCAATGCAACTACATCAGTTAAGGTAACTAGAACAATGACGGATAACAAGAGCAAGTATAAAGCAACCATACCAACGAAGAAAATAACACTGCAAGTACTGATATTGTGGCGCGCGAAGCGCGACAGTGGCCGCCGCAGGCGGCCCGGGCGCCGAAGGCGCCCAAGCCCTCCGCAGGAGCTAGGAACTCCGAACCCGCGCGCAGCGCGGGTTCGGATTCCTAGTCTTATATATAACGGGTGCACGATCGGCTAAGATTGTTCTTTTGTGGTGGAATATGTTTGTGTGCAGTGTCGGGATCCCTATGTTCCCGTGCCCCCTCGCCGCCGCTCTTCCACTCCAAAAATCACCCCGAAAATCTAAGTTAGCCGAATGTGTGTGAGAAGTTGGGGGCAACCACTTCCGATGGGGTAGGAGCGGGGGAACTTTTTGGCAGCCTTCCTATTTTCCAGTTTGACGTAGGTTGAACGTCACGGAACAATCGAGGTGAGTCACTAACGACTCTTGATGGGGTCATCAAGGGTCGTCAACGGACAAAATCGGTTTGTCAACGAAAAACAATGCTGGATTGTCAACAACCTAGGGGCTACGTAACACCGACGTCACGCAGTAGAACTTCACAGGGGCTCAGTCCCTCCTCCGCAACAGTTGGGGCTCACCTCCACAAAAACAATGGTAAAGCTTACTGGGGGCAGTCACGTGTTGGCACCCCATGTCACGTGACTCACTTGGCACCTTGCCAAAATTGGTCATGTGACCTATCATGTGACTTGGCAAGTCCCTACGTTTCGAGTGAGCTCAATGTGGAAGTAAACAACAAGTTAGGCCTATTCCCCTCTACTGAAGCAAGAAGTAACACTGTTCTGTCGCGAAAAATACGCAAGTAGCATATAACTCCAGCTTTCTTCCTGCTCCAGCGAAAACATAGGCCTACTTACGTTTCACTTCCATGCTCTTCATTCTGAAACTTCCGTTGAATTCCCATCACTTTTTCCCCCAAGGTAATTTCATCCAATTTAAATTCCATAATCGCTGTTTTCGAAGATCTACTCCCCAAACAAACACTCCTGTAGATATTTCAACTTCACGAATCACTATCCTAACATTCAGCGGTCAACTAAAGCTCATCTGCACGACCAAATCTTACGACGCAACAGATTTTGCAGGTAATTCTATCGTGCCAAGATCATTAGGTAGGAAGTTAATCGTGCCAAGATCATTAGGAAGCCACTTCTCCGGGAAACAATCGTTATAAGGACGATCACATCATTAGTTGCTCATTACTTCAATGCATAATGAATACGTTCACCTCCACAGAGGTTATTGTGCGCAGCAGTCAGCACTTATCCAGCAAAGACAAAAGGTACTTCCTGTTAGCTATTTTCACATTACCTAGCCCCTCTACCATATGCAGATTGCCATTGGCTAATTTGGATTGGTACAGACCCCATAGTGAAGCTACTAAAGATGAAAGCCGACTGTTATTGGCTAATTTCAAATGACCTAACCGATCTAGCATATGCAGATTGCCATTGGCCAATTTCAATTGGTACAAACCCAATAGTGAAGCTACTAAAGACGAAAGCCGACTGTTATTGCCTAATTTCAAATGACCAAACCGATCTAGCATATGCAGATTGCCATTGGCTAATTTCAATTGCTACAGATCCCATAGTGAAGCTACTAAAGGCGAAAGCCGACTGTTATTGGCTAATTTCAAATGACCCAACCCATCTACCATATGCAGATTGCCATTGGCTAATTTCAATTGGTACAAACTCCATAGTTAAGCCACTAAAGATGAAAGCTGACTGTTATTGGCTAATTTCAAATGACCCAACCCATCTAGCATAGGCAGATTGCCATTGGCTAATTTCAATTGGTACAAACTCCATAGCGAAGCTACTAAAGGTGAAAGCCGACTGTTATTGGCTAATTTCAAATGACCGAGCAAATCTACCATATGGAGATTGGAGATTCCCATTGGCCAATTTCAATTTTTACAAATCCAGTAGTGAAGCTACTAAAGATGAAAGCCGACTGTTATTGGCTAATTTCAAATGACCTAACCGATCTAGCATATGCTGATTGCCATTGGCTAATTTCAATTGGTACAAGCCCCATAGTGAAGCTACTAAAGATGAAAGCTGACTGTTATTGGCTAATTTCATATGACCCAACCCATCTAGCATAGGCAGATTGCCATTGGCTAATTTCAATTGCTACAAACTCCATACTGAACTTACTAAACATAATAGCCGACTCTTATTGGCTAATTTCAAATGACCTATCCCATACAAAAGGAGGCTACACTGTGAGGGCAGTCATACTATCTCACATTAGTTGGGGGCAGTCACGTGTCTGCCCCCATGTCACGTGACTTACTTGGCAAAGTTCCAAAATTGGTCATGTGACTTGGCACGGTGCCAAGTTCCGGTCATGTGACTTGGCACTTTGCCAAATTATGTGACGTCATTTGGCACTGTGCCAACTTCCCCCCACAAATGCCCCTGTGCATGAGCAGTCCATTTCCTTCACTATTTCCTGAAAACTTCCCATCAAGGGCTGAGTATAACTCTTCCAGTCTTCCTACCTGATGTTATCTTCCACAAGGGAGGTTAAGATCTATGGAAACGTTCTAAAATAACAACAACGTCAGCAAATGCAACTAAGGGAACTCAGCCAAGAAGAGCAACTACATTAATGGCCGGAGTTAAAGCTACTGCGAAGAACTTCAACAACTAATGCAACCAAAACAGCGAGGTTTACCTTGCACAAATAACACTAATAACGCAAGGATAGCAACTAAGGGCACAAAAGCTACTACGGCCACTATGGCAACAATTACGACTACATCTTCTCTACTAAACAAATAACGCACATAACAAAACGAAGTTAGCAACTAATTTCTCCCACAACAAACGCTACGAACACCACATAAGAGAGAAAGAAAACTAGGGCAATGAAGGAATCTAAATCAACTCTACTGACTCGAATAAAGCTCTACGAGTAGGGAGACTCGAGATCTACCGAAGCGGTCATAATAATCACAACGTCACGAAATGCAACTGCAACTTACGACAATGAGGCAAGAAGACCAACTTCATTAAATCAAGGGGTGAACGCAACAAACGCTACTTGGGCAACAAAATGAACAACGCTACCACAACAACAATCGTACCATCAATAACGGCAAAAAGCTACTATGGCCGCTGCTAAGCCAAGAATTACGACTACATCATTTCTACCAAACAAATAACGCATACACTAAAACAAAGGCAACAACTAATTTCTCCAACAACGAAGGCTACTAAGGCCACAAAAGAAACAAACACCTAAGTGAACAAATACCAGACAACTAAATCAACCCTACTGAAGCAAAAGAGCTGCCTGGGGAAGCCAAGGGGTCTATCTCTCTTCCCAAAAAGCCTACGGGACTCTTTAAAACAATAGGGTTTCTAGGGAATTTTGATGGATTTTGCTTTAAAAAATTATGGATTACATTAAATGCAAACTACCGCTCCCCCAACCCCACCCTTGGGCTACTAACGCCACTAAAGTAAAGAGGATAGCTAGAAAACAATAACAAAATAATGTGAATTAATGAAAATAGAAGAGAATAAAGTTAACTGCATATCTATAGACATTGTTATTTTTGTTATTATTTTTATTATAGATAATCTATTTAAAGTAGGCTAGAAAATAAATAGCTAAAATTGCAACTAATTCAGGCTACCAGAGCTAATTAACGCCTACTAAGAAGGCCTACTACTAATTAAGGCCTACTGCTAATTAAGGCCTACTACTAACACACTTCAGGTACGTGAAGAACTGCGGCAACTATTCTCACTTCATCTACCAATGCAACTACATCAGCTAAGGTAGCTAGAACAATGACGGATAACAAGAGCAAGTATAAATCTATATACATAAGGAGTGAGCGGTCAGATCAAACCCTGAATTTGTTCCTCTCCCACAGCGAGATCTCAGCTCTCCCGCTCTCGGCAATCTCGCTCTTCGTCTCGAAAAATCGACGGGAAAATCTATGCGTGTCATCAGAGCTTCAAATTTTGGGGTCACCTCCAGCTGCTGGGGTATCAGCGGGGCAAATTTGCTGGCAGTCTTCTTCAGCAGGTCATTGTTTTTGATTGACAGCCGATTGTCTTCCCAACTGATGACACTTGATGGTGCTATCAAGGGCTATCAACGAACAATCCACTCAGTGCTCGGTGGTGGTAAACAACCTAACACGTCACTTGTGGTCACATCGCCCGTGGTCACGTGCACATTCACCCTCGCAGGGGCTGGCAGGCTCGTGCCAGCGGTATCCTCCTTCACATCGGTGCTCTCTGAGGTTACATCCCCCAGTATGGACGATGTCGTTGGGTGGTGGGGTGCATGGTTGGTGCCAGTGATTGGTACCGCCTATTGGGGGGATGTCACGTGACCACACCCATATCACGTGATATTTTCTCCTCCACAATGGTGCTCTTTATAAGAAGATACAGGGCTCCCTGTATGAAAATGCTTCATTACAGGGGTGATAGTGAGTAAAGACTACATCAGTTGATAACTAACGAGTATGTAGGGTGCTAAAATGTATATTTGTTGGGGGCAGTCACGTGCCTAGCCCCCATGTCACGTGACTTACTTGGCAAAGTTCCAAAATTGGTCATGTGACTTGGCACGGTGCCAAGTTCCGGTCATGCGACTTGGCACTTTGCCAAATTATGTGACGTCATTTGGCACTGTGCCAACTTCCCCCCACGGATGCCCCTGTGCATGAGCAGTCCATTTCCTTCACTATTTCCTGAAAACTTTCCTCGAAGGTCTGAGTATAACTCTTGCAGTCTTCCTACCTGATGTTATCTTCCACAAGGGAGGCTGAGATCTACGGAAACGTTCTAAAATAACAACAACGTCAGCAAATGCAACTAAGGGAACTCAGCCAAGAAGAGCAACTACATTAAAACAAAAAAGGCAACAACTAATTTCTCCAACAACGAAGGCTACTAACGCCACAAAACAAACAAACACCTAAGTGAACAAATACCAGGCAACTAAATCAACCCTACTGAAGCAAAAACAGCTGCCTGAGGAAGCCAAGGGGTCTATCTTTCTTCCCAAAAAGCCTCCGAGACTCTTTTAAACAATGGGGTTTGTAGGGAATTTTGATGGATTTCTCATTCAAAAAATTCTGGATTAAATCAAATGCAAACTACCGCTCCCGCACCCCGCCCTTGGGCTACTAACGCCACTAAAATCAAGAGGATAGCTAGAAAACAATAACAATAAATGTGATTTAATGAAAAAAGAAGAGAATAAAGTTAACTGCAATAACTATAGACATTATTATTTTTGTTATTATTTTTATTATTAACAATCCATTTAAATTAGGCACGTTCACCTTCGCAGGGGCTGGCAAGGTGGTGCCAGCGGTATCCTCCTTCACAACGGCGCTCTGTCAGGGCTTCATCCCGCAGTATCAACGACGTGGTAGGGTGGTGGTGGGGTGCATGATCGGTCCCAGCGATTATTATCACCTATTGGGGGCTCTCACGTGACCACACTCATATCACGTGATATCTTCTCCTCCACAATGGTGCTCTTTCTAAGAATATACGGAGCTCCATTTATGAAAATGCTTAAATGACACCGGTTATAGTAAGGTGCTGTTTATATGAGGAGGGCCAGCCCTCCTAGGAGGGCTAGCCCTCTAAGAGAGCTGGATTTTATTTTGCGTTTACATGGAAAGTTAGCCCTTCTAGGAGGGCTAGACATGATGGCGCCATCCGTTCTAATCCTATTGTTCTACGTTGATTCTATTGTTTCCGCCAGCCCGCCTAGGAGGGCTAGCCCTCTTGATTGCGTTTACATGGGAAATTTCCAGCCCTCCTAGGCGAGATCTCGGGTATTCACTAGCGAGATCTCGCCTAGGCGGGCTGGCCCTCCTCTCATATAAACGAAAAAGAATTTTATGAAGGATTATACCAGAGTGGTGAGATCTCGGCAAAGAGGGCTAGCCCTGCTAGGAGGGCTGGCCCTCCTCCATATAAACAGCACCTAAGTTAAGACAATACAAGTTTGTTACTAAGGAACAATAGGGTGCTACCACGGTTAATTGTTGGGGGCAGTCACGTGCCTAGCCCCCATGTCACGTGACTTACCTAGCAAGTTTCCAATGTAGGTCACGTGGGGGCTAACATGGGTAAAAAGTTAAAATCAAATCAAATCGACCTATAACCAACTCCACTTAGGTAAGAAACGCAACCAGATCTACTTAGCAACTAAAACAAGACGCCAACTAACGCAAGAAAGCCCACTAAAGCTACCAAGGCCAATAAGACAACTAAGGGCACTGAAGGTCCTGGCTCAACTAAGTCCACAGGCAAAGCGCAGCTACATCTACTCAACAACTAAGAAGCCAAATAACATAAGTAAGGCCACTAAACCAACCGAGGCCCGTTAGACAACTAACGCAACTAAAAGCGCTAAGGCAGCTATGTAAACGAAACGATGATTTTCGCAGTTTTTCTGAAAGGTCTTCACATAGGATTTTCATATTTTTTTTCAAAATGAAGGTTGCCGTTTGGACATAAATCATTGCACTTCACTAAGGAACAAACCAAACATTCGTATCTTGTACCATTGCTCGGATATAAGTGGTGACTTGGCACTTTGCCAAATTATTTGACGTCATTTGGCAATGTGCCAACTTCCCGCCACAAATGCCCCTGCGCACGAGCAGTCCATTTCTTTCACTATTTCCATGAAACTTTCCTCGAAGGGCTGAGTATAACACTTGCAGTCTTCCTACCTGATGTTATCTTCCACAAGGGAGGCTGAGATTTACGGAAACGTTATAAAATAACAACAACGTCAGCAAATGCTACTAAGGCAACTCAGCCAAGAAGAGCAACTACATTAATGGACGGAGTTAAAGCTACTGGGGGGAAATTCAACAACTAACGCAACCACAACAGCGAGGTTTACCTTGCACAACTAACACTAATAACGCAAGGAAGGCAACTTAGGGCACAAAAGCTACTATGGCCACAATGGCAACAATTACGACTACATCTTCTCTACTAAACAAATGACACACACACCGAAACGAAGTTAACAACTAATTTCTCCCAAAACAAACGCTACCAACGCCACATAAGAAAGAAAGAAAACTAGGGCAACGAAGGAATCGAAATCAACTCTACTGAAACGAATAAAGCTCTACGAGTAGGGAGACTGGAGATATACAGAAGCTGTCATAATAATCACAACGTCACGAAATGCAACTGCAACTTACGGCAATGAGGCAAGAAGAGCTACTTCATTAAATCAAGGGGTCAACGCAACAAACGCTACTTGGGCAACCAAATGAACAACGCTACCACAAGAACAAGGGTACTGTCAATAACGGCAAAAAGCTACTATGGCCCCTAAGCTAAGAATTACGACTACATCATTATTCATTTCTACCAAACAAATAACGCATACACTAAAACAAAGGCAAACAACGAAATGAAAAAAACTAACGCCACAAAAGAAACAAACACCTAATTGAACAAATACCAGGCAACTAAATCAACCCTACTGAAGCAAAGCTGCGTGAGCAAGCCAAGGGGTCTATCTCTCTTCCCAAAAAGCCTCCGGGACTCTTTAAAACAACGGGGTTTGTAGGCAATTTTTATGGATTTCAACCACAACAGCGAGGTTTACCTTGCACAACTAACACTAATAACGCAAGGAAGGCAACTTAGGGCACAAAAGCTACTATGGCCACTATGGCAACAATTACGACTACATCTTCTCTACTAAGCAAATGACGCACACACCGAAACGAAGTTAACAACTAATTTCTCCCACAACAAACGCTACCAATGCCACATAAGAAAGAGAGAAAACTAGGGCAACGAAGGAATCGAAATCAACTCTACTGAAACGAATAAAGCTCTACGAGTAGGGAGACTGGAGATATACAGAAGCTGTCATAATAATCACAACGTCACGAAATGCAACTGCAACTTACGGCAATGAGGCAAGAAGAGCTACTTCATTAAATCAAGGGGTCAACGCAACAAACAATACTTGAGCAACCAAATGAACAACGCTACCACAAGAACAAGGGTACTGTCAATAACGGCAAAAAGCTACTATAGCCCCTAAGCTAAGAATTGCGACTACATCATTTCTACCAAACAAATAACGCATACACTAAAACAAAGGCAAACAACGAAGACTACTAACGCCACAAAAGAAACAAACACCTAAGTGAAAAAATACCAGGCAACTAAATCAACCCAACTGAAGCAAAGCTGCCTGAGCAAGCCAAGGGGTCTATCTCTCTTCCTAAAAAGCCTCCGGGACTCTTTAAAACAATGGGGTTTGTAGGGAATTTTTATGGATTTCTCTTTAAAAAAGTTATGGATTACATTAAATGCAAACTACCGCTCCCCCACCCGGCCGTTGGGCTACTAACGCCACAAAAGTCAAGAGGCTAGCTAGAAAACAATAACAAAAAATGTGAATTAATGAAAAAAGAAGAGAATAAAGTTAACGGCAATAACTATAGACATTATTATTTTTGTTATTATTTTTATAATTAAAAATCTGTTTAAAGTAGGCTAGAAAACAAATAGCAAAAATTACAGCTAATTAAGGTCTACCACAGCTAATTAACGCCTACTCAGAAGGCCTGCTAAGAAGGCCTACTACTAATTAAGGCCTACTACTAACACACATCAGCTACGTGAAGAACTGCGGCAACTATTCTCACTTCATCTAATAATGCAACTAAATCTGCTAAGGTAACTATAACAATGACGGATAACAAGAGCAAGTATAAAACAACCACACCAACGACGAAAATAAGACTGGAAGTACTGATATTGTGGCGCGCGAAGCGCGACAGTGGCCGCCGCAGGCGGCCCGGGCGCCAAAGGCGCCCAAGCCCTCCGCAGGAGCTAGGAACTCCGAACCCGCGCGCAGCGCGGGTTCGGATTCCTAGTCTATATACATAAGGAGTGAGCGGTCAGATCAAACGCTCAATTTGTTCGTCTCCCACAGCGAGATCTCAGCTCTCCCGCTCTCGGCAATCTCGCTCTTCGTCTCGAAAAATCGACGGGAAAATCTATGCGTGTCATCAGAGCTCCAAATTTTGGGGTCACCTCCAGCTGCTGGGGTATCAGCGGGGCAAATTTGCTGGCAGTCTTCTTCAGCAGGTCATTGTTTTTGATTGACAGCCGATTGTCTTCCCAACTAATGACACTTGATGGTGCTATCAAGGGCTATCAACGAACAATCCAGTCAGTGCTCGGTGGTAAACAACCTAACACGTCACATCGCCCGTGGTCACGTGCACATTCACCCTCGCAGGGGCTGGCAGGCTCGTGCCAGCGGTATCCTCCTTCACAACGGCGCTCTCTGAGGTTACATCCCCCAGTATGGACGATGTCATTGGGTGGTGGTGGGGTGCATGGTTGGTGCCAGCGATTGGCACCGCCTATTGGGGGATGTCACGTGACCACACCCATATCACGTGATATTTTCTCCTGCTGTTAGCGAAACTTGAGGCATATGGCTTCAGTTTAGATAGTTTGAATTTACTGCATAGTTACCTCACAAACAGGCTACAAAGAGTGAAGATAAATGGTACCTACAGTAACTGGCAACAAGTAAAATCTGGTGTTCCACAGGGTTCAGTTCTTGGACCTTTACTGTTCAATCTATTTATTAATGATTTCATATACGCGATCGAGAACTCACAAGTTTGCAACTTTGCCGATGACAACACTATCTACTCATGTGAAGATAGCATAGATAACATTTTGAGATCCCTCAAAGGAGACATAAATAATGCCTTAAAATGGTTCAAGGACAACCGAATGGTAGCTAACCCAGACAAGTTTCAGGTTATTTTCATGGGTCTTGAAAAGGGTCAAAAAGTGAGCCTTGAAATAAATGGTCAACCTATCAAGACAACCGATGAGGTTAAACTCCTTGGAATAACGATTGACTCAAAGCTACAGTTTCAGAATCATGTTGAAGGTATTTGCAAAAAGGCAAGTCAAAAAGTAAAGGCGTTCTCTCGTATTGCTGGGTTTCTACAAAAGGATAAAGCAAACATACTATACAAAACTTTCATAAAGTCAGCCTTTAACTATTGTCCACTGATATGGATGTTTTGTGGTAAAACAACTAACAACAGAATAAACCGGCTACATAAGCGTGCCTTGAGAGTTCTCCATGGCGATTATACATCTACCTTTGAAGAACTACTGGCAAGGTCGGAAGAGATAACGATCCATTGTAGCAATCTGCAAAAGCTAATGGTCGAAATATACGAATGCACCAATTTCATTAGTCCTTCTATTTTGTCAGAGTTTTTCGCAACGAAAGAAATCACATATGACCTAAGAATAAAGAATCTACTCCAGGTGCCAAAAGTTAAGACATCGTCATATGGACAAAGTTCCCTATCGTTCAGAGGTAGTATACTTTGGAACACTTTGTCAGACAACATAAAATCCGCACAAAATACAAAACAGTTTAAAACAATGATCAAAAATTGGAAGGGAGAACAATGCCGATGCAACATTTGTAAATAGGGTTTGTAATTAGATAGTTGGTTTTTATTAGTTTGTATTAACTAGACATTTCACCAACTGTAAATAAATGAATTATTATTATTATTATTATTATTATTATCCACAATGGTGCTCTTTATAAGAATATACAGGGCTCCCTGTATGAAAATGCTTCATTACAGGGGTGATAGTAAGTAAAGACTACATCAGTTGATAACTAAGGAGTACAGTATGTAGGGTGCTAAAATGTATATTTAAGTAAAGACTACATCAGTTAATAACTAAGGAGTATGTAGGGTGCTAAAATGTATATTTGTTGGGGGCAGTCACGTGCCTAGCCCCCATGTCACGTGACTTACTTGGCAAAGTTCCAAAATTGGTCATGTGACTTGGCACGGTGCCAAGTTCCGGTCATGTGACTTGGCACTTTGCCAAATTATGTGACGTCATTTGGCACTGTGCCAACTTCCCCCCACCAATGCCCCTGTGCATGAGCAGTCCATTTCCTTCACTATTTCCTGAAAACTTTCCTCGAAGGGCTGAGTATAACTCTTGCAGTCTTCCTACCTGATGTTATCTTCCACAAGGGAGGCTGAGATCTACGGAAACGTTCTAAAATAACAACAACGTCAGCAAATGCAACTAAGGGAACTCAGCCAAGAAGAGCAACTACATTAAAACAAAAAACGCAACAACTAATTTCTCCAACAACGAAGGCTACTAACGCCACAAAACAAACAAACAAACACCTAAGTGAACAAATACCAGGCAACTAAATCAACCCTACTGAAGCAAAAACAGCTGCCCGAGGAAGCCAAGGGGTCTATCTTTCTTCCCAAAAAGCCTCCGAGACTCTTTTAAACAATGGGGTTTGTAGGGAATTTTGATGGATTTTTCATTCACAAAATTCTGCATTAAATTAAATGCAAACTACCGCTCCCGCACCCCGCCCTTGGGCTACTAACACCACTAAAGTCAAGAGGATAGCTAGAAAACAATAACAATAAATGTGATTTAATGAAAAAAGAAGAGAATAAAGTTAACTGCAATAACTATAGACATTATTATTTTTGTTATTATTTTTATTATTAAAAATCCATTTAAATTAGGCACGTTCACCTTCGCAGGGGCTGGCAAGGTGGTGCCAGCGGTATCCTCCTTCACAACGGCGCTCTGTCAGGGCTTCATCCCGCAGTATCAACGAGGTGGTAGGGTGGTGGTGGGGTGCATGATCGGTCCCAGCGACTATTATCACCTATTGGGGGCTCTCACGTGACCACACTCATATCACGTGATATCTTCTCCTCCACAATGGTGCTCTTTCTAAGAATATACGGAGCTCCATTTATGAAAATGCTTAAATGACACCGGTTATAGTAAGTTAAGACAATACAAGTTTGTTACTAAGGAACAATAGGGTGCTACCACGGTTAATTGTTGGGGGCAGTCACGTGCCTAGCCCCCATGTCACGTGACTTACCTGGCAAGTTGCCAATGTAGGTCACGTGGGGGCTAACATAGGTAAAAAGATAAAATCAAATCAAATCGAGCTATAACCAACTCCACTTAGGTAAGAAACGCAACCAGATCTACTTAGCAACTAAAACAAGACGCCAACTAACGCAAGAAAGCCCACTAAAGCTACCAAGGCCAATAAGACAACTAAGGGCACTGAAGGTCCTGGCTCAACTAAGTCCACGGGCAAGAAGCGCAGCTACATCTACTCAACAACTAAGAAGCCAACTAACATAAGTAAGGCCACTAAACCAACCGAGGCCGGTTAGACAACTAACGCAACTAAAAGCGCTAAGGCAGCTATGTAAACGAAACGATGATTTTCGCATTTTTTCTGAAAGGTCTTCACATAGGATTTTCATATTTTTTTCAAAATGAAGGTTGCCGTTTGGACATAAATCATTGTACTTCACTAAGGAACAAACCAAACATTCGTATCTTGTACCATTGCTCGGATATAAGTGGTGACTTGGCACTTTGCCAAATTATTTGACGTCATTTGGCAATGTGCCAACTTCCCGCCACAAATGCCCCTGCGCACGAGCAGTCCATTTCTTTCACTATTTCCATGAAACTTTCCTCGAAGGGCTGAGTATAACACTTGCAGTCTTCCTACCTGATCTTATCTTCCACAAGGGAGGCTGAGATTTACGGAAACGTTACAAAATAACAACAACGTCAGCAAATGCTACTAAGGCAACTCAGCCAAGAAGAGCAACTACATTAATGGACGGAGTTAACGCTACTGGGGGGAAATTCAACAACTAACGCAACCAGTGGCGTCGTGGGAGCATGATTTTAGGGGGGGCCAAGGGTCAGAATTTTCCGACAAAGACACATTTTTCCGACAAAAATGAAGGAGGAATATAACGTATAAAGAGTGGCAAATTGTCTCAGAACTTTTGTCATATAAAAGTTCCATACTAGCGAAGAATTTTTCAAAGGGACACAGCAGTCCTGTTAAGAGGCGATTCTTGTTGGAGGTGAGGCTGTTGTCGAGACGTGATTGGTGTTGGGGGTGAGGCTGAAACTAGATGCGCAAGGAGGGAGGAAAACTGGGGGTCCGGGGGCTTGCCCCTGGGAAAATATTCTATGACCACGCCCTTTAGATCGCTGCAAAACGCCCCTATTTTGAAGAATCTACTGTTTGTTTTTCATGGGAAATTTCGAAAAATGGGCCTCAAAAGCACTGAAACATAGATCGTTTTCAAATTTTAGATAACAACGTGATAGCTTGATATAAATCTTCATTCCTATAAGCATCCGTTTACAGAAACTGAAAGTAGTTCCATCTTAGTAATCATTTCCATCTTCCTCAACAATATTCACTTGTGCAAATTCTGACGAGCAACTCATCTCATTGAAAGCTTAATGCACAAACCATAAATGCATGACATTTTTTAAGTATGAAGCGTGCAAAATGAATTGTAAATTTCTCGTAAATTTATCGTTTTTAAGCACCAAAATGAAGGTAAAACGACCGAATTTTCGGGGAAAAGTCCAGGAATGTTTTGACCGAAAGCATTTGTCTGAAATTTCTTCGTCCGAAAATTTTGCGCCTATTGTGTCTATTTTTCCAATAGAAATCACACTTTTCTATCGATTGAAAAAGAAATTTTTTGGAGAAAAACGAACGAAGGACCTAGTTTTTTGCCGAAAGACCTACTTTTTCATCAAAAACTACGTTTTCGCGACCGAAAAAGCGATATTTCATGTACACATTTCGATTACCATAAAGTAGCTATGTAAAGAAAATAGATTAATTCAATTTTTTTCGATTTTCCGACAAGGGTGGAAAACTGACGAATTTCCGACAACATTTTCACAGGGGGGGCCATGGCCCCCCCTGGCCCCCCCGGCCACGACGCCACTGAACGCAACCACAACAGCGAGGTTTACCTTGCACAACTAACACTAATAACGCAAGGAAGGCAACTTAGGGCACAAAAGCTACTATGGCCACTATGGCAACAATTACGACTACATCTTCTCTACTAAACAAATGACACACACACCGAAACGAAGTTAACAACTAATTTCTCCCAAAACAAACGCTACCAACGCCACATAAGAAAGAAAGAAAACTAGGGCAACGAAGGAATCGAAATCAACTCTACTGAAACGAATAAAGCTCTACGAGTAGGGAGACTGGAGATATACAGAAGCTGTCATAATAATCACAACGTCACGAAATGCAACTGCAACTTACGGCAATGAGGCAAGAAGAGCTACTTCATTAAATCAAGGGGTCAACGCAACAAACGCTACTTGGGCAACCAAATGAACAACGCTACCACAAGAACAAGGGTACTGTCAATAACGGCAAAAAGCTACTATGGCCCCTAAGCTAAGAATTACGACTACATCATTTCTACCAAACAAATAACGCATACACTAAAACAAAGGCAAACAACGAAATGAAAAAAACTAACGCCACAAAAGAAACAAACACCTAATTGAACAAATACCAGGCAACTTAATCAACTCTACTGAAGCAAAGCTGCGTGAGCAAGCCAAGGGGTCTATCTCTCTTCCCAAAAAGCCTCCGGGACTCTTTAAAACAACGGGGTTTGTAGGCAATTGTTATGGATTTCAACCACAACAGCGAGGTTTACCTTGCACAACTAACACTAATAACGCAAGGAAGGCAACGAAGGGCACAAAAGCTACTATGCCCACTATGGCAACAATTACGACTACATCTTCTCTACTAAGCAAATGACGCACACACCGAAACGAAGTTAACAACTAATTTCTCCCACAACAAACGCTACCAATGCCACATAAGAAAGAGAGAAAACTAGGGCAACGAAGGAATCAAAATCAACTCTACTGAAACGAATAAAGCTCTACGAGTAGGGAGACTGGAGATATACAGAAGCTGTCATAATAATCACAACGTCACGAAATGCAACTGCAACTTACGGCAATGAGGCAAGAAGAGCTACTTCATTAAATCAAGGGGTCAACGCAACAAACGCTACTTGAGCAACCAAATGAACAACGCTACCACAAGAACAAGGGTACTGTCAATAACGGCAAAAAGCTACTATAGCCCCTAAGCTAAGAATTACGACTACATCATTTCTACTAAACAAATAACGCATACACTAAAACAAAGGCAAACAACGAAGACTACTAACGCCACAAAAGAAACAAACACCTAAGTGAACAAATACCAGGCAACTAAATCAACCCAACTGAAGCAAAGCCGCCTGAGCAAGCCAAGGGGTCTATCTCTCTTCCTAAAAAGCCTCCGGGACTCTTTAAAACAATGGGGTTTGTAGGGAATTTTTATGGATTTCTCTTTAAAAAAATTATGGATTACATTAAATGCAAACTACCGCTCCCCCACCCCGCCGTTGGGCTACTAACGCCACAAAAGTCAAGAGGCTAGCTAGAAAACAATAACAAAAAATGTGAATTAATGAAAATAGAAGAGAATAAAGTTAACGGCAATAACTATAGACATTATTATTTTTGTTATTATTTTTATAATTAAAAATCTGTTTAAAGTAGGCTAGAAAACAAATAGCAAAAATTACAGCTAATTAAGGTCTACCACAGCTAATTAACGCCTACTCAGAAGGCCTGCTAAGAAGGCCTACTACTAATTAAGGGTTACTACTAACACACATCAGCTACGTGAAGAACTGCGGCAACTATTCTCACTTCATCTAATAATGCAACTAAATCTGCTAAGGTAACTATAACAATGACGGATAACAAGAGCAAGTATAAAACAACTACACCAACGATGAAAATAAGACTGGAAGTACTGATATTGTGGCGCGCGAAGCGCGACAGTGGCCGCCGCAGGAGCTAATAACACTGAAAGTACTGACAATATGGCGCGCGAAGCGCGACAGTGGCCGCCGCAGGCGGCCCGGGCGCCGGAGGCGCCCAAGCCCTCCGCAGGAGCTAGGAACTCCGAACCCGCGCGCAGCGCGGGTTCGGATTCCTAGTTAGTAATATGTTTTGCAAATTTCACTTAATGAAAAAGGAAAACAGAATATTTGATGGGAAACAGTTTAGTATATGATACCAGCTAAATAGCTATTGTGAGATACAATGATGTACTTGTTGCAATGTTTATAGTTGCAAAATACAACACAAATCAAATATTTATAAGGAGATCAAACCTGTTGATAACAAGCTTCACTGATTTGTCAAGGATTACCCTGGGTACCAGAGCCAAAAAAATTTTAAAAAATGAAAAAATAAAAAATTGAAGAGAGCGAAATTCAGGTTCTACACGCCAGAATTGATATGGTGAGGTACTTTTGGTGAATTTTGAGTCATCTTGCTTTGTTGCTCCTATTTGGGGGCAGGGCTACCCCAGAATGATCCGAAACCTCAACAACACCTTTTATGAGCTTGATGGGGCCATTATCAATGCTCTACAGCTAAAAGTCAACTTTTAAAGGGGTATATCGAAAGTCTTAACAATAACACATTTCCTTCAGTTTTGGGGGCTCTTACCCCCATATCTCAAAAAAGGCCCCTCCCCCATAAAAAGAACATTGAAATTCTAATTCTCCGCCCCAATATTGACCAAAATCACTTGGACTTGTGAATTACCTCGTTTGGTGGTACTACCTCCCCTTCTGCTACCGGACTAGAAGAGATCCGGATGTAACTACCGCATTTGTATTATATAGTTTAATTTCAGACATTGTAAATAGTGTAGAGTTGGCCTTTATTAGCATTAACTACGTTTCTAGACAACTGTAAATACATTTTATTATTATTATTATTATCTAAGGAGAACATCAGATACAAAGGTCATGCCAAGGTGGGCCAGAAACATTTATCCACTTTTTGAACAATCATACAGCAAAACATATGCTACTAATCCCTAAAATTCAAATTTCAGCAACTAACTGAGGCTTCAACTTGATTTAAGAGAATATTTTCATAATTTTACGTGGATTTTTTCCTTCTGCGATAAGGATTTAGCCAAAAGTATTGTTTCTCAATTTTGTCCAAAAGAAGCCAAAAATGAGCTGTTCACTATCATACACATTTTGACTTCTTGATGCTCAGCATTGACCATGGGTAGTTAGACACTGCTGGTGTGCTTCTATGGAGGAGCACTGGATAATATGTATCTGCGGAGGAAATATTGTTTAGTACTGTGGAGGAGATATCGATTGTGCACTGTAAATTTCAAATCAAGTCTCAAAATTAAGTCGAACTCTCAGTCGAACAACGGAATTGCAATTTTTCAAATCGCTGTTATAGTTTTTGTAGCACAATTTTTCAAAGAGTGATACATTTTTTTTGATTCACCTGTACTTAGAATGCCCATTTCCCCTGGCTAATGGCACGTTTAACTCCGTAAATTTCCGTAAAGTCATTTTCTAAGCTATGGCGTGAATAGGGATTAGCAAAATATTTGGCCTATCACAGAAAAGTTGGAAAGTAAGGACGAACTTTGGATACCTTCATAAACAAAGAAGAACGATAGTATTTTGTCAGATCATCTGTACGTTAATCGTAAACATCATTTACAAAATTCTGCCAAATGTGAAGATGTTCTGCACCTAATCAATTATTCACAACGTAAATCATCCCTTTCTTGAATAAAGACGCGAATTTGGTTTCGTTGGCATGACCACCACGTTGAATTTTTTGCTTCAAACTAACGTTTCGTTAAGCTGTGCATGCATTTAACGCAAACGCGTTTTTAGATTATTAAATCATGAACCTGTCTTTGATGATTTTTCGCCAAAATTTGTTCGAATTGCAAGATGAATCATTGGTTTCACTTTCACTACCGGTAGAAGAATAGGCGTTAAATCTGAACAAAACTAGTCAAAAGGTATAAGCGTTTGAAAAACTGTATGATTACAACTAATCCATCAAATGTCATCTTGAATCTTATAGAGAAAGGGTTAATCTTGATGTCAAAATTCATTTCGCTAAAATAGCTCATTTCATTCTAGGGCAATCATTAGTTATGTTACGGAGCTACTTTTGAACATGCTGGATCTTTCAGCAAACGAACAGTGACAATCAGCGTAAACAGCCTTTTATGGTGGAAAGCAAATGATATAAATGTGTCTCTCGCATTTGCACCATTATTTTAAAGCTGAAATTTAAGGATAGCTCAAAATGGCCTTGAGCTCAACACTTGTTAGTGTGGCGTCAGGAGACTTGAATATAAACGATGATAAAACTGTACTTGACTTGATATTTCTTCCAGGAGCTGGCTTGGCAAGCAAGTTTATAGATGGCTGAAACAAATTGGCTGGGTGTTCTACCATCTTAAAAATGTCAACGTTTTCCTCATCCAACAACACTAATACATAACCATGATAGCCAAAAGATAAATATGATAAATAAGCACTACATACTAAGTCTAACTCATACTTACAAATATTACCTAAGATCACTTCTATCTTGTAAATAATTGCCTTCTTTTGATACCTGGCACCAGAAAAAAATTGGTGAAAACGATGCCCTGAAAAACGACATATCCCCGTCGAACAAATATACCAAGTATCCTCGACACACCCCCGTCTAAGTGCCCCGGTACATTCTACCCCGGTGATTTCCTCGGTGAAATTTTTTTTAGCAAAATAGGTCCTCGGACAAGACGTGAATCTCCCCGGTATGAAATGCCTCACAATTGAAACCTCGGCTGCAAATTGGCGAACCCCGGGGAGAATTTTGAGAAAAAATTTCATCGTAGAAACAGTACCCCGCCAATAATAATGCCTTCCTCGTTGCATAATTGGAACCCCCGGTGAAAATTTAACCATATATTTCGGTCACTAGGACCCCGGTGAATATCTGACCTCTCACCGTGGCACTTAGACGGGGGTGTCTCGATGCAGGCTATCATATGTGAAAATTTTTCAACCAGTACCCTGACAGATTCGATCTGAGAACCTTCCTCTGCTGCAAAAAATACCACATTTAGCTCTTTGGATTCCAAAATCTTCAATTTTCCATTCAAGAAAAACCTTTCAACCAAAAATACTACTTGTTCCTCTGAGTTTTCAAGCGTGAAATACCATAGCCGGGGAAAGAAAGATTTCTACACCAGTTTGCATTTGTCTACCCTGGGTACCAGATTCTCTAAAATGAAATAAAATCTCCATTTTATTTGTAGAGAGTCTGGTACCTAGGGTAGCACTTGTCACGCACTCAAACATTTTTCAAATTCCAGCTTCAATCCAAGTCGAGTTTCGTTTGTAATTTGAAAGAATGAGAGTATCCTCTTTTTGATTTGGAAACGATTTTTACAACTGATAAAACATAACATTTTGGGATAGGAGAAGGACCTAAGGGACAGTGCAGAGCTTATTTTATAACATGGCCGGTGCAAAATGTAACGGGGTAACTACCTTTTTTGAGCTTATACAGAACTGGGTCAATACTTTTCATAAAGCAAATATGTACGGGGCAGTACCATTTTTATAAGCTCAAGATAAATCTTGAAATATAAAATTGTTCATTTTTGAGGACAAAATTGTAAATCAGATAAGTAATGGCTGGAAGGATGTTTATAAAATGACGCAAAATTTCACAGATGCACCAATAGTTTCATGCAGAGACTAAGCAAACTAGGGGTAATTGTCATAAAGATCAAAATATTGTTGTTTTAGCAGCAACATTCATCTCTCTGCAAGAAGCTCAGGACGATTTTTGAATCAGTCATATCTTTCACCTTTCAAGTCAATGTTCTCGTTGACAAAGACTCGTGAGGACAAGAATTGATTTTGTTATGGTGTTTAGAAAATTCATCGGTAGTACGGGGTGGTACTATACGACATCTGTTATTTATGAATACAGGGCAGATACCTATTATAAGGAAAAAGTGACGGGGCAGTTGGTTTTTTTGCAATAATTTCATACGGGGCGAGCAGATTTTTTGGAAGAATTTTTCTTCTCCATCGGCCATGTCATTTTTAAACATAAATTTTGCACTGTCCCTAACCTGCCTTTGAGGAGGAGTTGAGGATGTGCACAAGCTAATAATTTCAGTGATATTTGGGTCATTCCAGTCTTGAAGGCAATGTCCCTGCTTGGTTGTCAGACGCTATATGGTTGGATGTTTTTGGGGAGAGTTCGATCGCTTAAAAATTCAGAAAAATTAACTTAGACTTTGAGCATTGGACAACCATTTAAATTGCTTCTCAAAGGAAAGTAGCTTGTTTTTGAAGGGCTTTCAGATATCACTTAACTTTATTCAAAATACTAAGGATGCAAGCTTCCAAGCTGGTGCCAAAATTCAAAACGTCCATTGGATTTGGGGAAAATTATCGGTCTGCGAATGAGATCAAATATGGCATCGTAATATGGCAATCGGATAAGAAAACACCTTGGCTCTGAGCTGGTTTAATACCACGTCTATATCAAATATAAACATGTCAAATTTTTCTGACGGAAAAGCTTCCAAGACAAAAAAGTTGCAGAAATGTTTTGAAACAGTCGGCAGCAGAGCAGTGTCCTTTTTTGCAGCTTACTGATCAATCTTGTGCTTTAAGGGACAGTGCAAAATTTATTATATTACATGGCCGATGGAGAACAAAAATCCTTGCAAAGAATCCGCTCGCCCTCTATGAAAATATTGCAAAAAACCAACTGCCCCGTCATCCTTTCCTTAGAAAAATGTGTCTCCCGTACTGTATTCATGAACAATAGATGTTGTATACCACCGAAGAATTAACCAAAGACCATAACAAAATCAATTCTTGTCGCCTTATGAGTCTTTGTTAACAAAAAAATCTACTTTGAAGATGAAGGGAAATGACTGATGAATCGTTCTTGCAAACGACTGACAAGGACATTTTGCACCATTTTCATACACATCCTTCCAAGCATTTTCTCGACTTGGATGATTCACAATTTTGTCCTATAAATGAGCCATTTTATATTTCAAACTTTATCTTGAGCTTGTAAAAAGTTACTGCCCCGTTCATATTGCTTTGTAAAAACGTGTAAAAAGTGTTGACCCCCAGTTCTGTACAAGCTAAAAAAGTGTAGTTGCCCCGTTACGTTTTGCACCGGCCATGCTATAAAATAAACTTTGCACTGTCCCTAAATTGGTTACATGTGAATAGAATTCAACCTAAATTTAATAAATCTGCACTGAATGCTTCAAATAGAATTATCTTGAGGCAATTATTTCGAATAAAAATTCCGACGATTTTAAAGGTAGTTTGGACAAATTTTGTCCAAAACTTTTACAATCCTAAATTTTTGGATCTTAATTCAAATAGATCTAAGATATACGAAGAGGGCCTAACTATAAAGAATACTATATTTACACTGCATAATTAAGACATTATACTGTACAACATTGTGAAAGAATACACATATTTTTGTATAAGAAACCGCTTATAAGAAACGGTAGACTCAATTTTTCGAAAGTTAAGAAACGACCCTACCTGAATTTAAAAAGCTAAGAAACTTTTGTAATTTACTGCTTTAATTTTCCTATCACATTCAAAACATTTTTTCACACTGTACAGTTATAGAAACAGGCTGACATTATTTTGAGTGAATATTATGTTATTTACTTGCTTTGAGATCTTACTAAGTAATTTGGGAGCCCTTTACACAAAACAAAATTAACTCTACCCTTCGGCATTATTAATGTAAGAAATACGTAAGAAACTTTTGGTAGCAAAATGGCCCAAAAATTTAAGAAACTGCCTACCAGCCCCGGACCTTAGTTTCTTATGAAGAAATATGTGTACCGTATCTACTGTACACTCTATACCTTATATCTCAATGCTTATACATAGCTTAAATTTTTTGATTTGAAACCATTCAATCCTGAAAAATCTGTAACTTTTGCAGACAATCTATAAAATGTTTTAATATCTCTTTCGAGGGGCACACCCTGTTCTTCAGCTAATTCGAATATAGACGTCCTTCTTTGAAGAACTAATAGAACAGCTCTACAAACCTTATCAAGGTGCCATTTTGGTGAGCGTCTGTCTATTGGCAAATATAGAATATGCTTGCATAGGAAAACTGATGATTTGATTTCTTTTGAAGGTGCTTGATTCAGGACCAAGGAGCTTGCTTTTGAGAATGCAGAGATACCAAGTTTTTCCAGCTCGTTTTCAACTTCCAATGGGTTGTCCTACAAGAAATAAAGCAAATGGAATTAACTGAAAAAGTAATTCTTACAAAAAACGTCACATGGTGAACAATTTTTAATTCAAATTTCAGTGGAAAAGCTTTGGCAAAAATATTTTTGGATTCATTTTTCACAATTTCAGCAAAATTGAAAATGGCAACTTCACCTAAAACAGAAGAAACCATAATAGAAAGAAAGAAAAATGTTCAAAGTTACAGTTGCGAAATGAAAGATGATTTAAAGATAATCATAAAGGAGGATGAGATTGAGAACTGGAGGAAAACAAAAAAATTAGGGTCTTTGATAGGAGTCACAGAGGATATCAAGCAAAGGAAGCAACTAGCAATCGCAGCACTGAACAAGATGAACAATATGGATCTGGAAAGATAAGAGCAAGCAAAATGGAAATACAAACTTGAACAATATCTTACCACTAGAATTGGGAACAACCAGAAGTCTCTGATTTCTGACAAGCATCCTACAATGTATACAGGTTTCTCTATCAAAGAAGACATTGCATGTTCTACTTTGAGCAATCCATTCTGTGTTTGACTTGATTCATGAAAAATCTTGTTCATCCTTCTTCTTATCAGCAGCAATAATGGAAGAGATGGTTGATAACGAATCAGTTTCATCAAGTCTCCAGCAAAACCTCTCAGCCTGCTCTTCATGAAAACTTTGTAATCTATCCCAAGCCATGTTACAAATCTTGAAGCAACTGCAGCCATGAAGGGGAAGTTTATCAAACACATGACAAGCACATATTTTGCGAGTTTCAGAAAATGCTCAATTCTTCCTTGATAAGAATAGCAGTTCTGAATTGTTCGCATTCTTTGTAAAATATCTGGATTATTACTAACAATACAAGCTCCTCCCATGCAAGTAAACCTCTTTATTGATCCAAAGCTAAAAAACGCAATATCAGATTCTATCTCTTTGAAACATTGAGGCCCAGAAAATGCTTGTGCACAGTCTTCTATCAGAATTAAATCATGCTTTTCTGCTATATTTTTTAACTCTCTAGTCCTAAATTTGTAGCCAAATAATTGCACAACCATTATTCCTATGGTTTTGGGGGTTATTTGTGCTTCAATCTGAGAAATGTCTGGTTGAAGGTTTGATAAATCAATATCAACACCTTTCAAGATGATCCCATGATGCTTTGCAATGTCTGTCATACTTTGGACATTTATACATGTTGATATTAGTTCAGATCCTTCTGGGAAGTCCATTGCTTGTAGCAAAAGATCAAAAGAACTTCTCACTGACAATGAAACTAGAATATGGTCAGGTCCCCCAAGAAGTTGCTCTATTTCATCTTGCACAGCTTGGTACTTTTGTCTGCTTGATATGTATGAAAATGCACATAGCATGTCTATCCATGGCAAATCTGTCAAGATAAATATCATAGAATCATTTTGGGCAAAAAGTTAATTAATTTCAAATTGGGATATTAGTACCTCTCGTGGAAAATTTGGCAACCACAGGTTATTAATCCTCTGCACACTTCTAATTTCACTGTAGTGATGCTACCCGGGCAGAAATCCCCTGCATATTTGGCAAACTTTCCAATCTGCATTACTTCATCTAAACTAATGAGGTGACCTTCAATGAACATGCTCTGAATTTTGCGTGGCCTGCCTTCGCTTAGGAAAAAGACCCTGCTTCTTCAACAGACGATTGCTGAAAAGATGGCATCAGGGGGCAATTTGACCAAGATGAATTGCGTTTAATAATCAAATTTCTATAGAATCACTGTTGATTCCATTATAGAATTGCAATACATCTTGGTCAAATGCCCCCGGCACCATCTTTGCGGAACCGTCAATTATCACTCCATAATAATAGAGATAAGAGCATGACATGCTCCAGTCTGCAGAGTATGACACTTTGTGACGAGATCTCCGGCGTGCAAGGAGAAATATGTTTTGTTCTCTGTTGTTTATTTTCAATAGCCTATTGAAATCTCCAGTGTGCCAGTGCCATACTCTGCACACAGGGACATGCTTAAGACTTGGGGCCCTTGCAGAACGAATTTCAGCCCAGATTATTTGCCCACCTGTCTCTCCAGACAACTAGCTATTGGCTCTATTCTTTGATACTGGTTAATTAAAATAATTTTTCCCATTTCCTGTTTTGTTCTATTTTGTTACTAATAATTAGTTAAGTTAAAGGACCTCCTTCTGCTTGACAATGATGCTAGCAGTAGCAGTTGACATATGGCATCGATTTTCATCGATTTGATGAACTCAAGAAGTTGTCCTCGATCAGTTGTTTAAACAGTCAAAGTGTCTGTTTTATGAACACCAGATCTTCCTTATTCTGCATTCTATTTAATTTTTTCTTAGTTAGTTTTAGTTAGGCCATTTTTGCGGTGATGAAATTCAGCGCTCACCAAAAACCTTTCCTTGGCCTTGCAGCTGACAACTTACCGATGAAAAGGCAGGAATATAACTCAGGAACTGACAGCCAATGCCGTACATCTTTCTGCTTCGAATTCATTCGCTTTTCCGCTGATTTACTGAGCGTCGTCATGATGCTTCTCAGTTTTCGTCTTTGCTGCACTTCATTTCCTCAATGACCCACAACAACAACAATGTTGTGAAGTCAACAATAAGACAGGGCTACAAGGAAGCTAATGTGATTAGTCAATTGATTCCAAACGAGGCTGCTTCTTTTGGCGGGAAAAACAAACCATGGGTGTCGTCAGCATTTGATAGGAGAAAGGAAAAGTAAAGTGTTCCTAAATCTTTCAAACTGAGGAAGTTGGATGGTGAAGAGAACAAAGGACGGGCGAAGGAATAATGAGTGAATTACAAGTTGAAATAATCTCTGAAAGTCTTCGAGAGCTTCAACAAGGTAGATGCTGCACTGTTTTTTCGAATGAATAAGGCCAACCTGAACAGCTATCTCTCCATGCAAACCTTCTCGCTGGTTGCAACGAGCAAATAATTTTGAGTACTAGATAGAAAGGCTAGATACACACATCTTATTTGTAGGAAACTAAGGATTTTCGCTAGACGATAGTGCTGAGTCTCTTAGAATTAACAGATTTTGAGCTCATGTTTAACCTGTGCCCTCGTAAACATTTCAAAACCAACAAGTTGTTCGAAGCCTTTCAAATGGACATTGCTCCAGTGCTTTCTCAGTATGATACAGGAAGGAAACAAGTGAAAATAAAACGAAAATGACTTAAAAGTATGGTGAGGATCTCATTTAATAAACTAATAGTTTCTTGAGTTATATTTTCCAAGTACTACCACTGGAGTTTCGTGATTTTTGGGCGATTTGAGAGTTGAGTTTTTAAGCGGTTCCTATTAAAAAATACGTGCATTTTGAGCAGTTATTCATGGCTGTGTTATGAAGTGTTCTTCCTGCTAACTAGTCTAACATTTTATTTTAGAGAAAAAGAGGCTCGAGAATGTCTTACAGAATGAACGAGCCAAAAGAAAGGAAATGGGGGCAAAACTTAACCTTGGTAAGTTCATCAGATGTGTTCACCAGTTTTGGAAAATTTACTAAGACCTTCCTCATCTGTGCACAGGAAGATATTGTACTTTAAAGTCTAAAAATGATATGTAAGCCTTGCTATGCCTATATAAGAATAAGTCTGACAATTTTGCATAATCGGGAGTTTGTTTTGTTAAATTAGTATTGCTCGAAAAATATTTAATTGATTGGCAAACCAAAATAAGCCAACGAACAATCTATGTAAACATTTTATTTATCAATCCATCGTAAGAAAATTCTTTCATGGAAGAGATAATAAGTATGATCACAAAAAAAGAGGATATGAAATGGACCAGCAAAGAGTTTTTAGGACTTTATTCAAAATCTTTCTGAAAGATAGCTAGTTTAAAATATTGACTTATATTCAAAATGGTTGTTGTGCAAATTTTTTATCAAACATTTTTTTATTCTTCCAGTTAATGCTCAATACAGCAACGTCAGTGAAAGACTTTCAAAAATATCAGGTACTATATGATATTTCCTGTAAATTAACTTTTTGCCTCGTCGAACCTCTCATAGCAAGGAAACTCTTTCATTATAAATACGCACATCGCTTTATGATAACGAATGATAATATGATGAAACAATTGATCATTGAAAAGGATCATATGTGTTATTGTTTTTGAAAAGGATGCTGAGATTGGAACTACCACATCGGGTGACCCAGAAAAAGTGACCCAACGCAATCTGTTATAGAAATAAAAGCAAGTGGCCGATTGAAATATTTTAAACGTCGTTCTGTCACTAAAAGACATGCCTACATTATGAGTATTTTTCGCAATTTTTGTAGGCACGGTAAAGTTCCCAAATTAAGGATTTTGAAGAAAAGGGCAGGCTTGAAATCCTCAAAAAGTCGTCAAAACAAGGGATCGATTTAAAGCCATTTCAGGTCTTCAAAACAACGAGGAGCGTGTTTCATTTTGCCTGAGAATATCTTTAAGTACCTAGGGACTATAAACTTGCTCTGAAGACTTCCGACTGGGCTGCCTATTGCCAGGTTGAAATGAAACACGCTCTTCGTTGTTTTGAAGATTTGAAATGGCTGTATATCGATCCCCTGTTTTTGACGACTTTTTGAGGATTTCAGATATTTCCTTGAAATCCTTAATTTTGGACATTTACCGTGCTGAAAAAAATTGCGAAAAATACTCATAGTATAAGCTAGTCTTTTAGCGACAGAACAACCTTTGAAATATTTCATTCGGCCACTTAGTTAATTTTCTGTAACAGATTGTGTCGGGTCACTCCTTTCTGAGTCACCCGGTACAATCGAACAATGCTGCAGAAAACTTCAAGCGCTGTTCACTTTCTAGAATCTAGATCAGAAAAATAATATTTCTTAACTTTTAGAGATGAAAACTACAAACATAGGACCTCTTTGCATGGAACAATTTAGCGAAGCTCCCTTGAAATAGTATTTCAAGCATCTTTAGAAATTTTTATTGTTAATTAGTCATAATGAGTTGTAATATTAATTGTTTCTTTCCAGCAACGAGGGATATATCAAAGCAAAGGATGAAAGAGAGTGAAGAGCTTGTTAACAAGTAAATCCATTACATATTTTCAAATTCTGTTTCCAAGTTAAAAAGGTAACAGTAAGGAGCCTATTGATGCGTGTTGTCGTTGTTGTTGTAAAAAATAGACATATCCTGCACATGAAAAGACCTGAGACTTCGGACAAAACTCAGGTTCCCTTAGAAAATAGCTTTGAGCTGATTTGTTCTTTCAAATCAAATCAAATTCCAATCCTTTCACAATTGTCTATAGCCATATCCGAGCTCCTATGAAAACTCTGCACCAAGTTTAGAGACCAGAGTAATTCTGATTATTCTCACCTTACCACAGATTACAAAAAGTTCATGCAGACAAACAGAGGATAATTGAAGATATGAAGGAAAAGATAGAGCTTGAAAGCAAAAGGAAAGACGAAAGGAGGTAGGCGTCATAATAAAAGAGATAGAAAAGTTTCGATAGTTGACTTTAGTATTATTTCTATTTTTATGATTATTATTATCGTTATAACATTATTTACAGTTGGTTAAAAGAATCGTTCTTGTTTGAACAAATTAAGACCAACTATTTACACAAAGAGAAAAACTAATTACCATCAACAAATAAATGTGCAAATAGGTATACTTCTGGTGAAATTCCCACGGACTCTTTATCTACAAATTTTTACATGAGCACTCGTCATCCTTCCACTCTTTAACACTGGTTACCAGGCTTTTTTCATCGAGTCAGATAAAGTGTTCCATAGGATGGCACCCCTGAAGGATAATTCCCATATGACAATGTGTTGGTGCTCGGTGTTACAGGCTACATCTTTTGTCTGGAAGTTATTCCACGTAAAAGATGGATTTTCCGAATTGAGGCATTTATATATCTCCAGCATTAATTTTTGCAAATTCCGATTGTGAATTGTACATTCGCTACCCCGAGCTAAGAGTTCAGCAAAGGGGCTTCAAAATCTTCCCACGCCTGGAGTAGCAAATCCTTTCTAATGGTGGCCGATCCAACTTATAAATTGAGATAGAGATGTTGATTGAGTGGTTGGTGCAAAGACTTTGCCAGACAGTTACTCGTGCTGGAGTGTTTTATATTGACTCATCAGCTCGCTGTACAAAAATACTTTGCTGTTAATATACCTATCAGCTTTTGATACTGACATTTACTCACCAGATATTGCTGACGAAAAGAGATACTTTTAAAGTTTCTCTTCTTGATAGCAATTAATTTGTTTCGAATAAAGCATTTTGTCACTTTCCGTTATCTATATCTCGTAGCAATGAACTATCTCAGAAGCTAGACGAGTTGGCTAAACAATTCTTCAATGCACGTGGAACTTTTGTAAGTCAATAATTATTCTATCTCCATGTCTAATTGCAAGAACCATGATACATATTGCATTCTTAAATTTTCGTTTTTGCAAAGCCATGGCTAAAAGACATATTCAAACACTCAATGTTAGCTCCACTAGGCGTATTCCATTTTTTTATGATGCAACGAATTCTTTAGAGTGAGTGAAGTTACTTTTCAAGTTCGTGTAATTAACTGTTGTGGGGTAGTTATCTAACCCAAACTTTTCCATTACAGAGTGAAGACAACCTACAATATTTGCAGCAAGAATATGAAATCAAGATTTCAGAATCGTCAAATGCAGGTATTTTGCATACTTTAGCTTTCTCCTTTCATTGTTTAAAGGTCTGTTTGAAAGACAGAATCGGCTAAGGTTTGTTCACACCCATTTCAAGTCTCTCGATAAAACATTTCTCTTGATAAAACATTTTTTGATTTCTCTAAAATATTTCGTGCCATGCAAAGTTGTGCCATGAAGGCAAAATATAGCATAATACTGAAACTTCCAAAGAGTATGGTCACATGACTTGAATGGGTAAAACAAACCTTAGCCGATTAGGTCTACTGACTCTCTACAACTCTCAAAACGGTAGGTTTGATAGGTTTAGAAGGCCTTCCGAACATTCTGCTCCAACAGGCAGATGGAGAGATCAACATTTCGCAATAGCGAATCCAAAACCTTAAGTTTTTAAGATTGTTGAGCTTCATTGGAAAATATATTTCCGTCTCTGCAAAGTCTTCAGAATTTGGTAAGTTTACAATTACCAAGCAAACATGCTCCAAATGTCATTATCAGAGTCTTGAAAACTTGAAAATAGCCTCAAATAACAGACTTATCGTACTAAACCCATACACGCAACAAAAAGACCGTAATCTGTAGAAAGAAGACTGTTAACTCCTGTAAAAGAACAACAACCAAAATAAACCTGCAACTAGAGAGAAACTGTTGAATCCTGCACCTGAAGGAAAAGAACAGTTTTTCTCTAGTTACAGGTTTATTTTGGTTGTTGTTCTTTTACAGGAGTTAACAGTCTTCTTTCTACAGATTACGGTCTTTTTGTTGCGTTCATGGGTTTAGTTAGTCTGCACGCAGGCTAGGGTTTAGTACGATGAGTCCATTATTCAAGACAATTTTCAAATTTTGTACCACAAATCTTTGTTTACATAGTCTTGAGAACATCAACTTTCGTTGATGGGGAAAACTTAAGCCAAATTTGACGATTCGTTCTTCGTGTCTCCAAGTTAAATCCAGGACAATTCTCTACCCATATCCGTCTTTTTAATTGCAGAAAACTGGGGTAATATTTCTTCTGAAATGAAATTTGGTAATAACGATAGTAAGAATTTGGCTGCTTGAAGCGTCAGTCTTGAATTGTTCCGTACAACAGTGAAGCACGGTAGCGCATTGTCAATGCGACGAAGTTAGATGAATTGAACTTTGTCGCACCACAACGCATCGCACCGCGTGAATTGAGCTTTGCACGTGCTGATGCCCTATTCTAATCACATTGATGATTGGCCAATTGTTTGCGTTTCGATAAGGAAACTCATAATGTTTGTTGTGGCATGAATATTACTTTTTCTCTACACCCAGCATATGAGAATAAGAAAATTGTCGAAGCACTCATGGGAAAATTCAGAGAATATATGCCGGAAGAACAAGGTAAAGTTCAGTTATTCATATAACCTGTTGCAAAGACGTCTGTCCGCAGCGTAATTGTTATAGGCATCAAGTCTGTTGTCTTTTCTTAATACCCTTTTTCGCATGCCCAATGAGTGAGTTAGCTACCTAATTTTCAGGATTGTTTTGCTGCTTGCTTTGTTCAGGTTTACGGCTTCACGGATCAGCCTGTCAATCAAAATTAATGAATGCCATCGTTGCTAAATCTGCCATTGTTCTGATTTTCAATGTTTCCCTCAGCAGATGGTCAAGCAGACGATGACGGTTCATGGCCAACTTTAGAAGAACTCCAAAATGCGTTGTAAGAACATTTCAGTTTTTCTGATTTTACTTGTTCAAATAAGCACTTTTAGCGACCTTATCGATCGTAAAGTAACTTCCCCAAAACTTAACCATTGATTTCACCCTTGCATCAATGTCAACAACCAGGTTACAGTTTTTCTACCCCGACGGCTTCATCTAAACTATATGGAATAGAGAGCTTACAAGGACTGCAATGCCAGCGAGAACGTCACCTTGTATCCTGCAAACCAAGTATTTTTTCCGATATGCTACTTTTTACATATCATTCAAAAGCCAAGCCAAACCTTCCCCTTCAGATGCCTGAGAACCCTCATTTTTTCCTTGAAAACTAACATTTGAAATGAGTGAGTTTTAATTTGAAGGCCTAAATCTGAAGTACAGAACGACATGAATGGGATTTCCAAGTTGTGCAGTTGAAAATGACGTCTTCATAGTCTCTCAAGGAAAGCAAATTCGAACGACAAACAAGGAATCTTTTGAATCAGAAGTTCTGAAACAAAAGCAACATTGCGTTGCAGTTGCCGTTGCCGTCGTGGTTTCGTAAACTCGCTAATACATAAGGAGGAGGTTAATGTTGTTATGTTGATGATGTAATCGTCACTGGTTTTTAAACTGTTATCTTCTATCGATCCTAGAAATATCTTTCAAACGGAGGAAGCTTTGGTGACAAGCTGCGATGAAAGTTATGCAGAGGAATTGAAGGCGGCTACAGGCAGGTTTGTAGACTTTTCCTTTCAATTTTTGTTGAAGGTTCAAATCTCAAATAAACGATTCTTGTCTGGGATATCGCTTGACAAGAAAAACTGCTGAAGCTCAGGTTTACCATGGCACAGTATTGGACCTGATAAAATCGTACATTTTTGAATAGGCGAAGAAAAATCCATTACGGAAAAAATGGCGTCGGGGGGCATTTCACCGTGATTTCACCAAGATGCATTGCATTATATAATGGAATCAACAGTGATTCCACAGAACTTCGATCATCAAGCGCAATGCATCTTGGTCAAATGCGCCCCGACGCCATCTTTTCTGTAATCTTCTTTTAAAGGCTCCACACAGTTAAAAAACATTGGCGGGATATCCCTAATGTGTATCTTTAACTACGTTCTTGTTCGGTTAAAAACTCGCGCAACCTTTATTTTCATACTCCCCATTTGCTTTCGCTCCGAGCCTACTAAATTGTTAACACCGTTTTTGATTGAATTCACAGGGTTGAAATGATGAAGGCAGAGCTAAAAAGACTGAACATGGCGACAGATATATAAGAGGATCTCGAATGGTCTTAACTTCCAAAGCACTCAAGCTCTCACTTGAGAGACAGTTTAAAAGGAACTGTTTAATGAAGTAGAAATCAGGCAGGGTCTTACAAGCACACAACTGAAAATGTCACAGCATTAAGCAAATACATATATGAGTTACAAAACCTTTATTTACATTCTGATGGAATCACACAACTTTTTTCATTGTTATATATTTGGCACTAGGCCTTATCTCAAGAGATTTACCTAAGTTGCTGTCACAACTCTGAAGAGCATTATATTTTTTTCAAATTTTAAAAATTATCAAAAAAGTATAGTTCTACACTAACTATTTTCCATTTTCCATCAACCATTGTCTATTAACAGGTTGGTTTCCTTAAATATGTACGAGTTTCTCAAAATTTCGTGCCCCGATTGGGTTTCCGTCAAAAAGGGCTGCAACAAACCAAATTTCTTGCATTACCCAACCGCAGAACTAGAATAAATGACTGAATTTGAAATAGATGCCTTTTTATGGTTGCAACGTGGCTAAACAGACCAAGGGCCCCAGGACGAAATTAATGTAGATAAAAGATCATATTTGATACCAGAATTGTCCTTGGTTGTTTCTTTGTTGATTAGTCTTTGCTGATTAGAAAATTGCAAATGGCGACCAGCATAGGTTCCAAATCTTTAAAAAGGTCGGTGTAAAATTTAATGACCTATTTCTTTGAACTGAATGACTTCCAAGAAACTTTAGCTATTTCGCTACAATTCTACCGTTGGACTTTTGTGAAATCTTTAATATTTTCAGATTTAGAATGTTTTTCTTTTTTTTCAAGAATTCAAGAAAACTTTTCGAAAAAACTTGAAACCATTGTAATTCTTAAACTGTTTGACGCTACATGTAATAATTTACAAGAAACCCATAGTTTACAAATATCTACAATATGGTACCAAGCAAAATGTTATCACTCTTCTGGTTTATGATTTAAAAATTTGATGACGTCATATCCTCAAATGAGTTCGAATAAGAAATACGTTGTAATTTCGAAAATATTCAAAATTTCTGAAAAGTCCAACGGTAGAATTATAGGTAAGTAGCTGAAGTTTCTTTAAAGCCATTCAACTAGAAGAAATAGGTCATAGAATTTTACACCCACCTTTTTATGTCGATTTAAAGATTTGGAACCTATGCTATGGCGACCAAAGCAAATGGAAGCAATAAGCCAAAACGGTGGAGTTTCAACTTGACAAAATGAGGGGTTTATGTTGTTTGAAAAGCAACGCTAAGATAACAATCAAAGAAACAGCCATGGACAATTCTGGTATAAGGTATGATCTTTTATCTACATCAATTTCGTCCTAGGACCCTTGAACAGACCACATCGATAGTTGCCTGGATCACGGAATGCATGTAGCAATAATCCAACGGCAATCTTTCAAAGTCGCGGTTTCACTGGAGACAGATCCGCGGTTAGCTAAAAGATTTTCCCATACTAATTTGAAAAGAGGGAACAGAAAGGCATAAGCATTACAAAGTTTATACAGACTTTACTGATGCTATTAGCTTGATGACCAGCCCAAATGAATAAATAAGTCCTTCTTGTAGGTTGATTATCATATACATAAGGGCAGATACTAGAAACATTAAGTTGTCTAAGAATTCCTCATCAGGTGATATATCGGGTGTCCAAAAAAAATATGAAGATTTAGTTTGATGCAGCGATGTGAAATTAGCTATAATCAATGCCTAATCTCTTGCAAACTGTTCTTCGATAGTAAACTTGAACATAGATACCTCGTTTGTTGATATTAGTGCTTTGAGAGCAGAAATATTAGTGTTGAAAGTTCACATTTGCTGTCATCTCCACACCAGAACGTTGGCGTTTTGGCCTAAGTAAATTCGAGAGTAAATTCTTGAATTACAGCAAATAGATCAACGATAGTCTAGATAGAATATAAATAAAACGTAGATAATATATATTCTGTTTGCTAGAAGTTACCAATTGTGCAGTTGCTTAATTTTTCGTTAATTTCAGTTGTGAACTTCGACGTGCTTCAATGATTTGCTGAGGCCGTAGCTCTAATTTGGAGGTGGACGCAAATTTGAGCTTCAAGATTAATATTTCTACTCTCAAAGCACCAATATTAACAAACAAGGTATCTATGTTCAAGTTTACTACCAAGGAACACCTTGAGAGTGATTAGCCATTAAATAAAGGTAAATTCACATCGCTGAATCAAACCAAATCTGTATACTTTTTTCTGGGACACTCGGTACATTCAGGTGAGTATGCTGTTCAAACTGGCCTGTGGGGGGGGGGGCGGTAGAAATTGTACAACTGGGGGTTTAGGGAGCGAGGGTGAATTTGCGAAACAAAACTTCAAGGTCTCTAAATTCAGAAAGTGATTTGCCGTTCTCAAGAACAGTTTTCACCCCTTTATCAACTCAACATAAAAATAGAGGATGAAACCATATGGTTGAAAATGCGCTGGACGGGTGACATCTTGTCTAGCTACCTTCAAATTGCGTTGTCTTATCGGAGACTTAGCTCTCTTGTTTTAAAACTTACAACCTTGTCGGGGTATGGTGGAAATAGGTATGAGGTATGCTAGAAGGTAGACAGCTGAATTCTTGCTAGAGTAATAAAGGCTGAAATTCTTACCCATTTTAAAGACTGCCTTCGAAAATATAGCTATGATAAACCAGCCTGGTAACTTCGCTCCTGCGCTCCCAAAATGATGCACGCCAGATGTGTATGTTATTATAGATGTTTCTACCAAGCGTTCAGTGCGTAATTAATTCTAAAATCTTTCTACCGTATAAAACTGCTATTTGTTCTAAGACATGGAGCACTGTTCACTGGCAGATTTTTGTCCTTCATTTAGGGTCTCATCTTTACCCTCGAAGATCAGAGGTCGTTTGCTGAAGTACTCAAGTGCATCAAATGCGCTATCTACACATATGTTGTATGTTGGATGTGTCGGTTTCTGAAGAAGAAAATACATTATACCGGGTGACCCAGAAAAAAATGATCCAATGTAATCTGTTACAGGAAATTAAGTATGCTTTAAACGTTGTTCTGTCACTAAAAGACTAGTCTACTATATGTTATGAGCATTTTTCGCAATTTTTTTCAGTACGGTCAATTTCCCGAATTAAGGATTTCGAAAAAAGGGCATCCCTGAAATCCTCAAAGAGTCGTCAAAAACAGGGGATCGATTTACAGCCAAATGAGGAGCGTGTTTCATTTCAGCCTAGGAATACGCAAGTCAGTCGGAAGTTTTCAGAGCAATTTTATAGTCCCTAGGTACCTAAAAATATGAAATACGCTCCACATTGTTTTGAAGATCTGAAATGGCTTTAAATTGATTCCCTGTTTTTGACGACTTTTTTGCGGATTTTAAGCATGCCGCTATCCTCAAAATCCTTAATTCGGGAAATTTACCGTGCCCAAAAAATGCGAAAAATACTCATACTGTAGGCTAGCCTTTTAGTGACTCCCTGCCAATAACAACATTTGAAACATTTCAATCGGCCACTTATTTTTCATTCCATAACAGATTGCGTTGGGTCAATTTCTTCTGGGTTATGACAAAAATAAAAATTGAATGAGTTGAAAAAAATGAAAACAATGTGAAGTGGCATTGATTGTAGGTTACCATCATTAAGTTTTGCACCCATCAATTTTGATGAAAAATGACAAGAATAGTTTTACGCATTGCTAAAACTTAGAGGGCGTGAAATGAATGTAACTCTGGAGCTTTCTTAAAAACTTCTGCTGGTTAAAATGGCTCTTCGACGATATCAAGAAATTTACTATTATCCAGGTATTCTAAAAAGATAACAATGTTTGTTTGCGTGTAGTACGTCGTAAGCATGTGAATCAAGTATTCTTTAATAAAAACGACAATGTACTGAGAAAATGATAAAACACAAACTAAGTATAAAAATTTCAAAAGAAAAAAAAAAGAAATTCTAAAAATAGTCTGGATCGAGCGATATTTTATATATTTTTATACGAAATGCTCAATTAAGTGGCATTAGAGCTTCTATCTTTTTTCTTCACATCACGGGTGGTTAGACAATGGGTATTGTGGACACGATTTGTGTCGATCGTGTCCACAATACCTGGCCTAAATGTTACTAAATGAATGAATGTAGTTCGTTACCTTGCTCGTCTTCATTTCATGAGTATCTCTGCTCTTTTGCTTCGGCAGCCATTCTTGCTTACTTTCAAATTCAACGGCCTAAGGTTTTGAACAGTGCCGCGCTCTAAACTCTTTTGGAATATTTAAAAGGTCTGTTCCAAAGTTTTAACCTGGCAGGAAGTTACAACCAACGAAGCAATAGTTACAGAGCTCTCAAGTATGCGAAGTGAAAGAATAAATAAAGTGGAGCGAAGGGGAGCAAATCAATATAAAGATGCGAGCATTATAAACTGAAAATTCCATACCAGTAAATTCTTTTTTGGGCCAACAATCTTTGTATTTGATATATTATCACCAATAAAATTTTGAGCAATAGATAATCCACTCAGACAGTAACAAGTATGGTAAAAATCTCTTGACCTGAAAGAGAAAAGGTCCAAAAATTAGTCTTTTTGTCATCAAATTTCCTCGATATGTCTCAAATTTAAAGGGGCTCCGTCACCCAACCGTAAACAAATCTGATAACACCACATGTGGCCATTGTTCTCCATTGTTTTCTGCAGTTTGTTTGGTGGCTTCACCCAAGCAACCAAAAAAAGCTCGTTAAAAATCCACTTATATCCAAGCAATCGTAAGAGATAACAATGTTTGGATTTTTCCTCTGTGAAGTACAAGAATCTATCTTCAAAATGATGCTTTCATTTTCGAAAAAACAGGTAAACGTCTGTGTGATATTGCCCATTAAAAAAAACTCCAAAATCACCGTTTCGACCGAGATTTAGAGACGGAGCCCCTTTAAGTGAAAAATCTGGTGAAACGTAGCGTACAAACTCAATGGAATGTTGATAGCTTGGATTCAGAGACAAATACGTTTCTAACAAGCAAAAACTAGCGGAAAGAAGAATTCTAGAATGTACTTTTCAAATGACTTACTTTCCAGGCTTATCAATAAGCCCACCAGTGAAATTCTGACAACCAAGGAGAATATACTGTTGAAGGGCATCTGCAAGAATACATAGTGAGATCGGATCGTCAGAAGGAACCACTGACAAGGGTATAAATTTCTGAAGAAAAGGGATAAAAAACGACAACCATTTAAAAACGAAAATGTAAAAACAACGAGACTTTGGATACTTCCCAGTATTCGGCAAAATGATTTTGACAAATTTAGTTACGAAAAGTTGTAATATCAAAAACAGCAAAGGAACTTTCTTGGTCATTTAGTCATTTTCAGTTACAATATCTTAAGAACAACATCATTGTGAGTTTTAGTGATGAAAGAAAGATAAAGACGGGAAATGTTTTTTATTTGCGAAGAAAGTTATTGAACAATAGCAGTTTACTTTATCAAGCAACTGTAGGTTGCGTATAGCTAATCCAAAAACTCATAACAACGAAACCGATGTGTGTCACTTCGACGTAACGCTATCAAATGTAAGAAATTCTAAGCTAGGTTAGGTTAACATTGAAAACAAGACCATGAGTATCACGAAGAAGGTAAAAATTAGCAAAACCCTTCGAAACTCGGAAGACCCCATCAGCAATTCATAAAATGCATCTGATTGATAAAGAGAAAGGAAAGCGAAGCAATCGGCTTTTCAAAGATGAATAAATGAATTTATTAATATTACAATATGACACTGTTTTGAAGTAGCACTGTTTTTCTTAGGGAATACTGTTGCACCTTCTCCGTGGAGGCGTGCTTAGACTAGCAGGCAAATATAAAAGGCTCTTCAAGGCGTGGAGAATCACAGGTCGATTGCGAGTACTTTTATGAAAGATAGGATCCTTCCCTCCCTCCTGTTCCATCCTTTTTTCAGAGAGATCCAAGTTACATGTATCGAATAAATGTACGAGCGATAGCATAGGTTCCAAATCTTTAACTCGGCGTAAAAAGGTGGGTGTAAAATTCAATGACCTATTTCTTCTAATTGAATGGCTTAAAAGAAAATTTAGGTATTTATCTGTAATTCTACCGTTGGACTTTCCAGAAATTTTGATTATTTTTCAAAATTACAGCGTATTTTCCATTTCAGCTCATTTTAGGATGCGACGTCATTAAATTTCTAAATCATAAACCAGATGAGTGACAGACTTTTGCTTGATATCATATTGTAGGCATCCATAAAATATGGTTCTCTTCGAAATTACTTCATGTTGCGTCACACGGTTTAGAAATTACGATGGTTTTAAGTTTTTTTGAAAATTTTTCTTGAATTCTTAAAAAAGAAGAAAAACACTCTAATTCTGAAAATATTAAAGATTTCAGAAAAGTCCAACGGTAGAATTATAGAGAAATAGCTAAAGTTTCTTTGAAGTCATGCAGTTCAAAGAAATAGGTCACTCAATTTTACACCAGCCTTTTTAAAGATTTGGAACCTATGCTACGAGCGATAGGAATAATGTGCTTTCCATGTTTGTTCTATTTGGCACACCTATATACAATCTTGCTAGACTGACCTCATTACTATCTGTGTATTGCAGTTTAGTTAACAAATAAAGTTATTTTCGGTTGAATGTAATGAATTAGAAAATAACAGAGAAACTTTCTCTTGCTTACTTTGATCAAACATCCATTCCTCTTGGCTCAAGTCTTCATCTCCGTATAATTGCAACACACTATGAAGTATAGGAAATAATCCTCCTTGCCAGAATGAGTAGCATCCATCAACTAACTTATTTGTTCTTCCCTAAAAAAAATCAGAAAAAAACAAATTACAAAGGTGCCTTCAAAACATTCGGTTGATAAAACGAAGTCAAATTATGTAAAACAACACTTCGAGAGTTTAATGCTTTCTCAAAGCTTTCAGTGTATTCTCATATTTTACCTAGCCTTGAATTGGACATTTTACAAATAGAAAGTTCAACAAATACAAAACAAGCGCAACATTTTTCAAGAACTTCATACACAGAGAAATAAAGCAATCGAACTGTTTTCAAAACAATGAATGTATCCGATGTTTATCTTATGCCCGAAATGTCTATTCATTGTATTCAAGACTGTGTATTTCAGCTCAAAACAGCACCTTCGTGTTTTCAAAATAGTTGCATTTTCCTACTGTCCAATATTTGTAAATAAACATGTGATAAAATTTGTTCGTTTTCAAGTAAGCAAAAAAAAAAACAATTTTGGTACACTCGGTAGATATTCCATTCCTAAATATTTTCAAAGAGACCAAATTTCTTAAGTCCAAGCAGAAGTAGATCTTTAACAGCATTGTTTTAACCTAATCCGCTAAAATTAATTCATACCGGGTGTCCCAAAAAAAACGCAACGGATTTGATCGGGACTAGCGACAAGAATTTTGGTCCAATCAATCCATAGTAATTTTTTATATAATCCTCGATAGCTAACTTGAAGATAGATACCTTGTTTGATGATATTGGTGCATGGAAAGTTGGAATATTAATTTTGAAAGTTCAAATTTGCTGAAACATCCAAGCCAGAGCTTGTGACTTCTAGCCTAAACTGCAAACGCGCTTTTTTGGGAATCTCCTGAATTACCCTGAAATTGAAATAGGAGCATAAAGCCTCATTCTGAGGAAAATATTTGAATACAAATTCAATCAAATTGATCAATTTTGTCCTGAAATAACATCATTTTTTATGCTTCGAAAGTCTCGAAAAGCTAGCATTCTGTCTCATAAGAGAAAGAAATCCGCGAAGTAGTTTGTTTTTGTGTGAAAAATTAATTAATTCCTACAATCTTCATTATATAATATTTCTTCGAATTACGAAACAAGGAATCAAATATACCCAAGGGAAAATAATCCATGGATGAAATCCTTGAAAATGTTCATTCATGCTTGGCTCTTTTGCAGGTGCACTATGATCGAAGAAATATATTCCTTTGTGAATTTTCCCTTCAGCATTGTTATGTTTGTCAATTTTTAGCTTTCAAATTTCAATTGAAATAAGTGCCCTAACATGTGTGCCTTAGCATGCTCACACTACTACACTTTGTATATAACTGAGGAGATTCCGCAAGCACGTTTTCAGGTAAGCCAAAAACCGAAACCTCTGGTTTGCAGATGGAAGCAAATTTGGATTTTCAAGATTAATATTCCAACTCTCCATCCACCAATATCAACAAACAAGGTATCTATCTTCAAGTTATCTATCGAGGATTATATCCAAAATTATTTTGGATCTATTCGACCTAAATTCTTGTCGCTAGTCCCAATCAAATCTGTTGCGTTTTTTTTGGGACACCCGGTATTTCGAAAGACAGTAAAGATTTCTAAGTTTCTGTTACTCATGCGCATATTCAAGAAGGAACATACCTGAAATCCGCCTTCAAGCCGCATTTGTCTGCTTGCAACCCAGCGCTAGGAGATATTTATTCGGTGAAGACACGATCCAATCAATCAATCAATCAATCAATCAAGCAATCAATTAATCAAAAACTAAACAATCAATATTTCTATAAATCGATCAAACGATTCGCACAACAAAGCAGAGAGCAAGAGATGTTTGAATATAAAATAGCATATAAAATCAGCAAGTAATATTTTCGCTCAACTTCATATTTAAATTTCTTTATTTTTTTCTCGATACTCACATGTCAACTTTGATGATAAGAAAAATTTAATTTTTTGTTATTTTACAGGGAAGATTGCAAATCAGTATTTAACTGCATATTAACCCTGTGTGAAGAATATAGAATGAAATGAAGACAAAAGCCAGAGATAGGCCGTTATTCATTTTAGAACTGTACGGGAAACTTGGCAATGGCAAACTTTCAGGAAATGTTTGCCGGGTTGATAAAAAATCAGAAAAATTTTCTGTAAATGAAAAAAGAGTGATGAAAATGAGAAGGAAAATAATTTAGAATCTGTGACCGATCTAACTTGCAATATTCCAGACTTTAAAGGGAATCGACATAGTTAAAAGCTGGCCCGGGCCAAGTTAAAAATATAATCTATCATATTTGACAACTTTGACACCTGCTGTGTCATTGTGTGGCGGAAGAAACAATGGGTTTGTGGGCGTTTCTTCAGACTATTTATAGCAGCTTGTCGATATAGCTATGTCTTTAATATCGTGATTATCTTTGGCCAGAAATGAATACAGGGCAGAGTTGATTGGCATACATTAAATCAATTAAATTAGGTCAATCAAAGAAAGCACTATAAAATATAAAAGTTGCCTCTTCTTTATTACAAATATAAAGTTAGCAAAATGAAAAAACCTTCAGAATGGAACTTACTAATAATTTTTTGATATCGCATTTTTCTTCGTGTCCAAGTAAAGCTAAAGCAGCGAAACCACAAAATGCGTATCCGCCATGCGCTTCAAGCTCTAGAAAGAGAACACGAGGTTTACTTCCTTACCTAAACTTACACTTGTCAAGTTGTATAGTATCTTTTGAGGCATCCTTAAGGTTAGCCTCACTACATAAGGACCCTCAACTTACGCTCATCTAATTGAAGTGAATTAATGTTGTTGTTGTCGCTCCAGTCAAGGGCCTTATGGACTAACTCTTCTCAAAACGGCAAAAAAATTCTCGCCAGGAACAAATTTGTTCCTGGACCAATCAGGATGCAAGACTTGAAATAACTTGATGGGATTGGCTGATTCTTCTTCAATTTAAACTTCCCGCCAAAGGCAAACAAACGAATTCGAACAACGCGTTTGACTACCGGGTGTCCCACGATCAAAAGTACTCCTGTTTAAAAAATCACCAAAATTTACGATTTCTTTTTGGGTTCTTTGATCAAAGACCCACAAATATTCATAGATGATAAGATGTTTGCTTTTGATTCAACAAGATAGAAAAATCACACGTCGAAAAACCTTGTTTTGAGCTACAGTTTTTAAGGAATATACTCAATCTTGCCTAACAGTCAAAATTTTAAGCATTTGATATAGTCATTAAAGTCTGCAATGATAGTTCGCATTTCTTTCTGTCATTTATGACCAAACCAAAGCTTTACACCCACTAATATATTGCTCTGGCAATCATTAGTGCTTTTTTGCAGTATGATTCAAAACCAGGTAGCCCCAAAAAGAGCAAAATTTGATCATTTTAACACCAATTAAAAAGATCAGCTACATCTTGGAAAGTAATTTGGTCCTTGATCTACTTGAAAAAAAAAGAAAATCGAAGATCAGCCTTGTAATCAAGTTTTAGTGATTTTTCAAACAGGAGTACTTTTTTGGGACAAATTTGTTCCCGGTATTTATCTAGACTGATTACGATTGAGTCCTAGTAATCGCTACCACCCACCCACCGTACTCGCTCATACTAGCTGGGAAGCCATGAGTCCTAGTATGAGCGAGTAGGGTGGGTGGGTGGTAGCGATTACTAGGACTCAATCGTAATCAGTCTAGCATTTATCAAGAATGACGAAATAAGCTCTCACGAAGATGGGTTTTCGTCCATGTAAATGTCCTATCACTGTCCTGCATCTGAAATAGACCATGCTTACGAATACGTCAATTAAGTGATGAAAATTTCAATTAATACACCCAAACTGGAAATCATTAGAAAGAAGACAGATTGTGCTTTCAGATGGTATGCTTCAAATTTATTCAAATGTTGTTATTTTCGGGAGAATCTCGAATAGAGCTGGATTGCGTTTTGTCTGAAACACCCTGTAGAACAGATCAAACTGATCGACGAAGGAATAGTGAGCTGACAAAATAACCGGGTGTGCCAAAAAGAACTTTACACGTTTGAAAATTAGTTACACAGAGAATACTTGATAAATTGGAATTATTCAAAGTTTGGTTGATAGCCAAACGGCTGAAGTATTTATTGGAATTTTGCATCGCATTTTTATTCCGAACTTGGGCTTGTTATGATAAATGTTTTTATAGATTTGTTTGATATTGTATACTTTTGATGGATTGTAAATATTTTATCTATCTTTCTTCTGTATTAACTTGGTAAAATATATAACTAGAAACTTGATGTAGAGAGGTTGGACGACAAAAAATACTATAAGCTATGTTTTAACACACTGAGGCCTTTCGGACTTGTGTCCTCATCAGAGTATGATTTCGAATCTTCTGTATTATATATGTATACTTTAAACAAAATCTTACTTTGCAGTAGGCTTGAATTAGCTTTTTACTATATAGCTACTTAGATGTAAGATGTATGCCTACTTTAAATAAATTGAATATATAATATTCTGAGCATTAGAAGTACAGGTAAACTTTGAATTACAAAAATCAGTTACTTAAAAATGCATGAAAACGGGACAAGATCCCCGCCCCGGCAAGATACACGAAAAGGAAAATATCCGCATCTCGCATTGTAAATCACTGAAAGACAGATATTCTTGAAAATTAGCTGAAGACAATCAAAACATACCTGGTAAGCCTGAGAAGCCTCCTTCGTATGTTTGACAGCTGAAATATGGAGAAAATGAATGGGAACAGTTAAACCTAAAGCTCAATTCGAAGGAAAGAAGCATGTTTGAAAGAAAATGGTTGAAAAGTTAAGTTTGAGAACCATTCAAGCTCTGCCAATCATTTGGTAACTTCATTCCAGGGAATAATGCAATAACTATAGCTGATAATCCAGGTCGCGAAATTTCAGTGTTATAGCAGGTGTGAGTCCGCAAAAATGTGGGATGTTATAATAATAATAAAGAATTTATTTAAAGTTGGATACAAAGTTTAATTTACTCTATAAATAGGGCAACTAATTCAAACCAACTATTTACAAAAATACAATATTTACAATTTCAGCTACTTACAGATATTACAATTGCAACTGTCTCCATTCCATTGTTTGACATGTATTTTGAACGAGGCTATAGATTGGCTTGACTTTATCTCATCAGGTAAAGCGTTCCAAAGAATACTACCTCTGAAGGCAATTGAATTTAAGCCGTTTAAAAAAGTTCTAACGGTGTTGAACAAGCCATTTTTGGCGTAAAAAAACCCAGATTGTGTTCATACGGGAAATCAACTGTTCTATTCCATCTGTGTTCCAGTTGCAGTTGCTGCATAGGAAAACCAGTTTTCTGGTTTCAGTTTGTTGCTTTTATCTTTTGGACGCTACGTAGCAACAGCTAAAATGTCTATTGCGTGTCGGTTTTTGTCTCCGTTCACACGGGAACCATTCCTCATCTTTTAAAGTCCTCTGATTTTTCTCTCTCGAGTTCTTTCCAGCAATAAAAACCCTCACGCATGCCCAAATTTTACGGTTCTGTTTTTTGGATCCAGTTTGCATTTTATCGCCTGTTCACACGGGAACGGAATGGAACAATTCCGTATCATTCCACTTTTCGCATTCCTTTTTTTAGTATACCACTTTTTGGCACGGAATGTTGTTACTTGAAGCGTTGCCGTGTGAATGCAGCCCTTGAGCATTCCATTTTTTGGAACGAAACCATATGGAACGGCACAATTCCATTTCCGAGTGAACGGGGTCTTATCTTCCCAGCCTTACTAAAATAACTCAGACAAAGACAGAACAACATCAACTGTCATTTGAATTGTGTGATTTTAAGAAAATGTGATACATTTTCTCACCTTGCTAACCAGTCAGCAGTTCCTTCGAAGAGGCCTTCAGCTATATTCGTTAATCTTGCTGCAACGACTGCACAGTAGACACCCCTGTTGGCGTAAGAAATTAAACGTAATTTAAATTTGAAATTCTGCGAAAGACTCTTGAATCACGAAAGGCCTGCGAAAGAAGTCGAGCATATGATTTTGATATCATACAAATGCAGTAGATACGGAAAAGTAAAATCGAATTAGCAATACCGTAAGTCCCCGATTCTGTCCCCACCTTCGAATAAGCCCCCTCAAATAAGCCCCCATATCAAAACCATCTTTTAACAAGTTAGCTCCCATCTAAATTCAGTTTGACAAATGAGCTCCCGGGGACCTATCTGAGGATTTAGAATGTTGAAGCATAGTTAATCTGAAAATCTTTGCAAAATGAAAGAAACAACTGTAAGATTAATCGGACGTTTACGGGGTCATTCCCTTTGTAAAATTTTATCACCACATTCTTTGAGAGTTTCATTTTCTAAAATGAAAGAAACAACTGTAACACTCTACCTCAGACATTTACGGGGTCATTCCCTTTGTCTTTTTGCACATATTCCTGCTTCCAACCCTTGTTTAGAGAATTTTGGGCCCCAAAACCCACCCATATGGGCGGCACATCTCTACGTACCCCACCCCCCCCCCCGTCTTCAGCGTCTTGGTTTCATGCATTTTAAAACATAGTGTTCTTTAAATAACATGTTCAGGGTACGGGTACAATCCTGTTTCTTTTACGCGTTTCAAGCCTCATCAGTTACGATTTAGAATATCAGTAATGATTGACTTAGGGATCAAAAACAATTTCAAAAATGAACTGATACCTGATGTCTACTTCTCCATCTCTGTGCATCGTGAAAGATCCTTCTGGTGTTCTTCTATACATCAAGAACTGTTTCAATGTTTGCCTGTTAATGATATCATATGCTCCTTCCCAGTAACGTCCAAGAATACAAAGTGAACACACAGCAGCATATGTTGGTGCGAGATGTGGTAGTTGGCCAGGTCCTCCTATAATGACAAATCCAGATAGAACATCAAGTTGCAGCAAATAGAAGATATGAGCATATCAACGTAAAGACAAATTCACATCTAGAAAACTACGACTTAAATATCAGAATCATAACTGCAGTCAATTCTCTCTAAAGCGAGCTATTTCAGGACCAACTGATTTTGCCTACTTTAAGAAGGTGTTAGCCTTTCAGGGAGAATTTTAATTTGAAATCTGTCAATTGGGATGACAATGTAGTGTCCACCACGTGACTAACAAATGTTAGTCACACTCTGAAGAGAACATAAGTTCGAAAGGCCTTGGTGTGCTGATTTAAAGTCTTGTTTCTTTGCCTCTATCTTCTTAATAATTTGTAGCCATTTGATAAGACTCAAACTGTTACTGGGCTTACTTGGCTTTATACAGACTTTAACATTTTAAAATCTGTAGTGTAATGACTATAATACAAACTTTTTTATATATTCAACATGAACATTTACAAGATCGAAATTACTGAAGATAATATGTTACTGTTAGAAATATTTGTTATATTGCTAATTTGCAGGATATCTTTTACGCAATTGAGAAAATGAGTCTTTGCGGATCGAATGGATGACAGAGAAGCAAAAACTTATTTGTGTCCTCGATACCATCATGTATATGACACAAAGGATTACAGTGTCACTAAAATTGTGGTGAAATTTGTGATAATTCAACAACTTACTTAGTCCCGCCCTCAGTTAAGTAAAGAATAGCTAAACTTTTAGGGTCATGGATCTACCAGTCCTTCACCTTACATTAGGAACCTCATTTTAAAGCTCAATGAAGTTTAATCTTCGCACAATGAACTCCAAAGGAAACCAGATAAAGTTATATTGGGGACTTGTTATTTCGGTATTGTTACAGAATTATGGTTTCCTCTATGCTCTTCCGTGACATATCGTTAAGTACCTTCAAAGTAGTATGATACAGAGAACAAGTGAAAATAGAGTGAAAAGATGTCAAGGATTTTCAGTCTTGGAGTTTCTTAATTTTTGGCGACCTTCTAAATTTTTAAACAAATGAGCAAAATTCACTTTTTGCTGTGATTTTTTCTGAAGGCTCACGAATGTAGACCCAATTCTCAGTACGAAAAGAGTACAAATGTTCCATTTTTGGTGGTACAGGATCCCTCGAGTAGACCCTGGGCTAAGATTATTTGAAACTTGTAAAACAGCATTAGCCGATCATTGCTGGCTTAGCGATTCTAAAACAAGTTCCTCATACAGTTTTTCTCTGGAAGAACCTTTCCAGGCACCAGTAAAAATTGAACTACAACTTGTAAGACTTGCCTCCAAATCCACCCTGACTGTCCTGACATTTGCCAACAAACCTTGCTATTCTGAAAGAAAAAGAATGGAGCAAAAATGAAGCAAATTTTCATAGTCTTGATCATCAGGCCTTTTCGTTTGACGCGTGCGATCGCACACGCACACGTTGGCACACACGCAATTTGAGTCACGGGTGCTTTTCATCGCACACGCAAAGTGTTATTTTGCTTAAGTGGTACTTTGATGTTCGACACATCCAATGTCAAATCATGTGCTTCAAGAAACCATGATTACTGACAAATCCTATAACACTTTCAACAAAGTCCCAAGTGGCAATTCCCTCAATTATAAATAATTGCGACACTTGGTGCTCATAGAGCGAAGGTAATTGCTGTTACCGAACCGATGTTTATGAAGAAAATGAACCGAGCAGACAACAGATTTGTCCTGTTGACATTGATAGTTCGGAAGAATCAGACACTGACGAGTCTGAGTTTACCGAGGAAGAAACTGCTGAGTATAGTCCTGTAAAAACAAAAATTTCATTGACACATAAACATATGAACAATGATATTTTACCTTTATCAGTAAAGGGAGATTTGAAGACCTATCTTTGTGTCACTTCTTAAATACTGTCTTGAATAACTACGTGTGCCAATCGCACGCGCAAATGAATTTGCCTGTGTGTTTTGCCGCACGCGTGTTGTTTTATTCCCGAAAAGGACTGGATCATCCCTTAAAAGTGACTACTAGAACTGCCTCTGTTACAACAAGTGTAGTAGCTAAGTTCTCAGTAATGAAAATAACATAATACTGCTTTTAATCAAATGAAAGCTATGAGAAACTTGAACAAAGTCTTTCCTGAAAGATTGTATTTCTGATAGTTATTTGTCAAGGAATTTTGAGGGTTAACATAAAAACAGTTCTTGGGCACTTTGTTGAAAACTCTTGGCGTTGGAATTCTTCAAATGTGTTTTCTAGCACCCTGTACCATTTCTAACTTAAAAGAATGTAAATGCAGAGTTTGAACTGACTTTTCGGCATCCTCAATAGGAATAGGAACATCTAGCAGTTCCAGTGAATGCAATATCCAGTAACACAGCCACGGTCTGCTGGCATCAAGACACTGTAAAGAAAACACTTGCAATGAAAAAGGGGCCATTTGATTGAATGTAAAACATTTTCAAGACTTCTTTTCACTCAGTTAAATCGATGACCATATAATCTCTAGTAACTTTTATTATCATTTTTTATGGTCCTCTTTGGAAACAATATCAAGTCACAGCTTAAAAAACTTTTACCATAGTTTCTGAAATATCATTAAATTGAACTGGTTTAATTGAACTGTCCCTGAAATAAACCCTGGTTTTTCAATGTGACATAACATTGATTCTGAAAACATTTTAAGTACTTTTTTGGAAATTTTTACAGTTGAGTAAGTTTAGATAAAGATGGATGAGATTAAAATGAAATTGAAATGAAATTAATAAAAAAAACAATCTAAAAACATGATGGCTAGAGTGTTGGGTGGTAAACTTTACAAACTGATGTTTCACTGAAAAAAGTGGAATGTATCCTGTACCTGGTAGGATGTGGACAAATTGTGAAGACCTTTTCTCAGGTATTCCGCATGGCGATCTCTGAACAATGGAAAGCTAAAGAAAGAGAAAGGCATAATGACAAAATTTTGAAGTGAATATTTTTTGCAGTAAATTTATCGAAACATCATATGCAGAGGTGTAGCCAAAGAGGGGTGAAGGAAGGGAGTGCTGGGCCCCTCCAACATTTAGAATTTCTGCAAATTCATCAGTATTTTCAAAAATCAAACCCAACAAAATCCCTACTTTGTAAATCATGGTCTACACCCCTTTAATCATTTTCTTTAGCTTTGATCTGACATCATCATCTTTCATTATTTTCATGCTAAAATCTGCACTGAGTCCACTGAAAATGTCAGAAGCCACAGGTAAGAATTCAAAGGTGCTCAAAGACTTTACAAGCATTAAGAACCAGCTTTAATTTATAGCTCTTCTCTACTCTGCTATATTTTTCTTTTTCTTGCACAGAACTACCCTGAGTGCCAGAGACCCATCCAGAAACAAAGATATGCCATATACAGTATATCTACAAGATACAATCAGCAACCTCAATGCTGAGGGGTCCGCTGATGAAATAAGATTGGTCACTGCCTGTACAGCCATCAGATAAAAACTGGTTTGGATTGAAAAAGGAAAGAAACAATAGAGGTTGGTGGCGGTTCAAATTTATTATTATACGGTTGATAAAAGAGTCTCAATGAGACCGTGGTTGATGCTGTTGGTCTGGAAGAAAATTCCAGCCCTATATGGGTCTGTGGGTGTGGATGCACCCAGTATTACTCTTGGTTCCACATCAAATGCATATCAGAACAAGAAGAACTCATTTTAAATTCTCCTTCAAAAATTTATTTCTTCAAGTAGTATTTCTACCTTGGGTGCAAATCCTGTATATCACAGAATGCATTGAAACATTTTAGTAATGAATGCTCAACATCTTTCTGGAAATAAAGAAAAGAATAATAGTTCAAACAAATTAGCATTTTGAACTTCAAACGAACAAAAACAGTGAAAGTATTAGTAAAATTGTCATCTCCTATGTGTGTCCCTAGAGAATCCCTAGGCCCAATGGAGACTTCAAAACAAAAACTGAGAAGGCAAACCTAAAATTTCAAAATAGAATTATAAATGATGGAGAAAACAATGGGTTATTAGTCCAGTTGTTGGTGGTCTTTGGAAGCTTGCAAGCTTTCACATCTATTTTTCTTTTCATTTGGCAAAGCTTTATCAGGGGGTGTTGAGGCTTCAGCCAATGGCTGGAACTTGGCCAGAGCCTGGCTGGAGCACATGAAAACAAATATAAACATAAGATCCTTTTGGATGATTACAAAGTCCGTCCTGAGCTAAACAAGCATAAGAATATCTGATTATTGATTTCCCCAAATGATCGTTGATTCTGTTTTTTGCTACAGTCAGAGAGATGAGTGTTGTTGCTAAAGTCGCCTTCAATGGAAAATCGAGCGCCTTGTATAAGGACAAGAATCGCCTCAAAGTCAAAGGCAATATTTTGGTCTTTATGTCAAACGAGAATGATACGCAAAAATCGAAAGTCATTACCCCTAGTTTGCTTATAGTTCGTGCACGAAACTATTGGTGCATCTGTGTCAAATGAGATGTCAAGTGAGATTTACAATAACGCAAAATTACTTATGCAGAACCCTACAGAACGTTTCAATTGTTGCTATTCGCGGGCATCTAATTTGAGAAAAGCAGTCACAAAGAAAACCTCTGTGCAGAATGATATGCATGAAGATGTTTTGGTTCAGTGTGATATCGTGCCTTCCCCCAGTCAATGGCGCCATTGTTTGCTGGGATTCTGCACCTTTCTGTAGCTGTGTAGGAGGGGGATCCTTCTACCTTCGGTGATGCTGCAAATGCTAGCCTCTGTGCAGGCTGCCGGTTACATCATCCTCTAAAGTTGAGTTATTTGCATAATGAGTACTATCAATAAGTGGCTAATGATTCGTTCGTTCTAGAAAACGATTGTTTTGACATAATTAAGCTGCTAATGAAGTCAAGAACGTGCCAATTCTGGGTAAATTTGTTGCTGTGCCAGGGTAAACATCATGGTAATTTATCCATCTTATGGTGTCAAATCTGTCTAACATGAAATAAGCCGACGTCAAATGTTGCTATAGGATCGCGGGAAACTTCTGTCTTGACTGCACTTTATGTGCGCTTTCTTTATTTCAGTGCCAATTAGCAGAGATAAAACGTTAATCAATTGCTTTAACGAGCGTGACGGAAGTGGGTTACTTACTTTCTTTCTTTCTTTCTTTCTTTCTTTCTGACTAACATCGAAGCCCCTTCTTAGATTACAAAGTGGACTTTGTAATCAAAAAGGGTATTGGCTTAATGTTAATGGTGGGAAACAAATGTCTATTTGGGACTAAAAGCCTATTAATGATACACCACACAAGACACTAACGCCAGCTTAGCAGTTGTTAAAAAGATATCTTACTGTTTCATATTTCTCTATTGAACAGCGAGAGCTGGCGGGGGCTAATGAAAAAAATCAAAAAAGGGCCTGTGGCTCCAGCCATTGGCCACAGCCTTGACATTCTCTTTTATTGCACTTGACATCTTGGTGAGATAAATTTATTGTTCCTTTTTCTCAATTTCCAATTTCAGAGTAATTTTGATTAAATTTAGTTGCTTAATACCATTTTCACACTGACGCAGTTAACCCAGCTTTATCTACACCAGGTTAAATCCCAACCAATCAAATGAATTTGATGCGTTGGATTGACCAATTAGAACGCAACATTTTGTAACCTAGTTTAGTTTAAGCTGGTTTCATTTGCCAGTGAGAAAGTGGTATAATATAAACGTTGTTATTTTTTCTGCTCTTTATTATACTTTGTACTACGTCCCCTTTACACAATATGATTCTGCAGAAGATGGCGTTGGCGGAGGGGGGGGGGGGGGCTATCTGATCAAGAAGTATTCCATTCCATAATGGAATCAACAGCGCAGCGACTCTATAAAAGTTTGATCATTAAACACAATGCATCTTGGTCAAAAATGCCCCCTGACCCCATCTTCTCCGGAATCGTCTATTGTTTGACCCCTAGCTATATTGTGTTATATCATTTGCCCTCTATATTTGCATTGCAATATTCATTGCTTTTTTGCTAACAAACAAACACCCAATTAATTAGCATGTAAAATTTCCAACGAATGTTTGGGGGAGGTGAGGCTACCTATATCACTAAATCTAGTACTTTATGTATGTAAGGAGCAAAAGTCAAAAGATGCTTTCAAAATTCAATTATATGAAATTTTCTCGCCCAATTTGTGGTACCTATTATTGATATAAATATAGGCATGTATACATTGTACTACAGGGTAGACTCCACTGGCACTGTGAACACACCCACAATAACGCAATAATAAAATCAGCAATCAATTCAATTACCTGACTTTTTGACGAATCAGTCTCCAAACCATCATCTTTGAATTTCAGCTTATCAGAAAGTCCTGCAAGAACGCCTGAAAGTGCCGCCATCTTGTCATGAACGTGCAGAGCAAATTCGTTTCTACCACCTTAAGCTCCACCGCAGAGAGAAATCACTATCGGTGCCGTCCCAACTTAACCGTTTGGCGTTGAGAGGTTGACATCTTTCACAATGTTGTGCGATCTACGCTACGAGGGTCGTTGCCCGTTGCAAATTTGTAACGCTGGAGTTAGCGCCATAAAGTTGAAAGCAAAAAATTTCGACTTAAAATTCCAAATCAACGCCGCGTTCATCCGATTCTATTCGTGCTGGTTTAGAAAAAACGATAACGGCACATTTGACAAAAAAAATTGCGATGCAGAATACGGATTTGGTTGACTCCAGCGATGTGAATTTAGCTTTAATCAATGTCTAAACTTGAACATAGGTACCTCGTTTGTTGGTATTGGTGCTTCGAGAGCAGACATGTTAATCTTTAAAGCTCAAATTTGCCTCTTCCTGCAAACCAGAGCTTTGGCCTAAGCAAATTGTTAAGGCACAGCGTATAAATCAACGATAGCCTTGATAAAATTTGAACAATATTTGATCTTGTGTTATTCTGTTTTCCAGAAGTCACCCCCCAGTCACCCATTGGGCAGTTTCTTAATTTTTCATTAATTTCAGTTCTTAATTTCGATGTGCTTCATGAACTTGTTTAGGCCAAAAGACCAAAGCTCTGGTTTGCATGTGGACGGAAATTTGAGCTTTCAAGATTGATATTTCTGCTCTCAAAGCACCAATACCTACAAACGAGGTATCTATGTTCCATTCCAAGTTAACTATCGAGGAACATTTTGAAGCTAAATTCACATCGCTGGAGTCAACCAAATCTGTATACTTTTTTGGGACACCCGGTACTTTGGCCATTTGCAGAAATACAGAGAGAAGAAGCTGCTTTTGACAATCTGAAAATGGAACTACAATCATTGCGGTTTGTCAAAATTACGAAATGTCTGTCAAATTTTCTGCTGTATTTAAGTTAAGTTGTGCCTGTACCATGTGCAAGTAGTCATAAGCTCTCAGTTCTGCAAAACAAGCGTAAACCTTATGAAAGAAGCGTCAGGTGCCCGGCATCACAAAGCGATCTGAGCTTGTAAAGAATACATCTAACACCCTCAGTGCAGCAGAGTCCCTGTCATTCGATTTGATCGAGTGCGCGCAGAGGTGTTTTATCAATTCATCTTAGCTCTCTCTCTCTGCGCTGCAAATCACTTGTGATGTCAGACCCACGGTGCATTGTCTTAAGCGATTTCACTCCTGCTGTTCTGCAAGAATTTATACATGCTACAAGCACTATGTAGAAAATACCACGAAAGCGTGAACAAACATAATAAATTCACTATGTTTTGCATGTGTATACAAAGATGTCAATGCTGATTATTTCTATGACAACTTCTAAATAAACTCTCAATCTCTTCAATATTTAATGTATCATGCATTCTAGCATTTCAACCCACAATTTAAAAGAGTGACGTTTATCTAAATGGTGGGTGAAATGCAGTTAGTCGATCCAAAACTGAATTTGTTTCGGTGAATTCATATTTTAAGCGTCTCTATTCATGGAATGCAAGATGCTTCGAATTCATCATCAAAATATTTAAAGAATTTATCCCACAGCAAGTGTGGGGTTTTGTTCCCTACTTCATATTTTGGTACCAATGATAAACCCCTTATCCTTGAAAGTACTCACTTTGAATGGCTCTTATAAAAATTGACTTGACCAATCATTTAGATGAAGTAAAAAGTTGAAAATGTAATCAGCAGCTATTATATTATACAGGTACATCAACTGTGAGTCGAAATAGATTGTTGTCAAATTTCCATATAATTACAAATCGTTGCTATCAAAAAATGAATTCTCGAAAATTGCGACTATGGGTACTAAAAATCATACAATCTGTCCTACAATGATTAATGGTTCTGTAGAATTGTGTGTCCTCACTACCGAAATTGCTGGAGTCTCTTCTCTGAACACATCATTCCACAAGTTCATGAATTCTACAAAAAAGAAAGAGGTTCTATTCTTGACACTGAGGAAAATGCACGGGGCGTTTAATGATAATAATAAGTTACAGGTAACTCCTGTCTGTTTGATCTTTATGTTACGGCTTTTGAAAAGAAACAATTCGCCGATGTTAAATAGGATTCTCTGAGGTCAAAAGGGTATGTTGAGGTTATGTAAGTTTGTTTCCTCGTGAGAGAAAAGTGACGGTGCAATAAGATAATGAAATGTAATCCCTATCATTTAATTGTAAATTTCTTACAGGGCTGAAGCAGTGACTTATTTCGATATCATTTTGTCAAATTTGTTAAATAGATCGTTTTCAAAATATTGAATTCTGCAGCAGATCATGAAGAAAATAGGCTGAAACTGGAAAAGTATAACTTAAGGTAGCCTGCGCGCAGACTAGCCTCACTACACAAGGACGCCCAACTTACGCCTATCAAATTGAAGTGAATTGATGTTGTCGTTTTTGTCGCTCAAGTTATAGCGTCCATCAGTCTATCAATAGCGATAACCTACGAACATATAATCAGGTAGACTTTGATCACTGGGGAGGAGAGAAAAGAAAGGAACTTTCCTCTCCTCCCCAGTAACCAACGTCTGCGCTTAGGCTAAACTTAAAGTAATTGGAATAAATTTTAATAATGTTGCTTAAAGGGAATCTAAGCATATGAAAGTGGCCCAAGCCACTAGTTGTCAAATTCTAGCCTATCAGATATCAGTATTTCCTGTTGACGTAGATCAGTTACCCAAATATGGTGGGGCACTTGTCAAGGTCCATTTCTTTGTACAGCTATTTTTGTCGAAAAACTTATATATGCTTGGCTTCCCTTTAAGACTTCAGATAAAAAATATTGAGAAGAAGAACAGTGATTCAAGATTGCTTGCGTCAAAACTTACCCCATAACAATGTATTTTCATTTGATATTTCTGCCGTATGAAAGATCGTCATAGATATTACTCTATTCGGATCTGTTTCATTTCTTAGCAGAAGTCTTTTAATTTCTTCCAGTGACTTTCTCATAACTTCAGTCCAGTCTGGTTTTATTCCAGGAGTTTTTGAATCGTTTGCTGTAAAAATCAGTAAAGCTTAATCAGATAGCTGAAGAGCATAGGTTCCAAATTTTAAATCGGCATAAAAAGGTGGATGCAAAATTCTATGACCAATTTCTTCTAGTTGAATGGCTTGAAAGAAACTTTAGCTACCTACCTATAATTCTACCGTTTGACTTTTCAGAAATTTTGAATATTTTTTAAATTACAGTGTATTTTATATTCTGACTCATTTGAGGATGTGACGTCATCAAATTTCTAAATCGTAAACCAGAAGAGTGAAAGACTTGTGCTTGATACCATATTGTAGACATTCATAAACTAGATGAAAATCATTCAATGTTTCTTCAAAAAGTTTAGAAATTACGACGGTCTTAACTTTTTTTTTAAAGTTTCTTCAAGACTTGAAAGAGAAGAAAACTCTTTAATTTTGAAAACTATTGAAATTTTCTGAAAGATCCAACGGTAAAATTAAAGCAAAGTACCGTAAAAGCTCCATTAAGCCCCCTCTCTAATAAGCCCCCCCCCCCACTCTGGAGGGTCCAAAATCTTTCAAGCCGTACAATTCACAGAAATACCGGGTGTCTCAAAATGATGTATTATCGTTTGATTGCTTATATGTCCATAACCGATGAAACGATTTTCAAAAACTGGTAAAACCACAACCAACATCTTAACATCCAATTTAGCCTTTAGGCAATCAAATAAAACGAAGTTTTTGAAAATCCGTTCATTAGTTATGGACATACAAGCAATCAAACGATAATACATCATTTTGGGACACCCGGTAGGTCAGATAATTTTACACCAACCATTCTAAAGATTAGGAACCTATGCCAAAATCCAGGGGACTGGGGACGCTGGATGAATGTTTAATTTGTCACGGTGATTTTTCAACTTTTAAGCAAAAAGTTTAAAGTTGAGAACTTACATATATTGCTGAACAGGAAGCCACTGTCATTGCAACAGCAACAACATAATCCAGATGCTATCTTTATATTTTGTAAATGTACTTCAGAATTGTGATCTAAAATGGAAGTTGAAAATAAATAAATTTGAGAAAATCCTAGTCAAGGAAAGGCATGGCTTGTCAATCAATATCTGATGAAAAGAGGAAGAAATATCTGCTTCATCGTGTTTCCTTTTTTCTTTTTGTGTTTGTTTTCTTAGTCATGGGTTGGAAAAATAGGTTGGCATCGATATCTAAAATAAGATGAGCATGTTGAGATTGCAAACGGGTTCAGTTTAGTGTTGGACAGAAAAGAAGAACGGAAAATCGATAAAAATTTGCGCTGCAAAATCCATTAGACAGGGAATTTCCCATCCATAACTATACAGCAACCTGCCTAAACTATGATTTTATGCTTGATTCGTACTAAATCGACCATAGGAATTAAAATTAGACTGGGTACATTTTGAATTTTGGCAGGAAGTGCCATTTTTGATGACGCAAATAACGGTCATTTTTAGAATTAATGTCGCTATAATTATTTGTGTTTAAGTCTAGCGCGTTCGAAAATACTGTAGTTAGACAGCATTTGACGCAACCTTTCGATTAATATATAAATATTTTGATTTTGACGGAGTTTACACATTTTTTCATGACGTCATCGTTCCACCGACGTTATAATTGAGCTTATTTTGGAATAATTTCATCTCAAATTTGTTCCTTGATTTTCGCTAACAAGATGCCTGCAACCATATTTTGGCAGCAAAGGTTTAACGATAGAGGATTCCAAGAATAAACCGTATCTCTTGGACTTATTTGCAATAACAAGAGGGTCGGATGGAAATTGACTTATTAATGGCACCAAAGATTTCTTTTGAAAAATTTACCAGATGAGTAAAAAAAAAATTCCCATTTGAAAGGCCCTGCTCCCTGGATATCAAGATAATAATACAAGCAAATATAACATTTAATAGTGGACATGTTCGAATCCATTCTAAAATTCAGTTGATTGAGATCAGACACTCCGTTTTGAAAGCATGAAATATTTTCTCGAGAAAACTCCTTCAAGAAACCTCCAAGATAGGCCTAAAATCACTACCAAGGTTTTCTAATAACTCTGCCTTACAGCAAAGACGTGAACGCATTTTTTAGCAAGCGTTATTCTCTTGACACGACAGTGTTATCCATTTGAGTATAACAACATGTCAACAAATGTTAACGAGCTCATTTTCGAAGTTTTAAACATCGATTTGACCAACTTGCAACATAAAAAAGGGATTCTAATTTCTTCGATGAAAATTATATTTTGATGAATCGATCATGATAATTTCAAACTAAGCCAAACTAGAGCAGAACATGAAGCTTAGTTTTAGCCAGGACTTAAAGCATTACAATTCACCAAAAGAATCTACAAAGTCTTATGATTGAAATTTACAAGACCATGAACCATCTAAATCCTTCATATATTGGGGAGTTCTTTGTTGAAAAGAACATACCTTACAATCTCCGCACCAAAGAGCTATGCAGGCTTCCATCAGCACAGTCACGTCGATATGGACTAAATTCTCTTTCGTTTAGAGGTAGTCTCCTGTGGAACACTCTAGATGATGAACTAAAGAGAGCTGATACCTTGAGAAGTTTTAAAGGGGGTATAAAAGAATGGGATGGCAAAAGATGTAAATGTTTAATTTGTAAATAATTATATACCAACTTTAAATAATGTTATGATGATGATTATTTGGTGTTCAGTCAGCGAAAAAAAATTCGAAAAGAGCTACTAACTTGTTGTTTTTCTATTTTCACAACTGTGTGCAACAATACTCCATTCTATGAGGGCATCACGTGGTAATCTTGGAACTACGACTGCTTGAAATACATGGTTTGAACAGCTTGATTCCTGCAAGAGAAACCAATGTGAAAAAATTGATTATCTAGTAACGAATACAGCAAATACTGCAGAGTGCATTGACGACACAAAACGTCTTCCGAACTGAAGGTGAAAATATGGTAAAATTGTGATTTGGAAAAGCATATTTTCAGCAACAGCATCCTTGACTATCGAATTCTTAACATAAGGAATATTTTGTAATTCTAACATGCATATGAAGTCTTACAGTACAAGCATTGTGCATATTAACATAGTTTTCCTGCATGAGAATTCTTTGAGAATCGTTTTAATTTCTCAAGATTTCTTGCTGAAGAAAATTTAAATTCTTTCAATCTTTCATTTGGCTCAAGAAATCTTATCAAAATGTGAAGAGATGTTGAACAATTCTAAGGAAGTATTCAGAATTCTTCTAATGTTAATGCATGCCAGATCTGTCCTGCGCAAATAATAGTGTAGCAATAGATCAAGGACACAAGCAAGAAAGTTTCTTCCCTCGTGATTTCGTAAAAAAAAATCAGCTTCCAAATCAGGCATCTCTTAAAGACACAAATCATCACTAGTTTAAAAACTACATCCAGTAAAATATGCAATATCTATCTGCCTTCGCACGAAGGCAACACCAAACTAAGAACGATTTAAAGGCGCCTTTGCAACCAGCACGTGCCTTGTTTTTGTTGGCATCCATTTTCACAAGCCATAAAAATGAACACTGGGCTCAAATCTTTAAAATGTCGGTGTAAAATTCTATTGCAGTTTTCTTTGAAACAAATGGCTTGGAAGGAACTAAGGGCTCTTTGCTGTAAATCTGCCGTGGCAATTTATTGATACCTTGATTAGTTTCAATATAGCGGCATATATCAAATTTGAAGCAATGACGTCATCAAATTTCTAAATCCTAAACTAGAAAAGCTACAGATTTCTGCTTGCTACCATATTGTAGACCTTCCTAAACTATGGTTTTCTTGAAGATTATATAATGTTTCCTCTATTAGTTTAGGTTTTACGATGATTTAAATGTTTTCAAAATTTTCCATGACTTTTTTCAAAAATAATCAAATTGCCGCCATTTTGAAAAAATCAAGATACCGAAAAATTTCCACGGCAGATTTACAGCAAAGTACCATGAGTTCCTTTGAAGCCATCCAGTTGAAAGAAAACTGCTATAGAATTTTACACCGACCTTTTTAAAAATTTGAAGGATTTGAGCCCTATGCTACAAAAATGGCAACAATAAAGAGAACATAAAAGGATGCCTCCACAAAGCATGCTGGTGGCAAAGGCCACTCAAAAACGTACCCTAATCAAATTCTTGTGATTTTCCAAAAAGTTGTACTTTTGTGGGTCGCCCGGTACTTACATTATAATCTCTGAAAACGTCTTCAGCAACTGCTACATAACTAGCAGATACAACATAGCAAATGATACAGATCGCATCTTGGACACTGCTTGAAGAATCAATTGCCTTTAGAACTCTGTCAACATGCCGTAATGCAAGATGTGCCTCAGCTTTGATGCCTTGTGGTATTATCGTCATTGATCTTGGTATTAGGCCTATCGATCCAGATGCAAATATCGAAGAACCAACCTGAAAACGTTCATATAAAGTTGTCAGGAAATTCATAAAAGATGTTAAAATACGTTGCCTAGAAGTAATAGCAGAGTCCTAATGATAGTCTTAAAACGTGACCCTGAGCCATTATGAAACACACAGAAAGTTTCTTTATCAGTACCTTTCCTGAAATCTTTTGGCTAAAATTGTTCCGTCCAAAACATTACCAAACTCGCAGTGGCAGCCTGGCATTTTTCGACAAGGGGGGCCGGCAGCCAAATGGCGCTCTTTCATATCAAACATGGTTGTCAAGTTTATGACGAGATTGGCAAATTTCTTACTCTTACTCTTTGACACGTTGAACTGCCCCAGGGGCGGATCCAGACATTTGAGTGACTGATGTAAATGAGGGGTTCTGGGGTTAAAGGCCCCAGGAAAATTTTTCGTGACCACGCCCTTCAAACTCTCGGAAAACATGAGCAACACCCTTCCAGACATTTTCTGGGGCAGGTTGACCTTCCTTTGAAGATAAAGAAATTTTTAAGATACAATGCCTGCCAAACGAATTGGAACACCTTTGCTAATTTTGCCGTGCTTTGCGATTCCCCTTTCCCCCTCAGAACAATGTTGCTCTGTAACGATAAAAATGGGGATAACAGAACGATCCGCGACTCTTGTGGAATCCTGCAACAATAATCTTGCAAATCAACATTGTTTTGGGGGTGAAGGGGTGCTCAAACTAATCGCTATGGATAGAAATAGGGATTATCAAGAAATGGCCTGAGTGTTCCAAGGACATTTGGCAGGTATTGTACGTTTGAACATCTATTTTTCGAGAATTATTAAACAGGTGTACTTTTCTGGGACATCCTGTACATTTGGCTTTTTCCATTTTTCCATTTGTCGAAAATTTACCAAATTATTATTAAAAAATGGCAAAAAACAGATACATCTATTTGGGACACCCAGTACATCTGAAAGTTTTCAGTAACACTAACCTTCACTGCTTGACTATATGGTCCTATATTTGCTGGGGCCCAATGGGATATACTTTGAACATGTAGAGTCTTTCTTCCATACGAGGCTGATTCATCATGGTTGTTAGTGTCATTCACTGCATAGCAATCCAGATGGAAAATTTCACTATCAGTCATTGGGATCTCTACGCAAACCCTAAACACAAACAAATTCTGTCACTGAAGATGCTCGTTGCACATAAACTGATGATATGGTCGTAGTTACCGCTATTGAAATACTGCCGGACGCTCCTAACTACGACTCATAATCAAACGCCATTATTTTGAAATGACTATGACTGCCTCGTTTGATAAGGGCCTAGGCAGAAAATCACAAAACATTTGTAGTTTTCAAATGAAACACATAGATTTGAAAACTTCACAATAAATCAGTTAATGCATAGCGAAAGCAGCAAAATAGTACCTACGTACAAGATTTGATATTGTCGCCAACTGTTTTCATGGTATTCTTGTTCGTAAGACTTTGCTTTGTCCGGCTAAGCTCCCTGAAACTCTGCTTTGATCTTTACGGGGATGGTGGCAAACTTTAATTGAAGATCTGAAGAGCACCATCATGCAAAAATTTGGCGAGAATCTTTTGCCGTTTATGTTGTCACAATCTTCAGACAAACGGGGCACAATTTTTTTGGGACACCCTGTATAGTCTTTATATATATATATATAAATCTCCCGTTTGCATTTCATTTACATACAGAATAGCTTGAGATCAAACAAAATAGACCTGTTCATGCACAATAAAAGTTGATCAAGCCTTTTAAAATCCTTACCTTGCAGGTGGATTGACAGTGAAATATTCTCTGTAAACCTCATTGATACTAGCAAACAGAGCCATGCTTCGAAGGAACAGATGCATTCTAACACAATCTTTCAGCTCGTATCCATTTTGAGAGAGAAGCTCTAAACGCAAATGAAAATATAAAATCATCAGTGATTTTCAAAAATATTATTGATACGATTGACGTATTAATCTCACATATGTATCAGTGTAATTAAATGAATTTTTCGAAAATCTCGTTGAAAAAGAGAATCATTTTCGCCTGACACTAGTCATACATTTTCAGATGAGATCCTAAAAACACGAGCAGAGAATATTCATAGTGTACAAAATGAACTTGAGAGAGCAATTTTGCAAACACAATTGGAGAGCAAATTCATACAAGTAGTGGACGGTTTCTTATTCGACTTTGTCCTCATAAGCGTACGAACTAGGGCAGCCCCCCCTCCTATGTTGGAACAACTTTCAAAAAATCAGCTTTCGCGGGCAAAAATCCACACTTAGTCGGGCAAAAATGTTGATAAACATGGATTATTTATCGGGCAGTCCCCCTAGCTATTTGCTATTATCAGTGATCAATGTCAGTCGAATATGTTCAGCAGCTCCATACTCACAAAATAAAACTGTACATTTGAGGTATCTTGCAATGAAAACGTACAAATTTAGGGGTATAGATTATGAAAAAGCTAACCATTTCAATTTCCAAAATGGCCCACCCCCATCACATCGATGTTTGCTAAGATATTTCACAGACCGTGAAAAATTTGAACTGAACGCATGGTCTTATAGAGTATCCAGAGAACTTATGCAAGCTTTACCCTTTAATTTTTCAAATGCTTTTCTTGCCACTTCTTGAATTCCAGTTTCATCTTTTTGTTCAGCAACCAATCCTTGGATACTGATGTGACGCCCATGTTTCTTTATAAATGGCAATGAAATCTCTAGGGTGGAGCAAAGGATGAAAAATCAAATGTAATTCAGTGAAATCTTTTCTGCAATTTGGGCAAAACTTTGACGAAACCACTTTCACTACGAGATAGAACTCATATTAAAATGATTATGCAAAATGAGTTGAGGAATGTCAATCAAAAATATTATGAAATCTTTAAAATTTAAAAATGAGCCGAAACAATGATTTCAAACGAGCTAGTTGTAATTTTGATTAAAATACTGGATGTAATATGCATTTATTCGTTTTACAATCTTCATATGGGGTGAAAATATTTAGTTACAAAATTACTTAACAATGTGCCCTGTAATATGACGTTATAGCCACGATGCATCTTTGTACAATATCGAGGTACGATCACAAACATGAGGAGAAATCCGTGGTCGATGACATAAATCCTACAAATGAAAACCTTGTAAATAAGGAAGGAAAACATAAACAAATTTATGGGGTGTCCCAAAAAAGTCAACGAATTGAGTTGGGCATAAAAATGAAATTTAGATTCAATCAATGGCTAATAATTTTGAAACATGCTCCTCCACAGCTAAATTGAACATAGATACATCGTTGGTTGATGCTAGTGCTTTGAGTCTGGAAATATTGTCACTGAAAGTTGAAATTTGCTGTTACCTCCAAACCAGAGCTTTGGCGTTTGGCCTTAGTAGATTCTCACAGTACAGCAAATAAATCACCAACAACCTTGATAAAATGTGAACAAAGATTAGATCATAATATAGTCTATTTTATAGAGCTCACTTTTTGTGCAGTTTTCAAATTTTTCCTTGATTTTAGTGTTTACTTTCCATGTGTTTAAGGAATTTGCTAAGGCCAAATAGCCAAAATCGTCTAAGTTTTTTTGGTGATGCCATGGAATAGCCATAGTATTTTGCATTTGGTGGCATCGTCCTTGTAGTGTAGTTAAGTATTTTGTTGGTAGCGCAACTAGTAAAATTGTATTGTACATTTTTATGGAAGTGAAGTGAAGGTGAAGTTGCGGTTTTTAGCGCCAAGCGCTGGGATCGCAGAAGTAGAATAGGTCTAATCGAGTCCGCGACCCCTTGTCAGACGCTGAAGTGATGGGGCTCTACCTGGGATCGAACCCGGTCCACCTGGCTGTTCTGGCTGCAATGTCAGAGGATTACACCACTGCGCCACAACACCTTTATTGGAATGTAAAAGGAAAAAAAAATAGCCAAAATTCTGGCTTGGAGGTAGCCGCAAATTTGAGCTTTCAGGATTAAAATTTCCACGCTCAAAGCACCAATACCAACCAACAAGGTATCAACCTATGTTCAAGCCAACTATCATGGCTCGCTTTAAAAATGTTTAGCCATTGATCAAAGCCAAATTTTCTTCCCTAGGCCCAACATATTCGTTTACCTTTTTGTGACAGCAGGTAAATAATCTTTTATTTGGAATAAGACGTTAGGAGCTTTCAATTACTTTCATACCATGGCCGGATGTAAATATCCATCAAATACTCACGCACCATTTGGGTTATGGCGGCAGCTTTTATTTGGTATGCGTAGAGACTGGATGATTTGGTTCTATGAAGAGAAGACATATTGCTGCTTCTAAAAATGTACACTGAAAATGATCATTCAACATTCGGTGCCAGACACTAAACTTGGGATGAGAATCGCTGCCCTACAACATACGACGTACGCAATAATAATGATTCTAAACTTGCCATGCTTTACTAAATCCCAATCTTCGCCAGTTTGTGGTGTGAAAACAGCTTAGAGCGGAAAAAGCTCATTTGCCTACTTACCAGTTTTTTATCTCCAGGTGACTTGATAGAATTGTCAGCATTACCACCAACCAAACAAAATTTTCGTTGGCTGTCGAATGATGGACACTTGCAGATCTCAAGTCGCTGTTTGAGAGGCGTACTTTTTCCCTGAAAGCAAAATATCACGAGCTTGAAATTTGGTGCTAATCGCCACAAATGGTGGAAAAGGCATGATCTTATTTCTTTAAATATCATAACTTAAGATTTACATACAAACAAGATTTGGAGAAAAAAATGCAGTGAGGAAAACGAACAAAATTCATTGGCAGCAGTTTCCATAATAAGGCATGGCTCACTGATACAAATATGATGTTTGTAATGGGCCTAAAATCGATGTCATACCACCGGCAAGCCAAAAAAAGGTTCAGGCGCTTGAACAATCGTACTACCTCGACTACTGGATGGATTTGAATGAATCGTCTTTGTTTCCATTTTCCTCCCATTTTTATGAGCAAAGAATTCACAGGTAAACTCGACTTTTTCGAAAATTTGTGTGTTGCGAAATGGCTGAAAAAGGGCCTAAACAACTTGATCAAATCATAAGGAATCCCTTACACAGAAGAAGACCCAACGGCATTCAATCTCTCTCAAGAGTTATGGGAAAAACGAATTTTCAAATACATACTAAAGATTTTCGATCCCATGGCAATAAATCTGCAGAGGAAATCCGATACCAGTGAAAAACTATATTTTTGCCTTGTTCAGTGTGAAACATTTTGCAAACAAGGGATTCTTTGCCTATATATTATTACATAATACATATTGTGTTGCTTCTATTTTTCATCTGTCATAGAACCGATGGACTAAAAACTGCACCCTCAGTTCTATGTCCGATTAAAGAGAATGGTAACAGGGGGTATTGATGGTACTGAGTACTGGCCCCTACGGTACCGGATACCGATACTTTTGGTACTGGATACTGGGTACTGGTAGGAATTATTGTGGTACCGAGGACATTTTTCGAGGACTTGGAACAAGGAAATTATCAATGTTTTCATTCCGATTTTTTCCAAGTATTTTTCTGTAATTTTCTACTTAACGTGGTACTGCTTTCCTGCTCCGATGGTCCCTGGTACTGACCTTACTGGTACTGGGAACCGGACATTTTGGTACCTGGTACTGCCCTTGTGGAACTGTGGTACATTTTACCTGTGACCATCCTCATTAAACGACAAAACGACACTTGGCATCCAATATCAATATGAAACTGACTTTAATTCATTGCTTCGAATTAATTTGCACCAAGTAGGATATTGCAGAGATCATACTAGAGTGTGATAATCTACAGAATCTGATCTCCGTCACGTAGACCTCACTGCAATCTTTAGCGTACCTAGACTAGAAGTTTGCTTGATCTACCAGGTTTTCCAAAAAAAGGTACTCCCGTTTGAAAATTCACCAAAATTTGATTACACGGCCGTTCTTCAATTTTCTTTTTTTGTCAAGTAGATCAAGGGCCAAATTATTTTCCGAGGCATAGCTGATCTTGTAATTAGTTTAAAAATTAGCAAATTTTGCTCTTTTTAGGGCTACCTGGTTTTGAATCATACTGCAAAAAAGCATTGATGATTGGCAGATCAATTTTTTGTGCATGTAAAACTTCTAGTTTGGTCATGAATGACAGAAATAAATGCGCACTATCATTGGAGACTTCAATGATGATAGCAAATCTGAAAAATTTGACTCTTAGCCAAGATTGAGTACTTTGCTCAAAACTATAGCTGAAAATAAGGTTTTTCAACGTGTAATTTTTCTACCTTGCTGTATCAAAAGCAAACATTTTATCATCTGCAAATATTTTTGGGTCTTTGACAAAGCAACTCAAAAAGAAAATTTTATGAAAGGTTTGATGATGAATTTTTGGTGATTTCTTAAACAGGAGTACTTTTTTGGGACACCCGGTACTAAGTAGGAAGTTATGGGAAAAGTAAACTGCACGAATAGGAGATCACATTGGCAAAGCAAATTTATCCAAAAGTTTTGCATTCTTTCACAAATCTATGTAAAATCATATTGTTCTCAAGTAAATATTTCATCATAAGTATGTCAAATGGTTTTCTAACTGAACATAAAGTTTAAAGGTCCCAAAGGAGTTGAGGCCAATGGCTGAGGCAGTCAAAAGAAGGGCCAAAAGTAAAGGCTTTGACAAGAAAAAAAGATCAACAGAATATCCAGCTGAAGGTTCTATCTTGGTGGAACCCAGCCCTACTTCACAACGTCCTCAACTTTTGCACATTTCATTTAATTGAACTGAAGTTGCTGTTGTCGTTTCAGTTGTAGTTGTGGCGGTATCAGGTTAGACTGATTACGTTGTATCCCTGCGGCAAACCTTGCTCAACAGGCTATGCTGACCGAAGCGACATCATCAATTCAAAGAGCACAGACAAACAAGGGACTAAGGTAATCAGTCCAGTATCATCAGTTCATTCAATAGGTCCAAGACTCAATACAGAATCGTATTTTTACTCTTTGACTAAACTAGGATGATGATTTCTATAGAATTACTGTTAATTCCATCAAAGAATGCGATGTATATTCCGTAATCCCCCCCCCCCCCGCTGATGCCATCTTTTCCGTCATCGTTCGTTGCTTGGGTTGGATAAGTTATATGTTAAAACTGCTCTTATCATTGGAAAGAAGTTTCCTTTGAAAAAAAATATTGATTTTCATACTCACAATTCCTTTATCCTCCAAATGCATTGATTTGAATTTAATATACCCAACTGGCGCAAAAGCATCGTCTGAATGAATAACTGTTTCTGTTTCATCGCTGAAATCAGGACAGTATACAATTTCGTAGCTGAAAGAGGGGGGGGGGGAAGCAACGAAAAAGAACAGGGCCGTAGGTAGAATCTTAATGCTAGCTGACAGAGATAGATAGCCAACATAGAGCTGCATATGCGTGTCTAAAATTAGCCTATTGCATTTGACGATTTCGACATATGCGTGGATACTGTTATCTAGAGGAACAATAGAATGCGTAGGCGTTTTGTTTCGTTTCCTTTTTTCGGCCTAAACTCAGCGAAAATGTTTTTTTCATCTAGTGTCGGTATTTAAGCGGTTTTATCGGCTGTTTTCCACAATTTGCGACTATTTGAACGATTTCAATGTGCCGAATGTTAACTGATTAATTCGGAATGTCCCTTAGCCAAATGAATGAAATACATCTCAATGTCAAATAGAATTGAAAATCTTCACTCTATTTTTAGAGACAACGACCATAATCTATCGGAACAGATCAAATAAGGTTTTACAAAACAGGTGTTCTGACCAAGCTTCCATTAGCTATAATTAATAACGTTTCAAGATTATGCTTATCTTCTTCGGTTGTTAACATTCTGTAACTGAACTGCTTTTTAAGGAATATAAATAACTTAAACACTTTACCAACTGAATAAAAAAAGAGATGATTAAATATCAAAACGCAGTTTTAAACAGTTTAAGTGTTATAGCTAGACTGATGACATTCGTCTAAGTTTCACTTGATTGAATTGAATTGTTAAAAACAAGGACTCTATATTACACCGGGCGAGTCATAAAAACATATCAACTGCTTGAAAAATCGTGCAGGTAAATAAATGCAATCAAACCCTAAAATGTTAGATCCATCATCTTACTGCGGCTTTAATATAATTTTCAAGATTTTTCTCACAATTTTAAGTTCATTATTTCTTCCTGAAATTAGGAATCAGCCAAAAGTTCTAGATTCTCGATATGCCCATAGAGAGCAGAATCTGAGCATAGGTTCCAAATCTTTATCTCGGCGTAAAAAAAGGTGGGTGTAAAATTCAATGACATATTTCTTCTGATTGAATGGCTTGAAAGAAACTTTAGAGACTTATCTATAATCCTACCATTGGACTTTTCAGAAATTTTGAATATTTTTGGAAATTACAGCGTATTTTACATTTCAACTCATTTGAGAGTGTGACGTCATCAAATTTATAAATCATAAACCAGATGAGTGACCGACTTTTGCTTGATACCATATTGTAGGTATTTATAAAGTATGGTTTTCTTCGAAATTATTTCATGTTACGTTAAACAGTTTAGAAATTACGATGGTTTTAAGTTTTTTTGAAAATTTTTCTTGAATTCTTGAAAAAGAAGAAAAACACTCCAATTCTGAAAATAGTGAAGATTTCAGAAAATTCCAACGGTAGAATTATAGAGAAATAACAAAAGTTTCTTTGAAGTCATTCAGTTCAGAGAAATAGGTCACTCAATTTTACACCAGCCTTTTTAAAGATTTGGAATCAATGCTCAGAATCTGGCCTGTTCACTGCCACGTAGATTTTCACTTTTTGATGTCTCGTATTGATGAGAAAACATAATTAAACTTCAACGGTATCCGTATCATTAAAAAGTAAAGCATGAGCTGAGAAAAACATGATTTTTGCCATTTTAGTCGTTGAAAGGCGAATCAAATTGAACCATTCACTCACAGTTTTAGGCAACGCATGCGTCAAGAATTAATAACTCCTTGAAATTTAATCTAAACAATGTTGCTGATTTCGAGGGGCATTTCACTCCCAGAAAGTCTCGCACACCTTTGGCCAATATCCTTTTGTTTTAAAAAAATCCACCAAAAATTTCGCAAAAATCCTTTTGTTCTGAAAAAATCTCGTACTTTTTTGGAAAGATGCCCCTCGGCTGATTTGAGGCTTTGAGATTTGAAGCTCAAAGGTAGCTTAGCTATTGTAGTGATACAGAGAAAGATATCTCAGCTATTCTGATAAAATTTAAGGATTCTACAAACTTGTACCGGGTGACCCGGAAAAAAGTGACCCAACAAAATCTGTTATAGAAAAAAAAGTAAGTGGCAAATTTAGATATTTTTAAATGTGTTCTGTCGCTAAATGACTAGCCTACATTATGAGTATTTTTCGCAATTTTTTTGGGCACAGGATAGTTCCCGAATTAAGGATTTTGAGGAAAAGGGCAGGCTTGAAATTCTCAAAAAGTCGTCAAAAACAGAGGATCGATTTGAAGCCATTTCAGATCTTCAAAACAACGAGGAGCGTGTTTCATTCTGCCTGAGAATATTTTCAAGTACCTAGGGACTATAAACTTGCCCTGAAGACTTCCGATTGGGTTAACTATCCCCATGTTGAAATGAAACACGCTCCGCATTGTTTTGAAGATTTGAAATGGCTGTAAATCGATCCCCTGTTTTTGACGACTTTTTGCGGATTTTAGGCATGCCCTTTTCCTCGAAATCCTTAATTTTGGAAATCTACCGTGCCGTAAAAAATTGCGAAAAATACTCATAGCATAGGCTAGTCTTTTAGCGACAGACAAACGTTTGAAGCATTTCAATCGGCCACTTACTTAATATTCTGTAACAGATTGCGTTGGGTCACTTTTTTCTGGGTCACCCGGTAGAACTTTTTTCGGGCACGTGGTATACTTACATAACAATCCTTTTCACGAAAATTGGGCAATCAAGTGTCATGGTCTCGTATTCCCCACCTTCTCCACAAATATTCACACCATATTTTCTACTCTATGAAAAATGCCAAAATAAGATAATTTAATAACAAATATTCAAACCATGTTTTTGTAAACAATGAAAAATTGAAAATACGATAATGATATATCTGAAAGCCATTGCAAATATTCAAAACATGTTTTTGCATCCCATGAGAAATTGAAAAATAAGATAATTCAAATTCTAAAATCCAGCAGTGAGATGATAAGCACACTCTACGAAATATTAGTCTCTTGATGATTAAAAAAATGCATATTTGTTCATATCATTCCACGATACAAGACTAATTAAAATAACTAATGATTATGCTTGTATGGTGTCTGACACAAGGTCACCTGACATGGAGAGATATACAAAGTTCTTTCGTATTTTCAAGTCGTTTCTCTCCTCAGTTTCTCTGTGCTTTCCTACAGAGTGCTTTGTTCGATATCAGCAATTTCTAATCGAAAGGAAGGAAAGTTGCGCTGTTTGAATCGAAAAGAGAGCGCAACTTATTTGATTAACCATATGCCAAAACAACAGTGGTTCCAAATCTTTCAAAAGATTGATGTAAAATTCTATAACCTACTTTTCTGAACTTGCAATAAGCTTGCAAAAAGCTTTACCTACTTCCCAAAAATTCTTCCGTTGGACTTTTCTAAAATCTTCAACATCTTCACAAGTAGAGCATCTTTTTAAGTCAAGAGGTTGAAAAAATACTTAAAAGAATCGTAGTCTCTAAACTTTTTGAGGAAACACAGAATATCTTTCAAGAAAACCATAGTTAATGAATGTGTACAATATGGTATCAAGCAAAGTATGTCACTATTCTGGTTTACAATTTTGCAGGAATTTGATGATGTCACATCCTCAAATGAGTTCAGATATAAAGTACCCTGCAATTTCGATAAATGTTCAAAGATTCAAGAAAAGTCCAATAGTAGAATTACTGCAAAGTAGCTAAAGTTTCTTTCAAGCCATTCAATTCAAAGATATAGGTCTTAGGACTTTACACCATCATTTTACACCAATTTAAAGGTTGGGAGCTTATGCTTTTAAAAGATCTAGCTCGACCCGCTCCTTTCAAACTGACTGCGTAGTTGACAAATAACTTAAATTAAGGTCTGAATTTGTTGTCACCTAGAAAGTATGTGAAGCAATTTAAGTGTCATCAGACCAAAAACGAACTATCGCCATCCTCAAAATGCAAATTAAGAATAAAGTTAACCATGCAAAATTTTAGGAATTTCATAGACTGACGAGATAGTCCCAGTTATCACAACAACAACAACAACAACAACAACAACAACAACAACAACAACAACGACAAATTTGTTAGTCCATCAGTCTATCAATAGCGATAACTACGAACTTGTAATCAGTCTAGCAGTTTTTTACCAAATTTGGGTTTTAGTTGACTCCAACCCAGAGTGCAGAAAAAGGTCAAACTTCCTCCGGATACCAATCTCGTTAGCTAAACCTTCCTAATTTTCTGAATTAAAAAAAAAAATTCTAAAAATCTCTGAACCTTCTTCAAATCAGACACTACACAACAGACAAAACCTTTCTCCGGCTCACGGTCGTGGAGTCGTGACCTGTTCTGGAATCTGCCCCAACCCTACATTTACTGGTAGTGTTTTACTACACATCTAACAAAGAAACTTGAGATTTCTTAGCTATCTTATGATATTCTTACAACAAACGTTTGAGAAATGAAGGAATGAAACAATATCACTGGCTCCCTAACTATCGAGAAAAGGTTCACACAATTCCATACAGTCGCAGAAGTACTGCAAGGTGTAGCAGAGTGTTGTCAGGTTAATAGCTCTAGCGTTAACCTTGCAACACCTTGCAACAAATGGAAACTAAAACACCATGCATAATTGTACGACAAACAATCTATTGCACTCTGCAATTATATGGAAACCAGGCTGGACTTCGCGATATGGGTATTTTTGCAATTTCGCCATTCTGCAGTTCTCTGTGCAAAAATGTCCACAGAGAAAAGAAGGCAACATAAATTGGTAAAAACATGAGAAATAACCATACCAGTTGCCGCAATGGTGCTTGCATATCCTTTAAACTTGAGAGCAAGTGCTTCTTTGGGGTAAGACCTATGAAGTAAAGAAAAAGTTCGGAGATAACCATGCAAGCTTGATTTTTCAAATATTTTGAATTTATCAAGGGAATACCTTTCTGAAAATATCATGAACAAAAAAATAAAAAAAAACTTATTTCTTTAGCTACGAAAACATCATAATCTATGATAACAGTGCAACTATTTTTCCTTCAACGATTGTTCGAACAGGAGGGCCTGTCTTGAGTCACTCGGTATTTTCATCGTTTCAGACTTCTACCTAGCATCTACCGTGTGTCCCACAAAGTGCTTCCGTTTAAAAAATCACCAACATTTGATTATGAAACAATCATACAATTTTCTTTTTAATCTCCTTTGCCAATGATCCAAATATATCTAAAGATAATGAAATATTTCCTTTCATTGATAAAATGGCATAAAATTACAGATTGATAAACCTTATTCTGAGCTATACTCTTACAAGCAACTTGCCAAAGAGCCATTACATTGAGATTTTCTATTTTCCTTCAAATCTACAATGTTAGTTTACGTTTCTTTTTGACATTTGTGATCAAACTACAGGGTGTCCCAAAAAAATTGTGCCCGTCTGTCTGAAGATTGCGACAAGACGGCAAAAGATTCTCGCCAAACTTTTGCATGATGGTGCTCTTCAGATATTCAATTAACGTTTGCCACCATCCCAGTAAAAATCCGCTGAAAAATGATGAAGCTACGACCTTCAGAAGACCCAATTTGCCTGACGACTGAAACCAGCAGTCGGCCATTTTGCCTTACTATTTTGCAATGATAAGTATCTTCATGTGAGGTAAGAAATATTTTCTGTGAGGTAAGAAATTGTGGAACTCTTCGAGGATTATCGGAACTTTCACGAGAGCTGTGACATTGGAGGCTGCTGTAGCATTTTCATTCCATGAAGCTATTTATCCCTGCAAAATAGTAAGACAAAATGGCCGACCGCTGGTTTCAGTGATCGGGCAAATTTGGCCTCCTGAAGGTCATAGATCCATAATTTTTCAACGGATTTTTATGGGGATGGTTGCAAACTTTAATTGAACATCTGAAGAGCCCCATCATGCAAAAGTTTGGCGAGAATCTTTTGCCGTTTTGTCGCAATCTTCAGACAAACGGGGCACAATTTTTTGGGACACCCTGTAGAAACTTGATGGATGATGCACAACAAAATTATTCTGGTAATCATCGGTATTTTTTTGCAGCATGCTTCAAAACCAGGCAGCCCTAAAAATAGCTAAATTTTGCTAATTTGAAAATGATCATCACAAGATCAGCTAGGAATACAAGGGAGATTGATACCCACGATTGATATACAAGAGAGAATTCGAAACCCACATTCAGTTGCACACATCAGTTGAAGACGAAACAGAGAAGCAAACAAGACAAGAAATCAAGACAAGGATAAAAACAAGGTAGATAAATATGTAATCAAAACGTCCGTGTCGTAACACCCTTGGCTATATCTGAGAAAAACTTTTGGTCTCTGATCTACTTGCTTACAAATAAATTTGAAGATCGGCCATGTAATAAAATTTTGATAATTTTCAAACAGCGTAACCTTTTTGGGACACCCAGCATAGAAAGCCATTAGTTTAGTTGCTAATTAATTATGATTGTTTTATTGTAACCTACCTAAAGCAGCAACTTTAACGAGAACAGCATCGACATGGCTATCAATCATTTCTTGCAATAACTCATCTTGATCTCGTTGCCATAAGTAGGCGAAGCATCTTAGACCAAGCCTTGTACATCTGCAATTAGAATGAATATCTTTAGCATGGCCGCAGGGTAGACATAGTATTTCACTCCCTGTGGCATCATCTCTGTAGTATTGTAGCATAGCTTTTAGGTATATTGTAATTAGTAATATGGTTGTAAATTCTTAATGGAAAAGAAAAAAACACTATGTTGCCAAACACAGTCATGCAAAAAAATTTCATCAAACACTGATCACACCAAACTATTGGAACAGCTCCAAATGGAAGGAAACAAGAAAATAAACATCACAAGTTTTAGAATTCACTTTGAAATTAACATTTTTTTGCAATGAACCTTCTTGGAAATTTGATGTTGGTTTCTCCTGTGTGTTACTGATGGCTAAAATGATAAGATATTAATGTTTGTCATTTACCAACAGACAAAAAAGAAAAATGGAAAAGAGTGTTCAAAATTCCTGGTACGTTTCAATCCAGGCATTTCTAAACAGGCATATTTAAGGCAGTCTTGTGATGTATCAGTCTAAGATTACACTGTTAGTTGGTTTTCTGATAAGCTATACTTCATGCATCAACAAATAATAGACCTTATCGGCAAAGGTGTTTTCCCATTTCAAGTCATGTGACTATGCTCTTGGAAAGTTTGAACATTTTTCTATTTCCTACAATTCACTTCACAATTCAATTCATGTTAATAGACTTTTAGCTATTCTGAAAAGAATCAGAATCGAACGATATTTTGCTACATTTTGTAGAATTTTCGAATGTGCACAATAGTGATAGAAGCTCTGCCACTTGATCGAACCTCACCTATAAAGATGTATAAAAATAACGCTCTATCCAGGCTCTTTTGCAGAATAGCTAAAAGGTCTATTAGTGCATCATGCTAATTTGGTGTAATAAGGTATAGCAAACAGGGATAAGGTAGAAATACCTCACTCACACATTTTCAACTCTAATTCTTTGGTAATCAGAAAGTATTGCTCCAACAGCAACTGCATCAAATTGCACTTCATCCTGGCAATGTAAGATCACATTAGACTGTCTTATACAGTACAGGTCTTGCATATCATGGCACTACTTTCTTTCTAACTAATTTTTTCAAATTCTAGAGAAAATATCTAATTTCTAAAAAATTCTTGGTTACAATTTTCTACAATCTTTCATTCCCTCAAAAATTCTTATCAGGATGTTAAGAATTTGTTGTAAAAACTTTAAGAATCATTACAGGGTTTACCGGGGCAAAATGGGGAAGTTTTGTGAATATTTATCTTAAAAATCGTGATTCACAGATGTTTTATAGCAACAGTTGCTCAAACTACCCTCCTTGATTTTGCCAATGTTGATTATTAATGTTTGAACTCTAAATGTTAGTGTTTTCTCAAGTAAAGCCTGTGGTTTCCATATCATCGCAACAGTCAGCGGGATATCAGAAATCAATCAGTGATGCATCGATTGGCATTTGATTGGAAGACTTGTTTTCATATAATCTGAACAGTCAGCAACTGGTTGTAGACTTGAACCTTTGACAAATAGGGGATTGCTATGCGCATACAGTATGGAAACATGCTTTTTTGCTGTGCTGGGATCAATTTTCAGTCTCTGACATCACCATGCAACCAAAAATAATACTTCTATAAGAATTGTGATTGCAGTGGTCAGCAACTGTACCGCAAAGTGGTGGTGATGGTTGGAAAAGTTGAACTCATTTAAACTCTTCTGATGCATCCCTGTCCTGTCCCCGCATGGTTGGTGATGTTGGCAACAAACTGCTTCAATATCATAATAAGCATCCCTGATGTGTCCCAGAGCTTGCCACAGTGATGTGTTGCCAACCATTACAATCATGTGGAATCAAACTTTAACAACTTTAATGAGGATTTTCAATTGCGTTTTTCTAGCCAAATTTGCCCCTAGCAATCAACTGTTTGTAAAGAGGGCAATAAATACCTGAATGCTTTTTAATAACAACATCAAATCTTCAACTTCATCTTCATTGCTTGCTTCATAATGAAGTTTCTGGCACACTGATGAGCCAGCTATTGTCCTTCTGAACAATGGTAAACCAATGGCTTCTGCATAAAGGTTGATAACATCATGGCCAACTGTCTGGTACATAAAACTGTCAAGTTCATCTGAAAGAAACCAATTAACAAAGTGGTGCAGTGTGGCAGACAGAATGGAGATTGTGCAGCCATGCAAGTAAATTGAAAACTTTGAGCCTTCCCTCTAGCTCCTTGCAACGTTTCTTGAAATAAGCCAGCACTTGGTATCTTCTGCCTGAGGACCTACAGTAAACTCTTGATTTATCATTTTGCAGATGTTGCAAAACATTTCCTTAAGTCAGGTTGATGCATAATGATAGATTCCTCGAGCCTGGACCTCAGAAGAATCTCTGGGTTGTTCATGTTGCTTGTCAAACCTTAAAGCACCATGCCAATCACAATGGCGAATTGTGTGCTCTTGGGCTGTTCCTCTCTTACGACTATTCTTGGAACGATTTAAATTTAAATTGTAAGTGCCATACATAGTGGGAACTCGCTGACTATAAGTCCTTTCCCACTATGGATGGCACGTAGTTAATTAGCCTTGTTGGTTTTGTAAATAGTTGTTGTTTTTAAATGAATAAGAAACAAAAAATGCATAATGTACCGTAGCTGATTTGGAAAATATGCCGCAATTTTCGAAAAACGCGGCAAAAATTGCGGTGAAATGTGCGGCCGCATGTTATAAAATGCGGCCCCACATTGTAACATGCGGCCGCACATTACAATATGTGGCTGCATAAATAATCTTTATATTTTGTTGTTTTAGTCCGCAGTTTATACATATGGTCGGTATTTCATCAAGTTGGGGCATATAAGATACGGCAAAAATTGTGGTGAAACGTGCGGCAACACATCATAAAATGCGGCCGCATCATATAATGTGCGGCCACATTTTAAAATGTGTGGCCGCATACTTTACCGCCAATTTTGTCGAGTTTTGTCGATCCAATTTTCAGTATCCAGCCCGGAATCTTAAACTGCTTGCAGAAACGCTACACGCAGCTCTTTGATCAAATTTTGAAATGTAATAATAAACTTCACAATCCTAATCAAATGCATAGGTAAAAGCCGACGGGTGTAGCCGATGGGACCCTCAATGATCGGTATGATACAAAATTTCTACGAGAAGAAAATTACTTCTGCAGGATTTAAGAGATTTCTTGAAGACAACGCTATGATTTCTGTCAGAAGTCTTCAAGATTTCCAGGCAGAAATATGCATATGTCCCTCATCTATGGAAACAATGAACAAACGTACTAATTTAGCAAAGCAATGACATCTTATCTATCAAACATCTAGCAGGGGTTTCCTTTCACAAATACTCTCTGTTTGCTCTCAGGCTTTTTATATTTCTTAAAATGCACAGCTCCATAGAGAGCATTTTATAAATTACTGACTGCACAACACAAGGAAATACCTTCTCTGAGGTACTTTGCAGACCACGCAGGAAAAATTCTACATTGAAAAGTGCGGCCGCATTTTTACAAAAACGCGGCAAAAATCATGGTAAAACATGCAGCCGCATGTTACAATGTGGGGCCGCGTTTTATAACATGCGGCCGCACATTTTTCACCGCAAATTTTGCGGCGTTTTTCGAAAATGGCGGCATATTTTCCAAATCAGCCACGGTAATAATGACATTCAACTGCATAATGACATCATTTTGTGCAGTTTCTTCTGCTCCGTCATTGTAGCATTAAAATTGAATCTTCAGATTATCAGTTGTTTTGATTTTGGAGCATGTTTCAAATGACTCTCTTGAAGCACAAATTCCCACACATTCAAACCTGTTTGAAGACTTTGAATAATGTCTTGATTCAATCCAGTCTGCACAGTATAGCAGTTCTCAACGAGATCTCGCACTTGCAGACCAATGAAGCAGTGGCATGCTCGTGAGCAAGGTCTTTAATTCCTTCGATTTCAAAGTAGTAAACAACAGATCTCATTCAAAATCGACGTGCACATACAAATTTTGTGAAAATCTTGTGTACGTGCAGTTGCCACACTCTGCAGACTGAAATTCAATATGGTCTTTGACACAAATGCACATGAAGAATGGTAATATATCAATCAAATTTTGATGATTTTTGAAAGAATGCAAGCTTATTTTGACTCAGTTAGTAGGACATATAAAGGAGCGATTATAGAATGCAGGGCCCATTGAAGGTACTCTTTTTTATACACGAGCCACGGACCAACACAGTCTAAAGTATGGTAGAATTTGTAAGCTATGTTATTCTATGAACCAACAACGCACAGACCAACACAGTCATAAGTATGTAAGCTATTATGTTTTTTATGAACGAACAACCCACGGACCCACACAGTCAGAAGTATATAAGCTATGTTTTTATATGAACCAACAACCCACGGACCCACACAGTCAGAAGTATATAAGCTATGTTTTTATATGAACCAACAACCCACGGACCCACACAGTCAGAAGTATGGTAGCGTATAAGCTATGTTTTTATATGAACCAACAACCCACGGACCCACACAGTCAGAAGTATGGTAGCATATAAGCTATGTTTTTATATGAACCAACAACCCACGGACCCACACAGTCAGAAGTAAGGTAGTATATAAGCTATGTTTTTATATGAACCAACAACCCACGGACCCACACAGTCAGAAGTACGGTAACATATAAGCTATGTTTTTATATGAACCAACAACCCACGGACCCACACAGTCAGCAGGGGCGCAACTACGGGGGGGGTCCTGGGGGTCCAGACCCCTGCCCTTTTTTCAAAAGGGCAAAAAAGTGCCCTTTTTAGGGAGAAAATTATGTTAATTTGACGTATTATTGACCGGTATTTGTACGGGTTCTTGCGATGAAGTGTCAATATTTGTTGAATGCTTTCTTGAATTACCAAGATCTTGAACAAAGTTGGAGAATTCGCCATGCTTGAATTGGACTTATTTTTCCGAAATCATCAGCGATTTTCTGAATGCTGAGGCTCAAAAACTTGCAAATACGGCTGAAAATGTCAAGAGATGTCTTACATGGCACATGTAAAAAGCACTACAAATCAGATGCTCAAAGACAAGACTCATTTTGTTAAAAGAAGCCGTTGCAAGAAACTTTTATGACTGGGTGAGTAAAAACAATCCCATTTGAAAGACCAGCGCTGTCTGGAGATCAAGGTAATGATATTGTTCATGTTCAAATTCATTTTACATTTGCCTGACCGAAATCAGCAACTTCATTCCAAAGTTTTCTCAAGAAACAAAGCCCCTTCAACAAACCCTCAAAGCAGGCCGAAAATCTTGATCGAATTTTTTTCCTTGCAGCAATGGCTTTTACGTGCATTATTAGCACGTTTAATCTCTTTGGAATTATGGAAGTGTCATTTCTCTCTCTGAGAGCATTACAGCACAATTCCGGGTGGCTTCGTCCTCTCAAGAGTATAACACAACAGGTGCTCATGCTTGTTGAAGTCATCGCTGTGAAGCAGGAATATTAGGAAAAATTGATCGTCATTTTAGGCCAGCTTTAAAGGTTTCCTGAGGGGGCTTTTCCAGAAAATCCCTCACAATTTTAGAGCGGAGTGGCCGAATTTATTCAGGTAAATTCGCAAAAAGATTTGAACCTGTTCACCATTGAATGATATTTTTGCCAATATTTTCGTTCTCTTATCCAAGGAGCAGTGGCCTTTCAAATAGGGATTGCTTTTTTTTCTCACCCTGTAAAAGAATTGGCCCATGCCCAAAGTTGAGAAACCATACAACAAACTTCAGAGCACAGTTTCTTGTAAAAAGCGTGTACGAGCAGCCTTTTCAGTGTTTCTTGTCTGTCCTAGGAGGGTGTTTTTCATTCTCTTCTAGTTTTGATCTCTTTTAAGATAGGCATTCTCCGATGATCTAGAGAGCGTGATTTTAAAAATTTTCGGGGGCAATCCCCCGAATCCCCTCCCAGCTCGTTTCGTTCGCATTTCCTTTACCGTGTTCTAACTGCTTCTCTTATGTGTTGACATATTTGTTTATTGATATGCTTTAGAGAGATGAACATTAGAAAAATATCCCCTGATTTCTGCCTTCGCTTTTTGAGCTTGAAAAACTGACATCCCAGGCGACACCACTTCTTGAAATGATATGGAGTGTGCCCTTTTTCTGGTTTGGACCCCTGCCCTGTAAAATTCCTAGTTGCGCGCCTGGTCAGAAGTATGTAAGCTATGTTTTTATATGAACCAACAACCCACGGACCCACACAGTCAGAAGTATGGTAGCATATAAGCTATGTTTTTATATGAACCAACAACCCACGGACCCCATGCCAAAAATCGACGGGAAACAGTATTCTTTCACTAAAACACTTTTAATCTCGAATTTATCTCGAAAACTCGCAGAATAACGGCCCTTTCTTTTTTCAAAGCTGTGGTGAAAAACCGAAAATTTCCACTTAGGCCCTTTTTTCTTCTCAAATGGATTGGGCTCGTTTTCCTATTAAATGCACTTGCTAACTCGAGGTTAATGATGAAATACCTTAAAAAGGGTTCAAATAATGTCCTCCAAAAGTTTGTTTTGAGTTTCGACATCTGTCCGCTTCAGAATCGGCCAAAGTCGATCGGGCATTTTTCGTCGATTTTTTGTAAAATTTTCATGTTGCCCCCTGTCGATAAAGGGGCAAATACGTTGCAGGCCTTTTAATAAGCAGCAAAGACTTCGAACTTCCTTTTGATAAACGAGCAATACATGGACCCCTCTCATTACTAAACGGCAGATACTTTGAGACCCCATTCAATAGACAGCAGCTACTTTGAGCCCCCGCTCGATAGACGGCAAATATGTTTAGCCCCTGTTTGATAAACGGCAAATACGCTGTGCCCCCTACCGACAAAAAGCAAATACGTGAATCCCACTGTCAATAAAGGGGCAAATACGTTGTACTCCTTTTAAAAATCAGCAAATATTCCATTTGATAAACGAGAAATAAATGGACCCCTTGCATTACTAAACGGCAGATAGTCTGAGCCCACGCTTGATAAACGGCAAATACGTTCTGCCCCCTACCAACAAAATGCAAATACGTTCTGCCCCTTGCCGATTAAGGGGCAAAAGAGTTGTACTCCTTATTTCTCGTTTATCAAATGGAATATTTGCTGCTTTTTAAAAGGAGTACAACGTATTTGCCCCTTTATTGACAGTGGGCTTCACGCATTTGCTTTTTGTCGGTAGGGGGCACAGCGTATTTGCCGTTTATCAAACAGGGGCTAAACATATTTGCCGTCTATCGAGCGGGGGCTCAAAGTAGTTGCCGTCTATTGAATGGGGTCTCGAAGTATCTGCCGTTTAGTAATGAAAGGGGTCCATGTATTGCTCGTTTATCAAATGGAAGTTCAAAGTCTTTGCTGCTTATTAAAGGCCTGCAACGTATTTGCCCCTTTATCGACAGGGGGCAACATGAAAATTTTACAAAAAATCGACGAAAAATGCCCGATCGACTTTGGCCGATTCTGAAGCGGATAAATGTCGAAACTCAAAACAAACTTTTAGAGGACATTATTTGAACCCCTTTTAAGGTATTTAATCATTAACCTCGAGTTAGCAAGTGCATTTAATAGGAAAACGAGCCCAATCCATTTGAGAGGAAAAAAGGGCCTAAGTGGGAATTTTTGGTTTTTCAAAATACATTTAGCCTCTGTTGGATAGATGGCAAATAATTTTAGCCCCTGTTCGATTCTCTCTATCGAACGGGGGCTCGGGGCAAATACGTTGCAGTCCTTTTAATAAGCAGCAAAAACTTTGAACTTCCATTTGATAAACGAGCAATACATGGACCCCTTTCATTACTAAACGGCAGATACTTTGAGACCCCATTCAATAGACGGCAAATTCATTGAGCCCCCGTTCAATGAATGGCAAATACACTGAGCCCCCGGTTTATAGACGGCAAATACTTTTAGCCCCTGTTTGATAAACGGCAAATACGCTGTGCCCCCTACCGACAAAAAGCAAATACGTGAATCCCCCTGTCGATAAAGGGGCAAATACGTTGCAGTCCTTTTAATAAGCAGCAAAGACTTTGAACTTCCTTTTGATAAACGACAAAACATGGACCCCTTTCATTACTAAACGGCAGAGACTTTGAGACCCCATTCAATAGACAGCAACTACTGTGAGCCCCCGATCGATAGACGGCAAATATGTTTAGCCCCTGTTTGATAAACGGCAAATACGCTGTGCCCCCTACCGACAAAAAGCAAGTACGTGAATCCCCTTGTCGATAAAGGGGCAAATACGTTGCAGGCCTTTTAATAAGCAACAAAGACTTTGAACTTCCTTTTGATAAACGAGCAATACATGGACCCCTCTCATTACTAAACGGCAGATACTTTGAGCCCCCATTCAATAGACAGCAAATACTTTGAGCCCCCGTTCAATAAACGGCAAATACATTGAGCCCCCGGTTTATAGGCGGCAAATACGTTTAGCCCCTGTTTGATAAACGGCAAATACACTGTGCCCCTACCGACAAAAAGCAAATACGTGAAGCCTCCTGTCGATAAAGGGGGCAAATATGTTGCAGGCCTTTTAATAAGCAGCAAAGACTTTGAACTTCCATTTGATAAACGAGCAATACATGGACCCCTTTCATTACTAAACGGCAGATACTTTGAGCCCCCATTCGATAGAGAGAAAATACTTTGAGGCCCTGTTTGATAAACGGCAAATAAGTTCTGCCCCCTTTCAATGAAGGCACATGATGCTTATTGCGTAACTTTATAATTAACAATTATGTTTATTATACTATTGCACTCAACTGGTTTCCATGGAAAGAGACATTATTCTTCAAAACAGAAGTCGTTTTCTTTTGTCACACAGTAATTGCCATGGCAATTACCATGAATGGAAAGAGGCAGTGAATAATGCCTGGCGAAGTAGACGATCCTGATGCTGCTTCTTTGTCTTTGTTTTTCTCTGCAGTACTATTGCAGGGCTGTGACAGTGTTTGGAAGGAAAGATTAAGACTAACAGTACAGTGCATTAATGATGTGGCGTAACTTTCAAGATTAGTGATGTACCTACAAGCTGTGCTTGAGCCTCCTCGGTGAGTTTGAAGCTATGAGGGCCTAGTAAGCCTAAATCCAAATCTTCACTACTTATACACATTTTTTATAAGAAACTAAGGTCCGGGGCTGGTAGGCAGTTTCTTATAATTTCGGGGCCATTTTGCTACCAACAGTTTCTTACTTGTTTCTTATATTTTTAATGCTGGAAGTGTAAAGTTAATTTTGTTTTGTCAAAAGGGCTCCCAAATTACTTTGTAAGATCTCAAAACAAGTAAAAACATAATTCGCACTCAAAACAATGTAGAAACAGTTGCTATAACCGTACACTGTCAAAAACATTTTGAGTGTGATAGGAAAATTAAAACTCACTGAAGAGGCCGCCGAAGGGATGTGAAAACTTTGAGAACAAAAACACGAAAGGTGAGTGTTGAAAATAATGGTTTTTTTAAATGAAGGTATGAAATTACGGCCTCCGAAATTACCCGAAATTCCCGAAATTACGATAAACGCTGGTGAAAGAAAACATAAAATAAAAACTGTAAATACAGTTTTAATACAGTTCCTTAGCTTTTTAAATTCAGTTAGGGTTGTTTCTTAGCTTTCGAACCAGAACCAGCCCTACAGTACCTATTGGTGTTGCCTCATTTGTTAAAAAGAGTGTTGTAGTGTGTTAGTAAGAAACAATAAGCTTCCTTTGTTCAGAACAATGTACGTGCAATGTTTGTACATAATTACCCACACAACACTATCAGACTACGTGCTAATTGCTCAAAATAACAATGACCGACTGTGTGGGTTGTTGGTTGCCACTGTGGATAGCTTGCGTGTGCATTCACTCGCAACTATAGAATTGTGTCAAACTCGCTACTCGCAGCCATAATAAAAGGTTCTCGCAGGTAAGAACAAAAGACCTATTGTTAATTTTGCATCTCTCGCAGCACTCTCGCAGCTTTTTAAAGTCTACTCGCAGCTCGCACCTTCAAATTTGTTTCACTCGCTACTACGCGTAGGCCAAATCATGCATGTTTTCCAACCTGGAATGGGCGGACAAGTCTTCCAATTCATCAAAATTTATTGAACTGAAGAACATTCATCAAAAAGTAATGAAGTCTCACCTTACAAGTCCTACAACTTTCATTCTCTATTCGTAACGCTGAGCTCCTTCAATTTCTGCAAGCATCACACAGATGGACTGTTGTTTGTGTGTACTGTTTCGTTTAGGCCCATGGTTAGGAGGCCTAAAAACATGTTTCTGGAACAAACGTCAATACGAGGCTACCGCGGTTTATTTACATTTGGTACGAGGCTGCCATGATTTTCAAGGAACTTTTTTACTTTTTGACTCACGGAACGAATGCGTGTTAACTGAGAGTGGAACTTTGGTGTCGTCCAAATTTCCATTGTTTTTTAATGAGATTTTATTGTTGTCTCATTTTTTTTTGAACAATTCTTTTTTTGCGATGTTACTTTGCGTGATTGATTAATTCTTTTTGACTTATTCTTCTCGACAAATCCTTTCGAAATACAGAGAGCTTATCATATTATGAACATATGATTCTTTCAATATTTTCAATCGACTTCTATTATGGATATTGAAGTATGAAATAAAATGAAATAAAGATGAAACTGGAAAGAATATTGAAACGTAGACTCACTACATCGTTCCAGTTATCGCTACAACAATAACTACAAGAACAACCACTTTTACATTTTAAACATTTTTTGCATTGAATTGTTTGTCAAACTGTTGAGCTTGCACCACTCTATCAGTAGCGATCTCAGTACGGTAGCGATATATACAATCAGTCTGAATGAACTGTATCCGGAACGAATCGAAAAGATGGAAGCTCGCAAGAGAATAGTTGAATTGTCAATGGTCTATGAATAAAAGTCGCCCATTCCTTATTCGCAAACTTGAATTAGGATATTTTTATTTGAATGCATGTTTAATGCTGGTTGACACGCCTCAGGTCAGAAATAATTCCATGATGAATCAAAATTTACTTTTCTCACCATCTGCAAATCAAGAATTCAGTTTCGCTGGCTTCGTTATCATGGATTTTGAATGAGAAATTTTTAATGACACCGGTGGTGTGGTCACTTGAGGCTTTTTGCTTTGATCTACTTTCTAAGCAAAAAGCGACCATGAGGAATTCGTTTGCGCACTTCCCACTATCAAAGTCATCAAAATGCCATACAATAACAGTACAGAAGAAAGCTTTTCTCTCTTTTGAAATATCCCTTGTCAATAAACCCATTATTGTTCGGCCTGCTTCTATCATGGATGAATTATTTCAAAAGGGATTGCAAACGTCACATGATGTGCTCTGGCGAGAAGAATTCAAAACAAGCATTGACACAATTCTAAAAATATTTCGTGGCAGTTGTGAGTTCGCTGCCAGAACTGGGTAAGTTATAGTTATCTTCTTAGAAACTTGTAGAAATTAATCATAATAGAACAGAGGATTCCAAAAGCATTATTTACATTCTCAACGCCACCATGAATTAAGGGAAGTTGAGAATCATTATCTTGCGAATAAGGGAAACAAGCTGTTGGTTAGCATACACTGGCATACGTGTGATTCTTTGGCAGAACATACAAAAAGATTTATTCTTGTTTAGCAAAGATGTGCTGAGAGAGAGAGAGAGAGAGAGAGGGACAATTACACTTTATGTCAAGCAAATAACAGCGAAAGAAATCCTGTAGGGAGCAGGAATTAGCATCTTACCAAAAGATCAAAGATTTTCGAGGAAGTAGAAAAACTTCATGATGATTTAGATCAACGCTTCCTTCGTCTGAAGTATCTCAAGTGATGTGGTAAGAACATAATTCTGCATTTGTTTTAGTACAAATTGTGTACGCAAACTTCCTCTCGTGTTCTTTACGGGTCTTTACGTTGCAAGCATCATTGACGAAGTCAATAAACCTGCGGCCGATTTGTTTAGTCAGGAAGTTTCTAACTTCATTGTGTTTTACCGTTCGTTTAAAAATGGGATCCAATGGTGAGATTCTTTCAAATTCTCATTCTTTAAGTCAAGTTTTAAGTTCTCTAAGTTTCTTAGCGGTTTCTTTCGCGTATGCTCAACTTCTTGATGGCTACATACAGAGACATGAAGTAGGTAGCACCCGTCTGTGGTAAATCGCGACACATTTGTACTGGGGGGGATTCGTCCAGACAAGAGGCACGGCACTCATATTTATCATAAGAAACCTCGTATAGGAGACTCTTCGGGAAGCAAATTAGTGCAAAACTTTGAACGTAATTTACACTTAAAACATTAACCTTTTTTAGAATGTGATAAACTGTGGCATTCAGTTTTTTATGAAAATTAAGAAACTTTTAACTCTGGAAGAAACTTTTAAGATAGAAATCAGGCCCAAGGAGGTTGAGAAGCCTTATTACATTTCAGAGCCAGGTTTCTTATATCAGACAAGAAAGAAAATAAACTTTACAACTGTTTTGGTAACGATCCTCAGACCCACGCATTCTGAAAATTCTCAGGTCAGCAAAAGCCAACAGATCGAAAATAGATTACTCACTGTGACGCCCTCGTATACCTGGTGACCCAATAAAAAGTGAAGTTTTTATGAAAATTCTCCAAAATTTGATTATGTTTTTAAAACACCCCCGTCTAAGTGCCCCGGTACCTTCTACCCCGGTGATTTCCTCGGTGAATTTTTTTCAGCAAAATAGGTCCCCGGACAAGACGTGAATCACCCCGGTATGAAATGCCTCACAAGTGAAACCTCCTCGGCTGCAAATTGGCGAACCCCGGGGAGAATTTTGAGAAAACGTTTCATCGTAGAAACAGTTCCCCGCCAATAATTATGCCGTCCTCGTTGTCGTTGCATAATTGGAACCCCATTGGAACTCCCCGGTGAAAATTTGACCATATATTTCGGTCACTAGGATCCCGGTAAATATCTGACTTCTTCTCATCGGGGCAGTTCTTTCCTATGGAGGTTTTACGGTTAAGGTGGATCTGCACTCAAGGTGGCTCACTACCGAAAATTTCAAAATGACGAAACAGCGATAAGGTGGCTCACTGCCAAGTGAAAATAGGTAAAAACACACACAAAAAACAATTGGTTAAGGTGGCTACCAATAAAACGTTAAGGTGGCTCGCTACCAAAAACTTTCACACACTTGATGTCCTTTCGCCCATGCTGACATCTGTTATATTATGATTTGACCTTCACTGACCCTATTTTGTGAAGTTTCGCTTTCAGATTGCCTGCCAGAGAGCCCAAACACTTTGCGGAATATTTTTGCGAAACCTCCAAGGACTTATAGAAATTGTCATTATAGAAAAAATAGGTGAAAAGTACACTCCAAAACATGGAAATTTGACCGAAAAACGACCCGATCTAACAAAATATCCCTTTTGACATGTTTTGTGCTCTAGAAAACTGCCTTTGGTACCCTTAAAGCACATATGTCACATTAGCAACAACAAACAAGTTTGCACATCCCCGTCGGAATAAACAATAGAGAGAATTGTATTGCATATACTAAATACCCTTTAAAAACCCATCCCCGGGGGGGCTCAAGTCCCGCTTCGGTCGTTTTTCTCACATTTTTCTCTTCAAACCTCGACTTTCCCTCACCCTGTGCTCTCGTGAAATAAATCTGAAACCTTTAAACCTTCATGAATATTTCAAAACGAAAGACAGAAGATGATTTCGGAGAGGTAGGAACCAGGGGGCACTGGGGGACACGTTGTGAATATGAGGAAAACGTGCCCTTTTTGTTTCAGGTAGTGCCAGTTATTCCTTTTAATGTCGTGCCCCCTAAGTTTAAGATGCATCCTGCGGCCCTAGATATTTTACAATTCTATGTTCTTTTTCAGATTTGGTTATCGACGATAAAAGAAAAACAGAATCAAACATGACAACATCCAAGAGTAGCAAGAATGGGGAATTGCCGTCCGAACTAGCAGCCTCAACAACATTCGACGATGTCTTCGCGACAAACACTGCTTACAAAACGCGCGGCTCAAGCTTCGGTAATAGACTGCTCATATCATTGCCGATCCTGAACCTTCTAATACCGTTGATATTCATGGCTGCAGCATATTTTTACGTGCATGGCCGCATCGGGAATGCATTCTTAAAGGAGAACCAAGACACGGCATTTGTGAGTGATATTGGCGACAAAACACCACAGAGCAGTATATTTTCCTTTGGTGTAACACTGGGCTCCTTTTGCTCTTTGTGCATTGTCGTTGTGCGGTATTTCCAAGTGAAGCATTTCTACGTGAAGCATGACGGGAGGATAAACGATGCGGGCCTTTGCGTTGGAGTGATATTTGTTCTCGGTAAAGTTTTCGTTTCGTCGTTTCAACAGTCAAGTCAACGAGAAGTGCATCTGGTCGGTGCTGGCATTTACGTCTTTTTCGCGTGTATTTACGCGATAATTCAGACGATTATTTCATATAAAAACGGGTCATTATACGCAAAATTTAAGAATCTGATTGTTTATTCCAGAATATTCTTAACCGCTGGAATGATCATCGGTACGCTTATCTTCGCGGTTTTTCTGCTGCCTGATTTGTGGAAATACAACAAGAAAGGTTACTCTGTTGGTCAAGGAGGCGAGTGGTTCTTCGTGTGTTGCAAAATGGTCTACATGCTCACTTTCGTTGTAGATTTCTGGCCACTGCATCCGCGATTATTGTTGATTAAACCCAACAGGCAAACACTCAGTGATCTTGTTTTTACGAATAAAGACATTGTTGGAAAAGACGGCCGTCCAGTATCTGCTTCGTCATCTAATAGTGATCAGATACACCTTGAGACAATTAAAGAATGACATTTTGGCACTCAGCTGGGGTTCTTGCGTTTCCAAGTGAGAATGGCGTATACACGAAAGTTGTTTGGAGAGCCTGATCTCAGGCTAGTATACACGGCGCTGTTTAAATCGTGTTATGATTTTTTTATAATTTCTAGCCTTCTAGGTCATGTCCAATGAGCAAGAAAGATCTTGTAATGACAATGGAAGCCCGGGGGGGGTACATGACTTGAGGATGGACGGGGGTCTGCCGCCCGGTTTTCAGAAAGCTACCCTCTTCTAATTACCGAAACTTGCTTTTGATACCCACTTTTATGATGAATTTTGGCGGAAAACTGCCCATTTTGACCATTTTATGCGAATTTCAGCAAAACCCCACCCATGTTTATGACAAATCTGGCGAGAAAGGACCCTTGTTTAGAGAATTTTGGGCCCCAAAACCCACCCATATGGGCGGCACATACCCGTACCCTAAATATGTTATGTACCCCCCCCGGGAATGGAAGCTGTTCCTTTTCGTTTTATGGTGATACAGCAACCGGTGAATGCAAACGACTCTTATCAGTTTCGGACTCAAGAGTTGTACCTATCCTATTCCTATTCTGTGTGACAGAACCGGTACATTTTCCTGGAGTTCAACTGTCTTCATCCCTGGGGGGGGGGGGTACTCGACCAGGTTTTGATCGGGGACGTGCCATCGAAGCATCAAAAACATAACCGTTCCTTATACCAATGTTCCGAAAAAGTATATCCAACCTTATACCAATTTTCCGAAATGTATATCCAACCTTATACTTATACCAAAATCGCAAAAATCGATACCGTTCCTTATTTCAAAATCGTGAAAATCGATGCCCTTCCCGATAATATGACAAAAGGCCCTGGGGACGAGGTTGCTTCCCGATAGCACGTCCCCGTACCCAAGATATGTGAAGTACACCCCCCGGGTCTTTATCATTATTACTTAATAATTTCCTTGTTCGAAATATGTTCGAAATATTCTTCGATTTTATGACCAAACTTCAATGTCATTTGCTTGAAGGAGACACGCTTTCTACAAGATCGTTGTCGGTCTTCGACTTAAAACTGGCGCAGGTCAGACCAGACTGGGGGCTTCTTTGCGTGGAGAAGTTCGCAGATGAAAGCAAAGGGAAAACAAAAAGTCCTATCGTTTTCACAGAGCTTTCACCGAGACTACGCACTCTGCAAGCAGCAAAAAAGCACTCTGGAGCTCAGATTGTTTCGATTACGAAAGAACCACAAAAGTGTACAAATTGTTAAAACTACCGGGTGTCCCAAAAAAAAGGTAACAGATTTGATGGGGACTAGCGATGAGAGTATAAGTCGAATCGATCCCAAATAAGTTTTGAAGTACTCTTCGATAGTTAACTTGAAGATTAATACCTCGTTTGTTGATATTGGCGCATCGAGAGTTGAAATATTAATCTCGAAAGCCAAAATTTGCGTCCATCTACAAACCAGAGCTTTTGGGTTTTGGCCTAAACTGCTAACGCGCTGGTTAGGGGAATCTCCTCAGTCAAAGACATTTTTGGACAAGGATCGGTCCTTTGGGTACCCGTTTGAAAAGAACGTAAAAACTGAAAACTAACAAACAAATTAATGAATATAGTCACCAAGGAATATTTTTCTCCAGTCAAAATGCATTTACAAAAGTACACCAAGCCAAGCACGAATGAGCATTTTTTATGTTCCCTTGGGCATATACGATTGCTTGTTTCGTAATAATTTCGTGAGAGATGATGCAAAAAACATTTCATTCAAGCAATGAAGATTGCAAGATAGTCTATGTGTTAAAGCCTACGGGACTTATTTCGCTGATGAATAACTTTTCTCAGGCAGGTGTAATTTAAAGTTTTTGTAGAATCAAGAAAGGGGTCTCTTCGGGGCTAAATTCTTGAATCTGATTGTAAAGTTCAGAGTCAGATTTCCACTAAAATGTGTTCCTAAGCACGAGGTTTCTTGTTTGTACTTGGCTATGATTGAGGAGATTCCACAGCACAGCGAGTTAACAGCTTAGGCCAAACCCCAAAAGCTCTGGTTTGGAGTAGGAGGCAAATTTGGACTTTCAAGATTAATATTCCAACTCTTGATGCACCAATATCAACAAATAAGGTATCAATCTTCAAGTTAACTATCTAAGAGTACTTCAAAACTTATCAGGGTTCGATTCAACTTAAATTCTTATCGCTAGCCCCAATCAAATCTGTTACCTTTTTTTGGGACACCCGGTATGTTGTAGGGTTGTATTTAGACTTTTATGGTATTCATACTTGCTAAACTATAGGAATATTGTTGTGGATACAATACCCTATTCCAGGAAAAGTTCGAATTTCATTTGTATTGTTCTGTGGCATAAATCCCTGCACGTAGGTATCAATTCTAATGTATTGTTAGAACATTTTCTGTTGTCGCTCTGGGCAGTAAACTTTGAAGCATGCATGCAGCCTATACTGTCACTGTGGAGCAAGACAGGAGAAGGAAAGAGTGAACCTCTCCCCTCCTTCTCCCTCCACAGTGACAGTGACAAGGGCGGCTGTACACAGGCTACTATAAATGTCCACTTTCAAGTTACCTTAAAGGACCCTTGTAGTGACTCACGGACATTTGTAATGACCTCAAAAGACCCTTGTGGTGACTCGCGGACAACATCTCCCTCACAAGCTCTTAGATTTGTTTTCTTTTGAACTGAATTCTTTGGGTTCAAAACAGGTCTAAGCTGAAGCAAGAACAGACAGCAACATGCATCCTTGGATACCTAACAAAGGGCTGTTTTATTTTTCTCCTCTGCCAAATACCAAATCTGTGAATTAGAAAGGCTTAATTCCCACAGCTTTTAAATTTCAAACTCAACTTCTATTCATTTAGTTTTTCGGCTGCCTTAGGACAATCGAATAGCAGCTTGACTGATGGCATTTCCCAAAGAAATTCGCCCTTGACATAATCAGGTTTAAAGGCTCATGGGCAACCAGAAGGCATAGAGATCGTTTGTTTTGTTTTTATCGTGGATTTTATGGATTTTATTCAATTCAAGTCCAATGTTTAACACACGTAAGGAAACAGGTGGCCGCATCTGGAGTCGCAGCGACCTGCTGCTGACTTGAGCGACATCACAAAATTATCTTCATGCAGCATGAAATTAGGCCACCTTTACAAATAAGACTGCAATAGACTTATAACTTTTCGTCCCTTGTTTCCCGGCGTTCTTTGATTTGCTGATATCACTTGCTCAATAGGGACTCATACCATTACTCTTATAAAGTGGGCCCCCTGTTTCAAAATGGCCTAAACTAGCGGGAGTTCTCGTACGCTCAACAAATCGCTTCAAAGTCTGGTTTAAAGAGCTTCAACATTGAAAAGCAAACTTTTAGTACAAAGAATAATGTTTTCCTGATCTACAAATCGCAAAATAAGTTCCTTTCAATTAGTAATGTTCCTCTGTAGAAACAAAATAGATCCATCGCAGCTACGAGAACTCTAGGCCGTATCAACCGTTTTTTGTGTGCGACAACAACAACTGTCTAAATAGCGCCCCCTTATTGGTTGAAAACTAAATTCTAGCAATTTGATTGGTCAATACGGAACCACTCTATATGTGCCTAAAGGGGCCAACTCAATAAGAGCAATGGTATGAGTCCCTATTACCAAGTGATATCAGCAAATCAAAGAACGCAGGGAAATAAGGGACGAAACGTCATAAGTCTAAGGCTGCAATGCGTGCCTGTTGCCAAACAGAACTATAGCTTCAAGCATTAACCATCTAATTTTATGAACCAGAAAATATTGTATCCTTCTCTTGTTTAAGAAACTATCGACAACAAGATCATCCTAACTGAGCATAGAGCTCAAATCTTAAAATGCTGAGTGTACAATCCTCAGAATATTGAATAATAGAATTTTTTTCTGTTACATTTTTCTTTAAATTGAATGACCTGAAAGAAACTTAGGCCACTTTGCTGTAAGCCTGCATTGGAAATTGTTTGATATCTGCATTAGTTTCAAAATGGCGGCATTTATTAGATTTTAGGGTGTAACATCATCAAATTTCTAAATCCTAAACCAGACAAGCAACAGATTTCTGCTTGCCACCACATTGTAGACCTTCATAAACTATGGTCTTCTTGAAGATTTCATAATGTTTCCTCAAACGATTTAGGATATACAGTGATTTTAGCTTTCCCAAAATTTTCCTTCAGTTCTTTCCGACCAAATCAAGATACCAACATTTTGAAAAAAATCAAGATATCAAAAAATGTCCACGGCAGATTTGCAGTAAAGTTCCTTTCCAGCCATTTAATTCAAAGACAAATGCGATTGAATTTTACACCCACCTTTTTAAAGATTTAAAAATTTGAGCCCTATGCTTACTAACTGTAGTATTTTTTACTTCATATTTTTGTATGTGGTATCTTGAGTGTGATCGACCTTTCCTTGTACTCTGTCACACTCTGATGATAACAAAAGATTGAAAGGCCTCAGTGTGCTTAGAAAAGTTTTCCGTTTTTTGCATCTGCCTCTTATAGTATCTATCTTTAAGTAAACAAATTTTACCAATATCCTTGTACTGTATGTATATATGGGGTTTTAGCACTAAGTTGACTATGTACACTTTAGACCATCTGTATCTTGAGTTGACTGTGAAATCTTCCTTGGTGCATGTCGTTCATTTTCTTCGCATACAGTAAATCCCCGCATATAAGAACCTACAAAAATAAGAACCTATAGGCTGTTTTTCCTCACTTATGCACCTTACCTTGTAATCGAGAACCTTTTTCAGTTTGATGAAAAATATGTTCTTATACCAGGGGTAGCAAAGTTGATTTTGGATTGTCATTATTAAGTTCATTTTTGTCCCAGTGGGCTTTTAAAGTTTGAATCTCCTTCCCTGCAGTTTGAAAGCTTAGCATTGGTTATTAGGTATATTATAACCCTGTCAAAACAAATAATACGGCTGAAAATCGTTGGCAAAGGTTCTAAAATGGCCTACGCAAGGCACTCTTCAAATAAGAACCGTTATACCTTGAAATTTGTATTAGTACCTTTGAAATAAGAACCTACTTCAGCCTAGCTCTTAAAAAAGAGGTTCTTATATGCGGGGATTTACTGTACATCTTGGCTCATTACGATTTTTTCAAGGAAAGATTGATTTCTGGGAACTCATCTGAATTTTGTACAGGGTGTCCCAAAAAAAAGTACTCCCGTTTAAAAAATCACCAAAAATCAATTTTCAACCTTTGACAAAAATTTCCTCTTGGAATCGTTTTGTCAAGGAGCCAAAAAAATTTTTAAATTATGAAATTTTTTCTTTTGATTCAACAAGGTAGAGAAATTACAGGCTGAAAAACCTTATTTTGAGCTATGGTTTTAAGTAAAATACTCAATCGTACCTAAGAGTCATCTTTCTATCATTTATGACCAAGCAGGAAGCTTTACACGCACAAAGAAATTGATCTGGCAATCCTCAGTGCTTTTTGCAGTATGATCCAAAGCCAGGTAGCCCCGAAAAGAGCTAGATTTGCGACTTTTTAAAGCAATTACAAAATCAGCTTTATCTGGGAAAATAATTTGGTCCTTGATCTACTTGACGAAAAAAGAAAATGGAAGATCGGTCGTGTAATCAAATTTTGGTGATTTTTCAAACGGGAGTACTTTTTTTGGGACACTCCGTAGTTTACAAAAATTTTCTGACAGATCAAATCCAAAGAAGTTCTATTATTATGTGAGCAACTACAGTATGGGAAATTCAGTTCTTGATCAATTTATCGGAAATTTAAAAAAGACAAAGAAATCTATCTTTCCCTGTCTTTGAAATAGACCATTTTGACATTCAGAAAAAAGGTCTGGGGAAAGCAATATTTTCTGGTAAGTGGCTGCCACAGTGCTTTTGCAACTGAAAAACTGAGCTCCGCAAATGCATTGGGCCAAGATTTACAGTGAAAACAAAAGAAAATGTGTTGCCTAAAATGTATCTGAAAAGATGTCCTATGACGCCATAAGTCTCGTAGTCTCGTAACAAAAGAGAGACTCCCCAACCCAGACCTAAAATCAAATGGCTTAGGAGTTTGATGGGAGAGCATTTGTCGTTCTTTTCGGTTAGCAGAATAAACGACGCAAGATGCAAAATTACATCGCAATACTCAGAGTCCAGAAAAAGGTGAAACCTTCCTCCGGCTGCCAATTCTATAAGTTAAACCTTCCTCCTCATTTTATAAAATTAAAATAGCGAGATTATTCAACTCTTCCTCCGGCTGACAGCCGTGGAGCCGTCACTCTTTCGGGACTCTGGCAATACTGTTGAGATGCATCACCTCCGAAATCTCCCTTGAAATATTAAAATATTAAATTCCGTAGATTTAAATACTTGCATCCTCCTAGTTTTGCAAGTGTCATTTTGAAATAAAGCTAAATTTTTGGTTTCTTAAAAAATCACGAAGGATGAATTTTGTTGTTGATGTTCTGATTTAGGGACTGCATCAACGTGCTCCCTGCTGTTCAAGACGCAGAATTCTCACACAAGATCATGCATGATGCAGCATAGCATAGGTTCCAAATCTTTAAAAAGGCCGGTGTAAAATTCAATGACCTATTTTTGTTTTGACCTGAATGACTTCAAAGAAACTTTAGCTAGTTCTCCATAATTCTACCGTTGGACTTCGCTGAAATCTTCAATTTTTTCAGAATTAGAATGTTTTTCTTCTTTTTCAAGAATTCAAGAAAAATTTTCAAAAAAACTTAAAACCATCGTAGTTTCTACACTATTTGACACAACATGAAATAATTTCGAAGAAAACCATAGTTTATTGATGTCTACAATATGGTATCAAGCAAAAGTCTGTCCCTCTTCTGGTTTATGATTTAGAAATTTGTTGACGTCACACCCGCAAATGAGTTGAAATGTAAGATACGCTTAGATTCTGAAAAATATTTAAAACAGCTGAAAAGTCTAACGGTAGAATTATAGATAAGTATCGAAAGTTTCGTTCAAGCTATTCAAGTTATTCAAATTCTGTCAGAAGAAATGGGTCATAGAATTTTACACCCACCTTTTTACGCCAAGTTAAAGATTTGAAACCTATGCTATGCAGCATAGTTTGAAATCTAACCGTGCGGTTTTAAGGGTGACAGCAGAGCAAAGGCCAACCAAGAGATGAGATGGCACGCGCAAGGCATGCTGGTTGACACAGATCATTTCACTCAACCTCGTTCCCAGGGTGTTCTGGCGTCATACGCTGATCACGAAGTGGACTTGCTCCAAGTCTCGCTCTTGATCAATAAATACGGGAAGAGAAAGGGGAAGGAGAGCCTTTCTTCCCTTTCTTTCTTCCTTTGCCCGTGCCCGTGCCCGTGTCCTTTCCTCCTTTCCCCTCCCGTATTTATCGATCAAGAGAAATCGAGAAATCGTACATTGGACCGATTTTGAAGATTTATGACATAATCGTTAGCAAAAAGCCTGAATTAGATTCTGGGATTTTTTGCAAATTTTTCATTTTTTAGAGCTAGAAATGAGTTTCCTAAAATTTAGTTTTCGAAAACAGTGAAAACGATCAAAAAACATCGATCAAGTCCAAGACTTGGAGCAAGTCCAATCACGAAGCCGAATGAACACGCTTGTGCACTTGGATGAATCTTGCCAAAAATAAGGCAAGATTAGCAGCCAGTATGGATTTTCATAATGTGGTCCCGTCAACCTAAAGAAATGCTCACCAACAGAACTTGTAAAATAAAGCACCAGACAAAATATAAAATAAGGCACCAAATAAAGGAAGCTATTCAAAGCTACAAGACTAATCTAAACCATGGTTAGTTAGTCCTATTTCTTTGACATCAAATCAAGGGCGCCTACCTTGTAGGAAGTGTGTTTATTCCCAGTACTGTACCCGTGACCCAGTACACATAGTAATTGGTGTCCTGTGACCCAATCCTGTTAATCTGTGTATATCATAAGAAACTCAGGATTTCCTGTGACCCAGTCCTGTTCATCTGTGTAGTTACAAGGATTTTCAAATTCTAACGTCTGTTAGTATTGACCAATCAAAACTCACGCTCTCTGGTTCCCTGTAGCCAATTCGTATAACAGTTGATCTCGTATTACATCAACACCGGAATTTGAAACCACATAATTATTCATACGTTATCTTGACCTTGACAGGACTGACTCTGTGTACTGGGTCACAGGACACAAATTACTCTACAGTACTGGCAATAAATACAGTTCCTACAAGGTAGGCACCCTTGATCAAATTCAGGATTTTAACGCTTCGGAAATCTGCGTCTGTCAAAAGTTGTCAAAAGCTAGACATCCTTTCCATTCAGGTACAGAATACGAAGCATTAACGAATGCAGGAAGCATCTTAAACTTGGGGGGGGGGGCACGACATTTCAAGGGCACATTTCATTAAGCTGAAGGGGCACTTCCTGAAACAAAAATGGCACTTTTTCGTTATAATTGCCAAATCTGGGGACATATGCACCAGGTGCCCCTCCGGCTTGCACATCTCTGTGAATTATTTTCAAATACCACAGCCTATCGAAAGCAATGCTTTCACGACAAATCACGAATTTAGTGTGACCTTCAGCAAGCTCTAGCCTTCTAAACTTGCCTGGTTTCAATTAGTAATTACTTTTGTCATGTAACAGACATTCTTAGGAAACTTGTTCTACAATCTGCTGAAAAAGAATTAGCCTTGAACAGTGCAGAGGAGCGGATGCAGCCTGAACTTGAAGGAGGGGCAACTTGCAGAGTGGGTGCCAAAGATAGACCGAATGGTCAAAATGTTTGGCCTTCGTTTTGCGAAAATAGTTCTGCTTTTCTACTGAAAATGACCTGCATTGTAAATTGTTTGGTACATTCTGTCTGAAGCAGACTACAAGAGTGCATAAGTGTCATGATTAGGGGCGCACGTCTTGCTAGAAAGAGGGCGCCGCCAAGCAGAGTTTTCTTCTCGAAGGGGGCAACTGCCCCCACTTCCTCCCCTTACTCCTGTCACGCCATTGGCAGTGGCACGTGAAGAGACACAAAATGTGTCCCCCAGAACTATTACTTCATAATTCTACCGGGTGTGCCAAAATGAACTATGCACGTTTGGCAGACCACAATAAATCGTACATTGGACCGATTTTGAAGATTTATGACATAATCGTTAGCAAAAAGCCTGAATTAGATTCTGGGATTTTTTGCAAATTTTTCATTTTTTAGAGCTAGAAGTGAGTTTCCTAAAATTTAGTTTTCGAAAACAGTGAAAACGATCAAAAAACATCGATCAAGTTTTCTGAAGGATCGACATGAATGGACAAAGAGAAAACTTGTTCGTGGTGATTTGCGATTTAAAAATCGACCAATTGCAATCTGCTGTACGAGAGTTCGTACTATACCCCCAAATCACCCTGAAAACGTTTTCTCTTTCTTCATTCATGTTGAATCTTTTAAAATTTGATCGACGTTTTTGATAGTTTTAAATATTTTTGAAAACGAAGATTTTAAGAAACTCGCTTCTACCTCTAAAAACTGAAAACGGAAAAATTTCAGGCTTTCTGCTAAAGATTAAGTCTTAAATCTTCAAAATCGGTCCAGTGTACGATTTATTGTGGCCTGCCAAACGTGCATAGTTTATTTTGGCGCACCCGGTAGTTGATTTTCAGAAATATAGAATGATTGCCTTAACATTTCAATTCCATTTCAACAGAAATAACATTACAACCTAGTCGTACTAAGTCGTATTAAAGTACTCCATGCATTGCAAACGATGTCAACGCCTGCATGGTCATCTTCAAAAGACCACGATATCTTTGTTGGGTTATGCCGGTCGTTTTTATCGCCATGGCCTAATTGACCATAACCGTTCCAACCCCATGACCAAACATTGTTATCACTAGTAACCGCTGCTGAATGTCTCGAGCCACAACTCACAGCTATGACATCATCTTGAAGATCTACCAAACGAGGAAAGGAACAAAGCATAAGTCTTTTGCAAGAGTTCTCTGAGTCGCAAACCTTGGGCCTAAGCGAAGGGTCTTCTTGGTCTGAGCATCCAATACCCAATTGTCCACTTTCATTCCAACCCCAAGCATACGCATCACCAGTATCTAGGATTGAAAATATTGAGCCAAATAGGACCCTTCTTACCTGTGTCCCAAAGAGGTCTGGAAGACAGGCTAGACTAGGGAGGGCTAGACCAAACATGTATTTTCTTATAAGGTGCTATTTATCTGGAGGAGGGCCAGCCCTCCTGGGAGGGTTACCCCAATTTGTTGAGATCTTACCTTTAGGTCCAATCCTTTATGAAAATATTTGTCGTTATGAGAGGAGGGCTAGGCCTCCTTGGCGACATCTCGCAATTCAGTACCAGAGAAAGTATATTTTTTTTATTATAAGGAACTTGGATTTAGTACTAAAAGTTTCAATTTCGCATGAAAATTTCGGTTTTTAGTAGTAAAAGTTTCTTAATAAGTTTCTTATTTTTTGGGCCTAAAATCGTGGTATTGTTCGAAGTTGAGCCTTCTTATCGACAAAGGGCTTCCATTTTGCATTGACATTGTCACCACGAATAAGCCATGCACATTAAGGCAAAAATTTACCAATTTTTTGCAGTTAAAAGTTAAAGAAAGATGAATTTACCTTTGTTAGAGAGACATAACGTAAGAGAGACATACAGAAATATAATTTTAGAGTTTCTTAACTGTTCTTGAGCGTAGTACTAGAGTTTCTTAAATTTTTGGTCATCGTAGTACTAGTTTCTTATAAACCAGTTTCTTATAAAAAGAAAAACGTGTATTCATTTTAGTCAAGGAAATCTTTGGCGTATATTTTTCTTTATTTTCACTTGTTTCCTGTACCATGTTGCTTGAAAGGTACTTTAGTAATGCCTAAACATCGGAAAGCCTTAAAGAACTTCGTTTTGAAATGTTCACGACGGCACGCTGGTAGTAAACATGAAAATTGTTGTGGAACCTTTAAGAAACTTGAAAGAAACTTAATCTGATAACTTTAAGAAAGTTTCAGTACTGGGTCAAATGCTTAGTTTCTTTAAAAAATACATGTATAAGGTATGAAATTATAATTTCAACGACACAGAATTTAGGAGGAATTCAAAGGCTTGAAAAAAATGTGAACTAGCATGTATTCAGTTCAATTATCAACACAGGCGCCTCAACCACCTACTGTTTTAAGAAATAACTCTCTTTGGGGAAGTACCAAATGCGGCAAAAATAAGTGTGCATTTTTGACAGGCCATCACAAATCGTACACAAGATTGATTTCAAAGATTGATGACGTAATCTAGTAGAAATTCAAAGTAACACCCAGCAATGTTTTTTCGATTTTTTGGCCACCTATTTCCCGAGTTAAAAGTGATCTTTTAAAAATCATTTGTTAGAAACGGCCTAGATCGATATAAAAACATTGATCAAATTTCTTAAAGACTGCATTTGAAAGACAAAATAAAATTAAAAACTATCAGTAATTGTAAAACTATCAAATTCTGAAAACAGTAGACTTTGCAGAGAAGGAAACACTTTTCTCAACCAAACATAAAAATATTTAAAGAAACAGGTTTTGGATTTACCATGGCGACTTGCTAATGTAGACGAAAATTTCTCCAAAGTCTACCAAACCAAATAGTTTCTAAACTTAAATTTTCCCAGTACTGGAGCTTCTTAATTTTTTGGCGATCTGAGAGTTGAGTTTCTTATGGGCAGTTTCTTGAAAAAAATACGTGCACCATCTTGTAGATCATCAAAAATTGAGTATCTCTTGTATCGGTCATTTTGACTTTCCTTCAGTTTCAGTTTAGTTTCATTTATTTCTAAATTCCACTGCATACAATTTCATAATTAAATATACAATATCACTTCAATTCAATTTCCTCAATCATTTCACAATTTATGGTGCTTTCAATCTTTGCCAGAAAGCTTCCGATACCCCTCTCGTGCATCCTTTCATAAATCTTAAAAAATGCTGTAATTCCAAAAATAATGATGATATCGAAAATGCTCTCACTGGAATTATGGCAAATGAAACCTGAAGATTCCTTCCATCTTTCTTTCACATTTACCCAGGGGGTACTCAGGTATGTTTAGGATAGGGGTGCTCAGGCTGGGGTACGACGCATCCACCCAAAAAAATAAATTCTAGCGTGAAAATAGATCCAAAAAATGATTTCTAGCATGAGAATAGACCCAAAAAAGTAATTTTTCTAATGCTATATACCCTAAAGTTATGAAATCCGTATCTTAAATCTATAAAAAGTGCCCTAACTGATAAGATTTCTACGTATTGTATTTGGATATTTGAGTTTTTTTATTTTAGTAATGACTAATGTTAGTTTATTTTGATTTCGTTTTTAAATTGTATTTTTCCCAATTTTATATTTTGACCCATATTTGAGACCCAAAAAAAGTAAGCCAGAATTTCAGGAACCCAAAAAAAAAATAACTGTACAAACCATTGACCCAAAGAAATAACCCTTGCCCAAATTTTAGACCCAAAAAGATTCAAGAGTACCCTATGCACATCAATAAGGATATTCTATATGTTTCTTTCTGACATTATGACCAAACTAGAAGCTAGAAAAAGAAATTAATATGGTAATCATGAGTATTTTTCCGGTATGCTTCAAAACTAGGCAGCCCTAGAAAGAGCTAAATTTGCTAATTCTAAAAATCAATCATAACATCAGCGATGCCATAAGATCCGCTATGCATTGGAAAATAGTTTGATCTTTGATGGTTGATCTTCTTGCCTGGGGGCTCAAATCTTAAAAAGATGGATGTAAAATTGTTTTGCATTTTTCTTTTAATTGAATGGCTTGAAAGGAACTTGGTACTTTGCTGTAAATCTGCTGTAGACTTTTTTTGCATCTAGATATTTTCCAAAATGGTGGCATCTTAAAAAATGTTGAAAGAATTCATGGAAAATGTTGAAAAAATGAAAATCATTGCAAGCCTTAAATCAATAGAGATAAAATGCTAAACTCCTCAAGAAAACCATAATTTGTAAAGATCTACAATATGATGGCAAAAAGAAATCCGTAGCTCTTCTGTTTTCAGATTTAGAAATTTGATGACGTCACAGCCTCTAAAACAATAAAGGGCATGGTAAAAACTACATAAGGCAGAGAGAGACAGCATACCTGTAACTGCAATCGAATGCCAGCCACCAGCAGCAATCGTCTTCATCTTTAGTGGCAGCAATGCATCAATTATCACTGGCTGTGTGTTGTTCTCTAGTGAACCAATCCCAAGTTGCCCTTTGCTTCCTAAACCAAAACTATAAACCTCTCCAAATTCTGATAAGGCAATCACATGTTCTTTGCCACAGCTGACTGATCTTGCTTTGATTTTATTTGGCAACATAAATCTGCTCACCTTCAGGATGTGCTCATCGGTAGGCACAGCATTGCTATGAAATAAAATATTTTAGAAACATTACACTTACAGTTATGAAGGTGTATTGAAGGTGCTGTGGCGCAGTGGTGTAATCCTCTGACTTTGCAGCCAGAACAGTCGGGCGGAGTGGGTTCGATACCTGGTAGGACCCCACCACTTGAGCGTCATGACAAGGGGTCGTGAAGACTCGATTAGGTCTACTCTATTTCTGCGATCCCCGCGCTTGGCGCTGAAAAACGCAACTTCACTTCACTTCAGTTATAGTGATGATATCACTCTGGTGAGCAGTGAAATGCCATTTTGCAAATCATCATCTTTTTCAAGTTTGTTCATCTCTTAGATACTATTCGCCATTCAAACAACTGTAAAAATACGATATTTTCAAAAACGATATTTTCCTAACCTAGGAAAATACCCTGCAATATGGTATAAGGTCAGTGTGCTACTGCGGAGATAAATGCTGGAATGACATTCCTGTGGATATAAAAAAATCCTCCTCTGCTAATATTTTTCGACAAAAACTCAAAGCCTTCCTCTTTCAAAACCACAACAAAAGTTGATTGTAGAAATATTGAGTTAGAAAGTCACCATCTGCCCATAGTTTCTTCTTTCCTTTGAAGAAATCAAATTTATATGAGAAATTTTGAAACAGGGAATACTCTCTCCTTGATTAGTTCAACTACTGAGAGAGGTCCACCTTTAAGTAATTCCCTCCATACAATTTCTGTCCTTTGTTTCATATTTATGATTGTAATAATTTTGGATGTTGATGTATTCATTTTGCTTAATATTGTGTAGTAGGTGTGTATTAGTTACTTATAGTATGGTTAATCAGAATAGATTGTATGCAGAGGAATTTAAAATATGAAACTGAACTGAACTGAAAAAATGTATGTCACCCTACATAAAAAGAGCAGAAATATGCAGCTTTCTGGTTTACAATTTAGCAATTTGATGATGTCACAGCCTAAAACTGGTTGAACATAGAAAAATACTGCAATTTTGAAAATAATCAAGAGATCAAAGATTGCCAATGAAAGTACCTGAAGTTCCTTCCAAACCATTAAATCAAGTGAAAAATGTATCAACAATTCAAATGCAATCTTTTTCAAAAGAGTTGATGCATATGCAATATAATTGTTTAAATAGAACTCAGGCTCTGATGAGAAAATAGGTTTGAAAGGCCCCAGTGCCAGAAATGCTTCTGTTTCTTTGTGTGCCTGACTCCAAAGTATGTAATTTTTCAAATCAATATATGCAAAATATGCCTAGAAAATGTAAACAATTTTGAAAGCTCATCTATGCATGTGTCTATATGTTGTGTTTGTGTCTGTTTTTATAATTTATGTATGGTCCTGTACTTATTCATTTCATTGGAGACTGTTGTCATGTGATTATGTCCAACTGTTAAGGCGTGTTCATATTTCTTGTTTGAATGTGTTCTTTGCAAAGTTAGCAGTCTAGCAGCCTGATACCTCACTAGGGTATCTATATTTGATCAATTTATCCGAAGTGGCTACCTGTTTCTCTTCTGTTTTGATACTGTAAAAACGTGACCATCATCTTTCATTGCAAAAACTTCTCTTGATTCCCATTTCACAACATGTTTAATTATATTGAAAGGTATGTAGCCAAATCCTCTGGCACAGTCAGCATATTCCATGGCAACATAGCTTTCATGCTGAAGGGTAGAGTCTGCATCTTCTTTTGAACTTTCGAAGTCACATTCAAGTATTGAATTTGCTAATTGTGGTATCTTAGGATCAGCGAACCCAAATGTTTCTACTTGTTCAGATTGTTTTAGAAATACAAACTGAAACATGGAACTCCAGGAGAACAAAAAATTATCTGGAACGTTCAGTTGCATGGGTCTTAAGATGAATCCATTATCTTCAGAAACAACAGTAGTGCTTTCGTCTCTAGATCTTGCTTCATTTGACACCCCTGTGTTAATTTGCTTACTGATATCCACGGGAGGATCATCTAGAGGGTCTTTCCCCGAACTGTCCAATGCTTTATTATTCCCAGAATAAATGAAGTTAGTGAACTGATTGAAGCCATTAAAACCAACAACAAAATATTTGTAGTTGGTCATCTTTTGAAATGATTGTAGTTTTTTGGTTCAGATTTAAAACCTTGCAAGTGTAGCCACGAGTGGAACAAGGCAGTACCTAGTGCAGTACTCTGTGTTTGTGGGTGTGTTGTTAGGCCCTAAACAATTAAACAATGAGTTGGCCTAAGTCTTTTTACCTTGGCCTGCACAGCTCATTCTTGAGCTAAATCCAGTTTCCTTTGAATGCAGGGATTTTTGTTGAGACGGCCTGTGAAAGAATTTGAACTATCTTCTTTCTATCATCTCACTTTTCTTCATTTTTTCGGAGAGATCGTTACAACTTTATCAGCTCGGCAGGCATTCGGCAAGAAGAGGAAAAAGAAGAGAATGAACAAGAAGTCTGGGTACGAATCCCGTTGCCGCCAAAAGATTCCTCCCCAGCGTCAGATAATTCACCGTCACGCGTCAAATGCAGGTTGTGATTGATTTGCGACTCATTTCATGCTCATTTGTAAGATTTCAATTTGAAAACGTCTCGAACAAAACCCCTCCAGCCCCCTGCCCTCCCCAAAAACTTCCAAACGACATTTTCGGGGCAAAATCGATATGTTTGCAGTTTCATGTTTGTTTGTTTGTTTCCCTTCTATCAAAAATCTCATTCTCACCAAGAGATTCTCCCTGAATGCGATTCTCCCTGATTCTCACCAACCGAGTATGGAATTCCCTTTGTCTGCAATCACAAATTGCTTTGTATCTAGGTGTCAATGACAAGTAGCGAGTTGTATTGTAACATTATCTGTCCTTGTTTTGAAAACAATTTCATGATTAGAAACAATTTTTGGGCAATTTTTTTTCGTTCCTAGGGGATCCACTTTAGGGAGAATTGAATTGAAATTGGTGTCGTACACATGGGTACACATGGGACGTAAAGTATTTAAAAGGAATAACAAAATTCTCACATTAGGAATCTTTAGACAATAATTTTCACACAAAAGCTGGTGTGTTGATGATTTGCTTTTTGCTAAAGTTGAGTGAATTCTCTATTATTTTAGCACAAAAGAGTAAAAACAATTTCATGATTTGAAAACAATTTGTTTCGTTCTCTCTTCTTCGTATCTTCTTTGGAATAGCCTACGCGTAGACCCATTATCCCGTATTTTATTTATAAGAAACTACGAATTTGGGCCAGTACTTGAAGTTTCTTAAAATTATCAGATTTTGAGTACTCAGAGTTTCTGACGAGTTTCATAGAGGTTCCGCCATAACAATCTTCATGTTCACTACCTGTACCCTCGTGAACATTTCAAAACAAGGTTTTTTAAGCCCTTCCAATGTTTAGACATTACTCAAGTACCTTACGAGCAATATGATACAGGAAACAAGTGAAAGAAAAGAAAAACATATCGAGGATTTCCTTTATCAAAATAAATAGTTTCTTAGCTTATATTTTCCCAGTCCTGGAGTTTCTTAATCTTTTGGCGACCTGAGAGTTGAGTTTCTTATAAGCAGTTTCTTATAAGAAAAATGCGTGTATTTACTTTGATAAAGGCAATCCTTCAAATATTTTTACTTTACTTTCACTCGTTTCCTGTCCCGGGGGAGGTACTTAGTATATTTGTCCGACGGGGATGTGCCGTTTTTAAGGGTATCGTTTTCACCAATTTTTTCTAGCACAGGGTATCAAAATGAGGAAAATTTTCTAGAGCAGGTTGTCAAAACATGTCAAAAGGGGAATATTCTGCTAGATCGGGTCGTTTTTCGGTCAAATTTCATGTTTTTGAGTACACTTTTCACCAATTTTTTCTAGAACAGGTTATCATTTTGAGCGAAAAATTCTGGAGCAGGGTAAAAAAAATTTTTTTCGTGGGCACACCCCCGTACAAATTTAAGTCAAGTACCCCCTCCCCGGGATTCCTGTGTCATATTACTCGTAATGAGTAATGTCTTTAAACATTGGAAAGGCATAAAAACCATATTTTGAAATGTTCATCGAGGTGAAAATGAAGATTGTTAGGATTGCTAGATTGCTATTGAGCTTCTAAGAAACTCTGAGCTCGACTCTGAGTACTCAAAATGTGATAACTTTCAGAAACTTCCAGTACTGGCCCAAATTCTTAGTTTCTTATAAAAAAAATACGTGTACTCTGCCTTTATATTTTTTTTGGGTTTAGTAAGAAGACTAAGAAGACCTTTTGCCAAATTTTCATCTGACACTGGTCACAGGCAATCTTCAAAGATTCTATATATAAAACAAAGTTTGCAAAATTCCATTCCATTTCATCTCTTTCTTCTCTTATCTGCTGACAGTTTCTTTTCTAACTAAAATCTAGAATTAGAAGAGTTTTTCTGAAAAATAAAAACGATTATGACACAGACCCAAACGGCCCCCAAATCCCGCCAAATCCCGTTGCTTGCTGGACGCCCGGCGACGTCCCTAAAATACTACGCCGCCGCCCACACCCACAGCTTCTTCCCATGATTCCCTTCGTGACAATGTTTTGAAATTTATGATGACCTTCGGGTGCGTTAGTTCAATGGAAAAGGGCAGTACCTAGTCTATCGAAGTTTGAGAGAGATTTACAGCCATTGTGAGAATTTATCATGCTGAATTGAAACACATGGTATTAGGAACATATTGCAGATATATTTTGAGATAATCGTAGTTGGTAAGTATGGAATAACGGCTGCTAGAGTGATCTCATTGTGATAGAATGAGCATGGTTTGCAGACTGTGATCAGACTTGTACGGCCTTGGAATTATGTGTCATGGTTTAGGAGTAGCTTCATTGATCCATGCAGTTTTGGAGTATTTTGAAAATTTGACAAGTTTTAGTGTTACTAGAAATTTAATCTGTTGCAGTGTGAGCTCTCACAACCATTTTCGTATCCGTAGCTCATATTTAAGTTGGCAAGGACTCGTGTTTGTTTTCACTGTCTTTTATTATGCAGTGAGAGTGATGATAACTCGCTTGAAAAAGCCTTCTTTTACTTGACGGGCAAATTTAGGTGGAACGTGTGGAGTGAGCTGCTAGAATCTAGCAGTTGAGCTGTACAAACATGGGCCATTGGATACAAGTATTGTATTGTAGTAATTTTGATTTCTATGGGCCTAAAATTCCTGAAACAAAATGCGAGTGAGTCATAAAGTGATGGGTGACACCCAAAAATCTTCCCGAGCGCAATGACTCGGGATAAAGTGGGAGAAATCTTATTGTTCGTGCTGGTGGTATTTTGAGCATATTTCGAGACTCTTTTGTCAAGTGATGGATTTTGATAATGCGTGTGAAAAACTGTAGATCCTTGCTAAAGCCCAAGACCTGCACACGTTATCAGTCACAGTTTGCGTGCAGCCAACTGAAGTCTTTTTTCCGATTTATCGTAGAGAAGTGAAGTTAGTTCAGATCACGGGAGATCAAAATGTCGATGGGAGACGTTCTTATGAGCGGCCCGTCAGGGTTCGACCCCAGAGGGAGTGACCGATGGATGGACGCAAATCAGTCATCTTCGAGGTTATTTGAAAAATCAAAGATCAAAGTTTTGCAAGGTTTGTTGAAAATTTTGTCCATAACTTAGATTCCATGATTTGCTGCCTTTTAGTGCTTATGTTTTCCGCGAAATACGCAAAGTGATCGTGCAAGACACCTGTCTTGCCCACTGCAAAGTTTCGTAGGACCTTACTAAATACGATGGAAATTTGATAGCACAAAAATACTGCCCATCCCTTCTTCTCCAAAACGAAAATTACTGCTGCCTTTGATGGCAAATTCCCACACATGTGACTTTGAGACTCTTTGAGAAGTATTGTATTGTTATCAATAATGACAAGTCTGTCTTTGATCTATTTTTGGAAAGTTGATAGGTACTGACTTTTGATGTTATTTGGGTAAGGCCCTTCGTGTTTTGTGTGGTGGTAGTAAGATGGTTGTTGTTAGAAATATCCCTAAATGCATGGGCTAGCAATTAATTGAATACTTGTTAATCCGTCCCTACCTACTCTACCAAAACCACACCATCTGCATGAACTAATCTGTTGAATATCTGTAGGATAATATGGTATCACCTTGATGATTGATAAGTCTTGAACTGTCAGCATTGAACTGAACATTGATATTGACTGTTTATATGACATCAAAGAATTTTAAACATTCAAATCTCATAAACTTCATTTGATAGGGCCCATTCCTCCACAGATTGCAGTCAGATTGCAACCTTTCTGGGAGTAAAACAGCAATGCAATCAGTACCTGTGTGTCACATTTAAAGAGCCACTGTTAACCATGATCCTTTGTGGCACCAAAGTCAACTTTCCTATTATCTGAAAGTGCTGAAAGTTGTTTCTGGCCTAAATTATCTTCGCCTTGATTTTTATTCAGCGCATTAAGAATCATATTTGAAGATGGGTCTTTGGCATAGACAAAAGCATAGAGTTTGAAAGTTGATATGTCCCTTTCTCCAATTTTAAGGGGGCTTTTGCAAGGGACATACCTCACACCTGCCATTCTCTTGTTGTACAGCAAAGAATGCATGCAAAGCCTTATGTTAGCAGATGGTCTTTAATGCAATAGGACAAAATGCAATTATGAGAAAAATGGTATTGGGGGTGCATTTGACCAGGATGCATTGTCTTCTTTTATGGAATCAGCAGTGATTCAATAGAAATCATACATAGTTCTAAAAACTCCTTCTGAGCATTGAACTTTTTGTAAGGCATCATGTTTTTGGCAAAGAGTTATATTTAGGGATTTCAGGTCCAGTTTCTGTACGAGAGTGAAACGTCATTAAAGGTAATGTGTCCATGTAAGTACAGCGACTTTGCTGTTTTCATGTGATATTTCATGTGATCACTTTACCGTGAAACTAGAAAGATAGCCAGCTCTAATATAAGCAGACTGATGACTTACTTGCGGCTGCGATTCCACAGCTGAACCCAAAGTCTCACAGCAGGCAGCCTCGTTGTGAAATTTTAATTCTAGTTTTGCATGTGTTCAGTTAAATTCTACCAATCACAGTGCGCTCCTCGGGCTCTTCGTCAGCATCGTGTCAGCACATTTTGACAAGGGTGTATACGCTCCTGTACTTACATGGACACATTACCTTTAAGTGCTTATACAACAAGATTTAGGAGCTTTTAGACAAAAAATTGTGTTTTATGATTATCAACATTTTCAGACTATGATGCAAAATCAGATAGTTTGCAATGACAAATTTTTGACATTGTGCAGAATTATTTGAGAACAGATCTTTTCTTTATTCAGATGCAATTAAAAAACTCAGACTCTCTTCATATGCGCATGCATGGGGAAATGAAATTTATGGAGCTGCCCGATAAAAAATCCAATGTTTAACAACATTTTTGCTGGACTAAGGGCAGACTGTTTCCCAAAAAGGCTGATTTTTTAACATTTTTCCAATGTTGCAGGGGAGGGGGGCTGCTGCCTCCCCCAGCCCCCTGGCTCGTATTCTTATGACTCTCCATAAAGTGAACACCTTTAGGGTCAACTTATTATGTCCCTGCCTTGCAGAGAGAAAAAACATCAGAGTCCATTGTTCAGGATGGAACTTAGTGTCCACCTTATAGAGCTGTCCTTTTTAGAGAGAGTTTGATGGTAATAAGATTTAGAAAAGTTGGGCTTCTTAAGTCCCCTGTGAGTAGTCCGAAGTCTCTGATGACCAAAGGATGTTTTGATGTTGAAGAAGCACAATTAGCAACCCAGCCTTGCATCCCAGAGTAGAATTTGGTTCCTAGGACAACAAAGGGTGCTATTCTAGTGCACTAATCCCTTGTTTAATCATCTGAACAGAAATAAAGTACAAAAAGCTGATTGAGACAAACATTTGTTTTAACAGAATAATATTCTTTCATCATTTACATGACACGAGACGTTCTGTTTACCTTTGAATGTCATGGATTTGTTTCCAAGACCCAGTATTGAATATCTTTTATTGGTTCTTTTTGTCATGGAGAAGGGATGAAAGCTTAACACCTGCTGGGCCTCTATTCTCAGAGTATTAATTATGGTGCCATATTAGCTTTTGTTGATCCCCTTTGAATACTGCTTGCCATTTGACTGAGAATACTATTCAGTTGTTATGTATTGCTGTTGTAAAAGCATTAAGCAATTCAGTTTTCTGTGGATTGCAAGGGATTAATTAGGGTTGATTAGTTAAAGAAAATCATTGAAGGAGGAGTTTATTTTTGGTAAAAATTCTAAAACCTTTTTAGGAATAAAGAGTAACTATAGAGAAGTCACAGAAATAGTTTATTTGGTGTTTGTTCTTTATCTCAAGAATATACAGGCAGGCACAAGCCTATTCCAAGATAGAATATGGGGGGGGGGCGGCCTGCCCAAAGGGAGTTGTTTATTGTTTAAAAAATTCTGAATGACATAAAGTGGATTGCCCCTGAATATGGCTGATTTCTGCAGCTTTTACAATATATTCAGGAGGTACCACCCGCAGCCCCCTGGCTCTTATATTTATGACTGCACACTTAATTTATCAGGTGTTGAAGTATAGAAAAACATACACATACAGTATGCTGGGGCGGCTTTTATGTTGAAGAGCTAAAAACATATTCTAATGGTTATTCTCTTTCTCAGGACCTTTTTCACAAAGTTTTGTGAAATGTCCAAACTTGTCCGAGGAAGGAAACTCATCATCTGTTGGCTCACAGCAACTTGTTTTTAGACTTCAAATTTCATAACCAAATATGCATAGGATCAATCACTTGGTTTTGTCACAAAATATTATCTTGAAGGAAATTGTATTTCCTTTTCTATCTGGCCTACAGCTGATCAAATATTTGAAATAAGTCGGTATGTTTCTTAGTACCTGTTATCTTCACCAAAGACTCTTAATTCTCAAGTATCAAACAGAATTAGCACCATGAAAATGGTTAGTATAAATTGTTATGGCACAATTACTCAAATTGTCATCAGGTCTTAGCATGTTAGATAAAAACATTCATGTGAGGTGGCAGGTAGTTTTCTCTGTTGTAACTTGCATTCATTCAGATGCATTCTTCAACAGAGGAAGCCAGGGGGGTCTTCATATAATTGTACGCGATCCATGCAAGTACAGTACTGGCCTTGTGTACAATAACGCTGTTTTCTTGTCTAAGAATTCTCACAAAACTCTTTAGAATTCTTATTTCAAATTCTTAAAGACAAAGGAGGGATACTTGGCCTCTAGTTTAAAAATAGAACAAAAGAAAGCCAGTGTGTCCATTCGTCCAATTGTTTTGATAATCTCTCGAGGTCATCAAATACAATGGAATACAATGGGCTATATTTAGATTGCCCAGGTCCCAAATTTTGCCCAAGAAGTCTTGTCAGTTTGCAGAAAATTTTTACAAGTCATTGGAAGTTAATGATGCATGTGTCTAGGCCAGGGAATCTTTCCGAGTAGCTAGATGATGAAATGTAGGTTTTATCTAGTTTCCTTCCCAAGTCGAGACCCCCTGGAAATTAGGCCATGAAATATTAAATACCATCTGCTGCACATTTGGGTGCTTTACCAGAAGAAAGAAGTCTTCTGCATTATTTGAAAACAATTTTTCTCAAAACTCAATGCTTAATCAAATTTTCATGAGATGTGTTGAAATAGCTAGTAAGCAGAGAGCTTAGGGTTGGCTTTATTAAATATGGTTCTATGTTCCATTGTTTATGCATCTACATAGAGGGATTAGTTCTTTCAGTAACAAATTTACATGGTCACTGTTAAGGTCTGGTGCTCTTTGCTGGACATAACAATGCAGACTGCAGGGTGCCTCTGAATCTTTACGCCAATTGATTGTTTGTGCCTTTGAGCAGTCTTCATAAACAGCTACTGTCACAAAAGGAGAATATGATTCCACGAATCTTTAATTTAGAAAGATTAGATTCTGTGAATAATAGATTACAGTAATAGGAGACAGATTGCAATGTTCGTCTGACTGGAAAGTTTATCCATCCCTTTGTGAAAGTCAAGTCGCCACTTTCAGGAGGCTTATCTTTGAAATGTTTCTTGGAAGTTTTTGTCTTGAACATTGGCGAAAGTAGAAAGTTTGATCAGTATTATCTCCACCACATTCTCTTCAATTAGCAACAGGGGCAGATCCAGCCAGAAGTTAAAGGGGGGGGGGGGTGGGTAACTTACAAAGAGGGCGCATAAAACTTATTAGGAAACTTAATTTTTGGCGCTTCTTTAAGAAAAGTTTTTGATTTTCTACTAAATAACGCCTTGATTTGTCTGTTTCCTCCATATTTGAATCGAAACAGTTAAAAATGTGCGTTAGGGTCAGGATAGGGACGCTTTTCTCGCCATAAAAGGGGTGCCAAGCTGAGTTTTCATCGTGTAAGGGGAGCAGTTGCCCCAATTTGCCCCTAAATCCGCCAATAAGTAGCAGCCATTTCACCTTCCATCATTTTTACAGATTTGACGTCCATGGCTCTTTCATTCCTCCCATCCTCACTTGCATTGGTTTTCTGCTTTCTTTCTATATGTCGTTATTCGTTGCCTTTCCCGTGTGCCAGCCATTTCTTGCACCTTGAATGAAAGCGACAGTGATCGATGCTTGCCTTATTACACTTTACTATAGCTGTTATTATTTTTTCGATGAAGTACTTTGATCGTACTATCTTCCTGAGATAAACCTCGAACTTACCTGTGGTTTCATTGCACATGGTTTCTCTTATAAGAAACTCGTTTATTAGAAGAAAGCTCTGAAATAGGCCGAGCCAAAAAGTTAGAAACAGGAGTACATTAAAGAGCATTTGTCACCCAGGTACCTTTGCAGGCACATTGCAATTTTAGACTACCTGAAAATCAAATTTGGCGCAAGCTTGCAAAGGACTCTGGGTGATTATGCTATGACGTTGTTGTTTCAATGATTTTTATGTTTGTCTGCATTTTGAACAAGACAAGATAGATTCAGTATGGGCACCTGCATATCTTCTTTATATCAAAACATCGCTTGTTTCCTTAGCTATTGAAAGATATTCTTTGATGGGGAACCCTAAACCATGGGTAGCTAGACACTGCTGGTGTGCTTCTATGGAGGAGCAGTGCAAATAAAACTAAGGTTGAGCCCTCCAAGTACTTGTAACAGATTAATGACTTTGCTACACAACAACGAATAGCTAAGTTTAGATGTAGCGATCATGAGTTGATGATTGAACTGGGGCGGCACAAGAAGCTATCTGTTGAGGAAAGAGTCTGTAAGAAATGTAAGAATAATGCTGTCGAAGATGAGATTCACTTTCTCTGTGAATGCCCCGCGTATGACTATCTGAGAAAGCTGTATTTCAACTTTAATATTAGAAACCCCCGAATTGATAGAACTGAACTTTTTAAGCAAGTATTTGCCGATGACAATGCAGAAAATACAAGAGTTTTAGGAAAATATTTAAAAGAAGCATTCCATAGACGTAGAGGCGAAATAGATATTCCATAACCAGGATCCTTTTAATGTTAATTTATTGTTATTGTTGTTATTGTTGCTGTTATCTTAGCTTAGTTTATTATCGCCATGCCTTGTATTAGGTAGTGCATTTGATGTTAAAAAAAGTAGTAAATAATGTTTTCTTCCGCAAAAGAACGAAGCTGTAGGGATCAAGCACAGGGCAAGCACAATTGTGGCGTCTAACTTCCCATGCCTAAACTTTATAGCTTACGCTCTATAGAATTGAACCGGCACAGAGTTGAAAGGATCTTTCCAATCTCGATTCTGCTGAAATATACAGCTCCTCTGCATACGCATCGCATTGTAGCAATGAGGTCATAATTACTCGTAAAGATGTCAAGTACAAGAGAGCCGCAAAATATCTATATACATATTCGTTGCAGTCGGATGTGGCGTCATTCCCTTTGTCCCTCTCGCCAACGTTCCAATTGTCTAGACAGTTCGATTGGCAGAACGGCAACATGGGCGAAGTCAAACCGCAGGTGAAAACGTCGCCCAACATTCCGTTCCTCCTCAAAACGTCCTCCTTTTCCAGTCAAGACTCTGGTCCAGGGGTTATTCGCCAAATTCCTCACCCCACTTTCGGCTTGCCAAGCCCTTTGTTTCCCTTTGTGTTGGGCTCGAAATCGTTTGTCATTCCATTGTTCTCGCGCTGCTCATGACGTCAAAAAATGGGTGCCCTTCAACACCCCATTGAGGGATTTTCTGATTTTTTAAAAATCCCAGTGGGATCTCTTTTCGCTTGATATGCATTGGGACCCATTTGGAGAGGGATTCAGGTCCGGGGATTTTTTAGGTGCTAGAGGGGGGTCGAGTGGAAATTGCACAATTCCTACCCTTCAAAGACAATTTCCCCAGTTTATTTGCTAAATGTTGTCTTTTGACAGCCTTGCTATATTTAAGGAGTTTCTACCTCAAAATATGAGTTATTGGGAGAGGGATTGGTGCTCCAGAGTGCCACAATTGCAACATTTTCTAATTTTTAGATGCCTTTTTGGCCCTTTCTCGGGGACTCCCCCTTCTCTCAAGAGAAACATCCCCTTTTATGTTTTCAACTACCATCTGAGTTGTCACGCAAAAAGGTTTTGACATTGTTGTGCAGCATGGAAAATTGCGTTCAAACTGTTGATAGTTTTTAGATTAAATAGTACTTGCATTGTTCCTTGAGAGGATTAACATTTACGATACTCTCGACCAGCTTTTGGCAGCAAATGGCCACCTAAAAGGCCTTCGTGAAATGAGAAGAGGGAAGGAAGAGTAAAATGGTGTGAAATATTGGACGATAACTGGAAATAAGGGATCGGCAACGAATGCGTGCATTCTGTTTTTGACAGAAACCAGCCTTGCTATATTTAAGGAGTTTCTACCTCAAAATATGAGTTATTGGGAGAGGGATTGGTGCTCCAGAGTGCCACAATTGCAACATTTTCTAATTTTTAGATGCCTTTTTGGCCCTTTCTCGGGGACTCCCCCTTCTCTCAAGAGAAACATCCCCTATTATGTTTTCAACTACCATCTGAGTTGTCATGCAAAAAGGTTTTGACATTGTTGTGCAGCATGGAAAATTGCTTTCAAACTGTTGATAGTTTTTAGATTAAATAGTACTTGAATTGTTCCTTGAGAGGATTAACATTTACGATACTCTCGACCAGCTTTTGGCAGCAAATGGCCACTAAACCTAGATTGGCTAAAGAATACTAAAGAATAGGCCTTCGTGAAATGAGAAGAGGGAAGGAAGAGTAAAATGGTGTGAAATATTGGACGATAACTGGAAGTAAGGGATCGGCAACGAATGCGTGCATTCTGTTTTTGACAGAAACCACATTTGCAGAAATTGAAGCTGAACAAAATCCTTCAAAGAAGACAGGGGCCAAGTCTTGGGCCAAATCGAATTAAAGTTTAGCTATGGGATTTATTTCCTGCTGTCTTATTTTATGAGTCTCCGTAAGTTTTCTTTTTACCTGCCGTCTTTTTATGCTTTTATGAGCAATGATTGGGACTTATCTGCTATTTTACAAGGCAGTTTTACAAAGAAACCAGCGATTTGCACGTCGCCCTTTGCCTGATTAAAAACGTGAAACGAGTTGAGGGGTGTTATCACTCTTCCAAACCATCCTCGCCGATCCTCGCCTGAACATGATGAGTGATCTGAATTGAGAGGCCTAATGTTTACAAGCTATTCTGTTTTCAGAGGTCATTGAAATTGAACAACAAACAAAGAAACCAGCGATTTGCACATCGCCCTTAATTTCATTCTATTTTGGAGGCTCTGGTACCCAGGGTACGTCGCCCTTTGCCTGATTACAAACGTGAAACGAGTTGAGGGGAGGGGTGTTCTCACTCTTCCGAACTATCCTCGACTGAACATGACGAGCGATCTGAATTAAGAGGCCTAATGTTTACAAGCTATTCCGTTTTCAGAGGTCATTGAAATTGAACAACAATACATTAAACATTACATTACAATTCTATTTGTACTTTCTTCATTGTCAAGGCAACGCCCGTCCATTCAAGACACATATCTGACGTCAATACTTTTCAAACCTTAACAATGGCTGGAAAGAACAATCAGAAAGTGATTTCAGAGCCTCTGTTTGGGATGAGAGGGCTAGAAAGCAGGGGCGAGGGGGGTAACTCCTATAGGGGGTAACTCCTATAGGGGGTCTGGTATTGAGAATTCAGAGTTAGGACCCGTAACCAGGGCAAAATTTTAAAATATGACCCCATAAACCGGGAAAAATCTACCACAATAATCGTAACATACAGAGTAAATTGAGAATTTATAGAGCTATATTCCTTTTTCTGAAAGTTTTTTGTAGAATCTTAGGAAAAACGGGGTATTTTTCTTCAGAAAATATTCCAACCCAAAAACAGTGAAATGCTGGCTGAGGGGCCCTAAAATAAAAATAAAAATTCACCTGGACCAAGTTTCATACCCCAAGTTTTATGGAATTCTACTGTTTTCCAACAAAGAGAAGAGATATCGGTATAAGTGAATCGTAATAAAGTGCCAAAATCCCAAACCTTTCTCTTAGATACAGTGTTTGTACTGTACAGATTTCTTTAGGGCTCAGTGATACTCCTTTAACCCTAATCCTACCGGGGGGGGGTGTTTTCCACCCCCCTGTCGGTTTTTTGCAGAGCATTCTTTAACGACAAAAGCTATGACCCTCAAACTCTCTGACAATTACTAATTATCTATTAGCTACATATTGACAATTAAATTTTTGAACAGTAGGTGTCACGTGACAGGTGACACTACCATATTTGGAGCAAGGCATTGGAAAAATCGAAAAATTAATGATTTTGATATTTTTCCTCCCAGAATTAGTTCCAAATGTTGACTATTGTGGAATTTGCTGACGTCAGCATTCTTAAATGATGACGTCACTCGCGCCACCATTTTGGGTCATTTTGGCAAATTTTGAAGTTTTTTCCAACAGATTTTGTTAAAAATGCATAGAATTGCGTTATGCAATACTTTAAAAGCATTTTGAGCCAATTATTATCAATTTTTGGCAGAAAAACACAGTTTTTAGTTATGACGTTATCAATTTTTGTCATTTTCTTCCAAAATAACAGTCTAAAAACGCCTATATGCATCATATTTGAATTGGAAATGAATAATACGCCAAATAAGAATGGAAAAAGTCATTCAAATTACCTTTATTCCGTTTTTAGAACAAATAAGCCGGAAAACCATATATTTTGACATTTTCCGGCATTATGACGTCATAGTGACGTCACCTAATGAAGTGGCCACGCCCAAAACTACCAATCGGCTAAGAATAGTTAGGACTACGCCCTTGCCAAGTTGCAATGATTTCCCATTAGTCTACGGCTATTTATAGAGGGGGGTGGAAAGCACCCCCCCCCGGCTATGTTAGATCAAAAAAGCCAGGTAGGATTAGGGTTAAAGGGGGTTACCTTCAAAATTTTCCATGATAAGGGGTTTTTTCATCAACTAGAATGTCAGAGAAAGGGTATCCTATGGAATGGTCTGGACGAGCGTGATGTACCTTTTACTGTTGAATTGCACCCACCGGGAGTGTGCAGTACAGTTGGGGATGTTCAGTACAGTGGGGAGGTATGTTTCAGTACAGTGGGGCAATTCAGTATATTGGGGAGGCATCCGGAGTTAAGTGGGGGATACCTTGAGTGCAGTGGGGGACGGGGGTCTTCAGTAGAGTGGGGAGGCATCTGGAGTACAGTGGGGGGGGATACCATGATGTGTGTTGTGTCTGAGGCATCATCAGTATAGTAGGGGGATATTCAGAACAGAGAGGGGGTAGCCAGGGTAGTTGCCAGGGGGCCCGAGGCCTCTGTGGGCCAGCAAGAAATAAGGTATGTATTTTTCTTTGTTGTAGTTTTCTTTCAGGAACGTTTTCAGGCCTGCAGGCCCACTGAGATTCTAAAACAATCTAAAAGCAGTGTCTTACCAGTGCATAGGGGGCGTGGCCCAAGGATAAAAGGGCGTGGTGCCCGGCCTCTCTCTCTCGACGGCCCTGGGGGTAAACACTCATGTTGTTAAATGCTCCCTTGCGCAACTATGAACAGCAGCTTTGTAGAATGTAGAATGAACCTATGACGAAACTTTGGTCACATAAAGTGACAACAGAAAACAACGTCAAGAAGCAACAAATTCTTTCCCAAGCAATCACTCGGTACGACGGCGGGCCAGGTCGGCGCCGCAGGCGCCGACCGGCAAGCCTAGTCAAATGATATTTATGTTAAGAAACATTTACGATATAGCATATCATAACGGAGGCCCAGAGAAATTTGATATTATCACGAGCCAACCACCGAGAAGCAATCTTGACCAAATAAATCATTTGAAACGAATCGTTTCGCAACTTTGAAATCCATTCTCTCAGCAGCCAATATGCCTTGAAGCCATACGAGGATACTGGCCGATAGTGGTTAGGGTAATTTTATATATTTTGTGGAATTGCTTTCAAGGACTGCAAACCGAAAAAATTGCGCTGATGTGATCAAGAATATCAGTTGGCTTAATTTGTTTTCAACAAGCTAAGAAATTGGCTCACCAGTTCTGAAAGTTTCCTAAAGAGACACAATCCCAAATTTTTTGTGTCGGAAAATCTCAACGACATTCCTCGTGCATTAAAAACATGACAAGAATTTCCTTTATTAAAGTGAATTGTTTCGTAAGTTACGTTGTCCCAATATTGCAGTTTCTTAATTTTTGTCGATCTGACAGTGGAGTTTCTTATGAAAAGAACTACGTGTTATGAGTTTCTTAACTTTTTAGTGATCTGAGAGTTGAAATTTTGTTGTAAAGATTTTTTATAAGGATATGATATGTGTTCAACATGAAGACCATCGATGTTGTTGCTTTTCCGCGCTAGGTCTTAGACGTTAACGCCTAGCACTCCTAACAGTGGAACCATGGAGAACTTTAGAATCCCTCACGATACATATTGTGGCTAGATTATATGATAGTATCCGTGTCTTTTTCTGCGTAATCAAAATAAGATCACTGTCACAGCATAGGTTACCAACTTGTGGTTTGCGGCACCCCCTTACCTAAAACGTACAGTAAAAATCAGACCCTAGGACCTTAGGACCCTTGGGCATTAACATGAGATAGGGCCCTTAACACCTGCGTTCGTTGAACCATTAACACAAGAGCTTCTAAATACGTATCATTTTAAAAGCAAGAATGTTGCGTTGCCATATTTTCATTGTCTAGACACATGTAATGATGATAATATTCTTTGAAACAGTAACATTTTGATGCTTGAAAATGCAATAAAAAACATTTCATAATTCGATGTGCTTTTACAAGCATTTCTACGGAAGAACATTTCTAACATGTAGAATCGGTTTTCTGGTCATCAGTGGTGGCGCCAGCTCTAAAAAAATTGAAAGACATTGGGTGGGAGATTCTGACGTTATTTTTCAGCCAAAAGTTTTCCCCAATTAAATTTTCATGATTTCCTTTCACAATTTTAGCCGACTTGCATGCCCCCCAGTCCCCTCCGTGGCACCGCCATTGCTACTAATTATTCTCAGTCATGTCCCACAATGTTTGCAACTTTTATGATATCAAAACCTGGTTCTAGGGTTGCTGATGTCATGGGTTCACATCATGTTTATTCTTAAATTCCAGTGGTCCTAGGCTCCCAGGGTCTGGCTATTACTGTACGCCCCATACATAATTCTTGTTGTGTGTGCTGTGATTGAACATGGTCAAAATAAAAATCATATTGAATGATAAGAATCTGGTCAAATCATCATGTTTGTTATTATCATGTCTCATAGGGAAACTTTGTTTGTTAAGCAAATAACATTTTTGGTGGTAAATGTTTTTGTGCTAAATATTAGGTATCAGTTTAGGTTTGAAAACATCTGAATTTGCAGAAGATAAAGCTATATGTTATGGTACACCATTAGGTCTTGTCTGTTCCTCTTTCTAATTCTGTGTCTACATAAAGAATGCCAAAATTTTAATAAATCTGCAAAATACCAAGTGGTAAATGGGACAGGAGGGCTTATTTTTGCCAGTTTTTAGGAAAAGGGTATAACATGGTCGTAGAAAACAAACGGGCATAGAAAACAGAAGAAGGGCTGTGGAAAAATCCATGATGTAATGAACAATTTATGGCATTCTGGCTGTTTTTCTGGCTTGTAATGGAATAGAAAATTCCTCACCACTTTCTTTAGCATAATCGTCTATTGTAAAGTGCCTCTGAATATTGCATTCTACTGAATGTGCTATGTAAGAACAATATATTTTCTTTTACTTTCTATAACCTTGGGTTAATTTTACCCCCAGTAGGGTTTTTCGTCATTGCGCTGCCGATTGGTAGACCAACGATATAATTCCTTGTATTTGTTCAAGATTTTTAATTTGATTTTGTTTTACTTTCCCTCAACAAGCATCTTGATACAAGGACTCACAAGCGAACATATTCTAAACATAGACTCACGGACACGGACTAAAATCCTGGTTGCTTCGAATGTCGCATTAGTTTGGAGACATAACTATTATTCAATTCAGTTCAATGCGGAAAACTGAGACTCATGTAATCAGTCTGGTTGGCCGATTTTACAAGAATCAATACAAAGCGACAGTCTATACGTATTTTGTCGCTTATTTTGCTCATCTGATGATTTGAATTGGAGTGACCGGTGTCAAATGAAATATTCAACACTTTTTTGGTGTTTTAACAAAGTTGTGTACCAGTTGACGACTATTAATCTTTATGACCCTTACTTTGAATTAAACCAGTCTTTGATTTATGCATTTATTTATCGACAGATGAACGTGAGGCAGTTCAAAAGAAGACATTCACCAAGTGGGTCAATTCACACTTGCAGAGGCTTGGTGCTCACGTCAATGATTTGTATCATGATTTGCAAGATGGCAGGAAGCTCATCTTACTGTTGGAGATTCTTTCAGGAGAAAAGCTGGTATGATTTTTTTTTATAATCATTTAAAATGTTACAATACATGTTACATCTACATCCTACTATACTTTCTAATTACTTTACAGACTATGCAACACTACAGGGACGGAACCACAAGGAGCAAAAGACAATGACTACCCCATGGCCATTAACATAAAGACGTGTAAAAAATAGCAACTAAATAAACAACTACAAAAAGCTACAAATACGATCAATTACTGATAAATACTAGAATCCGTTTCACATTGGATGTCAGGCCAGCATAGTAGTATAATGCTGAGCAATAGGAACCCCGAACTAGAGAACAACAACGACGGCACTTGCTACTGATCCCCCTCCAGAGTCCCCAACGCTCAACACATTGTGCATATGCTGTCAGCTCTGGGTTTCTGATTCGCAATGTCAATGATATCATGGTATGATATCATGAATTTTGAATGTTTTTGCTCTATTCTACCGGGTGTCCCAAAAAAGTACTCCTGTTCGAAAAATCACCAAAATTTTATTGTAAGGCCAATCTTCAATATTCTTTTTTTGACAAGTACATCAATGACCAAATTATTTTTCCAGGCATAGCTGATCTTTGATTTGTTTTTGAATTAGTGAATTTAGCTCTTTTTAGTGCCGCTTGGTTTTGAAGCAAACTGCAAAAGCACCGATGACTTCCAGAGCAATTTTTTTGTATATCAAACTTTTAATTTGGTCATAAATGTCAGAATGAAACACAAGGTACCTATTGTAGACTTGAAGGATAATGAACAATTTCAATAAAATGGCTCTTAAAGAGGCAAGATTAACGATGTTGCTTAAAGAGCATAGCTCAGAATGAGGTTTTTCAATGCGTAAATTTGTACCCTTTAATTAATGAAATCAAACGTTTTATTATCTTTGAATATATTTGGATCCTTGGCAAAAGAGATAAAAAAGAAAATGTTATGATACCGGGTGTCCCAAAAGAAGTACTCTTGTTTAAAAAATCACCAAAAATCGATTATCAAACCTTTGGTAAAATTTTCTTTTTGAGTTGTTTTTTCAAAGACCCAAAAATATCCATAGATGATCAAATGTTTGCTTTTCATACAGCAAGGTAGACAAATTACGCATTCAAAAACCTTATGTTGAGCTATGGTTTTTAAGCAAAATACTCAATCTTGTTTAAGGGTCAAAATCTTCAGAATTTTTATCATCAGTGAAGCCTCAAATGATCGTGCGCATCTCGTTCTGTCACTAATAACCAAATTAGAAGCTTTACACACACAAATAAATTGATCTGGCAATCATCAATGCTTTTCTGCAGTATGAACCAAAAGCAGGTAGCTCTAAAAAGAACTAAATTTGCTGAAATTTTTTCGATATTTCAGGCATTATAAGAGACATTTTTTCAGAGAATCGCTGTTGAATTTAAAACGGGAAGTCTGTCCTAGACAGAGTAAATACTGGATTCTAAATTACGGTCTTAAATATTTAACAAAAAATTTCCTTGCACCATTCTACAACTGAATACAAAGGTATAGCATTTTAAACATTCTAATTTTAATCCAGCCTGCGCATCCGATCCAATAAGCGTTTGCTTAACATATTTCTTCTTCTTCATAGTTTAACTTTTTTATTTTGTTTACTCCTATGTTTGTAACTTATGTAGTTGTAACTTATGTAGCTTTACGTCTGTTGTAATGGCTACAGAGTGTCTGTGTATGTTGCTGCTGATATCCTCTTGCAATTCCTATAAAATTTTATAAGAATATAGATGATTATGTAGATCATCAACAGGTATCAGTCCCAAAAATATCACTTTTATTCTTTCTGTACAAAATATTCCTCTTGTTTTTAGCCCAAACCAAGCAGAGGTAGGATGAGAATCCACTTCTTGGAAAACTGTGACCATGCCCTGAAATTTCTGAAAAGTCAGAGGGTAAGTAAATGAAGAATCAGAGGCCGAAATATGACCTCAAGACTTGAAGAGGCCGTCTCCACTGTTCTCTATGTAGTAGAATCAAATTTAGAGATAGAGTAGGAATATTACTATGCAGTGGTAATGCGATTTTGTATTTTCCTCGCTCAGACTTGAGTAGAAAGCTTTTGCTGCACAAAGCATCAAATGAAAGAATTTGGGGGAAATAACTATGGTCTGTCTTAAATCAGATGTCACATGAAAGTGCCTGCGAATAACAGCGAATAGCATGGATAACTGTTTGAATGAATCCTAAAACAGCTCCAATGCTGTGTTTTTATGCAGTAGCAATCCTCGCCACAGCTTGCCCAGCTCAATGTTTACATTATTCACTTCAACCGCCACCCCGCGGCAGCCATTTACCAGAACTGCATCCGCCATTTACCAGAACAAACCGCTTTCCCCAGTCTCCGATTTTGATTGTCGAAATGGTCTATTGCAGTGTTTTGCATGAGTACTTTTGTGTCATCGCAAATCTAACATAGGGCTCAAATCTTTAAAAAGGTCGGTGTAAAATTCTATTGCAGTTTTCTTTGAAATAGATGGCTTGGAAGGAGCTTAGGGTTTTTTGCTGTAAATCGGCCATGGCAATTTATTGATATCTTGATTAGTTTCAATATGGTGGCATTTATTAAATTTGGGGCTATGGCGTCATCAAATTACTAAATCCTAAACTAGAAAAGTTACAGATTTCTGCTTGCCACCATATTGCAGACCTTCATAAGCTATGGTTTCTTTGAAGGTTACATAATATTTCCTCTATTAGTTTAGGATTTACGATTGTTTAAATTTTTCCAAAATTTTCCAGGAATATTTTCAAAAATAATGAAATGGCCGTCTTCTTGAAAAAAATCGAGATATTGAAAAATTTCCACGGCAGATTTACAGCAAAGTACCATAAGTTCCTTTCAAGCCATTCAATTCAAAGAAAGCTGCAAAAGAATTTTACACCGACCTTTTTAAAGATTTTGAAAGATTTGAGCCCCATGCTTGCAAATCTCACGTGACATCTAATTTGAGACAGTCTTTAGAAGTTTTGTGGCTTTGTTCACTGTCCTTCCCGCTCGATTTGACGACGTTCTGTAAAGACTAACATCCTCTTTTCTTCGTTAATGTAGGGTGAAGTGTATTTGACGAAGTTCGCATTATTTAGCTGACCATAACCTTTTCATAATTTTAGGTTCACTTAGAGAACATTGGGTCTCATGATATTGTGGATGGAAATTCAAAGATTACACTCGGTCTTATATGGACCATCATCTTGCGGTTCCAGGTATTGTCTCCAAATTATATCGAAATGGTAAATTTGCATCCACATTCAAACAAGAGCTTGGGAGTTTGGGACAAGGCAAATTCTTTAAGCACAGCGAATGAATCAACAATGTCCTTGATAAAGTATGAAAAAACTGATATCATATTGTATTCTGTTTGCTAGAAGTCACCAATTGTGCCGTTTCTTCATTTGTCTTTAATTTTTGTTTCGAATTTTGATATGGCTCAGTCATTTGCTTCGGCCAAAAGCTCTTTATTTTAGTATGGAGGGAAAATTGAACTCTCAAGATTAATATTTCAGCCCTCAAAGCACCAATATCAACAAAGGAGGTGTCTACAATCTTGGCCAAAATACTTGGGGCAAGTCACAAAATTGCACTACTTCGGTCCTTGATTATGTGCCCCCCGCTCCCCCCGTTTCAAAGTTGCTTGGATCAATCGCCATTCGACCTTCTCAACGTTGAAGTAGGGGGGAGGGGGATTAGGAGGCTCTAAACGTATGTTCTCTCCTCGATATTTTAGGAAACATCATGAAGACACTGAAATTTGCCTTGTACCGGCTTCTTTTAGCCAGGATTGTATGTTTAAGTTGACTATCGAGGAACATTTTGAAATTGATTACCCATTGATTGAAGCTAAATTCTGGTCCCAGCCAAAAATCAAATCTTTGTAATCTCTACATGCACAGACTGATGGAGAAGAAGCGATCAACATTTATATTGTCATCAGCTGCTCCAATCGATTCATTCATTATCATGGTAATCGTTCATCGTTGATTCTTTTGATTCTGTATGGCTCCTACCGAATTATCGCTGTTAGTAGACTTTGCAAATCAATCACCGCATCATTGATCCAGTGCTTGAGTCTCTGATTCCTGTGATTAAGTTATAATATTGTTCATGATTTGTAGATCCAAGATATCATGATCGAGACTGATACATCAGAAAAGAAATCAGCGAAAGAAGCCTTGCTGTTGTGGTGCCAAACGAAGACCGCTGGATACAGAAATGTGAAAGTCACGAATTTCACGAAAAGTTGGAGTGATGGGCTTGCATTTGCTGCTATGCTCCATAAATACAAGTATGCTATGGTTATCCCATCTATAAACACGAAAATAGATAGTCTTTATTTTATTTATTTATCTATCATATTTCGACACAAAAATCCTTTCAGCTCTTTTAAATATACTAAAAGATAAATATCGCCATATGAATAACTATACACAAACGAAAACAGATATTTGCTAGTCTTCCTAATGGTCGTGCTTCGAAAGGATGCTAATTTTGCAGGAATTCCTTCAGTTTCCTTTTTAACGTGGTAATTGTGGAACTCATTCTAATGGGATTTCGTTCCTTGCCGGTGCAACACAGTGAAAAATACTCCTTTCGGAGAATTCAAAGCTCTGCCATGGGAGGGCTCTGGTGTTACAAAAGGTTTTGCCTTGTAAAATCATCATAGCAAGATTAAAGGTTGATTTCAGTGAACTGTGAATGCATTGAGAAATGTGAAGAACTGTCTACCCTCGTCAGCCAACCCAAGTCTCTGAGCTGATAATTTACCTCCTACCCGAGTTCGAGTGAATGTTCACCTGCAGTTAGCTCACTTTCGGATCTTAGCTGATGATTCTACTTACAAACCAATATCCATCTCTTGTCAGTTTGTTTCGTGCTGTTCAAGCAAAGCTTCCTCATACGTAAAATAAGAAACTCTAACGAGAGTGCAGTTGAAGTGTAGAAATAAATTTTTACCGAAAGTGATTTACCGTAAAAGCTCTATTAAGCCCCATTTAATTTTGGATACTTTTTAGTCCATTTTACACCACATTTTGCGGTTCAAACATACAATTTTACGAGTTAAATACATGAATTCGACGAAGTTTTATCTCAAAGCACATCAAAATTAAAATGCAAAACTTACTTAGCTCAATAAATGGAGAATCTTTGGTAAGCTCTGGAATTTGATGTAAGTGGGGCTTAATAGAGTGGGGGGGGGGCTTAATAGAGCTTTTACGGTAGCTGTAGTCCAGACTTACTCCACTCGTTCCAATCTTTTCACTCCATTCCATTTTGACAGCGATAACTGGAAGTGGGACTTTGTATTGAGTCTAGCTGTATTCTAACCAGACATGGCTTTGCTTTTTAAAGCAATGCACAAAAAATAGGTATTGATCACGAACCATTTTGCCCTTACCTAATCGAAAAAAGTAGGTTCTTATTTCCTTCCCTTTGCACAATAGGCCTGACAAGATTGACTTCGACAGTCTAAAGAAAGAAGAACCGATAAAGAACCTAAACATCGCATTTGATTGTGCTGAACAAGAATTCGATATTGCTCCATTACTTGACGCACCTGGTTAGTATATATTGATTCCTAGGAAAGAGACTTCTTGATTCTTGCACTCGTGATTCTGCCCTACCAAATGATATTTCATCGAAAAGCTCTTTGAAGTTTATATTGTTATTCATATTTTATTATTTTTTCTTTCTGTCTAACAATCTTACATTTCCGTCTGAGAAACCACCTCTGAGGGGACCATTGTGGAAATGAGGTCAATTCGACCTTTTAATGCTATCCCTGCCACTACAATTAGGGTTTTTTTTATTACAGGTATTTATTTAATTTGTATTAAGATTGTAATGTATCTATTCCTAGCTCTTAAAGCATTGTAAAGATAGATACATAAATACATACATAGACCATATCAAGCAGTGACTGCAGCACCATTTTGTGTTTGTATCTCATCTTTGCTCTGCACGCTGACTTAGTAGTTTTGGTCGGCGACCAGCATGTTTGTCTAGGGCGCATGCTCAGTTGTTAGGGAGCATGAGCACGACCGGGTGAGTCAATACAAAGGCCGGACGTTTGAAAAAACCCTGCTTCATGAATATCATAGCAATAATTTTGAAAACTGTCTTGTTTTATGCCCGATATGTCCAGTTAGGTTCTGTAATTTTCCCGGCTTTAGTCGGGCATTCCTTCCCATCGATATGAGAGATTTTCTGCAGAAAGCACCATGCACCTCGCACACCAGATGAAAAATGGTAGTTTTCTGCCACTTCACTCTGACTTGGAGTAAATCGCATTTGCTCGAACGCTTCAAACTTTGAGAGATTTTGAACTGGTCTCAGTAAAAGACGACTAGGACCATTCAAGATACCGAAGTGAGAATCAAACCATGTCAAAAGTCTGACAATGTGCTACTTGGTCGCTGCTTTTCTTATCTATTACGCGTTCTTTATCGTAGATGTCAGTGTTGACTTTCCTGATGAAAAATCTATCATGACATATGTTGCATCATTTTATCATTGCTTCGCTAAGTTGAAGAAAGTTGAAGTTAGCGGGACAAGGATCCAGAAGGTAGGGACCAACCATCTCGTTATTAAGAGAGAAAACTGCTTGGTTTAAAAGATTAATACAAATCTAATTCTGTTTTAAGAATTGATGATTGAAGAATTCTGTGATTTGGATTCCTGTGTTACGTTCCTGAAATGTTCACTTCCATGTTATTATACGTCTTCCATAATTAGCTGTCTCTATTACATAAGAGGTGAAGTTGAAAAAATTTATTGGCAGTATTGCCTTCAGCTGTAAAGGCATCCACATATTATGGCAATTAAAATGTTTGTTTCCGGTGAGCTCTTGCAAGCTATATGATAGTCTGCGGTAAAAAGGTGAAAATGAAAGTTGATTCCATGTTGTAGGCCATTGAATAAAAGTTGCTGTTTGAGCTTCAAATTTAAAATAGATTAAAACTTAAATCACATTGATAAAAAAGAAATGATTTTCTTGATTAGGATTTTTTCAGTAAGGCCTGGAAACAGGATGTCTGCTTTGTGATTCTGTTTTTGAAACTTTGCTTGAACTGACAAATGATCGAAGGTTTTGTTGCAAAAACATAGAAGATTCGTTTCTTGATGTGGGCTCTGAACTTTGGCCATAGTAGCTTTACTCATTGCCGTGTAACTTTCTGATCCTTGTAATTGTTTCAGGTGATAAAGCAGACAGTTGAAAACGAGAAACTCATTCAAGAGTACGAAACGCTGAGTTCAACCTTGTTGATCTGGATTCAAGAAACTATCGTCAAAATGTCATCTCGCGAATTTGGCAACACTTTTGCTGCTCTTCAGCAGCAAATGGCTGACTTCAATGTATACAGGACCAAGGAGAAGCCTCCCAAGTATGACTTGTTAGCTTTTATTGCTTGTTTTGCAAAGCTATTAACGTTAATACCTTTGGTTAAGGAGTGCTTGTCTGGTATTATTTAAGGGGAATTATTTGGTATTATCTGAGGAAGGACAGATTCCTGGAAAAGCTTGTTTTGTTGTAAGAGCATGCAAGAAAGTTTAGCAAATAGTCCTGCCAAAATCTTTCTGCTTTGAATTTAGAAGCCCTCACATACAAGCAAAATGTTGCAGTTTGAAGGCATCTAAATTTTAAAGACGTGCCTGCTGCTTACTTAAAATATTTAATCACACTGTTTAGGCCTTTTAAAGAGAGGAAATCCGATAAATGTTTGTTCAGAAGTCAACGAGAAGGTGTCAAAATCTAAGTTTGACTTTAAGGAGTGGCAATAGAAACCTTTGCAGTTTCTCCCATTTTTGCGGACGATTTTTGGGGACGATTTTTGGGGACGATTTTTGGGGACAATTTTTGGATAAACCTGGCTGGTGCAAGATTCTTTGTGTAGAAGGGTACAATTGTTCGAAAAGGAGAAGTTATTTGCTATGATTAATGCAATATATCATGCGGCTAAGATGATTTTGGAAGGCCCTAGAATAGAAAGAATCAGGTTTTGGAGTTGGCTTTGGTGTGAGTTTATGTTTAACATAAAGAAAAAAATAGGATCACGCAAGAAATGATGTCATTCTTCAAAAAATGAAAGAACGACACCTCTTTCGTGGTGTATTCCATTCATAGGACTATTTAGTGCTGAGTTAATTTCTCGGCTTTCCTTTATACCTAGATTTATCGAGAAAGGAAATTTGGAAGTGAAGATGTTTGAAGTAACAAGCTCATTGAGAATGAACCATCAAAAGATGTATGTTGCTGAGGAAGATCATACAGTAGAAGAAATCAACAAGGTTTGTTAGTGGTAGAGAACTGCCATTATTGCGGGATATTCTTTGGAGGCTGATGTTATTGTTAGCCTTTGTTAATACTGGTTTTTTAAAACTGATGGCTAGAATGTAAAGCAGAATGACAAGGGAACCACTTTGTAGCTGGCTAATAAACTATCTGAGAGTTACTCGCGAGTCTGGCAGAAACGGGGTTGGTGGAAAATTTGTGTAGTCAGGCGAAACTCACAAGTTTTTTTACTTTAAGGATGGACATCAAAGCGAATAAAAAGATTATTGACAAAACTATTAAAAGGGAGGAGTACATTTCGAGTCACATTTAAAGAAATATGACCCCATATGTTTCACATTTACCAAAACCCTTAATAAGGTGGTCTGGGGTAGGGATGTCCTGGGTGGACTTTTTCAAAAAATTAATAGGGTGGGGGTGTGTATTGATGGACCCGAGAGTATTTATCAGGCATTCATTAAAGTCAGATGCATGTCTTATAAGTTCTGAATAAGAAAAAAGACAATTTTGCAATTTATGTGTGGCTAATCTTTACCGACTGCATTATCTGCATGGATGAACTGCTTGGACCAGAATGTTTCCTTTACATTATTTCCAGTAGTAATATGTGCAAGTTTTTCAATAGTGTTGTTTATACAGAGCAGGGTTTGTTTCTTTAATGGATCTTAGTTAGATGCTAGTTGTTTTGCATTGCACTCCTTTTGCAGTAGCAATATGATAAATTTGTTTTATAGCTATTTCAACGTTTGTGTTAATTGATTTATCGTTTGTTTATTAGGCTTGGGCTCAACTTGAGAAAGCAGAACACGAGAAGGAAGTTGCTTTGAGAAATGAATTGATAAGGTATGTGTGTCCCTCTTTGGGTAGTTTATAACATTATTTAGAAGTTAGTTTCGAATATTGCTTTAATTTTTTTCCATCTAATTGAATCACACACCTGATGTCGTTCTACGATGGAGTTGTTGCAATTGTACCATTTTAGTAATATGTCTAACGAATTTTGCTAGAGCTGCGTTGGTATTTAAACTTATATGAGTATTTATTTTTTGCAGGCAAGAGAGACTCGAACAGAAAGTCGAACGCTTTTACAGAAAGGTAAGGACTGGCTTGATGTACACTGGAAAAAAGGCAAAGATGTTTTTATCCCCACATTTGACACAGCAATTATTGGTCGTTTTAGAAAATTACTTTCAGGTTCTTTTCCAGATTAGGGATAACAATTTTCCTTGCAGTGCTGACTCTTTAACTGTAACGATAATCATAAAAATAGTGCTTGTTTTATGGAAAGAAAGCATCGTGTAATTAATTTCTTTCCAGAAGATGCTTAAATTTACTTGCTCTTCTTATTAGGCGTATAAGTCAGTTCTTCTTGTTAGGCGTATAAGGAACCAACCTGCCTCTTTTAAAGATGTTTTCTTACACACTGGGAAACCAGACAACCTAATTTTGAATTTTGAATTTCTTACATGCGAGGAATTATTGCAGCCTAGGTAGTAGTCCTTCCTTGCCCTCCGATGCAAATCTTTTAACATACGACTTTCCTTTATCTCATCAGTCACATTTGCGAGAATCATGGCTAAGCAGTTGCATGCAGTTGTTAACACAAGCCATGTTCGGCAACGACCTTCCAGCCGTCAAAGCATCAATCAAAAAGCATGAGGCCATCGAATCAGAGATCAGTGCTTACAAAGAGAGAGTGTTGGCTGTCGAAAGCCTAGCGGAGGAGATCGAAAAAGAGGGATTCTATGAAACAGATAAAGTTAACGAGAGGAAAGTCATTGTGATGAATCTGTGGGAAGAATTATTGACATTGCTGAGTGCAAGAAGCAGTAGATTACTGAAACATCAGCAATTGCATAAGATATTCCAAGAAATGATCAATCTTATAGACTGGATGGAGGATGTCAAGGTATTAATTAGATACTTTTTTTTCTCTATAAATTCAATGTTAAAAATTTACAATTTACGAATTACCTAAGATTACAAACGAGCTACCATACAATACTACAGAAACGATACCAAGGGGAGCAAAAGATCATGACTACCACAGGGCTATCACATGAAGGAGATAAACTAAAATACAACTAAATATATAAGACGAATGTACGCAATAGTGCTTCTTAGTGAATGTACGCAATTAGATACTTTCTTAGATGTCTTGCTGTACCTTTGAACGAATAATATAGATATACAGGAGCTAGGGCTCAAATCTTTCAAATCTTTAAAAAGGTGCATGTAAAATTCTACGATATTTTTCTTTGCATTCAATGGCTTGAAAGGAACTTTGCTACTTTGCTGTAAATCTGCCGTGGAAATTTTATGATATCTTGACTTTTTTCAAAATTGCGGCAATTTAAATACTTTTGAAAAAAGTCATGGAAAATTTTGAAAAAATTTAAATCATCGTAAATCCTAAACCAATAGAGGAAAAATGATATACCCTTCAATAAAACCATAGTTTATGAAGGTCTACAGTATGATGGCAAGCAGATTTCTGTAGCTTTTCTGGTTTAGGATTTAGAAATTTTGATGACGTCATAGCCTCAAGTTTAATAAATGGCGCCATTTTGAAACTAATCAAGATATCACTGAATTTCCACGGCAGATTTACAGCAAAATGCCTGAGTTCCTTGCAAGCCATTTAATTCAAAAACAACTGTAATAGAATTTTACACCGACCTTTTTAAATATTTGAGTAAATTGAATCTGAAGAAGGGTTATGAGCACTGTCAAATATCTTCTACGGGTAGGAGATTCCTGTTTCTAAAGATTTTTCTGGGCTGCTCCTTGGGAAAACGTATTTTCTGCGCTAGGCTTCAGTCAGGGTTTACCAGTGCACATGAATTTATTAGGATTCGAGTGTTACAATCTTTGTTGTATCTATAAGTTTGTGATTGCTGTCGAAGACAGCCTTACTATTCTTCTTCAATCAGCGAGCGAAATTAGGCTGCCTGCCTGCCTGTCTGCCGCCTGCCTGCCGTCTGTCTGCCTGCCTGCCGTTTGGCTATGTAGACGGACCAGCTCACGGCGGCGGTTTGCAGGCTCGCGGCTTGTTAGCATTTTTCCAACAAACAACAAAAAAAGTTCTCCAACAAAAGATAATGAGTTCTTCCTACCTACTTAACTACCTACCTACGTCAATGGACGACAAAGGTTTATTTCTGACAATGCAGAACTCAATATTACGGACTACAGAACTACGGAACCAAGAGCCTTGGACTAAGGAACCAGAAACCGGCGGAGGAGAGTAACTGAATATTCTAAATCATTTACCTTTGAACCATTACACAACTGTAAATTCGAACATAATACACGTTTCCTTAACGATAATCATTCAATTAATTTCTATAAAATTGACCTCGCTACAGTCGCATTTGATACAAATACTAATCGGCAGCACTCGCTGACTGTTGTTATATCCAGGTATAGTAATAATGGTCTTGGAAGGTGGATGTAAGTACCCCGAAGGGAAAACTACCAGCTGTGCCAACAAGACTAATGTTATCCAATTTTTGTTGTAAATTCTGCCATGTGAAGTAGATAATCGCCTAACTGATCCCATTTTTGAGATTTGATATTTTACAAGACTCTTGATAGGATAATTGATCACACGAACTTTCTAAAAAGTCATTTTGTGCTTCGAACTGCTATTGAAAGAAACAAACAGTTTTATCTGATGTAAAATATCCCATGGAAAATATAAAAGATCCCAGCAAACCTGTGCTATTTCCAAAGGACTTAACTGAATTTCATCATCATGTGCAGAGTATTTTGGTAAATACCGGGTGAGTCAGAAAAAAGTTCCCACTTTTGAAAATTCATATCATCAAGAGTACTTCACAGATTGGAATGATTCAAATTGTAGGTAAGAGTCGAAAGGTCAAAGTAGTTTTGTGATTTTTCTTGCTGTCTTACCAGCACTAGAAATGTAGGTACATTCAACTTTACAAAAATTTCATGGTTGCAAAATGACTAAAAAACGGCCTAAAACATTGATCAAATCCAAAATAACTCCTCGCACAGAACAATAAAGAAAATGCAATTTCTCATGGGTGAGAGATATCCTCTGCACATTCATTGCCATGGGATTTAAGATATTTAGTGTTTGTTTGAAAATCTATGTCTTATAACTCATGAGAGATGTGAAATGCCCATTGCGTACTGTTCTGTGTTAGGAGAGTATTAACGATTTGATCAATGTTTTAGGTCCTTTTTCAGTCATTTTGTAACCATGAAATTTTATAAAGTTGAATTTACCTATACTTCCAGTGCTGGTAAGACAACGAGAAAAATCACAAAAATAGAAACGCGCCTTTCTGTTGTAGTTTTGAAGTAAAAACAGTGACCTTGTTATATTTTCTAAGGTTGGCCTGCTGTCTGAAGAATATGGTAAACACTTTACGGGGGTTGAAGATTTGCTACAAAAGCACATGCTTGTCGAGTCGGACATTCAAGCCCAAAATGAAAGAGTAAAACAAGCCATTCTCTCTGCTGAGGATTTCCTCAATCAACCACCAGGCGACGACGGTAGGTGTCAAATTTTGTCAACCATGTTATTTGATTTGATTTGATTTGATTTGATTTCATATATTTAGGGAGGATAAGCCTTCAGCATGATAGACCTTTGCTTGATACCATATTGTAGACATTCGTAAACTATGGTTTTCTTGGAAATTATTTCATGTTGCGTCAAACAGTTTGGAAATTACGATGGTTTTAAGTTTTTTTGAAAATTTTTCTTGAATCCCTAAAAAATGAGAAAAGCACTCTAAATTTGAAAGTATCCAAGATTTTTGAAAAGTCCAACGGTAGAATTGGAGCAAAACAGCTAATAGGTCATTAAATTTTACACCAACCTTTTCAAAGATTTGGAACATATGCTCCCTTCATCAGTAGTAGCGAACACATCGCAGACAGCGCCAGTACGCGTTTACTCTCCCGTGTATAGCTCCCTGGTTGAAGCGTGAGAAGCAGAAAAAGAACGATTGATAGAATAGTGGTTGAATGATTGATAGAATAGTGATTGAATGATTGATAGAATAGTGATCATGATCTTCGTTTTTACATAGGATACGAACCCGATGTACAGCAAGTCAAGACTCATCAAAATGACCTACAGAGCTCTTATGATGATTTATGCAAGCTAGCAGAAAAAAGGAAGCAACGGCTAGAAGAATCTCTTCAACTACACTCATTCTATAGAGACGCTGAGGAAGAAGATTTATGGCTCAGTGAAAAAGAGTATTTTGTGTCATCAACTGAATATGGAAAGGATGTCCATACCACTATGCTGTTGCTTAAGAAACATGAGGTACGTCTTAGAATAGAGGCTAACAACATATAGAAGTGCTCCTATGAAAAATCCCCAAAACTCGATCATCAAACTTAGATTATCAAACCTACCATGAAAGTTTCTTTTATCTCTCTTCTTATCTTACCTCTTGAGAAACAGCAGGTTGGTAATGCCCCTTATTTATTTTCGTTCATCTTGTTATTATTTCTTACAACACGATACAATTAATCGATTTCTAAATCCCAAATCACGACGAACAAGTTTTCTCTTTGTCTATTCATGTCAATTCTTTAGAAAATTTGATCGACGTGTTTTGATCGTTTCAGTGTTTTCGAGAGCGAAAATTTTAAGAAACTCGCGTCTAGCTCTAAAAACTGAAAAAAGAAAAATTTGCAAAAAAAATTCTAGAATCTAATTCAGGCTTTTTGCTAAAGATTAAGTCATAAAACTTCAAAATTGGTTCAGTGTACGATTTATTGTGGCCTGTCAAACGTGCATAGTTTATTTTGGCGCACCCGGTATCTAGCACTGCGAAGCTGCCGGTGCCAGAAAATATCCCACGGCGGTTGTTTAAAGAGATGACCAATGTATCGATTTACAGCGGTTTATATAATTGCAGCAATGTTTTGACTTTTAACGAAATAGATTATTCATAAATGTCCCATTGTTTGTTATCAGGCACTGGAGTCTGAATTGGTTGCAAGGAAGCCACGTACTGCCGTTCTTTTGAAACGAGGAGATGACTTACTTCAAACGATGCCATATGCTGCGATGAAAATTGAAGAATGCATCGATATGCTTACTGCAAGATGGGATACTGTTGAGGAACGTGCCAAACAAAGAAAGAAGAGATTGCAAGAATTGTTGAATCTCCATCAGGTATAAAAATGCTTGTTAGTCATGTTTTTAGGCTCTGTGAAACAATGGGGAAATGTTTCAAAATGTCCTATTTGTATGCCTTTGTTCGATATGCCTTTGCGATCACTTCTAAGAGTGGTATAATACCACTTTTGAGATTATTGTAAAAGTGTGGATCACGATGAAGTAGCAGGGCACTACCGCTGGAGCTCCATTTAACCCCCTCTCTAATGAGCCCTTCTTTCAAAGCCAAAATTTGGATAAGCCCCCCCCATTTATATTAAAATGGCAAGGGCTACCAAAGGTTTTCTATTTATTTAGCCAAGCAAGTTTGCGCGTTACTTTTGATATGGTTTGGGATAAAAATTGTGGCAAATTGTGTATTTGACTTGAAAATTGTATGTTGACTCCGCAAAATGTTTGGTGAAGGAAATAAATAGCTATCATTTATGTCCCTGCCATTTGACTTTGTGCACAAGCCTACGAGATTGATTAGGGCCCCCCGGTGGGGGGAGGGGAGCTTGACAGCTCTTTACGTTAATGATCTAGAGAATGTAGCTGAATGCCAACGCGCAAATTCTTCCTTTACAGCACCTCCTTGCATGTGTTAAGTCTAGTACTTGGTTTAGTTTTGAGAAAATGTTTAAACTGCACCACTAATTAGTGATGTGCATAAAATGAGACATTTTTTTTCATACATTCTGCTAAAAATCTACAATACATATTTACTTAATTACTATACTTACAAGCTACTCTACTCTACTACAAGGACAAGACCACAGGGAGCAATAACTATATCTAATAACTAAATGAGACATTAGTAGTGAGTACTGGTGCACATGAGTTCATAATGATGCCGCCGTCAGGTGGAGTGCTTTTTTGGATTTGTTGATTAATGTTAGTTAGCTTCTTGGTTAACCTTTCATCGCCCTTTTACTAATTTCTTGTTTAATTCTTGTAGTATCTTGCGAACTGCAATGAGATAACTGCGACCATGGATGAATTGGATGCTGGAGTTTCAAATGAAGATCTCGGTCATGATGAAGCATCTGTTGAAGAACTTCTCAAGAAACATAAGGTTAGATATGAAGTGGAGTTCTTTTCAATTATAGCTTTTTTCGAGGGGCAAATCACTGCACAGTAGCTGACGAGATTTTGGGATTTTGAAAATCTCCCAGATGTTCAAACAATTTTGAGATTTTGTAAGATTTCTAAGACTTTAGAGATTTCGAGATTTTTAAGATCATCAAATACGCTCGAGATTTTGCAAAATTTGTTTGAGGATTTCAACGATGTTTGAGATTTTCAGAGGTTTGTCGAGATTTTTTTGAGAATTTGTGTCATTTGTTGGGGGATATTTCTGACATTTTCTGAAGATTTTTGTTATTTTCAAGATTTTTAGAGATTTCTGGGATTTTTGAAGGTTTTTTAGGATTTTTTACGAAGGTGTGTGAGATTTTTGGAGTGATTTGCGGCTCAGCTGTCTTTTTATCATGCGTTGTCTTTTTATCCTGCTTTTAGATGTAACTCTTTTTATCAATTTGTTGGCAAGCCATACTTAAGTGGAGCATTCTTTTCTTGTCCAAGACATGTTTTAGGTACAGTGTTATTGTGCGAATGTTTCTTACCTATGTGCTGCATTTCCTGCTGAAAGTTTGACGATGCATCTTTTGCGCATTCTAGGTGCTTGTAAATGAGATAGAGAATTTCGAAAAGGTGATTGATGGTCTGGAGGAACAACGAGTGAATACCTTAGCAGAGGAGGTAAGTCGTTTTGGTGAGCGAAAGCTGGGACTCAATGTAATCAGTCTAACGGACAACTGTAGTCATCTCATTTTGTCAAATTAAGTTCTTGTTTGTAGGAAGCGAGCAAGATCTTTTGTTAAAGGGGCTCCGTCGCTAAACTGTAAACAAATCTATAAACATCGCACGTGTCCATTGTTCTCCATTGTTTTCTGCAGTTTAATTTAGTGCTGATTCACGTTTACAAATTCAAGCAAAAATGTATGTTTACCTGTTTCGATTCTAGGACCAAAATACACCAGAAGTGTTAACCGAGAAAGAACGGTAAGTGTGAAGTCAGTTGTTTCCTCATAGCGATGTATTCTCTCCCTTGCCAATCGAGCAAAGTTTGGCTTGTTGACTTTCGAGAAGACAGCAATTTCTTGACGTGGTCGGTCAAGGAGAAATCAGATGAAGACTTCCTGTATCCTGTAAGCCCATGATGACCGTTCTAGCAAAAATTCGTAGCTACATTCTCTGCCATCAATTAGGCTGATGATTTTCTAGCATTAGGATTTGCGAAGAAAACATGTAAAAAGCCGAGATTCTCTTTAGGAATGCGTAAAATCGATTTTGAGTTTAGGTTACTGTACAGTTGTATATAGTAGACCAGATCATTTATTTCATCGATGTATAATAACGATATGGAAACAACACCGAATGATGATACCATTGGCTGCGGTCACACTAGACGTTTTTACCTCGTTGCATACCTTCAAAACAACGGGTTAACTACGCTATGATATGTGACCGCATTTCGCTTTCAAATGCAACGCTGTTACAGCGCTTTGATCCTGGGAGTTGATTTCATAGGAAAACTATCAGATGCAATACAACGGGCAAAACAAGGTCCCTTCCTTTATTTTAGGTTGTTCTAGATTATAAACCAATCGCAGCTTTGCGTAGCTGTCACATGATACACCACATCGCTGTATGACCGGGTGTCGTTGTACCGTTATATTGCCGTGCTTTCTGGCGTCAAAAATAAATTGCAAGAAAATGACGCAATGCATATCATAACGGGAAAATACAGTAGTGTGACCGCAGCCATTGTAATGTATGCTTTACAAATTAGGACCTGATTACATGGGAGTTTTCAACCCCGGGGTTGAGTTTCAGCCCACCTGGCCGAGTTGAAATTCCATCTCACCTCTCCATTTTTTTAGTTATTGATTTGAATTTTTAATTACATGGAGAAATCTCAACCCTGTGGATGAGAATATACCTGGGGCTGAAATCTCATCCCACCTTGAGCTAGCCGAGGTGAAACTTTTGAGCCGTTAATCCCCATTGTTTTCAATACGTGAATGTCCATGTAATCGCAATCTTGTTTCAACCCCGGGGTCGAATTGATATTGACGCATGCAAGTTGTATTGCGCATGGCGAGCTTTTTCATACCCGGGGATGAAATTTTACGGCTCGCTTTTTTATACCCGGGAGTGAAAATACCCATGTAATAGCAAATTTATTTCAACTCGGTCAGGTGGGTTGAAACTCAACCCCAGGGTTGAAATCTCTCATGTAATCAGGCCCTTAGAATAACTGCTATGTTTGCTATGTTTGCTATGTTTGCATTCGACTGAGTAAGAAATGTTTCCTTCTCTAGGGTAGACAGCCAGTATGCAGCACTAAAGCAGAAAGCAAACGACCGAAATGCTAAACTCGAAGATACATTGGCCCTTTACAAATTGTACAACGAGGCAGATATGGTTCGAACGTGGGTAACAGAACATGTGAGTGTTTGGATGTTCCTTGTGAACTGATTATCAATGCTCTTTTGAAACAATCATGAAACCTCTTGAAAATAGAACGCCTTTTTATTTTCACTGCTTTATGCAAGGCAGTCGTATTTGGGAGATCGCTTGGTTTTCAACAATTTTAGATATTGAGCCCATGCTTTCATATACGAGAAATTGTAAAGATAGGACAGGTTGAAGAATTCGTCACATTTGAACAACGAAAAATCGAAGACTGGTAGTTTTGGAGACAGGTTGTCACTATTTAAAGAAAAGACGACGTCAGATTGTATGAAAGTAGCGCTATTTAGCAGCATAGGGTGAGTGGCCGAGCGGCTCGTTAAGCTCGGTCGAGTGAGGTCAAACTCCGGATGGGTGCCCTCGGAGGCTTGACCTCGCAACTCACCTCGCCGTCCTTCGGAAAGGAGTGAAACGAGGGGTGGGGTCCCATGCCTGAATGCGGCATGCATAGTGGGCTTACATTAGCTTTAAATAGCTAGGAATACTTCCTGCCCATTCAAAATAGATTACTAAAAAAATAGGGTTAGTTTAGAATTCTATGACTCATTTCTTTGAATTGAATGGCTTGAAAGAAACGTTATCTGCTTTGCTATAATTCTTCCGTTGGACTTTTCAGAAATCTTCAATTTTTTCAAACTTATAGCGTATTACATATTTCAACTCAGTTGATGATGTGACGTCATCAAATGTCTGAATCGCAAATCAGGAAGAGTAAAGGATTGTATTTGATACCATACTGAAGGCATTCGTAACCTATGCTTTACGTGAAAACTATTCTATGTTTCTTCATGAATTTAGATATTACCAAGGTTCTAGGTTTTTTTCAAAATTGTTCTTGAATTCTTAAAAAACGAACAAAAACCCTCTAATTCTGAAAAAATTGAAGATTTCTTAAAAGTCCAATGATAAAATTGTAAGAAAGTACCTAAAGTTTCTTTCAAGTTATTCAATTGAAAGAGGCAGATATGGCTCGAATTTGTTTACCCTCCGTTACTATTTCCTTTCTTTTACTCTCTTGAGTATCCCTTCCCCTTCCACGTTTTTTGCCTTGTTTGGTATCCTTTGTTCTGAGCCTATTTAATGGCGATTCACGCCCACTTTTACACGCTGATGGTGGATCTTGGAATAGATCCGAAACGTTTGTTCTTAACCCGCTTGGATTGTTGAAAACTGGACTGTCTTCTTATAAGACTGATTTAATTAATGGATTTTTCGTAACGAACTTCTGAATAATGGATTTGTCAATGGAATAGAAGTATCAAACAACATGAACATGATTCTTTTTATCGTCGTTCTTACCCTCCGATTCATAATGAAACTGCGTTTTCCTCCTGATTGAAAGAAATAGTTTACGTAATATTTCACACCAATTTTTTAAAAAATGTGGAGCCGATGCTCTACTTTGCTACATCGTGTCCTATTTAGCAACCACAGCAACTGCATCGTGTCATGTTTTCATGCGTTCTTCCTTGCAGCATGTTCAACTTGAAACTTACCTGAAGGTGGAGAAGACATTCGATCTGGAGCAGTGTCAAACTGTGGAGCAACGCTTTGAAGGCTTTGAACAGGTTTGTTGAACGAAATGATCCTCTTGAGTTTATTGCGATACTGTGTGACCAAGAAAGGATAGAAACATTAGTACTTGCATAGACGCATTTGAGGAGTGGTCACTTGTTGCAAGGCTAAATAGCAGAATGATTAGAAATGGAAAGGCCACGATACCAGCGTCGATCATCGGATCCGAAGATGCTTGCGCTTGCTGTGACGAATAAATTAATAAATTTGTTGCAGGCAGAAGCACCGCAGCACGACGAAAAAGACAACAGCAAATGTGCTTGAATTTATTTATTGCCAACAGAGCCGTACACAGCATAAGGGCAGCAGGAGTAGCTAGCCCCATAGAAATCCCAAGTGAACAATACAATTTACAGCAAGCTTGACCAGACACCCCCCTAAATATTTTGAGCTGTTTACGGCCATGCTAGCTAAACTTTAAAGTTCAGTTTTAATCTGTAAGTTCTTTCGCAAAAATATTTCGGTCATTCTGCTATCAAGTGAAATTCGGTTCATTTAAATCCATCCAGTACTACAATGTTTCAAACTCTTGAACATTTGTTCTAGCGCACCCCCGGTAGTGATGCGGGCCAACGTGAAATTTGACAACTTTCTTTTCGTTACAGGAATTGCGAGCAAATCAGGAGAGACTGAACACTGTAAACAGACTTGCATCAGAGCTTTCTGAGAAATCAATTGTAAGCTCAGATGATGTTGCAAAGAGGGTGGAAGATCTTAATGGCAGGTACGTAATATATTTATGCTTTTACTTTCAGCTAAGAGAGAAAGCTAAGAAACTAGGTCGGGAGAAAGCTAAGAAACTATGTTTCTAGAGAACAGTTGCGTATTTGTGTTTTAATTGTTTATTGTTTGCGGTGGCCTTCTTGTTTCGTGCAGCGGACATCGCAGATTGATTTGGTTTGATATCTTTGCGCGGTCGTAATAGTTTGCAATGATCTGAGGCCTGCGAAACGAAACATAAAGCAATGCCACTGCCAATATTGCGCGCTATCTACAATAACTCCGCCTTTTCGATACTTCATGTGAGAAACATGCTATAAAACCGGAGTTTTCTCTAAAAAGTAACCCCTTTTGACTGTAAAGAGGAACGAAACGGTAAGATATCTGGACTGTCCTTCTGCACCGCTAAGTTTGTTAATCTGCAATTCAAATGCACGTACTTTGCGTTTATAAAGCGTCCACCAAACACTGGTGACTGCAAAATCAAGATTTAGAGTGTACCTGAAATCAGATGTTTCGATAAAGAGCCTAGCCATGCCTTAAGACATAAAGGTTCAAAATTCCTTTGGACAAGCCCATGATATGAAAGCATTGTCAGGCCCTTTTTCAAAACGTCTGGTTTCGGTTGCAAGCTGAATTTTGTCTTTGCGACCTCGCATCTCCTGTGTAAGGTGGACGATACAAATGCAAGTCAGAAAGTCGTGATATCATATGGTTTTGTTCTTTTTTCCAATAAAAAAAGGGTTACTTTTTCTGAGACATTCGGTATTTGTTGTTATTGTTGTTGTTGTTTTAAAAAATGTTTTCTACTCATCTTCAAAGTTTCTTAGGCCCCTTTTCGTTTCACACCGGACTGGGGATGGCATTCTGATATGAAAATTTTTCTGTTTACATGATACCGTTTTCATTTCTTATCGAATTGGGGTTCTGTTTATTCGAAAACACTTCGCTGTGCACTGCATTGGTTTCACTGTTTCTTTTTTGCATCCACTGCGCAGTGCGCCAGATGAATGGGAATCTCGTAGAATTGATAATGAAGTACCGTAATTTGATACCTGATTCGACCATTTACACGATATCGGATTGATTTCATGCCCCCTTCAGAGCAATATTTTTTGGGGAATTTCTTGGATTTCACTGACTTTTAGGAGTTTCTTTGGGATTTCTAAGATTGTGTGAAGAGTTTTGAGATTTTTCGGATTTTTGAAGATTTTTAGGATTTATAACAAAATTATGAGAGATTTTGGCAATCAGTCGCCCTTGTCTTTTCTTGTCTTACGATTTACTGTTACCAGAGTCAGATTCAAATTTGAATGGAAACGGTTGATTCAGTTTGTCTACTTTCGATAGTGCAGATTTGGCAGAAACTTCCCAAAGGAACCCTTTCATCTTGATCAGTTTGCCAATTAATTTTTGACAATTTTGTCTTGGTCAAATTTTGTATGAATTGACTTTGGGGAACTGATCCGCAGAACAGGCCGAAGTCATGCCTTTTCAGCGTTTGGCTCTGCTTGGATAAATTTTACGATACATATCAAAAGTATTGTTTTAACATGATGCTTCAACTACGAGTTTTATCCAAAGTAGCAAAGATATGTAGAAATCAGAAGCATTAATTAGTTCACTCAACGCATCTCGCAAAGCAACATTTACAGCTTTATTGACAACAGAACGTAACAACGTCTAGTTAAACTAGATTACTTAATACAACTTTTTCAAGAACTCAGATGCAACCTTTTTTCAGCTAAGCTTCACGCAGATTTCTTAAAATAACACACACAGAGCAATAATACCCAAAAAATACTATGAAATAGTAACTTAATGTCCACATATCTATAGATGCAAAGCCATAAACAAAGTACTTTTTGCTTTTAAAGCTTTCTTTTTTGGCAGTGGTGGACAGATTGCTTGGGAAGAAACTATTGTTTCAGCTGAAATTACGTCCATTGCTTTCAGAAAGGGTTATTGTTTCCACCACACCCCTTCAATATTCGCCACAGCTCTTTGGATAAAGCGTGCAAACACAGCTCAAAGGTTCTTATGGTTGAAAACATGTTCTCAACAAGTCCCTGTCTCGTAACATAGGCGTCTTCACCAATGCCCTGGACCTCTCAACCAGGTCAAAATACCATAACGAGATTGCAAGGCGTTCACTGTACGCAGGCAACACTGCATGTGGTGTGCGACTGTCTGACCAGAATATCACCAATCGGCCCATTCGAGGCTCGATATCGAAATAAAGGCCACAGTCCTTCTTGTAAATCCTGAGCAAGCCACCATCGCGCTTTTGGTTATAGTCTTTGTTGAGGTATAAAATGAAAGTCAACTTTCGGCCATCTTCACATGGGTTGTCAACATGTTGTTTATAGCCAGTGCCATCGCCAGGGTAACAAGCAACCATCACATGTGATCGGCTTTGAATGTTACAGTCTCGCATTAGTTTTGATGCGTTTAATTCATTAGTGATGCGGTCCATGCACTTTACAGCAATGCGTAGCCCCGTATTTGGGTCCTGGTGCTTGACATCCAACCATGTCACCATGTCCCCCCTGACATCTCCCTGCTTGCTATGTGCCATGTGAGAGAGCTTTCCTGGAAAGAATTTAGTGTCTTCAAACAAGTCTTTCACCTCTAACAATACCTTGTCCATGATAGCTTCATCAACGAAATCGTCAATGACCGAAAAGCCGTTCTCTGATAGATCATTGACGACGTCGCAAGCAAGCGCCTTCGTTGCGGGATAGGAGGGTTTCTTGCGAGTGGTAATAGAGCCGGGTTGTTCTTCCTTGCATTCCTTGTACAGTTTCTTCAAGCGGGTTAAGGTTCGTTTCTTGATGATGTCGTCAGCTCTGTGGCGTTTGGCTGATTTGATCTCTTCCATTGTCTTGCGCATTTTGCATATTGGTCTACAATAAAAGAAAAAAGTTTGTCATCGCAAGCCTTGAGGGGTGCGTCGCTCTTTCGAAACGCCAAACGCGTGCAAGATTGTCAAAAACGATAGGATTTTAGGGATTTCTTTTGGATTTCTTTTGGATTTCTCTTGAAAACTAAAGGATTTAGCTAGAGGCGTACGAGATTTTTATAGGGGTAGTTGCTACTTGCCCCCTGGCAAATCTTGGTAGAAAACGTCGGTAAAGCATCAGTTTAAATCAACCAACAGTGCACCCCCAAATGCGGTTCAAAGGAGAAAGGCAGATTACACCTTTCTCTCTTGCAGAACTCAAGAGTCTCTAGAGTTTTCAAATCCCATCGAAATAAGCTGATTTGCTGATAAACCTCGCCATACACCGAGATTGCTGATAGAATGATTTGTTACCCATATTTTCTAAGAGTTTACTTGTTGGGAGGTTTTCCATTGCTGCATTCCTCCCTACTTCAAGTAGCTTTGATATTCTTTCGATCATGGGAAAGACATCAACCTCAGCCTACATTTTGCGAGAGAATTCTTGCCGTCATTGCTTTTGTAAAGTGGCACAGCATAGTCATGCTATTAATCACATCAGACATAGTTACTAGAATTCTAGTGACTATGCGTCAGATCACATCTTGCAGCAGGCTGCATGATGTTATTATTTCACGCAAAAAAACATATCTGATCGCAGCTCAGTCGCAATCGCACATCTGATCTGCGAAAACAGCGCTGAATTTTTTGCAGCTGATTTTCGTTTGAAGGAAGACGACTCTTCCTTCCTTAGCAGCTTAGTCCTTACAAACGACTTGCGCAAGTCCATTTTCCCCGTTTCAAGTGCAGCTGTAAGCATATGCCCGTGCCAGCACTTCACTTATTCAACATTTCTCTGCTTTGAGTTTGAGAGCAGTTTTTTCTTGTGGTTTGCTGTTCTTGTTTGCACACTATTCACCCGAGAAAGAGTCCACTGTTTTGCCAATCGACCCTTCAATTAGTTTTCCAATCAATTAGTTCTCCAACAACCAACTCCATCCCATCAAAGCTAGCCGAAATACTCTTGCATGAACCAACCCCAAGCTTTAGTTCTATATACTCATAGTATATCTGTTTCTTAATTTATGTTTCTGTAGAAATGAGTTTTAGTGGTTTGGACTAATAGCGATTGGGCCTGAAGCTTCTTAAATATGGAACATTCTTGTCTAGGGGTGTTACTACTCTGTAAGAATATCGTACACCTTTGGTAAAAATCCTTGTGTTTTAAAGAAAATCCGTAAAAAATCCTGTTGTTTCAAAACAATCTCGTATTCCTTTTCGGCACTCCTTGATTCTTGTATGGACGTTTTACTTTACGAGGATCATGAATAGTTTCAACGAGTCTGAAAACAGCAACAACATACGACAACATTAAATTTTCAACACGAACCTGTGAGTCTTCCAATCCAGTACTTGATGAGCCTTACTACAGTAATACACAGTTTGGCATGACGAGCATCTAAAGTGGGATTTATTTGAGCAAACTTCACAATTTGGATTCGGCAGAAATCTCTTTTCGTTTTGGATAGAAACCATGTTTTATCCGTTGCAGTGCTTTGAATGATTGTTTTGCTGCTTGAATCAATTCGGATCGAAATAAAGTTATGCGGACGTGCAGGTCCTCACGTTCTTGTTCTACGTGCTCTTCTACACACAGGTGGAACGTGCAACACGATTGTATTGTTGATAGCCCATGTGACTGACCCATTCTTCCTTTGACCTTATGTAACTTGAGGGGCTTTGTGGTCGAATTGACCTTATGTAACATAAGGGGCTTTGTGGTCGAATCGTGCTTGTCAAAGCACAGGGAGACCAGTAATAATTAGCAAACTTATAAGAATAGAAATGATAGAAATTGCCTCGTAAGGGCTGCGTGGGAAACTGCGAAGGATTCGCAGAGCTCTTTTCGCGGTTCCGTTTTTCGCAGTTCCCTCGCAGCTCTGAGCTCTGCGAATCCTTCGCAGTTCCATACACAGCTCTTATATGAGACAATTTCTATCATTTCTATTTTTGACTCACGAGTGTAACGAGTGAAGTCAATGTGGTTGATGGCAAATTTCCTGTGTTTTTGTAGTGTTGTCGGGAGTGTCGTCTAATTTAGCCTGCTTGTAGACTCCACTGATTTCATTTTAGAGAGTTTTCTCCTCCAGCATAAAAACCTCTTTGAAAAGAAATCAGTAGAGTCTGCACGCAGGCTACGGGTAATGATAAATCTGCCATGACTTTCCTCTGAGCCCTAAAACTCTCGTGAGTCACCCCAAGGGTTCTTTGATTAAAAGGTTTCTAATTATTCATGGTATCCCTTTGGTCAAAGGTCAGCGGTGTCTGCAAAAGGCGAATAGGAGTATATTTCAAGGCGAGTTTCAAGGTGTTTTCAAGTCGTACTCCTCCGCTTGAGAAACATTTAAGAAGAAGTATTTTGAAAATCAGACGTTTACTGCCACAGAAAATCTCATTTTGAAGGATAGCATAGCAAAATCGGTGAAATGGGCCTAATTTTACGTTTTTTTTGTGGGTTGTGGTTTAGTGCAGTAGAGAGGGGCATTTCATTCCCAAAATATATCGTACATGTTGGCAAAATCTTTTTTTTCTACAAATATCCGTCATAAATCTTTAGAAATTCTTTTGTTCTGAAAAAAATCTCATACGCTTTTTAAAGGAGTGAAATGCCCCTCGTGCAATTGGATAGGCAGAGTGGTGTAATCCTCTGACTTCGAAGCCAAAACAGTCCGGCGGATAGGGCTCGATCCCAGTTAGAGCCCCACCACTTTAGCATCGACTCGATTAGGTTTCCTCTACTTCTAAAATCCAAGTGCTTGGCCATAACAAATCACAGCTTCACCTTCGCAGTTTCTAGGATTCATCGCAATTTTTGCGCCTGATTCTGAATGCAGTACGAAAGCGCCCACTGGAAAGCAAACACGCTTGCGATAAAGGCGTTCCTGTCGTTGCTTTTGAAAAAACTCTCTTGGGAAGAAAGTTTTCTGCTGTTCACCTGCGCAAAAAGTTTATCCCGCGAAAAGACTTAAAAACGTAAAATATACTGTCCGCGAAATTTTGTTACTGCAAAATGTTTTTTGACAGGTCCAGGGACGGATCCAGACTACTGCGACTACTGCTGAAGCAGCAGTCAGATTTTCAGATCCTTGTATCTAGTTATTAAAGTCCACGCCTATTTGCAAAAGCCCACACCGTAGCATTTAGAAAAACCTCACCTTGGCAGTTGTTAGAATATTTCCTGGATCTGCCCCTGAGGTCTTAACCTTATAAATATTACTTTGTAAAGACTTTGTAGATATTATCGTAATTTCGTCCAGAATTATAGAAATATCCCTATCTTTCTTTCTCTAAAGAGCGAACCCGTGTTAATTGCGTTTATATTATGGAGATACCTTGATTTGATCCTACCACGAAAGTTAATTCCGATCATTTTGCGATTTTCCTTGCCACTAAAGAATCTTCCCACGATGTTTTTTTCTTTCAAAGTAGTTCCTAACTGTTGCATTTTCTTCTAAACTCCTGAATTTCAGTTATATTGATAGATCAGGCCTGAATTTCAGTCATACTATTAGATGTGGTCTGCTGGCTCAATACGGCCTACAATCAGTTGCAAAATTGTTGAGTCAAACTGTAACAAAATATGACTTTAGTGCTCCCTCCCCCCCCCCATTGCAATGTTGTTTTGGTGAAAATTTTCATTTTGTTTTTCATTTTCCATTTGTCATTTTTCTACACTGTAGCCCCATCAGTCGAGAGGACTGCTTTACAGGGGGCTGTGTCAAACTTTACAATATTATAACTAAATAGGAACTGATTCAGAATTACGTCTATGCTTACTGTATGAAATGAAAAATAAATAAAGTTGGATTGAGAAGGGCAAATTACTCTTCGATCTACTTCTAAAAATGCTAAGAGGGGGTGCTTGTGTGACATCCAAATGCAATCTCCTTGCACCCCGGAAAGGTACAGCTTTCTGTTCACTGCAAGTGTCCATCTTTGGGAAAAAGACATCAGCAGTTGCATTGTGCAAATTCATATTGATACCATTCGCAGAATTTTCTTGAAAAGTTTCAAAAGATAGCCGGGCGCAAGACAAGACCTGATAATGCTTTGTAGGTAATAGTAGCTGGTTTGCTTTTTATCATATCAATAAAGGTTGGCCAATTTAGTTTCTTGATGAAGTTCACGGCGGATATATCATAGCTGCTGTTAGTGACAATTCTTGTTTTTCGATTGAAGGGTCATGATTTACAACTTTTTAGACTCGTCACAACATTGCAAAAGTGGGATGGGAATCACTAGACAAGAAAATTTTTGTAATGGTTCAACAATGTTGCAACTGATTTTAGCTCAAAAATGGGATTTTTTAAGGGATATGATTGCTTTGATATTTGGCATTTGGGGAGGTTACTAAAAGCATAGGGCTCAAATCTTTCAAATCTTTAAGAAGGTGAGTGTAAAATTCTATTCCATTTTTCTTTGAGTTGAATAGCTTGAAAGGAACTTATAGTACTTTGCTGTAAATCTGCCGTGGAAATTTTTTGATATCTTGAATTTTTTCAAAATGGCAGCAATTTAATGATTTTTGAAAATATTGATGGAAAATTTTGAAAACATTTAAATCATCGTAAATCCTATACCAAAGGAGATAAAATCATATAACTTTCAAGAAAACCATAGTTTATGAAGGTCTACAATATGGCGGCAAGCAGAAATCTGTAGCTTTTCTAGTTTAAGATTTAGAAATTTGATGACGTCATAGCCTCAAATTTAATAAATGCCACCATATTGAAACTAATCAAGATATCAATGAATTGCCAAGGCAGATTTACAGCAAAAAACGCTAAGTTCCTTCCAAGCCATTTAATTCAAAGGAAACTATAGTAGAATTTTACACCGACCTTTTTAAAGATATGAGCCCTATGTTTACTAAACGATCTTTGATGGTAATTATATGGCCTTCAAAATATAGATTTTCTCCTCGCTGATTAACTGAATTTCCAATTTATTTTTTACAGCTGGGAGCAATTGAACGATGAAGCGCAATTCAAGAAAGAAGAGCTGCACAATGCTCTTGAAATACAGACTCTATACAGCGAAATAGTTGAAACTCAGGTAGGGTTCTTTCATAAGATAATATCTGTTTATAAGAAACTCATCTGACCAATCTCAAAGATACTCCTCACTGCGTGCGTGTCCTTTGTTATCCGTTTGGTGAAAATTGGTAGCAGCACTTAATTTAGAGGGGCAAGTCACTCCAAAAATTAGATTTTACAATTTTGAAAATCTCTCGGAATTTTTAAAATATTTTTGAGATTTTTCCTCAGATTTTCAATTTTTTGAAGATTCCTAACACTTTTTGAGATTTGGCGATTTTCAAATTTTTTGAGATTTTCAAAGATTTTGCGAGATGCAGCAAGATTTTGCGAGATGTAGCAAGATTTGCAAAATTTTTGAGGATTTAAATGATATATGAGATTTCCAAAAAATTGTCAAACATTTTTGAGAATTTGTATCATTTGTTGTTGGAGATTTCTGGGATTTTTAAATGAACTTTGCTTGCTGCTTTCTTCTTAGACTTTGATCATTGAGAAATCTCGCATCTTGCAAGCAGTGGAAGAAGTTGGCACTGATTTGGCATCGGTAATCACCCTACAAAGAAGGCTGAATAGCATTGAAAGAGATATCGTTGCTTTGCAGAATAAGGTAAACTTTTTATCTCATGCCCTTTCCAAACAAGGCAACAGGCAAATTTTAGTTGCTTCATATTTCATGTGTCTAGTTGCCCATGATAATTTATTATACCGGGTGAGTCAAAAGAAAACAGCCTTGTTGGGGAGATGAGATACGGTTTGTCCCAGGAAACTTATGTGTCCCCCTGTGCAGTAGGTAAATACTCATGCGCCCGTCAGAGTTCCAACCCAAAGCGCTACTGCGCATGAGCATTAACCTACTGCACTCGGGGAAACATACGTCCTTGACTGAGGCCTGGACATAATTTTGTCAAAGCCTCTTCGACACTTTGATAAAATCTTACCAAATTTTGCGAATCGGTTAGGTGGCTCTTGGGGTGCGGGTCTGCGGGCGGGTGGTACATCTTTCCTGATTCACCCGGTAGTTTTTATTTCTTTCTATGTTAACTGCCGCGGGGTTGTCATAGTCTACTGCTCCCCATCCTTGTAGTGTTTCGTAGAGTAATTAGTAGGTAGCGTAGTAAGTAGCTTGCCTTGTACAATTTTGAATGAGATATAAAAAAAACAAAGCTAAAGACACATTTTATTCGTTTCTTATTTTAGGTATCAATTTGCCCATGACAATTGATCATATTTAAATCTTTATTTTTGGCGATGCATGTGCTGCAAATTGCCTGCATCATGGTTTTTAACTTCAGCTTATACAGCCCTTTTAAACTGCAGTACGAGCATTTACAAGCATATAGAATTGTAGACGCTGCTCTGCGCTGTTTTTCCGCTTCATACCTCTAACAATTTGTGAACTGTATCACTGTTATGTTAATTTTTTGGTCGCATTTTGCAGTTGCATCACTTAGAGTCAAGAGCAGCTACGATTTCTGAAGAGCGACCAGAGGTTAGTAAGTAAGGTATCACTTTCACCCCTTGGTAGGCAATATGATGCAGTCAAATGTACTGAGCATTGCAGCAAATATTTTTCGAAAGCTAAGTCATTGTGTTACTGTACCAACATATAATCAAGTTAGCATGTTATTTTCTGTATCCAGTATTTGGCTCAATTCAAGGGAAAATTGATAACAGTTGTAACGTTACTTTAGATATTGCATCGACCTTTACCTTGTATATTCTTTGGGTATATATCTCGTTCAGTATTGGATAATCTCTTTCAGTAATGGAGCCATTTCCTTCACCTCATTCCCAAGGTTATCAGTTGCTGTCAACATTAGGCGATTCCTCTACTGATGGATGTTGCAATGCAGGGGTTTGTCTATTACGGAAAGCCTTCATTGATACTGGGAAGGAGGTTGCCATTTCTTATGGTTCCATTATTTGACGCGATGCTCAAGTTCTTTGCCGCCGAAAGACGTGATAGTCTTACAGATATGTTGAATGTTTATATCTTTTCTTCAGGATGCTGCTACAATCCAAACCAAACTTGCAGACTTGATGACATGCTGGGATGACTTATCAACAATGGTAAGTTGCATTTGTCTTTGAAGTAAAGCAACACCGTAAGTAGTCTTAGCCTTGGTGGGCAACACAGTACACAGGTTTGAAAGTCCCCTGTGCCTGCGACTAAATAATTGGGAAAAATGTGCCTACAACCAGATCACTCCCAGAAGGATAAAAATGCTAGTAACTAATGTTCAATCATATTTTGTGCCTGCGAGCGGCGCTCGTGCGCTGATCCATAGGTTACTGCCTTTCCTCCTTGGTGAAAGAAGGACCTCAGGCTTCTTCCAGGAATTGACTTGCCCACATGAGAAGAATCCATCACCGTTGTGTGAACTCGTGGATTCATGAGGCTGTTGGTACCATCGGAAGGACCTTGAAATAGGGGTTCCATGCCTGTATATGGCATGCATAGTAGGCCTAAATTAGCTAGAAATAACTGGAAATCTTTCCAGCCTACTATGAATAATGAAGAATGGAGTGGAAAATACTCCGCTAACGCCTAATTGCGTTCAGTTAAGTTATTGTTGACTTTGTTTGAATGAAATTTCATCAATTGTGTGTTGTTTATCTTATTCAGGTGAAGCAAAGGAATGAAAGTCTTGCCGAGAGTGGTGAGCTGAAGAGATTCGTGATGGACCTTGATGAATTCCACAACTGGTATGTTGAACCTATGTTGTATTTTTCTTGGGATCACTTTCAACAGGAGATTTCCATTATTGCAGCATTACCTTTAGATTTAATAAAAGCTCCATTTATCTCTTTCTGCTGAAACATCATCTCGTTTTCTTGTGAAACGTGAATCTTCATAGTCTGGATCATTCTACAGGGTGTCCCAAAAAATTGTGCCCCGTTTGTTTGAAGATTGCGACAAAACGGCAAAAGATTCTCGCCAAAATTTTACATGATGGTGCTCTTCTGATGTTCAATTAAAGTTTGCAACCATCCCCATAAAAATCCGTTGAAGAATGATGGAGCTATGACCTTCAGGAGACCAAATTTGCCCGATCACTGAAACCAGCGGTCGTTTATTTTGTCTTACTATTTTGCAGCGATAAATAGCTTTATGGAATGAAAATGAAACAGCAGCCTCCAATATCATAGCTCTCGTGAAAATTCCGATAATCCTCAGAGAGTTCCACTATTTCTGACCTCACAGAAATTATTTCTTACCTCACGTGAAGATACTTATCACTGCAAAATAGTAAGGCAAAATGGCCGACTGCTGGTTTCAGTCGTCAGGCAAAATTGGTCTTCTGAAGGTCGTAGCTCCATCATTTTTCAGCGGATTTTTACGGGGATGGTGGCAAACTTTAATTGAACATCAGAAGAGCACCATCATGCAAAATTTTGGCGAGAATCTTTTGCCGTTTTGTCGCAATCTTCAGACAAACGGGGCACAAATTTTTTGGGACACCCTGTATATTGTCAAATGATTAAATGACAGCCTTTCCATGATCAGAATAATTCAAAAAAAGGAAAGTCCACGATACCAGCGTCGATTTGCCGTTATTTTTTCGTTGTGTTGCGGTGTTTCTGCCTGCAAATTTATTCTTTCTATGATTACCGTGATCTGGAAGTTCCTCAGATATTTCACTCTGTTATCGTCGAGGCTGCCGTAGACCACTATGATGTTCTTTCTAAATACCCAGGTTGATGCAAACCCAAGCAGAATGTGCATCTGAAGATATTGCCCAGAGTTTACAGGAAGCTGAATCCTTGTTAGAAGCTCATTCAGAAGTGAAGGTAACTAACTGCTAATACTGCTAACTTAGTCTCGTTTCTTTCTTCATTCTCTCACTTGTTACCGCTAGCATTTAAATGTGATTTTAGCAAAATTTTTATGAAGACAATTGGGTCTTTTTCAAAATCACACTCTTAATGTGAGGTGAAATCGGCTGGGGATGGTAGAGGAATTCAAGTATCGAAGGACTCCTCTTTTTGCTATTTATTTTTCAGCGATTATTATGAATCTCTCCTTATTCTCTGCCTTTGTTAGTTGCTTGTGGTTTTTTTTACCTTATATTCTAAATAATCTAACTCAATCAAATATATCTTTATTTACTTATCACACTACTTTATAACCAACGCCAAGATGCAACCAATAATTGATATGATAGCCTATAGTACGGTATGGTCGGTTTAGTGATTTGTTGTATGTTTCATTTCCAGAATCATTATAGACGTGTGATATCTGTAACCTCCTTCTTTGTTTATATACCTTGTAGTCCCTTAGACCTTTTTCTATGCAGTACTGCAGTTTACTTATCTGAGGGGAACCTAGCCGCTTGTATATCTCATGGGAAAAGTAAATTCATGTTACCTTGTCATATGGTGTACTATCAGCTTGCTTCTGTACATTTTTTTAAACCAAAAACAGGGCTTAATGGTATCATATCAGTTTTGCTATTGCAATATTATGCATTATATTCCATACCCCCTATGGTTTTCAGGCTTTATTATCAATATTGCTACTTTCTTGCCAGGCAAACATTAGCCAACATGAAGATGATTTCAATCGTCTCTGCGAAGATGGTCCGAAATTCACTCAAGACGAATCCGATCTGCAACAACAGTCTTTGAAACAGCAGCTTGATGATATTATTACAGGATGGAGAGAAGTGGATGTCTTATGGGCTAGACGTCAACATTTGTTAGAACAAAGTCTGAACTACCAGGTATGATGAGTTTTGAAGTTTTCTTATTCATTCATTCATTCATTCATTCATTCATTTATTTATTTATTTATTTGTTTATGGGGGTATACACTACATTTGTTCAAAATTACTGTTTCGAACCAAGCTCAATCCTCCAAGCTCAAAATTTTAGAATATGAATCTTGTTACTCTGAACAACACTTTTTGCATGTGGTTACTTTTTACGGTTTTCTTACAACGTAACAATTCATAATAAGGATTCCATTTATTTAGATTTGATCAGTTATTGGATTCCTTGTGCAGTGAATCTTAGTAGATTTGCAGGGTCATTTATAGTTTACAGGCCACAAATCTTTAACTGTTCTTCATCTGTTTGCAAGTGTTTTCACATGACTTTAAGCCTGTTATTTGGGACCTACCGACATCAACTTTTAAGCATTTGATAATAATTTTTCATTTCAGATTTTCTTGCGAGATTCAAAACAAGCTGAGGCTCTTCTTGCGTTCCAAGAACTCTTCATCTCCAGACATGAAGTAGCCGTATGTATCTCTCATAATATGGATTTTCAAAAATATGGACACTTGCTTTGGCGTGTCTTTTTCGCTTCATCAGAACTCCGATGAAACGAACCTGAAACGTTGGAGCAAGTGTCTATATTTTTGAAAATAATTGTTAATCTTATATAGTAATTGAAGATGCTTATGATGATGAATCTTTCTTAGTATGTGTGCTAGTAACAAGAGAGATTCTTTAACATACGAGAGCTTTAATCTCAATTGGAAGTCTTTCTCTATTGAAGTGCAATAAATTGGATACTTGCAGTTGTATTGTCCTACGTGGAACATTTTCCTCTGCAGCGCCTTTCTTGTGTATAACAGATTCATTTCCGTTTATGACGGATATGGGCGATATCTTTCGTGGAATATATTTTGTTAAGCTTAGCTGGTACTCTGCAATCTTCATATGAATGAGCCGTAAACCAGTAGACCCACTTCAATTCAATTCAATTTTATTCATAGAATACAAGTTGCTTCAATGTAAGATGAATCTATATACATAAAAACAATATTAGTTTTCTTCGCGACCCAAGTAAAGCAACGCTTAGCTAGCTTGGCCTCTAAAGTAAAGTTGAATGGAGTGTCCTGCGAAAGGTACTTCCTTTTAGGAAGAATGGCAAATTGGTCTTGCAGGCCTAATCAAGTTAGGAGGAAGAATGAGCCAAAGAAGGGCTTTTCATTTGTCTTGACAATTTATGCGAAACCCATTCTAAAAATATTATTGTACTGTACAAACGTTATTGTGTTCCATTGTATTGTTGCATTGTACCTTATAGGCGTAACTTTTATCCGAACAAGTAAAATTCATCTTTCTGCTATCTTAAAAGGGTACCTGAAAAGGGTACCTTAATTGTAGCTTTTAGGTGTAACCTTTATCCGAACAAGTAAAATTCATCTTTCTGCTATGTTAAAAGGGCTTAGCCAGCCGCACACGTACCTTAGCATCGTCTCCTTGGTCATGATTGTTTTTTATGTAACAATCTCTCTCGTAGTTCTATGTAGGCACTAACCTACTTCCTGTTTTTAGCCTGTCGTTGATGCAGTCTTGGCGCAGATAAAGAAACACGAGGATATGCTCAGCAAGTTAGATCAACATGATGAAAAAGTAAATCACGTTGTCAATTTGGCTGATCAGCTGATCGAAACTGAACATTATGCGTCGGATAAAATCAAAGACAAAATCGACAGCATCAAAGAAAGGTGCGTTTCTCATTGGCTAATTTCGATTTTGTGTCTTCTTTTTTGGAACCTTTTCGACAATTTTCTTAACCAGTGTAGAATTTATACAAAATAGATAAATGCAAAGCATAAAGCTGCAGGTAATGTCGTCGAAATTGTCCTTTTATTCCTGTTTAAGTTTTAGTCCGAAGGTCTAGGTGACAGCTTCTGTTTTGTCTTCCGTCACAACTCATTACTTCAAACTTGTAGCGAGTTAAGCTGAATATATTTATATTTCTCTGTGCTGTTTTAGGGCGTAGCAGAATTAGTTTTGAAAAGCACCGATCAAGACTTTCTTTTATTCTCTTATTCATTACATTGAAATGAAAATAGCTTTATTTATTAACTACAAAAAGTACTCAAGTACATAATTAGTAGTAAGGTCAGTCTAGCAAGATTGTTCCTAGGCCACAAGATATTTCAATAACATGAAATTCCAACATTAAACTTTCAAACATCATTTAAAGGGTTTTTGGGAGGGGTGGGAGGGGGGATCGTTCACAGAAAACTTGCGATCGACCCGTGAAAATGCCACTTTTCATGAAGATCTTTATTATATTTTGCATGTGTGCTTCAATGGAATTCCTGTGTGTCATACAGTAGGGGCAGCAATCCTCAATTCCTAAACAAAGTTACTTATTGTGAATGAATTCGTCTATTTTTCAGACGGAGAGTGAATCGTGAAAATTTGATGATCAAGCTTGAAAAGCTGCAAGCAGATTTGAAGTTCAAACAGTTCTTGCAAGACACGGATGACGTAAGTAAATGGCATTTTCTGTATGCATTGAGGGAGTAGCTAGATTTTTGATATAAAGAACCTATCGTGAAACTCTAGGTCTGCTCAGAACAAACACCGCTAATGACATACTGTAGACTCGGGTACTTTTGATGGATTGATAGTTTGCATAAACAGTGCGTCTAACAACGTTTGATTGTGCAAGCATCTGCCGTAGAGGCTGACTGGCAGAGTAGTCTTTGGTGTCCCTCTTAGCACTGAAGAAAATTTGCTTTGCTTCATCGAAGGGGACAGATTACCTTTAACTAACTGCAAAAGACATTAGAAGCTTTCCCAACACATAATAATAATTTTAACTTTCAAGTCCATACGCAATTCTGTACTTAACCCTTCAGATCTTTTCGTTATATCATTTTTATCTTGTCCACCTCAGTTTTTTTACACTTTGGCACAACAGATTTTTGTGGCTTGATTGTTGTCAAGGAAATGAAAAGAGGCTTTGTTGTTTTCTAGGTAACACATTGGTTGAACGATCGTCTGAAAGTTGCTTCAGAAGAGCCCCAACAAGAGCTAACAAATCTGAGAAGCAGACTGACAAAACATCAAGCGTTTGAAATGGAATTACAAGCCAATAAGAAGAAAATTGAGTCAATTAATGAGGTACTTTACATATGTAATAAACAAGGACAGATTTGGCAACACAATAGCGCGAGTTGGTTTTGATTGACACCGCAATTCAAAGCGATTAGCGATCGCAGACAAAGGAAATTCTCTCAACCAGAAATTCAAAACAAACAAAGCTGCAAAAGTTTCTCTGAAACACAGGTGGTAGCACGCTCGTTGTGCATTCCAGAAATTGTTTTTAAGAGCAAACATGAGCAAATATCGAAGAAGAAGGATACATCTACACATCTACCATGGGGGCATTTTATCTCTTTGGTTCAGAGGCTGAACAGTAAATGCTTTAATTACACCCAAAAATATAAGAGAATTGAATCGCCTCCCAATCGGATTTTGAACCAAAAGTGATTAAATGCCCATGGCAGATGTGTAGATATATTCTTCTTTTTTCGATCTATGGGCATGTTTTCTCTCAAAAACTATTTCTGGAATGCACAATGAGCGAGCAAACTACCTGGGTTTCAGGGCAACTTTTGCAACTTTGTTTGTTTTGAATTGTTAGTTGAGAGAATTTCCTTTGTCTGCGATCGTTAATCGCTTTGAATTGCGGTGTCAATCAAAAGCAATTCAAGCTATTGTCTTACAAAATCTGCCCCTGTTTATGTAATAATTTAATCTTTGCCTAGTTAATTCTGTTTTTGCATTTTCCCGCAAACTACCATGTATCCCGAAAAAAGTACTCCCGTTGCAAAAATGATCAAAAATCGATTGTCAAACTTATCATAAAATGTTCTGTTTTTGATTCCTTTTGTAACGTAAAAATAAATCACTCTGGTCAAAATGAATGAATCAGTGCTTTTTGCACTATGATTCAAACTTACTAATTTTCAACCAATTGCATGATCAGCTATATATATAAAACATGAATCAAAATAGAGCATTTTTTGGGACAACCGGTGTGATCAGCTTCTATTTTGATACGTATCTCATAGTATAATACTCACTATGGCTTGCATCCGTAGCATTTTGGAGAATAGGGTCCCAGAATGTTGTGACTTTTGTTCATTTTAATGATCGCATAATTCTTTGCCTGAATTATTTTCATTGCGTAAATGTCAAACTTACAGTTTACTTATTTTATTTTGATATTTTAGGATGGTAAACAGTTGATGGTAGAAGATACCGATAATTCTCAAGAAGTTGAAACAAGACTTGAAACTATTGATGGATTATGGACCGAACTGAACACTGTAAGTACATTAATACCAAGCGATTTTTGGTGATTTTATTATTATCAAAGGGCAGTATACAGTTTTTACTGCAAATCAGGAGTTTGTTAAGTAAAGGGGAGAGGGGCGTTTGAATGACCCCATTGATAAGCGTTTTCCTCGTGTTTGTTGTCAATATAAAATCCAAACAAGATTAGAACCGTTAATTTGGTATCATTCACGGAGACCAAAGATGCTTCGTTGGTGTGTGTCATTGTGATTTGTTTTTTGTATACATGAACTGCATTGGCTGCTGGTAAAAGAGAGGATTAACATCAAGATTTTGTTATTGACATTCAAGGCACTTAACAACATGGCTCCACCTTACCTGAAAGATATGTCGAGGTTACAAACCAGTGACAGATACAGATTGAGGTCAGAACAATCTGTGGCATTAATAGTTTGAAAGACACAATTTACATCTCGTGGGGACAGAGCATTTTGTACTACAGCCCCTAGGCTCTGTAACAAACTGCCTGTTGAACTAAGAAGATCTCAGAGCGCCCACACTTTCAAAACAATATTAAAAACGTATTTTTGAATAATTTTAACGTGTGAATTTTTTATCTTTACTTTCTGTAATTTAAGGTTTTTAAGTCTAAGTTGCTCAGCGCTTTAGAATATATGTATATAGATTTTAGCGCTCTATAAGTGCATTGTTATTATTATTATTATTGTTATCGTGACATTGTTACTTGAATAACCATGTTGCTCGGTCTTTTCCTCTCAAGGCGTCAGTCACAAAATCAGCAGCACTGACAGAAGCTCATCGTGAGGAAGAATTCAATGCAGAAGTTTCGAATGTAGACACATGGGTAAAAGAGGTTGAAACAACCATCACTGAAACAGAGACTGGAACAACTCTTACATCTGTGAAAGCACAGTACACAAGGCACAAGGTGAGTACAATTCAACTCAATTCAATTTTGTTCGTAAAATACAAGCTGCTACAATGCCCGAGAGAGGGGGTACTCCCATTATGGCCTAACAGGGGGTCCAGTCGGTTTGAGGGTCTTACGCAGTGGTGGAAGCCTTCCTGCGAAGCAACTTCAAACTAACATTCTTCCTTTCATTGTTTTGTCAATTTTCTCCGTGCCAGATTTCAGTTGAACTATTGCACAACTTACATTTAAATTTTGTAGGCCTGTTTAGAGTCAGTTAGAATAGTCTAGAATTACTATTAATAGCTTTCTTGGCCCACACAGCTGTAAATTGATAGAGTATAAACCAAGCACTGCTTTCCCTTCCCTTTAATCTTTCCTGATCTTATTCCTTCCTTCACTATTTACATTTTCAATCTTTGTTGGTTTTCTCTTGTATCCTATCTTCTTTCCATCCTTCGTTCTTCCCCTTCTCTTTTTTCTGTCTTTCGATTTTCATTTCATTTCTTTCCTTCTATTCCGCTTCCTCTCTTTCCTCCCTTTTTCTTCCTTCCAGACAAATAAGCTTCCTGCGAAGCTGCTTCGCGGCTTCACGCATTTTTTCCACCTCTGGTCTTACGAAATGGCTACGAAATGGCCCTATTTGTCAAACACATACTACCAATTGGGGTTATTCCAAGATTGCTGGCCAGTTGTACGATTTAAACTCTGTAGGATCCTCCGCATGGTACTATGGTCGTTGCAGCAATAATTATCAATTAATTTTGAAGTTTTATTGCTTTGTTCAATAAGTTCTTACAATGGAAAATTTTGAAAAACTGCAGAAAATCTTCATTACTAGATGCTACCAAATGGCCCAATTTTAGGTTTTCGAAGTACCACTTGGGGTGTCTGTAAAAAGATACTACCATTTGAGGTAGACCTTAAATGTCAGAAAAGTTTATTCATGAGTTTATGCCTATTTTAAAAATTCCCAAATCAAACACTGGTACAAAACCACTTGTAACTTGGGAACAATGTGGACGATTTTAGCAAATTAGATTTGTCCCAGATAAAAGTACTCCCGTTTGGAAAATCACCAACATTTGATTACACGACCGATCTTCAATTTCCTTTTTTTGTCAAGTATATCAAGGACCAAATTATTTTCCCATGCATAGCTGATTTTGTAATTGGTTTAATTAGCAAATTAGCAAATTTAGCTCTTTAGGGCTACCTGGTTTTCGTTCATTCTCAAAAAGGCACTGATGATGGCTACATCAATTTTTTGTGCATGTAAACCTTCTAGTTTGGCCATGAATGACAGAAAGAAATTCGCACTATCATTGGAGACTTCAATGCTTATTGACTCTGAGGCAAGATTGAGTATTTTACTTAAAAACTATAGCTCAAAGTAAGGGTTTTCAACGTGTAATTTTTCTACCTCGTTGCATCAGAAGCAAAAATTTTACCATCTATAAACATCTTTGGGTCTTTGACAAAACAAGTCAAAAAGAAAGTTCTATCAAAGGTTGATAATTGATTTTTGGTGATTTTTAACTATGAGTACTTTTTTGGGACACCCGGTGCAAAATGATAATCAGTTTGAGGGCAACTGATGAATGGCTAGCAAATTAAAGCCTTACAAAATGTTTGAATTTTCTACTCACCCGATAGGTTATAGAAAAAGAAATCAGAGAAAAAAGAATTCGAATGATTGAACTCAGTTCAGCTCCAGGTGATGAAGTTGATGGTGAAAAACTGGCAGAAGAGCGAAGAATAGTTGAAGAAAGGTGAAGTTAGTTAAGATTTTTAACACGAAGATCTGTCTTCGGATACTTTCTGAGCCAAGATCATTCTGTTATGGCTTCTTGCAAAAGCATCTGGGGTTCTGGAGAATTCCGTTATTCAAAAGAAAAACTCAGTGTAGAAAGAACGGTGCTGGTCAATCTTGACTCTGTCATTAATATTGAGGTCTATCGCTTAAACTGCCGTAAAAGCTTTATTTAGGCCCCCTCTCTTTTGAGCCCCCCTCTCTAATAAGCCCTTCCTTCTAAACCACATTTTATCAAGCCGTCCTCCAGAACCAATGCAAGAGATGACCAAAGATTTTCCATTTGTCTACCTAAAACATCTTATACCGGGTGAATCAATAAAAACAATTCTCGTTTGAAAGGCTACTGCTCCCTGGATGGATATCAAGGTAATGCTATTGGCCAATATACAATGGGCAAGCATAGGTTCCAAATCTTTAAAAAGGCTGGTGTAAATTTCAGTGACCTACTTCTTTGAACTAAATGACTTCAAAGAAACTTTTGCTACTTCTCTAAAATTCTACCGTTGGACTTTTCTGAAAGCTTCAATATTTTCAGAATTAGAGTGTTTTTCTTCTTTTCAAGAATTCAAGAAAAATTTTCAAAAAAACTTAAAACCATCGTAATTTCTAAGTTGTTTGACGAAACATAAAATAATTTCAGAGAAAACTATAGTTTTTGAGTGCCTGCAATATGGTATCAAGCAAAAGTCTGTCACTCATCTGGTTTATGATTTAGAAATTTGATGACGTCACATTCTCAAATGAGTTGAAATGTAAGATACGCCTTAATTTCGAAAAATATTCAAGATTTCTGGAAAGTCCAACGGTAGAATTATAGATAAGTAGCTAAAGTTTCTTTCAAGCCATTCAATAGGGAGAAGTAGGTCATTGAATTTTTAGAATTTTTAGAATTTTTCCTGGCTGAAATCAGTCACTCCGTTCAGATTTTACAAGGGATTTTCTCGAGGAAGTCCCTTCGAGAAACCTTCAAAAACGTGCCAAAATCACGAACAAGTTTCCCAAATATTTTTACCTCACAGCAACGACTTGAACACGCTTTAGCACGTGCTTTCGTCTTGGGAGGATGAACACGTCTTCCCCCTTTGTATGAATAACTCATGCAGGGGGATTCCATTCTCAAGAGCACAAGATACATGAATACATGTAAGTGTCATTATTGCTAGGAAGGACAACAAAGGAAACTTTGCTCATCGTTTTTGCAGGTTTTTTAAAAGGGCTTTCTGCAGAAAATGTCACATATCAACGGGAAGGAGTAACCGATTGAAGCCGGGTAAATTACTGAATCTAATTGAACATGTTGGCTATGAAACGAGACAGTTTTCAATATCATTGGTTTGATATTCAGGCAGCAGAATTTTTTCAAACCGGGGGGGGGGGGTTATTTTTATTGATTCGCCTGCTTTGTTAGTATTCCTGTGGTTTTGGATTAAGATTGCGTTGGACTTTTGTATTTGACTGGCAAATTTTATGTTGATTTAAAAAGTATGAGATAAAAGACCCAAAATGCTATCCATTTGATTTTATGAAGAAGAAGCCCCCTCTAGAGGGTCTGAGATAAGATAACCCCCCCCCCCGCGCTTTAAGCTTTTACGGTATTCATTTGAACAATTTTGTTGAAGCTTTCCCTGCATGCAGTGTTTGCACTTTGTTAAATGTTTCATATGACATACGCTCCCTATTTTCGTCCGATCCTGGCATTTTTGTTAGAGTGGTTTAGCGAGTTCTAATTATTGTGTTGTTGATTTCTTAGATTCGAAGCTCTCGAAGCTCCGTTGGCAGAGAGGAGAATCGAACTGGAAGAATCATTCAATTTTTATCAGTTTCAACGCGATATACAGGACGAACATGTAAGTATTACGTCTAAAGATGTAACTGTGTCTGCCATTGCAGTGGTCTTTTTTGTTATGAAGTATGGAATTTCAGTCGAAACTGTTCAATACCATGAAAGCATACTCCTGTGAACTTACGTCAAAGTCGTGGGATGTAAATATCGTCACCTTCTCTCGATTGATCTCTCGAAATCTATGCAATTGTACAAAGAAATGTTTTCGAAAAAACTTTTGATTATTTCTAGATTGATTCAAGCCTTGCAATATGTATTACTCTGTTATTTGATACGATAAAACAGTCACATTTCTACACTTGGTGCTCATAGAGCGAAGGTAATTGCTGTTACCGAACCGATGTTTATGAAGAAAATGAACCGAGCAGACAACAGATTTGTCCTGTTGACATTGATAGTTTGGAAGAATCAGACACTGACGAGTCTGAGTTTACCGAGGAAGAAACTGCTGAGTATAGTCCTGTAAAAACAAAAACTTCATTGACACATAAACATATGAACAATGATATTCATTTTATCAGTAATGTGATTACCTTTATCAGTAATGGAGACTTGAAGACCTATTTTTGTGTCACTTCTTAAATACTGTCTTGAATAACTACGTGTGCGAATCGCACACGCAAATGAATTTGCCTGTGTGTTTTGCCGCACGCGTGTTGTTTTATTCCCGAAAAGGACTGATTTCTACAATATCAACTTTGTATAAATGCTAGCTATTCACGTAAATTTTATTTGCTTTCCTTTAGCTCTGGATCGATGAAAAAGAACCCGTCTTGAAAGCACAGAACTTTGGACAGCCATCTAGACTTGCCTGGGCACTTCGTAGGTTGTACAATGACTTCAGTCCAAGTTTCAAAGAACTTCTGGACAGATCAGGCCAAAAACCAGTCCATTTACAAAATCTTCAAAAATTACTCATGGAGGTTTTCAAGTCCCTCCATCAAATATACCCTGCATTTATGTGGGAATTATTTGAAAGGAAGCAAACGAATTACAACCTTCGCAATAAGGATCTCCTGCAGATACCAAGATTCCAAACGATAACTTATGGGGCAAATTCTATAACATACAGAGGCAGCTACCTTTGGAATAGCATACCTGATGTGGTAAAGAGCTGTGACAGTGTCCTCTCTTTCAAACGAAAAATCAGAGAATGGAATGTAAATACATGTACCTGCAGAGTTTGTAAATAGATATGTAAAGAGTTGAATTGTAATTAAGTTGCTTTTGTATATTTATGTAAATAGTTGGTATTAATTAGTGCACATCTTTTGATGTGCACTATAGACGTATTCTACCAACTTTAAAGAAATTTATTATTATTATTATTATTATTATTATTGAAGTCTATCTCTTTAGCCTTCAGACCATTCCCTTGGATCCGTCATTCCAACATTCCGTCAAGAGCCTTTTCCGGAATGTTGGAATGGCGGATCCAGGAACTACCGAAAAGGGAACAACGGTAAGACAGACTGAAGAGATGGAATTGGGGCAAGTCTAGCAGTCATCAAATCCGAATCCTGGAATGGTCACAAAAGCACTTGCAGCTTGAAGCTATCGACTGACCAAATGCAAATTCAGGCCTCTTTATCTTACGTATGTCTAATGACTTGCGTCAACTTTTCTGCACTTTTACATTTAGTTTCCTGTTTATATTATTTTTTGCCAACAGTGGACACAACTTACTTTGAAAACGTGGCTTTGTTCTGTTTCAGACGATGTTTTGTCTGAACTTGTCACAGCAATTTTCAGCATATTTGAGCAATTTTCAGCATATTTGTACCTCTTGAATGATTCTCGTTTTTTCAAATGTAGGTCAGCAATGGTGTTCTATCCTTTTTGTACCAGTATTTTCAAGTGGTTGTGCAGTTGAACTGCGTGGCTTCTGGGGCTCATTTTAGCTTATTATGTTAGTACCGATATGGTGTAGTCAAAATTTGAGTTCATCGTTGTGGTGCGATCCTATAATAATATTATAATAACAATAATATTAGAAATAGAAATAATAATAGAAATATTTATACAGGTTAAAACCTTTTCAGTTTCCATAAGCACTGTTACCAATAAGGGTTCTGTTACAAGCAAAAGTATTTACATCTTTAAAAGTGAAAGTAATTAAGTTAAAATGTTAATCATCTAATCTTAAATCTTGAAGGTTAAAGCAAAGACTTAAAATCGTTGAAAATGGTGCCTGATATGGCATAGTGGTTTAAGATATGTTCCTTTAAGTGATGCTTGAGCAAAACTATTGGGTTTAAGTTTCGAATGTCAGTTGAGACTTCGTTGTAGCAAGAAGGACCTTGAAACCTAAATGACTTCTTTGCAGCCTCCGTTCTGACTTTTGGAAGGCGTAGGGTCGATGAATTTCCTCTTGTGTTGTACTTAGGATCTACTTTCTCGATATATGACGCAAAATTTGGTATATGAGTTCCCTACAAGCACAAGAGAATCCTCATGTAATTTAATGCAGAAAGGCCTAAATGGATTTTAAATGATATTTGCCATCTTATTGCAGAACTTGTGCAAAGAAATAGAAGGACATGAGCCGATCGTCACAGCATTATACGCATCAGCAGATGAAATGGCAAATAATGAACATCCGAGAAAAGAAGAGGTCGTTGAATTAAAAGATGGATTGGTTGAACATTTGGCTCAGCTGAAAGAATTGTCACAGAACTATCAGTCAAATCTGGATGAATCATTGCTTGCTAGACAGGTGCATACCTTAGTTTGTTTATTCCACTTTTCTGTGTAGTTTCCTTCGTTATAGCGAGACTAACACTGGTCACTGGGAATGGTTTCTCGACAAAGACTTCTTTTTGAAATTTCAAGAAATTATCTGTGTCTTGATAATACTATAGCACCTAGTAATCCAGTCTTAAGCCAGTTTACTTCAGTGTAAACTTCAGATACTTTGCAAAGGCTCACTGTATCTTGACTGTATCTTCATGCCTGTATGAGTACTTTATTTTCAAGTTGTTTTGAAAGAATATCTCTGTAAGATGTTTAGTATATAATATCTAATTATCTCTGATAAAATGCCAAATTATAAAACCAGCACGTGTATTTTGATTCTTTAGCTGAGGATGGCACAAGTCTAGTGCCGAAACGTTCTATATATTTTCTTGGATATGTCGTACTAAAAGTTTTTGTTACTAACATGTACTTGTCTCTATATTACTACGGATTTGTCACACTACAGTACTAATGGATTTGTCAATTAGATAAGCACATCAACGTTGTTTTTTCATCATATCATCCTGAGGGTTAAAATGAAACTATTCGTCGTGACACTTGCTAAAAAATTTATTTTTGGCTGCGTTTCCCTAAGCACATTCCAATGCCACATGTTAATCTTTTTGCATAGTATATTCTTTCATCCTTTATACCAGTAAAAGAAACTGTCAGACATGCGATTTCGATTTATTATTTCCGCACATGGCGATTAAATGTAGTGACAGCCGTGATTTCTAATTTCCTTTTTCAGTATTTCCATGATGCTGCGGAGGCTGAATCCTGGATGAGCGAACAAGAACTCTACATGATCGGTGATGATCGTGGAAAAGATGAAATCCAAGCACAGAGCTTATTGAATAAACACATCAATCTCGAGAAGGCTGTTGATAATTTCAAGGAAGACATCGATGAGCTTCATAATAGAGCACAAGGACTTGTTGCTGCCGAGCACCCTGAGAGGTATGATATTAAGCATAGGTTCCAAATCTTTTAATAGGTGCGAAAATATGGGTGTAAATTCTATGAGCTATCTCTTTTAATTGAGTTGCTTGAAAGAACCATCCACTACTTATGAATAATTCTACCCGTTAGGCTTTTCAGAAATCTTGAATATTTTGTCAAAATCACACCGCATTTTATATTTGACTCATTTGAAGATGTGACTTCATGAAATTTCTTAATCGCCCGTCTCATCAAGTGAAAGACTGCGTATGAATCAACTCATACCTTTAGCTAGGCTACTTCTGTTCGGCATTTGGTAGATGGTTGCTATGAGTTTGTGAAAGCCGGACTCGCGTGCTCTCCTTTGATGTGCAGGTTTTGTAAAATAGTTCTGCGGGGAATTTGTAAGCAGGAGGAAAGTAGCCATATCTCAAAATGAGGTAGCGCTTCTCTTCCACTTTGTTCTAAAGGTATCTTTTTTAATCGTCTACGGAGAGACTGTACTTTATAGCAGATGAGAGTTGTTCGTTGATAATAACATGGATATTGCCTTATCATAACTGTTGCATCGTAGCTATTGCCTTGGATGCCATATTGAATGGCTCAATGCAGTAATGACATACACTATGGTTTTGTTGTTAACGCAACTATTCGTGCTTCTTTTTAGTGCGAAGATTGAAACAACGCAGGCCAACCTTGAGAAGGGATATGACAGACTAAAAGAGCTTGCAGAGGAAAGACACTCAAAACTGGATGAAAATCTGAAGCTTTATCAGTTCAATAGAGAGGTATTATGACTATACTATTTAAAATAATTATACCCAATTAGCCTGTAAGCTAAATATGTTGACATGTTATTAAAGATTTTGATTGATTGATTGATTGATTGATTGATTGATTGATTGATTGATTGATTGATTGATGCTCCAAGTTCATCATTACTGTCTCATTTAATATCATTTCCGGTAATACCCCAGTATATTAAGCCTCGAAATCCCTAACCATAACCCTAGCCGAACGCCAACCCTAACCCTGAAAAGATACCAGCTGGATTGACGTTCCTCGTGCTATAGACTTCAACTTTCCGTGTCTGCCTTGGATTTAGTATTGCGAATCGTAAATCGTTACCTCAAAAATTCATGACTGTTTTCGATATTGTTCTGCTTCTTAACAACCTTTCCAGAAATCTCCTTCCCAGAAAATTGCAAATCCTGGATTTTTGTGGGTCGTTTGCAGTTGTTCAAATGTTTGATTTTACGGTACTATTTTTGAATTATAACCCATTATTTGCAATTTCCGTATTTGGGTTGACAATCCCGTAACAGTTTGTTTTTATCATAATTTACAGATTGAAGATTTGGAAGCATGGATCAATGAAAAAGAAGTTACTGCAGGATTACAGGACATTGGGCAAGATTTTGACCATGTGCAGGTGAGCATTTTTCAGAAAACATCATTTTGATAAAAAGAGACCTGTACACATTTCCCCAGTTTCTTTGTGAAAATGAGACCAAGGTCATTTCTTTTCATTAACCACATCCAAAAGTCCAGATTACCTTTTCAATGAGATACCCGAACAGCGCTCAGTTGAGTATAATTTAAGAAACCCGCGTTGTTATGAGCAAAATGTAGGTAGAACTATGCGCTTCTCCAGCTCTTATTTCCATAACACAATATGTGAGTGGAACCTGTTAGACAAAACTGTACAAGATTCTCCTTCTCTTGCAGTTTTCAAGAGCAAATTGCTTCGAATCATCAGACCCGAGAAAAACCCGGTTTATAGCATCTATGATATTTTGGGTATCAAGCTATTAACAAGGCTTCGAGTTAACTTTAGTCCTCTAAATGAACATAGATTTAGGCATAATTTTGAGTGCTTGAGTCCAATTTGTATTTGTGGTACAGGAAAGGAAGATAATGAGCATTACCTCCTGCACTGCCCCCAGTTTACAGCTCAGCGCCAAGATCTCCTTGGTCAAGTCTCAGATGTCGGATATGATGTTGCTAGCATGAACTCAAAGGATCTTTGTCATTTGTTATTATATGGGAACCCAAATGAAAGCACCTTTGCAAACAGAATCATCATAGAAGCAACTATTTCTTTCATCAAAACTTCTGGACGGTTTAATTAAACTTTCTGGAAAAACAGCAGCCTAACCCTTTTTTTTTTCTTTTAGACTGAAGTGCTCCCGGAATTTGCGTGGGCTGTCTCTGCTCATCGCACTGCTGCCGCGGGTGCATCGGTTGGGGGGAGTCTATGGTAAATTGGAAAGTCTTTTTCCCCCTCGGGGTTGAATCCCTGAAACTTTGTTTCATTCTCCCTGCCGGTGCGCTCGTGGTTGTGGTTTGGTGGGTGGTGGGCTGTTTGTGCGGGTTTTGGGGGTACTTCAGTTTTACCTTGGCTTTTACTTTGTCCTGATTTAGTGTGCATATGTATCTTATTTTTTTGTTTTTTTGTGTTCTATTATTAATTTATTGTTGATAGTACTTAGAAAATTGTAAGTGGCATTTGTAGTGAGGACCCGGTGACCATGCGTCTTTCCTCGCTGCAAATGCCACAGTTTTGCATTAACTTGTTGTTTTTAAGTTTTAGATTGATAAAAAAAAAAAAAAAAAAAAAAAAAAAAAAAAAAAAAGACCAAGGTAGGCAAAATTCCGACGCAAGTAGGTAAACAAGGGAATTTTTGTGCTAGGAAAGAGATCAAAGTTTTGTCCTTTGTTCTATATTTGTCAATATATTATTTTAAGTGGGCTGAAAGAATTTCTAGCTATTTGAAGCTAATTTAGGCCCACTATGCATGCCGCATCCAGGCATGGGACCCCTAGTTTAACGTCCCTTCCAAGGGACGGCGAGGTGAATTGCGAGCTCGATTGCGAGGTCAGGCCTCCGAGAGATAACCCATCCGGAGTTTGGCCTCACTCGACCGAGCTTAACTTCAATCGCCTGACGGAATCTGTTTAAGCCACTCCGTCACCCACTCCACATCAAGTTGAAATCTGTACTCGGAATAAGTGTTTCGCGTTTTGCTTAACTCTACTTTGATCAAACATCATTACAGTCTCATTTTAAATTTGTACATTTGTTTGATAACTTTCACTGCCACATCAAGATCTTTGGTGAACTAATCTATGTTTATTTCATATTTAGATGCTTGAAGAAAGATTTGACAGTTTTTCAAATGAAACCCAGAAGATTGGTCGTGAAAGAGTTGAAAATGTGAACGCCATCGCAGATCAGCTTATTGGTAGTGGTCATTCAGATGCTGCTACTATTGCAGAATGGAAAGATGGGCTCAATGATTCATGGGCTAACCTTCTTGAGTTACTAGAAACAAGGAAACAGGTATTTTGAACTGCATATGCTTCTGAAGAAGTTATTTGTATTTTCCCTGTAAAATTCTTCCGTTGGTATGAGAAGGAGCCACAAATGAGAGATTGGCTTTTGGAAATCAGACCGTTGCGTTTCTGGATGTTTTTTGTTTCTTATTTTATTATTCATTACATTGAAGCGAAACTAAAGTCCGTCTCAAAGTAGATGTCACCTGAGATTTGCGATAACGCAAAATTCCTTTTGCAAAACACTTCTATTTTTGTTATTCGCGGGCATTTGCAAGTGACATCTAATTCTAGATATCTTTATTTATTAACTACGAAAAGTACTTAAGTACCTGTATGGGTAGTAGCAAGGTCAGTGTAGCAACATTGTTCCTGAGCCACAAGATATTTCAATTACATGAAATTCTGACGCTTAACTTCAAATATCGTTTGAAGGGTTTTGGGAAGGGGTCGATGGGAAGGGAAATCGTACAGAGAAAGCTTTCTATCGACCTGTGCAAACGCCACGTTTTATTAGGGCTTTTGTAATATTTTAAAAGTGTGCTTCTTTTGAATTCCTGTTTGTGCTGTGAGTAAGTTCATGTAGTTTTACAGAGGCAGGTGGGATGATGGTATTTTGATTGGAAAATGCTTCTTGTATTCAGAATTTGACAATTTGCAGGCAAAGTTCGGGCGCAACCGCAGCAAAACTGCATTTGAAATTTTTCACTTCGGCCAAAATGCCAGCCCGCAGTTTTTTATTAAGAAGTTCTTTTTTATTTAGGGGTTCTCGTTGTACATTTTGTGTTAGGCCCTGCTTTTACTCTCGTTTTGCAAGTTCACTGTCCCATTCCACTTTTTTAGTTTATAGTCTACGTGTTTGAGATCTTATTTCACTCAGACTTGCAAAAGACCCGCTGGAAATCGTTTATATGGTCTGTTTCAAATTAGGGCCTAAGAAAAGAAGATGTGTACTTTAAGGCTGCACGGCCTTTGCTTGATATATTTTAGTTTGCCAGTTACCATATTTCCAGAATTGTGTGCAAATATTTCACAACAATAGCTGTTTTGGTTTATATTGTCCAGCTTGGCAAGGGGTTTTTGCTTTCCTGTTTTAAATTCTAACTTTGTTAATGAAGGAAGTTGCAACTCTTTCGTCAAAAGATACTTGCAAATCATATCATCTGTATGAATTTCTGAATATAACGTTGATGTTCTTTGTTATTCTAGCTGCTGCTCGGTGCTCATGAATATCACAGGTTCTTCCAAGAAGCTAAGCAGACTTTAATGATGATACAGGTACAGTTTATGTGATTAACGCATGCATCTTCGTAAGACAAGTGACAGTTCTTACTAACCTTTAGTTAGTTAGCTTTACCCCCAGAGCCGCACCTCCATGCAAGGGCTATTAGATACCCAGGGAGCTGTCTGCTCCCACATTGAGCAAGGTTAAGCATTGTAGAAATGCCGCAGTTTATATCCTTGATAGATTTGTGAGGGTCTTCCTTATTGTTGGAAGGGAGAGAATATGGTTGGATTATCAGCATTTTGTTTGACCCTGAGAAAATTGTCTTTTTTGGCTAATCAGAAAAGACAAAATGTCATATGAAGAACACTTGAAGAACATCATAACGAAGAGCAGTTGTATACTCAAAAGACACCGTTGCTGGTAAAATTGTTCAAAGAAAGGACCGTTTCATTTCATAAATTGAGACACAAAAACTGGAACTGCAAAATGCAAAACTGGAAGATAAGAAGTATATTCTGCACTCTGCTTTCAATTTTCTGAGCACAAATATAAAATAGACTTTTGAAGAGCGTATGCTGAAGCTTGGCTTTCGCGAGGTAAGGGTGGAAGTAGTTTTCCCTGATAGAATTTACGTCAATTTACAGGAGAAAGAATCTCAACTTGGGGAAGACTTGGGACGTGATCAACAAGGAGTGTATGCACTGCAAAGATATCATCGTGCGTTTGAAGCAGATTTGCAGCCACTTGGCAATCAGGTATGGAATGGTCTGTTCATTTATATTCTTGTGGAAGTTATCGTTTTAGGAATCAAGCGTGTAAAGATAGAAGTTGTTTGATCCTCAAGTAAAAAATTTTTGTTTGAAAGTTAATAACAAAGAAACTGAATTAAAGCCCTTGCATTTTTTGCATTGAAAATAGCGTAATTTGAGCCCTCAGTGAGCTCACACGTTTTCTGAACTTTGCATAATGGTTCAAGTGGTATCTGATTTCTCGAAATTGTTTAGCCAAATGATGACAGTACGTAAATCAGCGGCAGTTAAATTAGGTCTTTTGAAATATCATTCAAATGCTGTATTTTCCAAGAATTCTTCAGAAAATTTTTCTGGTACTTTCTGCAACATCTAATTTATCTATCCTGTAGTTTCTGCAACAGCTAATTTATCTATCCTGTAGAATCATAGCTTTGATATGAGTTCCAGAAAGAAAAGGAAGGAAGACAGCAAACTGTTTTCAACAATTCCAGTTTTATTTGTGACATTTTCATTACTATATTCATTATGATGCATTAAATCCTGACACGTTAATAAATCCACTGTTACGGAGACTGATGCTACTTCCTACTTCAAGGTTGGAGAAGTGCAGAAGTTTGCAGATGAGCTGAAACCAGCCTACGCTGGAGACAGAGTGAAAGAAATCGAAGATAAAGAAGGCCAAGTTGTCGATGCATGGCATAATTTACTTGCAAAAGTAAGCGAAAGAGGATCAAAACTTGGTGAATCTGATGAACTGCAAAGATTCGTGTTGCAAATACACGATTTGTTAATATGGATCAGAGATATGCGACAGGAAATTGCATCTGATGAAACACCAAAGTAAGTAGAGAAGAGGCAGACCCCGGGGGGTCTACTAAATACATTGAGCACCCGGGGATGTGCCTGCCAATAGGCCCCATTTTCGGTTGAAAATTCCAGGACAGGATTATACCTCTTGTGTATTTATTCCGGCACAGGTATGTTCATTAAAGCTATTTTCCCAGGACAGGCCAGATGCAAAAGTAAGGTAACTTACAAAAGACACTTGTATTAGCCAGGACAGGTACTATGTTTTCAAACATTTATTCCAGGACAGGGTCATGAAATTTTCTTTTGGCAGGCACATCCCCGTTATTTTTTTCCAAGGTAGACCCCCCGGGAATGTCTTTACATTTGAAATAATTAGCTTCTCAGTTTTTGATATCTTCTTAAATGAAGACTAGAGAGATTTTCCGGCTTTGGCTTGGCGTTGGTCTAATGTATCTCTGTTCAATATTTCTACCTTGAATCCGAAGATAGTTTTAGTGCACTAAGAAAGCTAAGCTTATCGAAACAGTGGCCTGGTCCTTCCTCTCGATGTGACCACACCTCGTGATTCCTTTAGCCTGGAATACGGAGAATATCCGACCCAACTCTCTTCATTCTACGTAACACGTTCTATAGGGCGGGAACTCAAACCACCAACTTTCAGATTGGTAATGAAGCGTGGTACCACTAAGCCGTCCCCACCCTACTGCATGCGATGGCTCGGTAGAAATAAACTTTCAAGTACAGGCCCTAATTCTGATCGATTGATCGATTGATTGATTGATTGATTGATTAATTGATTAATTGATTAATTCATTCATTTATTCATTTTTCATAGAATAATTCCAGAGTGTCAGACAATAATGGATGAACACCAGGGAAGAAAATCAGAAATGGATGCAAGAGAAGAAAAAATTGCATCAGTCCTTGCCACTGGCGAGCAGTTGATTGAAAATGGACATTATGCCACTAGTGAGGTAAGTCGATTCAAAGATCATGCATTACTTGGCCAGTTTTGTATGGAAGTACGGCCATGTAATTTGTTTTCATAGCTAAATCGGGCCATGGGTGCCTTGATAAGGTTTACCAATGTGCACTGTTTTGAAATAAACTGCGTTGTTTTTGGCAAGAATTCAATCAAAAGTCTAGTGCACGTAGTATAGCTTCGATCTTGCCGAAGAAGTTCGCGGGCATTTGACGTATTTTAGATAGCATTCGTCAGTAGCTTTAGGAAGCGTTTGAAACATGAAAAAACATGAAAAACGGTATGAAAAACAACAGAAGGTATGCAGAGAAAAAGAGAGCTGGCTGCTCAATACAGAATCTGTTGGAAGACTTGAACACCATGAACCTGTATGGTAGAGGCAGATGACTAGACAAGTACCTTTAGATGCTAGATTAGGAGTAACTCAGTTTTCAGCTTGCTAAAGTTATCACAAAACCAATCCTGTTGATCTTTAGTTGCATCATTTAACCCCAGACTGATGTTTATTTGTTATTTACAGATCCAGAGCAAGATAAATGAACTGCGAGAGAAGAAAGGGCTTTTGGAAGCCGACTGGGAGGAGCATTGGGATGTTCTTAACATCACTCTTGAAGTAATGCATTTTGCGAGAGATGCACAGCTTGCCGAGGAATGGATAGTTAAAGAAGATTTGAACTTGTATGGAAAGGATAAAGGAGTACGTGCTGCACGTTTTGTTTTCATCTTAAAGGGGCGGTAGAACCAGTCCTCTCTGCATGATGCTGCGTGTCACATCATCAAATGTGTTTAGGCTAAAGGGGCTGTACAACCCGTCCTCTCCGCGTGGCTCTGCGTATCACATCATCGAATGTGTTTAGGCTAAAGGGGCTGTACAACCCGTCCTCTCCGCGTGGCGCTGCGTGTCAAGTCATTACAACCCGAAATGTGTTTAGGCTAAAGGGGCTGTACAACCCGTCCTCTCCGCGTGGCGCTGCGTGTCAAATCATCGAATGTGTTTAGGCTAAAGGGGCTGTACAACCCGTCCTCTCCGCGTGGCTCTGCGTGTCAAATCATTGAATGTGTTTAGGCTAAAGGGGCTGTACAACCCGTCCTCTCCGCGTGGCGCTGCGTGTCAAATCATCAAATGTGTTTAGGCTAAAGGGGCTGTACAACCCGTCCTCTCTGCGTGGCGCTGCGTGTCAAATCATCGAATGTGTTTAGGCTAAAGGGGCTGTACAACCCGTCCTCTCCGCGTGGCGCTGCGTGTCAAATCATCGAATGTGTTTAGGCTAAAGGGGCTGTACAACCCGTCCTCTCCGCGTGGCGCTGCGTGTCAAATCATCGAATGTGTTTAGGCTAAAGGGGCTGTACAACCCGTCCTCTCCGCGTGGCGCTGCGTGTCAAATCATTGAATGTGTTTAGGCTAAAGGGGCTGTACAACCCGTCCTCTCCGCGTGGCGCTGCGTGTCAAATCATCGAATGTGTTTAGGCTAAAGGGGCTGTACAACCCGTCCTCTCTGCGTGGCTCTGCGTGTCAAATCAAAGTCATATAATGTGTTTAGGCTAAAGGGGCTGTACAACCCGTCCTCTCTGCGTGGCTCTGCGTGTCAAATCATCGAATGTGTTCATCGAATGTGTTTAGTGCTAAAGGGGCTGTACAACCCGTCCTCTCTGCGTGGCGCTGCGTGTCAAATCATCGAATGTGTTTAGGCTAAAGGGGCTGTACAACCCGTCCTCTCCGCGTGGCGCTGCGTGTCAAATCAAAAGAATGTGTTTAGTGCTAAAGGGGCTGTACAACCCGTCCTCTCTGCGTGGCGCTGCGTGTCAAATCATTAAATGTGTTTAGGCTAAAGGGGCTGTACAACCCGTCCTCTCCGCGTGGCGCTGCGATGTCAAATGCAAAAGACATGTGTTTAGTGCTAAAGGGGCTGTACAACCCGTCCTCTCTGCGTGGCTCTGCGTGTCAAATCATCGAATGTGTTTAGGCTAAAGGGGCTGTACAACCCGTCCTCTCCGCGTGGCGCTGCGTGTCAAATCATTGAATGTGTTTAGGCTAAAGGGGCTGTACAACCCGTCCTCTCTGCGTGGCTCTGCGTGTCAAATCATTAAATGTGTTTAAACTAAAGGGGCTGTACAACCCGTCCTCTCTGCGTGGCGCTGCGTGTCAAATCATCGAATGTGTTTAGGCTAAAGGGGCTGTACAACCCGTCCTCTCCGCGTGGCTCTGCTGTCGTGTCAAATCATTGAATGTGTTTAGGCTAAAGGGGCTGTACAACCCGTCCTCTCCGCGTGGCGCTGCGTGTCAAATCATCGAATGTGTTTAGGCTAAAGTGGGGGCTGTACAACCCGTCCTCTCTGCGTGGCTCTGCGTGTCAAATCATTAAATGTGTTTAGGCTAAAGGGGCTGCAACCCGTCCTCTCCGCGTGGCGCTGCGTGCAAATCATCGAATGTGTTTAGGCTAAAGGGGCTGTACAACCCGTCCTCTCTGCGTGGCGCTGCGTGTCAAATCATCGAATGTGCTTAAACTAAAGGGGCTGTACAACCCGTCCTCTCCGCGTGGCGCTGCGTGTCAAATCATCGAATGTGTTTAGGCTAAAGGGGCTGTACAACCCGTCCTCTCTGCGTGGCTCTGCGTGTCAAATCATCGAATGTCATAGGCTAAAGGGGCTGTACAACCCGTCCTCTCCGCGTGGCATGCGATGCGTGTCAAATCATGAATGTGTTTAGGCTAAAGGGGCTGTACAACCCGTCCTCTCTGCGTGGCTCTGCGTGTCAAATCATCGAATGTGTTTAGGCTAAACAAGGGGCTGTACAACCCGTCCTCTCTGCGTGGCGCTGCGTGTCAAATCATCGAATATGTTTAGGCTAAAGGGGCTGTACAACCCGTCCTCTCTGCGTGGCTCTGCGTGTCAAATCATCGAATGTGTTTAGGCTAAAAAGGGGCTGTACAACCCACCCTCTCTGCGTGGATCTGCGTGTCAAATCATCAAATGTGTTTAGGCCAAAAGGGCTGTGCAACCCGTCCTGTCTGCGTGAATCTGCGTGTCAAATGATCGAATGTGTTTAGGCTAAAAGGGCTGTACAACCCGTCCTCTCTGCGTGGCTCTGCGTGTCAAATCATCGAATGTGTTTAGGCTAAAGGGGCTGTACAACCCGTCCTCTCTGCGTGGCTCTGCGTGTCAAATCATCGAATGTGTTTAGGCTAAAAGGTACAACCCGTCCTCTCTGCGTGGCGCTGCGTGTCAAATCATCGAATGTGTTTAGGCTAAAGGGGCTGTACAACCCGTCCTCTCTGCGTGGCGCTGCGTGTCAAATCATCGAATGTGTTTAGGCTAAAGGGGCTGTACAACCCGTCCTCTCTGCGTGGCGCTGCGTGTCAAATCATCGAATGTGTTTAGGCTAAAGGGGCTGTACAACCCGTCCTCTCTGCGTGGCGCTGCGTGTCAAATCATCGAATGTGTTTAGGCTAAAGGGGCTGTACAACCCGTCCTCTCCGCGTGGCGCTGCGTGTCAAATCATCGAATGTGTTTAGGCTAAAGGGGCTGTACAACCCGTCCTCTCTGCGTGGCGCTGCGTGTCAATCTTAAAAGTCATCGAATGTGTTTAGGCTAAAGGGGCTGTACAACCCGTCCTCTCTGCGTGGGCTGCGTGTCAAATCATCGAATGTGTTTAGGCTAAAGGGGCTGTACAACCCGTCCTCTCTGCGTGGCGCGTGGCGCTGCGTGTGCAAATCATCGAATGTGTTTAGGCTAAAGGGGCTGTACAACCCGTCCTCTCTGCGTGGCTCTGCGTGTCAAATCATCGAATGTGTTTAGGCTAAAGGGGCTGTACAACCCGTCCTCTCCGCGTGGCATGCGTGTCAAATCATTGAATGTGTTTAGGCTAAAGGGGCTGTACAACCCGTCCTCTCTGCGTGGCGCTGCGTGTCAAATCATTAAATGTGTTTAGGCTAAAGGGGCTGTACAACCCGTCCTCTCTGCGTGGCGCTGCGTGTCAAATCATCGAATGTGTTTAGGCTAAAGGGGCTGTACAACCCGTCCTCTCTGCGTGGCTCTGCGTGTCAAATCATCGAATGTGTTTAGGCTAAAGGTGCTGTACAACCCGTCCTCTCTGCGTGGCGCTGCGTGTCAAATCATCGAATGTGTTTAGGCTAAAGGGGCTGTACAACCCGTCCTCTCTGCGTGGCTCTGCGTGTCACATCATCGAATGTGTTTAGGCTAAACACAACACAGCCAATGGCGAGCTTGCACAGAGAATAGTAATCCAAAGTATCTGCGACAATCTCAGTAATCGAGGCTTTGTTGGAGGATTTGTTTTATTTTTCTAACGCCGAATATTTGAATGTTTTGATGGATATTAAAAGTTCCATCACATTTCATAGATATAGACACGAAAACGCTGTAATCAAACTTACTTAGAAGCTTTAGTGATAATGATAATAATCTTATTTAAAGTTGGTCTATTTACAATAGTAATATAATCACTAATTTATACCAACAATTTACAAAAACAACTTCAATAGTAAAATATACAAATTTACAATTCTGGCTATTTGCAAATCCGGCAATTACACTTATCGCCAAGCCAAGCCAGTCACATGTGCGGGTTGTCCCCGTTGTCCCGTACTTTCCGATTGTTTACAAAAACCTTGTACAGGCCCTTTAAATGTCAGCCATAAAGGATCTTTATACATATTATGACTTCAGAAAGGAGTTCGATTCAGAAATGGGTGTAATATGACTTCAGAAATTCAACTAGTTTCCCGGTTCCCAAGATTTACTGAGGTCCGAGTCGCGGGAAGTATGAAAAAGAGGAGATTTCATTGTTTACCATTTCTAAAGTTCCTTAAGCCTCAAAATCTCAGTAACAGCAGCATTGATATTGAATAAAATGAATATTGTTGTGCAATTCTGTTCCTAATGACTAATGTTTACCTTACCCCTTAGTGTTAAAGGCGTTGATTCTCCACAGGAAGTCCTCCAAAAGTCTTTTCTAGCTTTTCAAATAACACTGTTTATATCACAGTCAAACGTTTTTTGACACTCCTTTTATCCCCGTTTTTTAGGATTCTTTGGATATCATCGAAAAGCTGCTCGAGAAGCAATCTGGTTTTGAGAAGTTGCTCGCGGCTCAGGAAGAAAGATTTGTTGCTCTTGAAAACCTTACGACGGTATGTACATATTTTGATATCAGAAAGAAAGAGGGTTTGAGCTACTCCAAACACATATAAGTTGCATTATTTAGACCCTCTAAACACTAACACTTTGGTAGATAAGGTACTTAACAAGAAATTGTAAAAAGATTTGGATGCAAAAAGACGAGGAGATTTAGCACACTATGTTGTCATCAGAGTGTGACTCAAAACAGAACTGATGACGACATAAGTCAGAAGAGCCTCAGTGTGCCACGTCTTCTCGTTTGTTTGTTTTTTTGCATACGAATCTTTTTACAATTTCTTGTTAAGTACTAACATATTCCTTCAATTTTTATGGAAGTTTTTCTTCGTTAGATTTTCAAACAGTACCGGGTGTCCCAAAATGATGTATTATTGTTTGATTGCTTGTATGTCCATAACCAATGAATGGATTTTCAAAAACTTTGTTTTATTTGATTGCCTAAAGGCAAAATTGAATGTTAAAATGTTGGTTGTGGTTTACCAGTTTTTGACAATCGGTTCATCCGTTATGGACATATAAGCAATCAAACGATAACACATCATTTTGGGACACCCGGTAGACATTCTTGAAATAAATCGTTCTTAAATGCTGGCCACTGTCAGAAATTAGCGACACAAATCTGACAAATTATATTTTCTTTTCCTCAGTATGAGCTTCGCCAACTTCGCAAAAGGCAGCTCGAAGAAGCAAAGAGAGAGAAGGAAGAGCAGGAGAGATTAGAAAGAGAACAGAAGGAACTGGAAAGAATAGAAGCTGAAAGGGAACTACAGAGGATGCTTGAAGAACAGCAAAGATTAGCTGCGGAGGAGGAAGAACGGGCTAGAAGTATGGTGAATGGAGAATTAACCAATGGTGAACAGGATGTTAGTATGGAAGCTACACATGCTGTGGAGGAGATCATGAATGAAGTTGATGTCAAAGTAAGTGGCCTAATTTCAATGTCTGACAAAAATTCCCGCGAATGAAAACAATAAAGGGAATCGGGATAGCAGGAGTAGTAGTGTGTCTCCGTGAGTAGTGAGTAGTGTATCTCCGTGAATATATAGTGTCAGTGGTAAAACATTTTGATTGAAATCTTCAGATTAGCGGAGTGGTTAATGAAGTTCTTCTCAAACCTGCAAAATATTTTGAAGTGAACTTCCTCCAAAGCTGCGAAAAGAAAAATTTTGTTTGATATTTCTTTCGATTGCCGAGAATATAGGTAATGCATACTTTTTAAAGAGTTTTGATAGAGCGATTTGTTCCAGGGCAATTAATAGATTTCTGGAGAGGAGGATTCCTGAAAACCGTCTTTCCGTGCTCATCCGAGCGGAAAGCGGAGTCTTATCTAACATTTCCCAGCCCTTTTGCCGAACTTAGTCTTAAAACATTTAGTTTTTCCCGTTGATCCTTACTTATTTCTGCTTGGTAATGATACAATTTGTATTTACAGTTCAACGAATCAGAGTTAAGCGTCACAGATGGTGAACATGACGCGTTTCAAGATGACAAACAAGCTGGCCAAGGTAAGATTTTTTGGACAGGATGAAGCTATGTTTTAACTTTTCAAGCAGTTTTTCTCAGGTCAGCTACAATTTTTCATTTTTTTTGTGCCAGTTTTTTTTCAGACAGGACAACTAATAATATGACAATAGTTCCTCCCAGACTAGACTTGCCCCAAGTCTATCTCTTTAGTCCGTCTTACCGTTCCCTTTACGGTTTTTCCTGGATCTGCCATTTCCTGGAGCCGCCATTCCAACATTCCGTCAAAAGAGCTCGGAATATTGGAATGGCGGATCCAGGAAATGGCGGATCCAGGAAATGGCGGATCCAGGAACTACCGTAAAGGGAACGGTAAGACGGACTGCAGTGATAGACTTGGGGCAAGTCTACTCCCAGACCGTGTACGAGTCTCTCTAACCCAGCGGTATACCCCCGTACAAATAAGGGTCATGTGCCCCCATATGCTAGACTAGGCTAGACAATTGCTTCCATCCAGTGGTTTTTGACTCCATGAAGCACTTGTCATGGATAGAGTTTTATTCAATATGCCCCAAAGAAATCCCTATTCTGTTGTTCGTGATACCCCTGTACTGCTGTTAGTCAAGGATTAACATCTTAACATTTATCTTAGCTTCTGGTGTTGTTCTTCATGAAGGAAGTGACATTAAGATTACGGGATACCTTAGCCGTAAGCACACAATGGAAGGATCACATAAGAAGGCCTCACAAAGGTTAGATCTTTTAATCGATCTATACAAGCTGTCCTAAGAAACTCAATCCAACTAGAAATGAAGCTCTTGATAAAATAATGAGACTTTGATTAATGTAATGCACACAGTCTGAATGCACATTCTATCTTCTTTCCGATGATGTGCAGTTTTTGTACATTGTTTGAATTATTTGTCATTTCATGAAGGTTTTTATGAAGTATGGTATAATTCAAATGAAGCACAAGAAGCATTTTGCGTTGGGGAAATGTGCAAATTTACTCCCAAACTATGCATGTACCGTATTAATGATAAAATGGGCTCTCAAAAACATGGATTTTCGCTTGTGCAAATTTCCGTGCACTTTCCTGGATCTGATATAGGCCCTACATACTGTAGTCTCTCAAATTAGATGTCACCTACAAATGCCCACGAATAACAACAATAGAAGTGTTTTGCAGAGGAATTTTGCGTTATCGCAAATCCCAGGTGACATATAATTTGAGATGGACTTTAGAACATAAGTTATTTTGCAGCCAATAAGCAATTTTTATGTGACGACAAGCCAATTGAATCAGGCTACCCCCTTTCACTGCCCATCGTTTGGTCAATGTTCATCTATCTTTTATTACTTTAACACGCAAAATTTTGATTTTTAGAACATGGAAACAATACTTCGTCTCTCTTCGTGGCAGCGACCTTGCTTTCCACCGAGAAGAAGGTGACTTCAAAAAGGTTTGTCTTTATCGTTACTTTGTTGGATTCGGCTATTTGTTATTTTCAAGGGAAATTTCGTATAATAAGAAGAGATCTTTCCTGAGTTTCTTTGTAAAAATGACACCAAGTAAAGAAATCTCAATTTGTTAAACTAAACAATGAAGAGTCGATTTTATTTTCATACTAATCTAAAATAGTTGATATATTTCCAAAACAACAAGAAGTCAAAGATAACTGGGAAAAAGGTGCAATTTGTTTTTCTCACCAATTGGGAAATAACAGACAATTTGCTTCAAGTATTCATCTGAACTTTGAGAATTTTCACTTGATAACCAAAGAACCTGGTTTTCCAAGATTTGCCAAAATATATCCATCAAAGATTTATGCCAATTGTTATTTTACAACTTCACACGCAAGTCATGATTGAGGATTGAAGAAGTTGGGGAGGTAGAAAACCTGAGGCAGAATATCCATAACCCTTTTCTCAGATTTTATAAATCCCCTTGCCTCAGTCAGACATTTGATACGGCTACCGTCTTTCGATGCAATGCGGAATTTTCACATGTACTCTGTTGCTTTTCAGGGGGTAGAACCAGTGCAAGTATTCGACACAACAGATAGTAGATGCGAAGTTGCTTCAAATTATCATAAAAAGAAATTCGTCTTCAGAATCAAGTAAGTTCGATAGGCTTACCGACCACTTAATTTCCATAGTCAATCTCAGTTGCCTAGAAAAATGTACTTCCTTGGAGCGAAGATTTCAAGGTTAAAATTTTCTGTGGTCAAATCTTCTCAGAACTGACGAGCTCAACTGCACATGAAAGTCCATGTCATAGATCTAAGAGATAGCCAGTGCAAAATTTGTTGGCTTTTATGCTTTTAAAGATGAATTTTATGAGTAATGAAATGAAGTTTTGATTGGAAAAGTCTCCCCTGGTCTGAAAACTTTTGAAACTTTTTCCTGGTAGTTGTGTTCCTGTGCTTCTACACTTTCTTAACCATGTCGCAAGCTCAATTCGATGTTTAGAAGATGGCTCACAAAGTAATTTTCAGTTTTGAATTGCTCAAGACTTAGTTAGGGCATATTATTAAACTGACAGTTTGAAAATGCTGCTTGTGAAACAAACAAACAAACAAACAAACAAGCAAACGAACGAACGAACGAACGAACAGTCTACAAACCAAACTAGAGAGATGGAAAGCAACGAAACTTCGTTTAGATCTCTGTTAGATTTCTCTGAAAACCGTTCTTAGAATTGCACTTCTCAAGTTTGTTGATGTGACTCAACCTGACAGGATAAAGCTTTTCATATAATGATAATAATACAATTTACAATTTATTTACAGTTGGCTAGAAAAATGCTAATAAAGGCCAACTTTACCCCTAAATGAAAGAGACTCGTTTCCATATTTATCAGTCCTAGTTTTAGGAAATTGGAGGAGATCATTTATTCTTAATTTATATGGAAGCACTTCTATATTGTCAGGCTGAACCTTTGGCGGGTGCGTGTTCCTTTCCATGTAAAAGAGTTTTTGGTTTCATGAATTTTGTTTGAAAACGAAAAACAATGAATATTGTTATAAACATGATATGGAATCGATTACCTTGAATATACCTTCTTTACTTGCAGAAATTTTCCAGTAAACTCGACAACCACCTATATTGTTGATAAAAACCTCAAAGTTCACGCCACCATTTACAGTTTCTCTTTTTTCATTGTTTACTATATCAATTCATTTTAGGCTGGCAAGTGGCTCTGAATATCTCTTGCAAGCTAAAGCGACCGTATGTTACTTCCTTACGAAACTCGTTTTGTCTTGTTTATAACCCTCTTCCTTTTCCCATTCCTTGTCAGTAATGCCTACTTTGCAATTCGGTTGCACTATATCAGGGAATAGTCTTTCCTGAGCTTGGCTAAAGCTCCGACATGCAACAAGGAAAATCAAAAGGTCGATTTCATTGCTAAGGCGTCCTTCAAATTTAGAACATATATGAGGTGAAACGTCTTCTCCCCATTATTTTAACCCATTGTGAGTGCCTTTTTACAGTAGAATCTAATACAAATGGTTGTTTTCAGGGGGTGTCAGAAGCCAAGAATTTAGGACAAACGCTTTTATAACAAGAATTTATAACAAAGTCTTTATGCCAGCTGTCCCTTAAAAATAGGAAACAGATTTGGTCGGACCAATTGTGGTCAATCATGTTTTATCAACAACGTTTTGAAATCTTTTAATGTTAATTCTAATTGCTTAAGTTTTATTCTTTTTTGGAAGCCCAGTATGGTTTAAAATGGATCATAATTATGAAAGACTTTACCTCCTGAAAGTTTACCATCTAAGCCAGGGCTGAGTGGTTTAGGTAGTGTGTTATTCCAACGTGTCATTTCTATTTTAGGATGAGTTATCATTATGGATACAACATATCCGTGGGAGCGCCATCAAGAGTGGTCATCTTCCCGAAGATCCTTCTCCCAAGAAGAAGGGAGGCAGATTCTCGCTTAAAAAGAAGTAACAATATTATATGTGATACCTTGGGTGTTATTACATTTAAAATAAAAATAGCAGGGATTATTCTGGGTTCACTATTGTTTCTCAAGAAAGACACATCTATTTAGTTTTGACGATATCAGCATTTGACAGTCACTCGTTGTATATATATTTTTGTTCGATTTAGCGCTGTATTCAGGTGTATTATTTTCCGTCGGTAGCAGCTGATAATGATTTTAATGTTGAAAACTCCATTGGTGAATGTTGGGTAAGGTGGAGAAAATGGGCTATTGCGAAATTCATGGATTTCATTGTAGTTTAAGAAAATCTGTTTTTAACATGAAAAATATATCATCAGTTGAAAAACTGCAAGTTTACAACCAACGCCACCATGCGTGGATTTTAGCTGCAAAAATCAAGTGACCGTAATTTGTATTCTCGTAAAATTTGCGTTAACGAGTGCAAAGCTACGAGACGATATCACACCACAGGGAGCGTGGAAATACATAGCAACCCTGTGACTGTTTTTTCCCCATTGTGACCCATTTTGCCCACGCCCCCCAAAGTAAAAGCAAGACTTTTGCTGATGCTCTGGAGTTTTATTATCTGTCCGAAATCATTTGACTTTTGTTTTTGTAGCTTTAGTTTTTACTTTGAGTTTAGCGCTAAATTCCTTCATTTGCTATAGATTAGAAATAGACAGTAGACCCCTTAGCTATTCAACAAGAAGAACCTGGATCGAGCGTTATTTTTATACATTTTTATACGCGACGTTCGATCGAGTGGCGTTAGGGCTTCTATCGCTATTATGCTCATTCGAAAATTCTACAAAATGTGGCAAAATATCGTTTGATTCTGATTCTTTTCAGAATAGCTAAAAGGTCTATTTCTGTATCCCTTGTTTAGTTGGGAAGACGAGATACGCTTTGTCCCAGGAAACGTATACGTCCCCCCGTGCAGTAGGTTAAAGCTCATGCGCAGTAGCGTTTTGGGGTCGAGCTCTGACGGGCGCATGAGCAATAACTTACTGCGCGGGGGGACACATAGGTTTCCTCGGACAAAGCGATTTCGTCTCCCCAACAATTTCAGAGTGTACAAGCCACTGCTAGAAAAGTACTAGACCCTTTGTTTGACACTTAACAAGATGATATTGTATTTGGCGCTATTGTCGTTTGGTACCATTTGGCGAAATATTTTTATGCGAGTTTTGCTCGGGATAACTCTGATTGGCTCGCTGAACAATGGAATGGGTGAAGCGCTTTGGGGTATGCTCAAATTCACAAAAGAAAAATGAAGGAAGCTGACCCTGCAGTGCGCAGAATCTAAAGCTCTTAAACGGGGGTCTAGCTCTTCCAGAGAAAATCCGCAAGACTTTCACTGATATTATCCTGAACAAAGTTGTAAAATAGGAAAGTAAAATCGAAAGAAGCTGAAATTTCTTGCAATGCTTCTGGTGAAAAATAAATGTAGAAATAAATGTAAACAGGCTTGTTGAACTTTAATTCTGTCCGGTAAATGAGAGATGCCGGGGCAAGTGCGCAGTGAGATGTTTTTGTGTTAGGGACATGTCATAACACATTGGCCTGAAACTCGAACTTTTTTGTCATGCAAAGTTTGAATAAATAAGTTGCAAGGACATACATCTTGCCTGTGAAAGAATTTCAATCGCTTTATCAATGTCAAACACGCAAACACAAAATAATCAAAGCGATGGATGATGATTGCTTGGAAGCTCGAACAACCCGACCCCCCCCCCCCCCCTTATGGGCGAATTTGCGCTCGATTTTGAGAATATTTCTCATTGCCAGCTTAGGCCTTGTTGGCAAAATATTAGTTTGCCATACTTTGGCTTTTTGCTCGTTTTTTATTTGGTTTATTGTCCTCTTTATTTACGTATGCAGAGAGGTTAATTGCTGGTTTCGTAGTATTTTGAGACATTTAAGTGTACAAATAGGTATTAGGTATTTATCGCGTAGCTGTTAAGGGCATAGCTTTATTTCTAACTATGTTTAGGCATTCGTAATATGTTTACTTGATTAATGTACTAATGAGCGTATATGGTTGAGATTAAGGAGTTAGAACTGACAATAGATTATTTAGCTATTCAAACTTCGGGCTCGATTCAGTTGATTGAAGTGGTCCGCATGAGAACTGATATCCTTACTGGAAATTTCGAATCTGAAAATATTGTCTTCCGTTGGAATTTCGTTGTTTAGTTATTCTACAAGAAGAGTGTCTGGATCAAGTGATATATTTATTTTGCTGAAATCTGATGAACTTTCGGATGTTTACAACAGTAATATAGCTCCAACGTGGCTCAATTAAAAAATTCTCATTAAGATTGCTCGATCAGACCCTTTTGTAAAACAGCTAAAAGGAACATAGGGCTCAAATCTTTTAAAAGGTCGGTGTAAAATTCTATTACAGTTAGTTTTTGAAATAAATTGATTGCAAGGAACTTGGGGTTTTTTGCTGTAAATCTGCCCTGGAAATTTATTTATATCTTGATTAACGTCATCAAATATGTGAATCCTAAACCAGAAAAGCTACAGATTTCTGCTTGCCACCGTAATGAAGACCTTGATAAAGTATGGTTTTCTTTAAGGTTATATCATTTTTCCTTTACGATGATTTTAATTTTTTTCAGAATTTTCCATGATTTTTTAAAAAATAATTAAATTTTGAAAAACAGTAAGATTTCAAAAAATTTCCACGGCAGATTTACAGCAAAGTATCATAAGTTCCTTTGAAGCCATTCACTTCAAAGGAAAATGCCATAGAATTTTACGCCCACCTTTTTGAAGATTTTAAAGATTTGAGCCCTATGCTACTAAAAGGTCCATTCTTCAAAATTTGGAAAATCGTTGCTTGTTACAGATTGTTGGGAGAAGAGCTATAAGGTCTGTTCTTTCGTGTAACTTAACACCGTTTTTCGAAGTTACATTAGGTAGCTCTTGATTACAGAAAATGTCTCAAAGTTGAGGTTTTTGCAAGGTTTTTGCATGAAGTTTGAGTCGTAGTTGTAAAAGTTCCAACAAATCGAATTGTCAGAATTTGACAAAAAATAGTTGCTTTAATTCCACAGTTTGATTTAAGTTTGGTGGTTTGTAAAGGCATCAAATGTAGCAAGTTCACATACAGTGGTACAAAAAGAAAATATTTTGTTTGCATGAATGAATGTTTGCAATTTCTCATGGATTGATTCATCATTTCGGCTACCCAACAAGTTACAAGAACAATACCCAGTTATTTCATAAGGGACAGATACCGCCACTAAGAAACTCTTTTTGTAAAGCCAGGCTGCTTTGTTTCTTATAGATATTATATAAATGTTATATCAACCAAATGTTGGACGATGACTATGGTGCCATCTGGCAGGCTGCAGTTTCTTATAAGTCGGTTTCTTAGTGGCGCAGGAATACTCAATACTGTATATCAACCAGCCTCTAACGGTATTGGAAATACACTTCAACGCAAATCGACGTTCATTTTCTAGCACTAGAGTAGCTCGGTGCTAAAAAAGTAGTGATAAAATTTAGCTAATAAGCATCGTAATTCATCGACTTTGTTTCGTTCAGATGTGACGTAACCAGAGTATTTTATTGTGTAGCTCTGACATGTAGTAGATGCTAATGAGAAGATAAAAGATTAATATGTTGATGACTTTCATTTCTCTGCATTCATCTTAACTTTTTGGTCAAGAATCCCCCAAGAATCATACTTCGTTCAATGGGTGGGGGGGGGGGATTCTTCCATAATAAAGGTGGGGATGTGCCGCGAGTGAGGGTATACTTTTTCGGACTTCTAGTCCAGCCAAGGGTGTACATTTTGCAATTTTGATCTAGCCAAGGGTATCATATTCGGCAATACTGGTCTTGGGAACGGTCATCGTTATCATGTTTGGTACCAAAGGGTATCGTATTTGACAATATTGGTCTAGGGAACGGTCAAAATTGGTGCAGGGTACAATTTTCGCAAAAATTAGTCTAGCCAACGGTACCACTTTGAGCATGCTCGCGGCAGACCCCTACCCAAAATTTAGCCAAGAACCCCCCCCCCCCCCGTGCTTCGTTCACTGTATTTCAAGTGACTCAGACCACGTTTACATTGTATCGGTGCCGCTTGGAACCGTTTCAAAGTTGTTACGGTTCAACATACACTGCTCCAGAACAAAATTTTTCTGTAGATAGAAGCAGTAAAATTGGTACGGATTAGTAGGAACTGTGTAAACGAGAGATTGATCCGTTACACTTTTGTTATGGTTCCAAAAGCATAGGTTCCAAATCTTTAAAGTGAATGAACGGAGCTAAGAGGAGGTCATCTATAAATAGGTAATTGAAAACTCCTACGCATGTTATTGTTCCTCTTCCTAAACAATATCCATGATCGTCTCGATATCATCAAATACAATAGGCTAATAATAGAATACCCAGACTCCTTCCGCGCGGGGCTTTTATCTCCGTTGATTCTCCTTAAATAGGCGCAAAAAGGTGGGTGTGAAATTCTATGACCTATTCCTTCTAGTTGAATGGCTTGAAAGAAACTTCAGCTACTTACCTATAATTTTACCGTTGGACTTTTAAGAAATTTTGAATAAATTCTTAGAATCTCAGCGTATTTTATATTCTAACTCATTTGAGGATGCGACGTCATCAAACCATATTGTAGACATTCGTAAACTATGGTTTTCTTGGAAGTTAATTCATATCTGTTGCGTCAAACGGTTTAGAACTTACGAGGGTTTTAAGTTTTTTTGAATTTTTTTCTTGAATTCTCAAAAAAGAAGAAAACAGTCTAAAACTGAAAATATTGAAGATTTGAGAAAAGTCCAAAGGAAGCGAAAAAGTCATTCAGTTTAAAAAAACAAGATTTGGAACATATGCTGGTTCCAAACAAGTACTGGTACAGTGTAAACGGGGTCTCGGTGACCAGTGACCTGATATCATCAACCGAAACACAATCGACCGAAAAATTAAGGAAAGGAAGATTGAGAAAAGGAAAAGAGAGAAAGAAGAAAGGAGAAATTTTGCTCCTTTTTTCTTTTTATTATTCTTTATGGCTCTGGTACCCAGGAACCAAGGTACCGTTTTCACAGCACTTCACTTTGAACAGCATTTTCAAATGTCTCCGTTTTCGATACATTCCGTATTGATATGAAAACGGAGTATTGGAAACGGGGCTTTGAACGGTACAAAACTAAAGGTCTTGTTGCCACCTTGTTGCCCTTTAAAAGGACAACAAGACCTTAGTTATCGCGTTTGTTGTTCTAATTTAAAACTGTATAGTAAACGCACACCTTTCGCAGAAGGCATTGGCATTTTCAAGTCAACTGGTACTTCAATTAAGAAAATCGAGCAACTGTTTTTCCACCAGTTAATTTTCTCGTTAATTTACATGTGAACCAAACCACCAGATGAGAGCACAAATTTGCTGCTGACTAAGGCTACGATAGGCAAAATTTCACACCATCGGCATGATAATTAAAGTAGTTTTACGAAAGGACTTGCAGATATTCTTATGTACAGTTGCAAAAGGAGACTAAAGAGCTTATCTTATAAATTGGAAAGCATTTGAGATCACGTTGTATTTGTAGCAGCACAAGCAGTCTTGATGCGTTATTGTGCATCAGAAAAGTTATGGTTGTTTTGAAAGAAGGATTCAAGTATGGCAGCTTATCAATGCTAGCTTGAATAATGTTCGCATGGCTTTAGGGGTTTTAGTTTCTTGCAGAAGGAGATGAAGAGACCTTTGGCCATTACACCTGCAAATCAACCGATTTTTGTCTTTGGTGCTCTGATTGCAATACTTTGTAATGGCCTCCGAAGACTAATTGTTATAAATAGCAACCAGCCTTAACGCACCGTATCAACGCGTTATCTAGACCATCGTTACTTGAACACCTGAAACCAACACAATGAGCAGGCTACTTGTAAGACGCACATGTGAAAGGCGTTTCCAAGTGGGAGTTGCCCTTCTCGAACGTAGAAAATCTAAACTACTGCGCGTGGCTACTCACTATCGTTTCGGAAGATCTCCGTTCCAGCGAGAACAATTTCACATCAAAATGCCAGCTCACAGGTAAAAGTTTTAGTATCATTTTAAACTCTGGATAATTAGCTCTTGTGATGTTTTGAACTTAAACAAAGTTATCAGTTGAATTTTGTGAATCATGAATTAGGTTTTATACGAATTTAATGAAATCTCATGTAGGCATCAGGGTTCATTGCTAGTCGTCTGTTGAGATCGGGAGATAGGGATGGAAAACCCCTGAAATTTTCTTTGCCATTATTGATTTCGAGACATTTTTAGACGTTAAGTTCATTAGTCCTTTCGAAAGAAAAACTTTCGACCAGGCTCAGTACGACATGCCTTGTTTATTTCCTTTTGCTATAATGTATTTAAGTCAAGTTCTGTGAAAGCTCTTTTTGTTCCTGATCATTCTTGGCCTCCAGGATCTTCGGTTTCTTGTTCCGTATCCGAATCCGTATTCTTGATTTTCTATCCAAAAAGAGGCAATTCAATAAGGCCAGGCTTGTAAAGGTGGGAGACGTGACAATAATAATCCTCAAAAGTTAGATTAGATGCACAGACGAAAGATTTCTGCTGATTTCTGCAAGACTTTTCTACTTTTCAAGGTGGTATGTAATATTCCTTGATTGATGAACATTAAACACAGCGATACCATTACAAATTTCAATGATTAGGTGACATTTCTCTCTCTGTGACATTTTAATCCCCATTTTGAAAATCCCCTAGGCCCCTTAAAGCTTTTCAGTCTGGTGTCTACCCTGAAGTTCAAGGCAACAGGGTGCTGTAAACATGGTCTGTGATTGACTTCCTATTCTTTTCCTTTTTTCATGCAGATTTTATGTGCAATTTGGTGCCAGAGGAAAAGAGCTGGCAAGTCAATACCTGTCTCTTACCCAGCCTGTAGACTTATTGGATGAAATGAATCCTGCAAACCAGAAACAGGAAAACAGACCAGCTTTTGCTATCAAACAGTATTACAGAAGATCATTGCCCAAAACTTGCATTTCCTTCTGCTCCAAAGAAGGTCAGGAGATCTTCAAAGAAGCCCTTTCTACAGGTCATATGCAATGTTACTTTAGACTTGCTGCTCAATTTCGTACACAAGATGAACCAGCATACTGTGGCCTCTCAACACTTGTGATGATTCTCAATTCACTTGAAGTAGATCCAGGTATTGAATGTTTACTTTCAGCAACGCCCTCTATTATGGTTTTTGTTATCTACAGGGTGTCCCAAAAATATTGTGCCCCTTTTGTCTGAAGATTGCGACAAAACGGCAAAAGATTCTCGCCAGACTTTTGCATGATGGTGCTCATCAGATGTTCAATTAAAGTTTGCTACCATCCCCATGAAAATCCGTTGAAAAGTGATTGAGCTATTGACCTTCAGAAGACCAAATTTTCCCGATCACTGAAACCAGCGGTCAGCCATTTTGTCTTACTATTTTGCAGTGATAAATAGCTTTATGGATTGAAAATGGAACAGCAGCCTCCAATGTCATAGCTCTCGTGAAAATTCCGATAATCCTCGGAGAGTTCCACTATTTCTGACCTCACAGAAAATATTCTTACCTCATGTGCAGATACGTATCACTGCAAAATAGTAAGACAAAATGGCCGACCGCTGGTTTCAGTCATCAAGTAAATTTGGTCTTCTGAAGGTCATAGCTCCATCATTCCTCAACGGACTTTTACGGGGATGGTAGTAAACTTTAATTGAATATCCGAAGAGCAACATCATGCAAAAGTTTGGCGAGAATCTTTTTGTGTTTTGTCGCAATCTTCAGGTAAACGGGGCACAATCTTTTTGGGACACCCTGTATGAAAACAGAACTTGGTTTTGCAAACAGAACTTGTAGTTGCACTGTGCACTGTGCACATAAACGTGACAAGATTTCCTCAAGAATTCATAAGAATTTTCAAGAATTCTTCACATTACAATAAGAACTCTTGAGCCATATGAAAGACTGTCAATTTTTATTGACAAGAATTCTTAAGAAAGTAAAAACTCTCTAAAGAAGTCTCGTGCAGGAAAACCATGTTGATGTGCGCCAGGCCTGTATGGTACAAGGGATTACCAGGAAGAAATGCGCCACCTCTTTGAAAAGTCAAACTGTAAATTGTCTGACATTTTTGATTATTTTCTTGTTTTAAATGAAAGAAATTGTAAGAAAATAACTTTGAAATCAAAATGTACGAAAAACAGTCTGTTTATGAAATGACACTATTTTTCACATCAAAAGCAAAGAAATCAAGTTCAAAGTGCTTGCAAAATGAAATTGCATTTCAAACTATATTTAAGAATACATTACGATACAGTCATAATCATATGGGGGGGGGGGTAGGTGGTAGCCTGCGTGCAGACTCGACTATCCTAAAGTTTAGGATAGTCGAGTCTGCACGCAGGCTAGGTAGGTGGCACCTTCCTAATCTATCAACATTTAGAAAATGAATCATATTTTGACCAAGATCTCCTTGATGCTGGGCATTTTTTTTTTGTAAATGGCCTTTTGCTTTTGGGCTGCCCCCATATTTTTTTCCCATGAGCTAGATTTCCCATTGAGAAATTTTTGGTAACGTGTAGATTTACCCAGTGCTGCTCTTCTAGAAATTTGAAAATACATATTCTTGGGTGACCCTGAAAAGTGTTTTATTACCTGCTATCACCACAGGGAAACCAGGTTGATTGGCAATGAACTGTCCCTGCAGCAGATAGTTCCTTGCAGCGGATATGCCCGGGGGGGGGGGGTACTTGATTTACGAAAATACGGGGACGTGCCGCTGGAAAATCTGAAAAGGCACCCTGTCCCGGAGTAAAATTCCCGAAAATTAAGAATACATTACGATACAGTCATAATCATATGGGGGGGGGGTAGGTGGTAGCCTGCGTGCAGACTCGACTATCCTAAAGTTTAGGATAGTCGAGTCTGCACGCAGGCTAGGTAGGTGGCACCTTCCCAATCTATCAACATTTAGAAAATGAATCAAATTTTGACCAAAGATCTCCTTGATGCTGGGCATTTTTTTTTGTAAATGGCCTTTTGCTTTTGGGCTGCCCCCATATTTTTTTCCCATGAGCTAGATTTCCCATTGAGAAATTTTTGGTAACGTGTAGATTTACCCAGTGCTGCTCTTCTAGAAATTTGAAAATACATATTCTTGGGTGACCCTGAAAAGTGTTTTATTACCTGCTATCACCACAGGGAAACCAGGTTGATTGGCAATGAACTGTCCCTGCAGCAGATAGTTCCTTGCAGCGGATATGCCCGGGGGGGGGTACTTAATTTACGAAAATACGGGGACGTGCCGCTGGAAAATCTGAAAAGGCACCCTGTCCCGGAGTAAAATTCCCGAAAATTAAGAATACATTACGATACAGTCATAATCATATGGGGGGGGGTAGGTGGTAGCCTGCGTGCAGACTCGACTATCCTAAAGTTTAGGATAGTCGAGTCTGCACGCAGGCTAGGTAGGTGGCACCTTCCCAATCTATCAACATTTAGAAAATGAATCAAATTTTGACCAAAGATCTCCTTGATGCTGGGCATTTTTTTTTTGTAAATGGCCTTTTGCTTTTGGGCTGCCCCCATATTTTTTTCCCATGAGCTAGATTTCCCATTGAGAAATTTTTGGTAACGTGTAGATTTACCCAGTGCTGCTCTTCTAGAAATTTGAAAATACATATTCTTGGGTGACCCTGAAAAGTGTTTTATTACCTGCTATCACCACAGGGAAACCAGGTTGATTGGCAATGAACTGTCCCTGCAGCAGATAGTTCCTTGCAGCGGATATGCCCGGGGGGCGGGTACTTGATTTACGAAAATACGGGGACGTGCCGCTGGAAAATCTGAAAAGGCACCCTGTCCCGGAGTAAAATTCCCGAAAATGATACCCTGTCCCGGAGTAATAATTAAAAAACAATACCCTATTCTTGGGTTTCTTCATACAAAATTGTAGCCTGCCCTGGGGAATTTGATAGAAATTTGATAGAAATCTATCAGAAAAAGCGGAAATGTTGCCATCCAAACGATTTAAATCATATTCGCGGAGTGCAAATGGCTTACAACGACGATACGTAGTCAATTATACAAAATATGGACCCTGTCATGGAGCCGACCATACAAAAGTGATACCCTGTCCCGGAGTAGGAATCCTGAAAATGATACCCTGTTCGGCGGCACGTCCCCGTACTGAAAAATATATGAGTACCCCCCCCCCCCCGGGCAGATATGTAAGAACTTATCTATTCTTTTTGCGTGTGTAAATTACCAATCCTGGTTCCCCTATGGTGATAGCATCATTCATAGCATCTATCATCAGTGGTGGTGCCAGCCACAAAAAAGTGGAGGGGACAAAAGAAGATGGCAGGAAGAATTTGCTGGACCACGTCCTATTCATACTCGGGAAACGCCCTTCTTACCCTCAGGTAACACCCTTATCTGTCCATGAAACTCTAAAAATAACTACCTAACCCCTCTTTAGACATGTTCTCGATGTTTTTATATGAATTGGAAGGCTGACCTTGGAGAAAAATGGGGGGACTCCCCATTCCCTCCCGCAGCTTCGCCACTGTCACCCATTTGATTACGGGAAGAAACTTTCTCGTCACATTTTTGATCAGTTGTAATTCTGTAATTTTGTTTTGGTGACCATTGTTTTTAAGACACGCGCAATTATCTAACTTTAAAACTAAACATTGTTATTTTAAAGTTAGATAATTGCGCGTGTCTTAAAAACAATGGTCACCAAAACAAAATTACCGAATTACAACTTGTGGTACAAGACATGGGATCAACTGAAAGATTTAGGAAACAAAATCTCACAACGTAACATTTTTGATCGAAATTCAGAAAAGATAATTCCACAAATTTTCCTAAAAAGTGAAATTCGCAAAAGTTTGTTCCCGCGAAATTTCCTAAAATGTACAATCAAATGCTTGGAAATTCAATATGACCTTGTTTAACAAAAGTCCTTTAGAACTATGCTACTAAGACCCCGTTTACACGAGAGAAAACTGGATCGATCCAGAACGGGATCGATCCAGTTCGGGATGGGATCGATCCCAAAATTTTGCAGGTGTTTACACGGGATCGATCCCAAATTTTGTTGCGTTTACACGGGATCGATCCAGGCAGCTTGTCACTAATTCCCAGACTCCTTATAAAGATTTGAGCATGCGTAAAGACTTCGCGCCATTTGCTGTCAGGGTGAACAAAAGGTGTCATTATGAAAACGCCTCGATTTCCATTTTCGTCTTGCCTCGTTTTGCATCCGTGCCAGTTTGGGATCGATCCAGCCGTTTACACGAGGCTCTGACGGGATCGATCCCAAACTGGATCGCTCTGGCAATCGATCCCAAACTAGTACGGATAGCGGATCGATCCCAAGCGATCCCGTGTAAACGCAAGGCCGATCCGTACCAGTTTAGGATCGATCCCATTCTGGATCGATCCAGTTTTCTCTCGTGTAAACGGGGTCTAAGGCTGCCTTTCCACTTGCCCGGGTTAAAACAAAAACGGGTTAAGAGTTATCCGTTCATGCGTTGCGTTCCTGTTTCCACTAAACCAGTTGATAAATGGGTAAGTTTAAAAATGGGTCTCAGAGTGAATCAGTTTTAACCCGGGTATCTTTTAACGGGCTTTTAACCCACCTGTGGGTTAGTGGACCCGCATTAAACGGATAACTTTTGACCCAGTTGTAACAGCAACAGCATACTCTTTTTTTTGGCACTTCAAATTAAAGTTGAAACGACAAAAATGGAGATAAAATTACTAAAAACGATTGGTGGAAACGACTGAAAACAGCTAAAAACGAGTTCACGGTAAAACTTGACGCACTTTCAAAACGGATAACTTTTAACCCGTTTTTGTTTTAACCCGGATTAGTGGAGAGGCAGCCTAACGAATAGTGCAAAACTTATTTTATAACATGGCCGGTGCAAAACGTAACGGAGTAACTACTTTTTTAAGCTTGTACAGAACTGGGTCAACATCTTTTGTAAAGCATATATGTACGGGCAATAAGTTTTTATAAGCTCAAGATGAAGTTTGAAATATGCGTTCAGTTTGAGGACAAAATTGTAAATCAGTAGATGAGAAATGCTTGGAAAGATGTGAATAAAGTGACAACAAAATCTCCTTGTGATTCATCAGTCATGTCTCTTCATCTTCAAAGTCAATTTTCTCGTTGACATAGACTCGTAGGGACAAGAATTGATTTTGTTACGGTCTTTAGCTAATTCATCGGTGGTACTATACAACATCTGTTGTTCATGAATATGGGGCTGACACGTTTTTTAAGAAAAGGGCAACGGGGCAGTTGGGTTTTTTGCAATAATTTCTTGAAAATAGCCTTAAATAACGGTCTCATCGTATTAAACCCACAAACGCAACAAAGACACCGAAATCAGTAGAAAGGAGACTATTAACTCCTGTAAAAGAAACAATAACCAAAGTAATCCTGTGACAAGAAAAAAACTGTTAAATCCTTTAAGAACCTGAAAGGAAAGAAATAAGTTAATAACTCACCAGTAACTGCTGAAAAGATAAATGTGAAATCACCAAATACTAGTTTCGTGGCACTCTCATCAGTTTGGTTCGTGCAAAGAACAAATTACCAATAAAAACAAGCCACTTTTATAGCAGACGAACAAAACAAAACTGACACGTCATTAGCACATTACCAATAAAAACAAGCCACTTTTATAGCAGACGAACAAAACAAACCTGACACGTCATTAGCACCTAAGCCACTTGTTGGCTAAACCCAACAAGTTTTGTCTTACAGGATTTAACAGTTTTTCTCTTGTCACAGGATTATTTTGGTTATTGTTTCTTTTACAGGAGTTAGTAGTCTTCTTTCTACTGATTTCGGTGTTTTTGTTGCGTTTATGGGTTTAATATGATGAGTCCGTTATTTAAGGCTATTTTCAAATTCTGTACCACGAATCATTTGTTTACATAGTAATTCACGATTCCCCTTATTCGAGATGCGCGCAATGCATTGTGGTTTTGGTAGTCAAACCGCACGTGGGCCTAATCAAAACAAACAGAGATCACCACGAAAAGCTCGCAAGTATGACAACGAAACCCAATTCAAATGAACGATCTCAAGTTCTGTTTCTTCAACCTGACCCTAGTTTTTTCTAAACTCGTGCACGGATACTGGGAGCAACGTGGACGGCAGTAGTAAGGCCGAAGAAAAATTATTTGCGAGCAGAGAAACACGACGGAGAAGCGGAAGGCGCTGATGTGTATGCTAGGCCTAACTAACGTAGTCCTGGTAAAATACAGTCTGACTGGAGCGTTACTTTAAAGAACATGCCAGGGTTCTCCGAAGTACAGTTGAACGAAAAACTCATCACAACAGTTCAACCATACCTGACAATATTGCCCAAAAAGCCTACCGTAACGAGTTGCAAGGGTACAAGCTTTGAAAGGAGGGCTACGTGTCAAGTGTAATGGTGAAACCAAACGTTTCTGCAGGTAACCTGGAATCATATTTGGTGAAGTCAAAGGTTTTTGTAGCGATGAAAAGTCAAACAAAAGTATGATGTTTACACGTATCTTTTTATAAGAAACAGCTTATAAGAAACAGTAGGTTCAATTTTTCGAAAGTTAAGAAACAACCCTTCCTGAATTTAAAAAGCTAAGAAAACTTTGTTATTTGCAGTTTTAATTTCTTAGCGCACTCAAAAATGTTTTGACACTGTACGGTTATAGCAACCGTTTGGACATTATTTTGAGTGCGAATGATGCTATTTACTTGTTTTGAGATCTTACTAAGTAATTTGGGAGCCCTCTTGATAAAGCTTAATTAAGTCTACCCTTCCGCCATTAAAAATATAAGAAACACATAAGAATTTATTGGCAGCAAAATGGGCCAAAAAATTAAGAAAATGCCTACCAGCCTCGGACCTTAGTTTCTTATGAAAAATATGTATATGTGCAACTTGAACATGAAACTGGAGAGGTAAATTTTAATAGGGTTGTTGTTGCAAGCACATTGCTGTCGTACTGTATACAGTCCTGGACTATTGTAATCAAATGACATTGTTTCTCTTGCAAAAAGAGGAGTGGCACAGTAAAGTTCTCTACTGCCAGTCCAACTGGTCTCGTGCACTTTTTGAATTGGTCTCTGTAGTAGTCTGCCCTTTCAAACTCAAGCTCTGTACATTTCACAGCTACAGCTATGTTAGTTTTCTTCCTGGAGCATTCCATTTCTGAAGGACTTGTGTGCAACTGACATCTTCGGAACATAAGTCCAAGATTACAAAAGTCCAGGAAGTGTAAGCGTGTAAGCATGGCAGTAACATGCTTGCAGCAACCACCTTGTCGTGCTTTGCAGCTGCATTTGGCAAGATTTACCTCTCCATTGTCGTGTTCAAGATGCACATAAACATCATACTTTTGACTTTTCATCGCTGCAGAAACCCTTGACTTGACTTCACCAAAAATAGTTCCAGGTTACCTGCAGAAACGTTTGGTTTCACCATTACACTTGATACGTAGGGGGGTACATGACTTGGGGATGGACGGGGGTCTGCCGCCCGGTTTTCAGAAAGCTACCCTCTTCTAATTACCGAAACTTGCTTTTGATACCCACTTCTATGATGAATTTTGGCGGAAAACTGCCCATTTTAACCATTTTTTGCGAATTTCAGCGAAACCCCACCCATGTTTATGGAAAATTTGCTGAAAAAGGACCCTTGTTTAGAGAATTTTAGGCCCAAAAACCCACCCATATGGGCGGCACATACCCGTACCCTAAATATGTTATGTACCCCCCCCCCCCGGGCAATTTCTTACGGAGCGAGCAGATTTTTTGCAAGACTTCTTCTCCACCGGTCTGGCCATGTAATGTAATAAATTTTGCACTGTCCCTAACAAGCATAGGTATGTTAGATTTGGAAGAGTCTTTGAAGAGCTAAGGAACTTTCAAGACATTACCAAATTTGATGGAAAACCCTATTTTGTGAAAGTTTGTTTCAGCAGCGAAATTTCCCATTTTGGCCGATTTGTGAAAGTTATTTAAAAAAATTTCGCGTTTTCCAACTTGCGAAAGTTGCTTCCCTTAAAGTATGTTATTTTCATGACTAGGAAAGTTATGGAAAGGTTGTTGGAGATGGTACCATGAAGAGATGTTGGACTGTTGTGAACCACTTGAAAAGGTGAAGGAAAAGGGAATCAATTTTGAACAGTTCATCTGCTTAGCTCATTGCAATTACCTCAAAGCTGATACGGTCCGTGGTGCAGAAGACATGTCAGAAGAAAAATTCCGGGACGTTGTGAAGAAGTATACAAAGATAGACGATTGTTTCATTGTTGCATCATACTCGAGACCAGCCTTAGGCCAGACAGGATCAGGCCATTTCTCACCCATTGCTGGATATCATCCTGAGAAAGATCTTGTACTTATTCTTGATGTTGCAAGGTTCAAATATCCTCCACATTGGGTGTCATTAAAGTTACTGGTTGAATCAATGAAAGAGCTTGATTTGAGCACAGGTAATGTAGCCTGATTGTAGCTGGCATGATTCCTTGTTTATTCAATATTTTTAGTCGAATCTTTTATTTTCACTCATACAAGGACAACCAAACGGATTCTAAGCACAGTCTAAAATCTTCCAAAAAATCTGAAGAGACTGTGAACGTTTTCTATCCTTTGAACGTCAAACGAAAAATCGAACGCTGCTTTGAATGTCGCTTCTCTTCGAAAAGTCGATCTTTGATCTAATCAGTCAATCAAATGCTAAGAATAGGCATGTTGTCCCCCGGGGGAAGGGGTCACTACCATAGGTACCAGTACGGGATGTGCCATGTTTTGGGGATACCTTTTTTCAGGCTGAAAATAAATTTTAGTGTGACATTTTTGGTATAACATCATAAATGAACATAAATTTTGGGGTGTCATTTTGGAAGAAAAACGCTTCAGGGTATTGAATTTTATCTAATTTCAGATACTTGGTTAGAATTTGTTGGTCACAATTTTAGGGTATCTATTTTGAATGGCCCTTAAATTTTGGGGTATGGTTTTTGAAAAAATTTATAATGGCACACCCCCGTCATCCGCCTATTGAAGTTACGCCCCTCCCCCCCCCGGATCCCCCCCCCCCGTGTAAACGGATGTTGTCTGATCATATTAAGAAAGTAGCGATCTGATTTGACGCGCCCTAAACACGGCGCATTTGGCCTAATTAGTCTGTGTTTGAAGCTGTGTTGTCATGAGTGTCGGTTTGAATCCATAACCACCATTCAATTTCAATGCGGAAAACTGAGACTCATGAAATCAGTCCAGCCTGATTGGTAGACCTCTACAAAGACCTATAGCACTCGATGCTGTTTTATGTTGTTTTTGCCACTTGTTGATATTAAAGTTGCAAAATATAACTTAGAAAATTGAAATGTTTTTAGTTTATCTTTTAGGACTTCATGAGCATATTTTTGTGCTTTATTTTGATCAAAGGGCTGTAACAACTCACAATTTCCGTCATCTTACAGGTAAGCCAAGGGGCTACATGGTATTACGGAAACAAGAAGGACGCCTGCCGCTGCTACTTTTCAGAATATCATCAGCTTTAGCAGTAACTCAAGGGGAAAGAATCAAAGAGGGAATGAAGGAGTGTATTCGACAATGGAACAACTGGCTAACAGAAAAAAGAACCGGGTTTAGTGATATGATCGAGAGTACTGATTTGCTAACAGAAGTCATTGCTCATCTTTTAGAAATCCTCAAATCTCTACCGGGTAGGTTTTGTTATAATTTTTTGAAAGGGTTTTGAAATTTTAGTTTTATTTTAAAATGGTAATCATTGGCAGCGTAATATAGGTCAAAAATAAGTCACAAATATTGTCCAGCACAGTACCCAGAATTAAAAGTGACAGCTCCCTTGGATTCCGTAATTCACCGGGCTTATGGATATTATTGTCACATGGCTTTGAATTTTCTTTTGTTTGATAATTTGTTCTTCGGACGAGCCTTGTTTTTTGTCACTCAACGTTGCTCTTTACTGCAGCGATAAACTCATTTTCTCTTCTTTCAGGGTTTCAGGTGGACTTGTCCTTCTCTCTCTCCTTCTCCTCCGCCTTTTTTTCTCCATCCCCCCGCAGCGCCCTTTACCTTTTGCATTTTTGTGGCTCAATCGACTGATGGAAAAAAGTGAGACTTGGACTTTTCTCCATCCCCCCGCAGCTCCCTTTACCTTTTGCATTTTTGTGGCTCAGTCGACTGATGAAAAAAAGTGAGACTTGGACAAGTCCAGGTTTCAGGAGGTTATCTCTTGCAGGATTGAACAGTTTTCTCCCTAGTTACATGTTAATTTGGTTTTTATTGTCTTACATGAGTTAACAATGTTTATTGTAATAACATCAATCATTTCGTTCTTCTCAGATGAATGCTGTGTATTAACAACTCAAATTGACATCAAATGCGATGAAGTTTCCTGTGATCACGTGTGTGCAGTTTGCCAATTATTAAAAGACATTGAATTGACAGAGCTTTTCCAAGCAATCGAAAACAATTTAGAGGCTGGAAGATTTGCCAGCCTGTCAAAAATCGGTATAGTTGCTCTTCCCCCTGATTTCATTCCTCAAAATCGAGACTGCTCCATCTTGAATGGCTTAACATCAGCACATTTCTTGACTGTCTTGCTTTTATCATGGCCGTATGGCAAGGAAATGGATACATACGGGAGCATGATGGGATTGTACACAAGTCAACTTATCGATAATTCAACTCAGTTAATGAGAAACGAGATTTTGAATCTGAGGAAGCAACTGGCAACGGTTTTCGATGTTTATGGCTGTTGTTGTCGTCAAAGAATGATCGATACACTTTGAAGAAGCTTGAGAATACCTGCAGTTGAAATCTGGAAGTGCTCACTGGTGGCAGTCTAGTTTCCTGACGTCACATTCGACTAAGGACTACACTAGATTACATGAGCTGGGATGGTTCATAGGAAACCCAAATGGCTAATGGCTAAAAAGATGTCATTTTTGGAAATTCTTGATTCTTAGGTTAGCAGTGTTTAAAAAAAAAAGGTGACCTGAAGCGAAAATTTTTATTGATGCAAATCAACGGTACTGGCGAATGATAAAGAACCCTGTTTAGATTTCTTTGATATCTCATTTTGTTTTCAAGTTATCCACTGATTCTAAGTACCAACTGATGACGTCATTTCGTTTGCGAATTACTACGATAATGTATGGAAATATAGCTGTATCTAATCTTTGAAAGGTTACAGTTGTAGGAGACATTTAAGGTAAGCTGAATAAATGTAATAGAAATTGTCTCATGAATTGATACGATGTTTAGAAAGGCATTTCAACTGAAGAAAAGTTTTTTGAGTCGATTTCCCTTTGGAAACATAGTCAACCTTGTATAATTTCTTTACTTTTTGCAAACAAAATGACGTCATCAGTCAATCATGCAAAATAGTGGATAACTCTAAAATGAAACAAGGTATCAAAAAAATTTAATCGACATTCTTTGTCATTCAACAGTCATATTCATTTGCATCATTAAAAATTTTCGCTTCAGATCACCTTTAAAGTCTTTCTCAAATTGGATGTCATGTGAAAAAGCCTAAGAACAAAAAACAAATGTTCATTTTCGTGTTTGTAAATTTGCGTTATCGCAAATCCACGTGGCATATTTTGAGACAACCTTTTTATGTAACAAAGAAGCAAATAAGAGCGATATCTATTGATTTTAGTTTGAATTTTCGTATATTTATTCAAATTATCGTTGTAAATAGTTGGTCTTTATTAGTTCTTGTGTTAGAGCTATTTTTACAACCAACTGTAAAGAATTTTATAATAATGATAATTGATAATGTTTTCACACTCACACTATTTATAGTCGTTTATATGTAAAAAAGAGAAAGGACCAATAGCGAATAGTGAGATTAATCTGACATGATTGATGGGCTGGATTATTCTTGTGCCAGTCTCTTGCCAATTCTTCTGATGTATACCTTACTAGTATCTGCTATCTGCTTATATTTGACATCGCGTGGTACTCATTTTCATTAGCTTTAAACACAGGGAAACCAGCTATCTAGTTTGAGTTCGTTGAATTTATCTTTTGAACGCTGCGTAGCTTCTCTGGTACTGCAGTGGTGGAATTTTTTTCTTTTCCGGACCTGCTGTAGTGGAATTTCACGTGAGTTGCGAACAAAATGCGAAAGAGAAGAGATGCAAAGGAGGGATGCGAAGGAGGAGAGGGAGAAAAGAAAGGATTATTGTTGTTGTTGTTGTCATTGCAGTTGTTGTTGCGATAACTGGGACTATTTCTCGAGTCTAATGGCGGACGGGCCTAACTTATCGGCTCAATCCCCAGATAATAAAACGCCTCAAAATTCAAGTTTTGAGTGACGTTAGCAATGAACAAAAGCCACCAGTATCCAGATGAATGTTTCCTCAATCCAAGAATCAACAAATCTTTCAGTTTCAATCAATATTTCCTCATTTTGAAGGCCACTTAGCTCCTGTGCGCTAACCACAGCTGAACAAAAATTTCCAACCGAGGAGTTGCCTATGAATTAACTTCATTTCTACGTGAATAGAAAATCGGTGCCCCCTTGTTTCTTTTCGTCCCATTTTTTGATGTGAAAGTCCATAAGTCCCAGTTTGAGCAAAGATATGTTGTTGTTGTTGTTGTTGTTGTTGTTGTTGTTGAGATTGTTGCTATTGTTGTTGCGATAACTGGGACTATTTCGTGAGTCTACGTGCAGACTTTACTTCTTTCGTAAAGTTTGCACGCATGCTAAGAAATTTCAGTTCTGTGCCCTCCTGAACATTTCAAAACAAGTTGTTTGAAGAACAAGTGAGAGTAAAGAAAAGCATGCAAGAGTTTCCTGGTTTTGTTGGCGATCTGAGAGTCTGAGTTGTACGTGTAGTCGTGTATGCTCACTTTGCTGTTGCTGCCAAGAATTCTTTGGCCATTGTGCTTGCACATGAAAATATTCTGTGAATGCAATGTTGTACTGGACATTCAAAGGAAAATCAATCAACCACATTGATAACAATCAGCTTAAATTTATTCAACTTTTGAATTAATAATTCATTTCATCAATACGCATACCTCTGTTTCTATGGAGCGAAACAATGTGCTTCCTTGTTCAAAATATGATACCTGAACGGGGGTAACCGAAGAACGAAACTGCAATGTACTGTAACACAAAATAATGCCAAGTAATTTTATTTTTCATCCCAATATATTTTGAACGAAGAATTGGACAGTTTTCAATTAGATTCGAACAATTTCCAGCTTGTGGTTGCTGCTTTGTGGGTTGTTGGATTTGGAAAGAAAACATCATCCGTGAAGGCAGTTACCCCCGTCCAGTATCATGTCAGTTTCACTTGAATGTTGTGCTTTCTTTCTTGAAACCAAAATCCGACCAAACAGAAGACGGGAAATTTAAAGCCAACATTACAAACATCATCATTATTTGACAGTTGATGAAATTTACCCATGGTTGCTGCAAGAACAAAGATAAGTCCTCGGACAAATCAAGTGAAGGGTTTACCTGAGCTTAAGAGATACAGGCATTTTGACGGAGACTTTCACTACGAACAGCAGGGAAGTGAAATGGTAAAACAAAGTTGGACAGCTAATGTTAGCTCTGGCAGAGGTAAAGAACCGAGAAAAGAAGATAGTTACATTGTACCGAATCGTTATGCTACAAGGGATGATGGTGAAGAAGAGCGGTCTACGCATGTCCCTGGGAATAACGACAAGTTTGCGCAGGTCCCTGAGAATGACAAAGGAAGATGGGAAAATGGAAATATTTTGATAATGATGCTGCCAATTTTTGCGGGAGGGATACCTGCGATATTCATGCTCGGTGCATTCTTACATGCCGATGATAACAATTCTTTGATCCTGAAAAACAACACAAAAATCCCTTACATCAGTGATATTGGAAATCATAAACCACATAGCAGTGTGTTCACTTTTGGTCTTTGTCTCAGTGCTGTTTTTGGCCTTGGTTTGATTATAGTTCGGTATTTTCAAGTCGAGTTTCTGTACGAAAAATGTGGATCCAAGGCCAATTACTGTAGCCTCATATTCGGTATCATTGCTATTATTGGTGAAATAATGGTGGCCTCATTTCAGTTATCAAGTCAAAATATCGTACATTACTTTGCTGCGTTTATGCACTTCTTTTTCATTATGGGTTACATGTGTATGCAGACTTGGGTCACTCACAGAAACCTTCCATATGAAAAGAAAAGGAAAACAACCGGAATTGTCATCATAGTACGGGCGATGTTATCATGTGCTGTTCTCATGTGTCTTGTCTTATTTGGCGTTTTCCTGCTTCCTTCATTAGAGCATTACAATAGAAATGACACCGCTGTTGCTCAAGGGGCAGAATGGGCAATGCTGATTTTTGTAATTTTATTCCTGCTGACATTTCTGTATGATTTTAGATTGCTAACATGTCGTGTAATTGTGCAGCATATGTAGTAAGTAATGATAGCTTTTAAGGAATATTTCTTGGACGATTCATTGTGTTGTAGAAATACGTAGGAACTATGATGTACAGTATACAGGAAGTCCCAAAAAGATTGTGCCCCGTTTGTCTGAAGATTGTGACAAAACGGCAAAAGATTCTCGCCGAACTTTTGCATGGTGGTGCTCTTCACAGATGTTTCATTAAAGTTTGCCACCATCCCCATAAAAATCCGTTGAAAAATGATGGAGCTATGACCTTCAGGAGACCAAATTTGCCCGATCACGGAAACCAGCGGTCGGCCATTTGTCTTACTATTTTGCCGTGATAAATAGCTTCATGGATTGAAAATGAAACAGCAGCCTCCAATGTCATAGCTCTCGTGAAAATTCCCATAATCCTCGGAGAGTTCCACTATTTCTGACCTCACAGAAATTATTTCTTACCTCACGTGAAGATACTTATCACTGCAAAATAGTAAGACAAAATGGCCGATCGCTGGTTTCAGTCATCGGGAAATTTGGTCTTCTGAAGGTCATAGCTCCATCATTTTTCAACGGATTTTTACGGGGATGGTTGCAAACTTTAATTGAACTTCTGAAGAGCACCATCATGCAAAAGTTTGGCGAGAATCTTTTGCCGTTTTGTCGCAATCTTCAGACAAACAGGGCACAATTTTTTTGGGACACCCTGTATGATGAAAAAAATCTTTCACTTTTACGATATTTTCTAGGAGGGTACCTCAGCCTTAGATAGACCTTTCTGTTTGAGCATTCTGGACGCGTTTGATAGACTCTACTGTTACAATTTATACAGGGGCCATCCTTGGGCTACAATTTTCCAACATGGGCATAAAATGTTCGTGGCTTCTGCATTCCTAGCGCTTGGCGCTAAAGACTTCACCGACACCTTCACCTAACTCAGTTATAGGCAGTTCTAAATGACAAAATGGGCAGTTCTTAAATCTCAGTTTTGGAATACTTCATTCGAGAGTCTGCTGCAGAGCCAATTCGAGAGTGGGCAAGGGATATTTTTTTTACCCAGATCACCCAAATATTCTTTCAAAAAAACTAGTAGTGGGGCAGTAAGCAATTGCAAATTTCTTTTCAACCCACTTTAAGCAAAGTGAGAAACAAAAATTTGTTTGCTCGCCTCGCTCGCATGTCCGCAAAGTTTTGCGTTTCCTCTCGAATGCGCTCCAAATTTATTGGACAATTTGTATAACAGAAGGGGGACGCATAAAAAAAGATTTATGAATGAAATGAGAAATGGGCAATTCCAAGTTTTCCATTGGATGACTCCTGATGAATAGCATATGGTTACACTGTATATTGTATTTGTATGTTTGCACCATCTCCTTTTGCCCCGGGAATTGGGCCCTCTTGGTTAGTCTGGCCGACTAGTCAGATTTCCTTAAAAGTTGCCTTGCAATAGACCACCTCATTCCCGAATTCGCGCTACGATTTTAGCCAAATTTTCTATTCTAGACACCTTTTTTAACGAATTCCTAATTTTCATCCAAAGGTACATTCAAGCCTAAATTCATTATTTTCGCAACGTATGGTGGTACCCAGAAGCATGGACTTGATTATTGCCTCAGTTAATCAAAAACCTAATTCAAGTTGCCTCAAAATAACCTAGGTTCTTTTTTGCACGTTTTTACTGTATGAGATCCCGGTGGGTGCAATGTTAACCCTATCCAGACTGGGCTTTTTGAGCTACTAGAAGACTGGGGGGCTCATTCGGCCCCCTCTCTAAAATCGCTATTCCTTCACTTACGAAGACGAAACTCACCACGCAGGTAGCCCTGCTTATGATCTATCATTTTTTACAAAAATTATTCTAAAAATAGATATGACGTCATAATTATTCAAGACCAACTGGCACGTGTTCACGAAAAAAATGAAAAAATCCACTTTTTCTAAATCTTTGTAATTTTCTAAGATCGATTCATGAAACCAAATTATGCCAATCAATGCATTGTTAGAAGGTGAAAATATACTTATAAAGTGAAAAATTTGATTTTTGCAAATCCAAGATGGCGGACAGGGAGATTGAAATTCTTGTTTTTCCGAAAAGTGACAAATGCAGCCGTAATAGAGAATTTCTCCATATATTACAATGAAAACTACTTCAATGATAAGTGTTCGCTGCATACTTCATTTTTCCTTTTGAAACTTTTGTTTTGATTATTGCAAAAAATGCTGACACCAGCATTTTTTCCCAGTAGTAAGCAAATGAATTGGAAGGAAGGGGGAAATAGGGGGTTGAGGATAGTAATTTGGTGAAATTCTGATAATATCTTGACAAACTAAACACTTTCAAGTCAAAAAATTTTCACTGTAAAACAGATTCTCAAGATATGCATGAAAACTGATCGTTAGTAGTACTATGTGAGGATACCCCCGGGGAATCTTATACCGTTTGCAACCAATGGTGCACAAAATTCAAACCAAATTACATAGCTTGGGTGAAAACAAGCCTGTTGATCAGCTTTAATCTATTTATTGCCGATGTAAAACATTTGGGGTCGAAATATCCTTGCAGAAACACTGCTAACTAATTGTTGCCATTTTCTTAAATGAGGTCACGTGACACATAATTGGTCTATTGTTCCTGGAAAAAATTAAAGAGATCTTATAGATTACAACTATAGAAAGTAAAAAGGATACTATCAAAGGATTATGAGGTGATCTGGAATTACATCCATAAGCAGCTTACCTAAAAGTTGGTCCCGACCACTCTGAAAAAAACAGCCACCCCCCACCCCCCTGAATTTTTTTTTCAAAATTTCACACAAAATCATTCTTCAAAAGGATAGAAACTAAAAGTTAAAAAAACTATTTCCTGGTTTGTTGAACAAATTTGGAGCAGTGCTCAGTTAAGTATGTGGGGGGGGGGCTGAATGAGCCCCCCCAGTCTGGATAGGGTTAAAGAAAACATGACACCACGCTCATCCATGATTTCACTGAGAAAGGGGTATATTTGAAACAGAATCCTAGGACCTAGAATTTCAGAAAATAGGGGTAGTTTTCTTCAGAAGATATGCAAACCCAAAAACAGTTAAATGCTTGTGGACTCGGGACCCTAGAATAAAAGTCAATGTCCCCTGGCCCAAGTTTGATACTCCAAGTTTCATAGGATTTTACTGTTTTCCAACAAAGAGATATCAGTAAAGTGAATTGTGATAAGTGCACAAATCCTAAGCCTTTCTCTCAGAACAGGTTTTTGTACCGTACAGATTTCTTTCGGGCTCAGTGATTTTCCATGATAAGGGGTCTTTTCACCAACTAGAAAGTCAGAGAAAAGGGTATCCTATGAAATGGTATGGACCAGCGTGGTGTACCTTTTACTATTGAATTACACCCACCGGGTATGAGATTTGCCAACATTATAAGACAGGTTGAAAATGAGGAGAAACGAGTTTACAACCAGAGAATTATTGAAGTTGAACAGGGAACATTTACACCTTTGGTCTTTTTGGCACTACACTCCAGTGGTACGGCGAAAGTGTGTCAAAACTTTCATAAGCTTTTAGCAACGAAAACAACTACCAGTGAAACCAAAGCAAAAGGTGCTTTTTTGGCTCTGGTAGGGGTTTTCAATTGGACTGTGGGGCTTCTACTAGTTTTTCAAGGAGTGTTTTGTTATACAGTAAATCCCCGCATATAAGAACCTACAAAATAAGAACCTAGAGGCTGTTTTTCTTAAATTATGCACCTCATAATTAAGGACCTGTTTCAGTTTGATAAAAAATATGTGCTTGTTGCAGGCGTAGCAAAGCTTTTTTCTCATTGTCGTTATCAAGCTCATTTTTGTTCCAGTTGGCTGTAAGTTTGAATCTCCTCCCCTGCTGTTTGTAAGCTTAGAATCTGGTACAGGGTACATAATTACTTTACGAAAACAAGTAACAGGGCTGGGCATCTTTGGTGAAGATTCTAGAACAGCCTACGCAAGACACTCTTCAAATAAGAACCTTGATACCTTGAAATTGGTCTTGGTACCTTCAAAATAAGAATCTATTTCAGCCTGGCTCTCAAAAAAGTGGGTTCTTACATGCGGGGATTTACTGTATATATCTTTTAACCTCATAATTAAATTGTATTTATAATACACTAAACCACCATCAATGCTTAACAGAAAATAAAAACACAACGTTTCGATAAAATCTTCGTCAGTGTCAAATTGTATTTATTATGTAGTTATTATGTAGGAGTAGGATAATTGACATTGGTTTCTTTGTTTTGTAACTAATTTGATATTGTAATAACACTTAGTTTCATCTTATGGTTTTATTTGTTGTAATTTAGGTTAGAGGCCATGCCATCTTGACCTAGATACCTTTTCAAACAAAAAAGAACAAATCTGTACGGTATTGCTGCAGAGGATATTTTATCCCTATCGTAATTTACTTCAAGGGAAGAAACTTTCACGAAAAGGAACTTTCAACAGTTAGAAAAAACTCAAAAAAGTTTTCTCCCGAAAAGTAGATATTTGAGAACACCCAATGACGTCATAGCTACTTCGGAGGAAAGAGAGCAGTCTTATTTAAGGTGGTAGTGCAGGTGAGGTGAAGTGAGAGGAACAACACACAAAACAAAGGAAGTGACTGACGAGTCGAAACTCACTTGATGAATGTTTCAATTTCTGAATGTCGCTAGAAACAGTGGCAGTTCATGTTGAATATCAAACAGAAGCTGACGAAAGAATCCTTTCAGTGAGTATAATTTTATATCTGTTTTATGTGTCCGGCAAAGGATTTTTCAGTTTCTCACTCACAGATAGGCCCGATTTTCAGTTTCTCACTTACAGCCAGGTTGGTAAGGCTAAGGCCAAAGGAATGGCAAAAGCATGTAGAGCCTAAAAAGATAATGTCGAGAGGTGCGCCGGTTATTCAGCTACCATTGTTTATGTCATGCTCGAGTACATGCTGAAATAACTCCGGATAAAGAGAATTATTTGCAATTATTTATGATATTTGAAATATTTTCTTCATAAATGGATATTATCTTTACCCTCATCCTAGGAAGACTTCATTGTCATTTCAAAGACAAATATTTTTACTCACATTTCCTCTTGAATATCAGCAGTAGTCAAAACAGAAGTTTCCACACCTTTCACCAATTTTTACCCTGAAAGGGCCTAAATATTGCCCACACAACATGTGCTGTAAACAGTTGATAGCCAAAGATACAATGTTGTCTCTGAATGTTTTCTTTGTTCTATTTATAGAGAAGCCTAGAGTACCATTGCCCTGGTCTGACCACTTTTCAGAAAACAAAGATTTTCTGCAAGGTCAAAGAAGTTTTGGAGAGAAACTCACCTTGAACCAGTCTGCAGAGAGTGGCAGCTGCATGCACGAGATTTTTTCAAAAATTTTGTGTGCATACTGATTTTGAACGAGATCTTTTGTTCATTACTTTGAAAACAAAGGAATCAAAGTCCTTGCACACGAGCACCCCACTGCTTTGTTGGTCTGCACATGTGAGATCTTGTCAAGAACTCCCATACAGTAAAAACCCGCACATAAGAACCTTCATCTATTAAGAACATACAGCCTGAAATAATATATTTTCTACCCAATAAACAAGAACCATTTCAGGCTGATATCTAAACTAGGTTCTTAATAAAGGGTTTCATTCATTCATTGGGAAATAAATTTAACATTTTTGCCAATCAACCTCTTTTGTGAACTCCAAAGCATTACTTACAGAACTGTGATAGGCAGGGCCTGCAGGGGTAAACTGATTGGGTTGAAATGGATAGGACCAAGAGTTTAAGTAAGTTTGGCTAAGATTTAGATTCACATATTTCCCTTTTGTTAAGAACCTACACCCTGATTACTGGATGTGCCTCATTGCATAAGAACCTAAACAGGCTGATTTCAAAATCTTAGGTTCTTATGTGCGGGTTTTTATTGTACTCTGCAGACTGGACTGTAGGTTTCTCAACTCGTGCTACATACCTCACAGGGAGATCTGCAGGGACCGCACAGCGGTTTTAAAGTGGGGGGGCTGAATGGCGAGCGAAGCGAGCTAAAATAGGGGACCAGGGGCTTGCCCCCGGAAAATTTTTAGAGACCACGCCCTTTAGAACGTCGGAAAACGCCCTTTTCAAAAAAAGGCTTGACTATTTACGGCCATATTTACATACAGTCAGTTTGGTTCAAAAATGATTTCAATTACTATGTATAGAGACATATTGTTACAACCAACAAATTAACAGCAAAGCGTTTTTTCTCATAACTGTTACCACTGAAGATCTGTCAGAGCAAACGTGCCAAAGTTGCAATGCCCACTCTAATTTTTAACAAAATCGTCAGCAATATCCAAGAGGGGCATCGCGTTGCTCGTTGTTTATGAAAGTTCAATATCGTTAGATTGTTGAAATTTGACTGCTTCATATTTGAATGAAGTCAGATTTTGACACATCTAGCTAGCCATTGAGAAGGTTTCTCAGCAAATGCAGCAGTTGCGTGTATGAAAATATTGAAAATTCCATATTATTGAAATATTTTAGACCTATCTTTGAAAAAAGTGGGGGGGCTTTAGCCCCCCCTAGCCCAATGGCTGCGCGGTCCCTGATCTATAGGATACGTTTCCTTGTTGTTATGCTGCAACCACGCAAATAAGGACAGGTCTTCAAAGCCTAAACCTTTTTCCCTCTTCAATTTTTCTGACAGACTCTGCACGCAAGCTACTATAAAGGAGCTGATGCAAGATTGTATACACTTGGGAATGTCATCCAGCCCTTTTACTCTTTTTCAAATGTTTAAAATGGCGTTGAGGGGGTGGACGGTTTGCGGTTTTTATTGTTTTTAGACCAGTTTTACGGTTTTTGGGCGTAAAATTGTAGTCCTTTTTATATATCAAATGCGCTACCTAATACAAGGCATGGCCATACTAAACTAACCTATAATTTAATTATAACATTGAATTAGATAACAGTAACAAGAACAATAACAGTAAATTAACATCAACATTAATAGGATGCCTGTCATGGAATATCCATTTCACGTCTACCTCTATGGAATGCTTCTTTTAAATATTTTCCTAAAACTCTTGTATACTCTGCACTGTCATCGGCAAATACTTGCTTAAAAGTTCAATCAATCCAGGGGTTTTTAATACCAAAGTTGAAATACAACGTTCTTAAATCATCATACACAGGGCATTGACAGAGAAAGTGAATCTCATCTTCAACAGCATTATTTCTTACCAGTTCTTTCCTCCACGGATAACTTCTTGTGCTGCCCCAATTCAATCATCAACTCATGATCGCTACATTATGGTTCCTTTCTCTCTCAGCGGCTTGCAGATTTATTCACTAAATGTGATTTGAGAAAGCGAATTGTTGCAAAATCTAAGTTACAGAAAAACATCCAATTCAATTATGATGAGAATTCCACTAATTGTCACTTATACCAGCTTGTATAAGGACTAGGAATTAGCTTTAAGTTTTAATAATGACAACAGTTGTCTGTGATATGAAAGTGAGGCTATATACTGTATGCAAGGCATAGAAAGTTGTTGTGATGGTTCAGCTGAATTTAGAGGTTGTTTTGCGGTTTTCCTGAAATATTTTTTTGATGGTTTTACTGTTTTTGATACCCCATTAAGCCCCCCTCACTTAGAGCAGTTGTTGTAATAGGTCATTTTGTGGTTTTCTGAAATATTGTTTTGATGGTTTTACTGTTTTTGATACCCCCTACAGCCCCCCTCCCTTAAAGCAGTCGTTTTTATTATCTGGCAGGGCCGTCGAGAGCCAGCTCGGACCCTGGACCGATTCTTAGGATCGGGCCTCATGGGGGGCTTGGAGGCGAAGCCGGCAAGAAAATTTTCTGGGACCGTACCCTTCAGACTCTCGGAGAATGAGGAAACGCCCTTTTTAAGAAAGCTACTTTAGAAGAAATTGTTTAGATATTCCATGAAAAAGTTATCAAGGAAATGGTATTTGCGATAAACAATGAAACGATTCTCTCTTACGAGGTGACTTTGCCAAAGTCACCTCGTAAGGTACGTTAAACACAGCCACATAAGAAAACTATTTCCTTCTGTCTATGTTTTAAGGCAGGTAGCTAGATTGTCATAAAAGTTGCTGTAAGGAGATTTTACAGCAATAACTAATTTTTGTCGAACGATATTTTTACGGGCCCCTTCGAGGCCCGGGCCCCGGACCTTTTACCCCTCCAACCCCCTTCCCCCGTCTCGATGGTCCTGTCATCTGGTATATCTGTTATTTTCATCTCTTAGATTGAATTGATTGTTGGATCATCACAGAATGTCAGCCTCGGGTGAACTAGCATCGTTGCCCAATCATATTCTCCAGAAGCTTGCCAAAATATTAGATAAAGCAGCAAAACCAAACTGGCGCACTCTTGTCAGTGTTCTGCCAAAGAATATGTACACTGCACAGCAAATAGAGACATTTGGGATGGCTGTGATACAGCCGAAAGGAAGCCCAACAAAGGCTGTGTTAACAGATTTAGGAAAACGAGGTAAGACGTACTCAGAATTGATAAATTGGTTGAATCTGCTGGTACAACAAGGCTTTAATACTGTTGGTGTTGTCATCAGAGATATTGCTCTGCTTTCGCAGCAGGAATATAATGCTGCCACTCCCCCTGCCCGTAGCAGTAACCACAGTGCCAGCGATTCCATTCGTATAATAACCCAACCTGTTTCTAAATGTGGAATTGCAGGCGAATCAATTGAGATTTGTTGCCAGGTTCGTGGTGACAGCCCACTGTGTTTCCAATGGTTCCATGGTGAACGCCCTGTAGGAGCTAATAGTAATGTTTTTAAAATAGCATCTCCTGGCAAGTGCAGTGCTGGTTATTATACATGCAGAGTTTCAAATTCTAGTGGTTGTGTGTTTACTGACTGGACTTGCATTGAAGTTATTTCAGCTGCTTTGTCTGTGGTAGAGAGTGCACCGCTGATAACTGTCCACCCAAGAGCAGTAAGTTGTTATGTTGGAGAAAGTTTTAAGTTGTTTTGTGATGCGGTTGGCAGTCCTGAGCCGGAATTTCAATGGTACTTCAATGATGATCGCATCAATAAATTCACTTCCCGCCATGTTTCCTTTGAGTCCGCCCAGATTTCGGAGACTGGGCTGTATTCCTGTGTAGCCACTAATGGGTATGGCACTGCAAGATCATTATCGGCGCTGGTGAACATAATTGACCGTAGAAAAACCAGACCATCGCTAGAGGCAAGAGGAATGCGACCATCATTGAGCTCAACGGAACAAGAATCGCTGTACGGTAGTTTTCCGGTCAGCAAAATAGCTTTGTTGGTGGGAAACGAGAATTACGTCCACGCAGAAGATCTTGGCATGCTTGTGCACCCGGGCAATGACACGCGAGACATAGCTGGAGCTTTAATGAGCATAGGGTTTACTGTCGTTTCTTTATTGGACTTAAATCTCGTAGAGTTCAGAAGAGCAGTGTCTGTGTTCTGTCGACTTCTTTCTGAAGACGTCTATGCTGTATTTTATTTCGCCGGCCATGGCTTTGAAGTACAAGGGGATAGTTATTTAATGCCAATTGATGCTACAGGCGCATTCGATGCAAGTGAAAACTACCCGGTTGCTGAGATCCTTGATGATATGGTGAAGCGCAAGAGCAAGCTTAATATGCTGATCCTCGACTGCTGCAGGACTTCACCAGATTCCTATCTAGAAAATCCGTTGCCGAAGCTTTGCCAAGGTCTGCAAGTCACTCAAAGCAATATTGCAATTTGTTTTGGATGCTGCTCTCAGAGTCGCGTGCTAGAGTCACCGTTGCATCCGAATGGGTTCTTTGCAGAAAGCTTTTGCCAGCATGTCAGCAAGAATATCAAGATAGATGATCTGATGTTTCAAGTTGGAAGAACGATGCATAATAAACGGATCATCGACCCAGCTAACGGCAGAGCTCAAGTCATCTACAGGCACAGCACGCTAGTTGAAGAGCTGTCACTCTGTGATCCGGTATTGCCTGCCTCATCCCGAGACGGTGAGCAACAACGGCAATTCAGCTCTTGGATGCTTCTTCATGAGGCCCCAAAGAGTCCTGTTACTGTTTTCCAGAATGAATTCGTGAGGCTAGATTTCATATTTTGCGCCGAGTTCTCCAACGTTTTAGTGATTCAGAGCAGGACTTATTCCGCTGCTAAGTGTGTTGTTCGTTTCTTGCTGCCATCTTCAATAGGAGGATCCAAAGTCGAGGCCTTGGAAGAGAAGGGTTTGAAAGGGGTATCCGAATCGCAAACTGAAGTCGTCAGAATATCGAATCTGGAGCTTTTAGAAGGAGAACTTACAATCCATATTGAAGTTACTTATAATCAAGGAAAGGAAAGGGTCAGGCAGATGGCATTTTATTCATTAACTGGAAAACCATTGTATGCAAAAATCAATGACTTCAACTTTTAGATGATACCTAATAACTGCTTCTAAGGTGAATACTACCGGGGTGTCCCAAAAATACTTTTGTTTTGAAAATCACCAAAATTCGATCAGCTACGAATCCCATCATGTAGTTTTCTTTTTGATCTCTTTTTTCAATGATCAAAATGTATTTAAAGATAATGAAACGTTTGTTTTCATTGCTTGAAATGTATAAAATTACAGATTGAAAAACTTTATACTGAGCTATACTCTTTAAGCAACATCGCAGATCTTGCCTAAGAGCCATGATACTGAGATTGTTCATTATCCTTCATGTCTACGATGATACTTTGCGTTTCTTTCTGACATTTGTGGCCAAAGTAGAACCTTAATATACAAAAATAGATTAATGGTAACAATCAGTGCTTTTTGTAGTCTGCTGCAAAACCAGGCAGCCTAGCCTGATAACCAGACCCCAATTTCAAAATAGATAAGTCAATTCCACTATTTCCTTTGAAATCGGGTCTTGTTATCAGGCTACAGGCAGCCCCGATAGGAGCTAAATTTGCTACTTTTAAAACCAATCACAAGATCGCCTATGCCTGGGAAAATAATTGGCTTTTTGATATCTACTTGCCAAAAAAGAAACTCGAAGATCGGCCACGTAATCAAATTTTGATGATTTTTCAAACAGGAGTACTTTTTGAGACACCAATTAGGTTAGGGCAAATCATTTCTTACCATGCGCAATAATAAACAGATGATGTACTCACCGACCAAACGTGTGTGAGCACCATGCGCATTCAGTTAAGGTGGCTGTGACAGAACACATTGCAAAGAAGAATTGACACACAAAGCATACGTTCGGTCGGTGAGTACATGATATATTTCTTTCTATATTTTGCATTAACTTTCATTTCGTGCATATATTGTCTTGGGTAATCAGTCGTGAAAAAATGTGGGGCTTTGCAGGACATAGGTTTCTATCTCAACCAAGCATGTGATAGAAACCTGTGGTATGATATGATATGATTATGACATGATTGATTTTTCTTTGTATAAAACTAAATGCGGGATGAATTAAAGCAAATTTTTGCTTACGTTTTCGTAGAGGGATGTAACAAGAATGTTTTTGGAGTCTAGGGTTAGGGCTAGGGTCAGGGCAGTGGCGTGGCCACGGGGGGTATGGGGCAATTGCCCCCCCCCACTTTTGTCGAAAGATGGTCCTCGAGATTCCTTTAAAACCGAAGAGAAAATAGCTGGGTATAGGTTGGGAAAGTATTTTCCGAGAAATGTCAAATCTTCCATTTTAGCACTGGCAAGCATGATATTGGGAGATGCATTCTAAGCCGAAGTAAAGGATCTTTGTTCAAAAGTTTTCCTCGTGCTCTGATTTATAGCATAACTGTCACAAAACGATCAAGATTTCCTTGTAGCCAAAGTAAAGGATCTTTCTTCAAATATTTTCCACCTGCCCTGATTCATGGGATAACTGTCACAGAACTATCAAAGTTTTCTTGTCGCAAATGGCAAGCATGATTTGGGAGATGCATTCTAAGCCAAGGTAAAGGACGTGGCCCCAAAACATTTCCTTGGGGCTTCGCCCCCAGACCCCCTCGTTTCAATACCCCCCACTTAATTTACCCTGGCCACGCCGCTGGGTCAGGGTTAATTTGGGATATTTGGGATTATGTTAGAAGTTGATTTTGAATAATGATAATTTATGACAAATGCTGTTATTGTAGAGGGTTATAAAAAGAAAACTGCAACATTTGAAGCTTTTCTGTCTGTGTGCAATTTATCTAACATACAGCTTGTGGCACGCATGCGTAGGATCAATGCAATATACTAGCACCCGCAAGAGATCAGAATGTTAGGCCGAACGCAATAAGTGCGAAAGAGTAACTTTAATTGAATACTTTTCTTGGCGATTGCAGTGTTTAGGCTAACACAGCAGTCTCCTACCACTCATGCTACGTCTAGGTCTATACTACGTCTCTAACTATTCTAAGTGATCTGTTCAGAAATTTATGTAAACATATATCTAGGACTTTGTGTTACTTTAAAGCATCGCGTTATTCTAGACCAAGCCTGTCCATCGACCATCGATTAATCGATGGAGGTCCGAATAATCGATTGCCATTAGTGCCGAATAATTGATCGATCGACTATGAATAATAATTGGCTTTGCTGAAATAATCGATTTTGAGTTAGTAAGCGATTTTCATTCATGATCGATTATGAGAAAATAATCGATTTTCATAAACATTGACTCTGATGAATAATCGACAGCATAGGTTCCAAATCTTTAACTCGGCGTAAAAAGGTGGGTGTAAAATTCAGTGTCCTATTTCTTCTGATTGAATGGCTTGAAAGAAACTTTAGATCCTTATTTATAATTCTACCGGTGGACTTTTCAGAAGTTTTGAATATTTTTCGAAATTACAGCGTCTCTTACATTTCAACTCATTTGAGGATATGACGTCATCAAATTTCTAAATCATAAACCAGATGAGTGACAGACTTTTGCTTGATACCATATTGTAGGCATTCATGAACTATGGTTTTCTTCCAAATTATTTCATGTTGCATCAAACAGTTTAGACATTACGATGGTTTTAAGTTTTTTTGAAATTTTTTCTTGAATTCTTGAAAAAGAAGAAAAACATTCTAATTCTGAAAAATATTGAAGATTTCAGAAAAGTCCAACGGTAGAATTATAGAAAAATAGTGAAAGTTTCTTTGAAGTAATTCAGTTCAAAGAAATAGGTCACTGAATTTTACACCAGCATTTTTAAAGATTTGGAACCTATGCTATAATCGACCATTGCAAAGAAACCGCAATGCCCTAACTCTATGTTGCAGAGTGATTGAATATTCTATCATTCTGTCTATAATGGGGCCTTTTATGACAGGCATTCTATTCTATTGTTTGTTCCTGCCCATGACGTAATTCTTGCAATCTAGACCATTCGATGAAACGATCAATCGGCAATTTTGCATACGATTAATCGAACAGTAAAATCAAGGTCGATGGACAGGCCTATTTTGGACCCTTCCTTCCCTCCCAGCTTCTCTCCCTCCCACCTCAAATTTCTCAGCAAACTCAAATACCCATTTCTAACCTGCTCATTCATTTCTGACTCATTACTCTTCATACTCAATCCTCATTATACTTAATACTCATTCATTTAGACATCGCGTTCTTCATCACGTTCTGAAAAGGTTACTTCTTTTCTAACCGTGATTGTTTGCACTCTGAATGACAGGCAAACTACACAGCCTGGACCAAAAACGACTTTTGTATCATACGAAAATCGGCTTTGGGGCTGCTAAGGATCCTGGTTAGCTATGGGTCGTTAATTGATGAGATGTACAGCAAATCTAACTGAGGGCTTTGCAAATGCTACATTTTTAATGGTATCATGTTTGTGACCGGGACTAAAGAAATCTAACATCCAATGCAAAATCCCATCAGGAAGAAATTCTAATTAGTAAATTCTCACATTGAAACTTTTGGGATGAAGACCCCAACGCGTACAATTTGTTCTAGATTTTGGAAAATGCTTTCCTGAAAATTGGTATAAGCAACGATCTTGTTTTCCTTATCTTGACCTCCTTGAAAAATATTGTACCGTAGAGTAATTCTTGACGAAGCTTCACCCGGGCTGTACTGGCTGCTCTGAAGACCCAGCAAAGCCACGTATATACGAACGGAGAGTCAAGTTTCGAAATTTTGGAATAATTCTCATTATGCCTTTTTTGGGATTTGGTATGAACATGAGATGGGTCGATATTTCATTTCTTGGGCACCACATTCCAATCTGCAACTAAATCAAGTACTGGAGAATTGCCCATATTCTTCCCTTCCCTGTAGCCCTACCCAAGGGCGCCTACCTTGTAGGAACAATGCTTATTCCCAGTACTGTTTTCGTGACCCAGTACACAGAGTCTGTCCTGTCAAGGTCAAGATGACGTATGAATAACTTTGTCGTTTCAAATTCCGGTGTTGATGTAATACAAGATCAACTGTTATACGATAGGGAACCAGACAGCGTGATTTTTGATTGGTCAACACTGAAAGATGTTAGAGTTTGAAAATCCCTTTTATACACGGACTAACAGGACACCAATTACTCTGTGTATTGGGTCACGAAAACAGCACTGGGAATAAACACAGTTCCTACAAGGTAGGCGCCCTTGCCCTACCATAGCATTAAACTAATATAAAGGATATAAAGAAATATAATAGCAATTTGTATGTAAGGTAAAGGTGACGTAAGGTGCATACATATCTAGATACGATACTTAGTATACACAGAAAATTACATGTCATGTGCGTTTCAATAAAAATCTCCATTCCTTTTCTCTGGTTCTTCCCTAACAGATAAATCCTAATGTTGACCTACTTTCTGAAATCAATCTTTTTCGTCATTTTCCTTTAATTGAAGCAATTTTCAAAACGAATTTTGTGAAACAACGAATACAGTTCTTTTTAAGACAAAGCAATTTCACACCCTCAGGAATAGATTTAACATTTTCGACGCAGTTGACCATAGTTTTTTGCTTTCTCTAACAAGGACAGATTTGGCAAGACAATAATACGAGTTGGTTTTGATTGACACCGCAATTCAAAGCGATTTGCAATCACAGACAAAGGAAATTTTCTCAACTAATAATTCAAAACAAGCAAAGCCGCAAAAGTTTCTTTGAAACCCAGGTAGCTAGTGCGCTCTATGTGCATTCCAAAAATTGTTTTTAAGAGCAAACATGAGCATATATCGAAAGAAGAAGGACATATCTACACATCTGCCACGGGCATTTAATCTATTTGATTCAAAAGCCGATTGGGAGGTGATTCAGTTCTCTTATTTTTTTGGGGTGTAATTAAAACACTAACTGCTCAGCTTCTGAACCAAAGAAATAAATTGCCCCAGGTAGATGTGTAGATAAATCCTTCTTATTTCGATATATGCTCATATTTGCTCTTAAAAACAATTTTTGGAATGCACAGCAAGCGCTCTAGCTACTTGGGTTTCAGAGAAACATTCGCGGCTTTGTTTGTTTTTAATTTATGGTTGAAAGAATTTCCTTTGTCTGCAGCCACCAATCGCTTTGAGTTCAGGTGTCAAAAAGCATCTCATGCTATTGTGTTACAAAATCTGTCCTTGTTGCTTTCTCTGTTTATTTTGAGTTGATTGAGTGCACTACACCTCAGGCCAGCAAGTATCCTAATAAACTTTTAAAAAAACTTCAAGAACAGCTAGCAAAACTACCAGCCATTAAAAAGAGAAAAACCCAATTGGTACAGTTATTAGGTTGACTTGGAATTTGAAATTTGCTTTTCAGCAGAACGAAGCGAAATCTACATTTGTGACGTCATAATGTGATACTGTTCGTTGTGGTGCGCCAAAAAGGTCAAATCTCGTTGAATCTTTTGGATGCTTTAAAATTGAAAAGTAAAATTAAAATTGTTGATAAAAAGTAGAACTTATCCATCCTTGCTTCATCAGCAAAAAAGCTTTGGAAGCTGGCAATGTGCCATTGTCCATCATAAAACGTGTGTTTTCCTTTGCAAGCATCATAGAAATATTCTTCTATAAGAACGCAGATTATGATATCTAATTTTGAACACGAGGATGACACTTTAAGGGCACTTTTCAGTAAGCTAAAGGGGCACTTCGTGAAGCAATAAGGGCAATTTTTCATCAAAGTTGCGAAATCTTGGGGGCACATGCCCCAGTGTCCCCAGTTCCTATGTCTTCTGCAGGTTTCGCAAAAGCTCACTTTGAATTATATCGTAAGAAGTTTAGGCAGGAAGATAGTGCGATAAAGTCATCTAGAAAGAACATCACGCATTGTCATCTGCATTTCCATTTTCATCTTCTTCTAAATCCTCATCATCTCTGATCTTGCTTGCATCCCAAATTCGAATACTTCCATCGTTAGCTGCTGTGTAGAGCCTTCCTTTGCTTGACTACATGTAAGATAATAAGGATAATTCAAGAGCCAATTCACCTAAGCATATAAAATATTTTAAAGATAATTCAGAAATATACTAACTATTACTAAATATTATTAAATATACTACAGGGTATCCCAAAAAAATTGTGCCCCGTTTGTCTGAAGATTGCGACAAAACGGCAACAGATTCTCGCCAAACTTTTGCATGACGGTGCTCTCCAGATGTTCAATTAAAGTTTGCAACCATCCCCATAAAAATCCGTTGAAAAATGATGGAGCTATGACCTTCAGGAGACCAAATTTGCCCGATCACGGAAACCACCGGTCGGCCATTTTGTCTTACTATTTTGCAGTGATAAATAGCTTTATGGAATGAAAGTGAAACAGCAGCCTCCAATGTCATAGCACTCGTGAAAATTCCGATAATCCTCGGAATGTTCCACTATTTCTGACCTCGCAGAAATTATTTCTTACCTCACGTGAATCTACTTATCACTGCAAAATAGTGAGGGAAAATGGCCGACTGCTGGTTTCAGTCGTCAGGCAAATTTGGTCTTCTGAAGGTCGTAGCTCCATCATTTTTCAACGGATTTTTACGGGAATGGTGACAAACTTTAATTTTACATCTGAAGAGCACCATCATGCAAAAGTTTGGCGAGAATCTTTTTGCCGTTTTGTCGCAATCTTCAGACAAACGGGGCACAATTTTTTGGGACACCCTGTAAATAACTAGATAGTATATTTCTGAATTATCTGTAAGATAATAAGCATGTTTGAAAAATTCTTAACATTATAAAAGCTGTAACAAATCTGTCTACCGACAATGTTTGAGAAAGCAGCATTTAATCTCAACTTCTGAGACATAGATATTGTTTTTCTTTCCTTTCGTAAAATGTTTCTTTCAATGACACCTCTGGAGGGACCATTATGGAAACAAAGTTGCGCTGACCTTTTTAAAGCTATCCCTGCCATTTAAACCATGGGTGTGGTTAATATTTGGGGGCTCCATAGATCCGATCAAAAAGACGAAACGAATCTTCAAGAACAGAACATAACATGGCCTACAAATTTAACACCATGAGATCCTATTTCGCAGCAACAACACGCGCCCCTCTGCATGGCCGCGTACGTAACACAACTAATGATAATAATGTCTAAATATTGCTGGTGTTTTCTAGATTACAACTCAAAGTCTTAGATTATTGTATTATATTATATCATATCATGTACCTGTAATTAGATTTAGAACGCTTTTATTTATTGTTAGTGATTAGACTGTTTTTCCCCTAAATTCATTCTACATTTAATTTTTTTTCAATCAGTATTGCGAAATTTTACATACATACGCATGCATACATATGAACGGTTGCTAAATTGAGAATGGCGGCAGGTAAAATATACCACAGTTCCACAAGGGCAGTGCCAGGTACCAAAACGTCCAGTACCCAGTACATTAAGGTCAGTACCAGGGACCATCGGAGCAGGAAAATATTACCACTTAAGAAGAAAATTACGGAAAAATACTGGAAAAAATCAGAAATTACAACTGAAAAATATCCTCGGTACCACGCACGGTAATTCCTACCAGTGCCCAGTACTAAAGGTATCGGTACCAGGTACCGTAGAGGCCAGTACCCAGTACCATTAATACCCCCTCTTACCATCCTGTAAATTGGAGTGGTTTTTGCAGTGATTTCTAATTATGGAGTCTTACAAACCTAAGGCTTTTTTCCAAACTACCGGGTGTCCCAAAATGATGTATTATTGTTTGATTGCTTACATGTCTATAACCAACGAACCGATTTTCAAACACTTTGTTTTATTTGACTGCCTAAGGGCTAAATTGTATTTTAAGATATTGGTTGTGGTTTTACCAGTTTTTGAAAATCGGTTAACTGGTTATGGATATATAAGCAATTAAACGATAATACATCATTTTGGGACACCCGGTAGATATTTTGTGCTTTCTCCTTGATTGCTGAGTCAGACAAATGTCTGGACGTTTGCAAGTATGTAGCTTTCAGATCTTCCATTAGATTCTTATTCACTGATAATGTTTGTGCAACCAACATGTCAACTTAAGTATGGGGCAAAAGTCTTTCAAATCTTTAAAAAGGTGGGTGTACAATTTGATGACATTTTTCTTTGAATTGAATGGCTTGAAAGGAACTTATGGTACTTGGCTGTAAATCTGCCATGGACCTTTATGATATCTTTTGATTTCAACAGGCAGAATGACAGTCGCGAGTGTATAAATTTAGCAGCAACCAACAAGGGCAGATTTTGTAACACAATAGCACGAGTTGCTTTTGTTGACACCTCAATTCAAAGCGATTAGCGATCACAGACAAAGGAAATTCTATCAACCAGTAATTCAAAACAAACAAAGCCGCAAAATTTTCTCTGAAACCCAGGTAGCTAGCTCGCTCGCTGTGCATTCCAGAAATCATTTTTAAGGGCAAACATGAGCTTAGATCGAAAGAAGAAGAATATATCTACACATCTGCCGCGGGCATTTCATTTCTTTGGTCCAGAAGCTGAGCAGCAAATCTTTTGATTACACCCAAAAAAATAAGGGAATTGAATCGCCTCCTAAACGGCTTTTGAACCAAACAAATAAAATGCCCGCGGCAGATGTGTAGATGCATCCTTCTTCTTTCGATCTACGCTCATGTTTGCCCTTAAAAGCAGTTTCTGGAATGCACAACGAGCGAGCTAGCTACCTGGGTTTCAAAGAAACTTTTGCGGCTTTGTTTGTTTTGAATTGCTGGTTGAGAGAATTTCCTTTGTCTGCAATCGCTAATCGCTTTGAATTGAGGTGTCAACAAAAGCAACTCATGCTATTGTATTACAAAATCTGCCCTTGTTGCAGCAACCTCTTTATTTACCTGAGGAGATGTTTAAGCAATTAGAAGGATGGATAGAGTTTTGTTTTGATAGCTGTAGGGCTAAATTGTTTGCGAATTTGATGTAGAATTTTAAGCCTGTTTTCAAGGATTCTGTGACAAACCATTATCTTGAAATTGATTATTGCTTGAGGACGATACGACCGACTTTCCCTTAATAAACATTTTTGTATTTGAGTTGACTTGTTGCAAAAGTTTACAAACGAACAAGGACAGATTTTGCAAGACAATAGCATGAGTTGCTTTTGATTGACACCTCAAATCAAAGCGATTAGCGATCGCAGACAAAAGAGATTCCGCAAAAGATTCTCTGAAACCCAGGTTGCTAGCTCGCTCGTTGTGCATTCCAGAAATTGTTTTTAAAGGCAAAAATGAGTATATATCGAAAGAAGAAGGATAACTCTACACATCTGCCTAGGGCATTTAATTTGTTTGGTTCAAAAACCGATTGGGAGGCGATTCAATTCTCTTATTTTTTGGGTGTAATTAAAACACTTACTGCTCAGTTTCTGAACGAAACAAATAAAATGCTCGAGGTAGATGTGTAGATATATCCTTCTTTCGATATATGTTCATGTTTGCTCTTGGAAACAATTTCTGGAATGCACAACGAGCGAGCTAGCTACCTGGATTTCAGAGAAACTTTTGCGGCTTTGCTTGTTGAGAGAATTTCCTTTGTGTGTGATCTTTTACCCACGTCAAAAGAAATTTCTGACTCACTCGGTAGAACTTTATTTTAGTGCCCTTTCCGCCCCTTTGAAACAGTGATGTCAGATAACTACAGATCTGTTAATCGTGACAGATGTTTACAATAATTCAAATCCATAATTAGTACCTTCTGGTTGATATTGTTTTTTTAAACATGTTTTAAAAATTCAAAGCTGTTTTTATTTTGATTAACTTTCTTATTAGTATTCTCCGTTGTTTTGTTAAAGATTAAATCTCAAAATCGAAATTTGCATTTAGGTGTGTCGTACGATTAATTAAAAGCCTTTTTAAAGAATATAAACATGGCTAACAGGTGTGTTCACTTTTCTGTTTTTCACTTATACAACTGAGCAAATACATCATCTGTTATTTGTTTTTGTTTTGTTTTATTTGTTTTTGTTTATCGAACCATGATCTAACAAAGATCAAACGATATCAGTCTGTGATGCTGACTCAAGCCAAGAAAACCACTGTCAACTTTAAAGCAAATACTGAATTGCACTTTGTTTATGATTGTAAAGTCTTTTTTATTTTTTTATTGCACAGCTCACCAAACGTGTTAACTTTTTTTACTCATCCGGTTTAAGATTAGGGCCCGGTTGTTCTAAACTGGTATAAAACTAATACCGGATTAGGACCATGCAAATGACCACAGAATCATGCCTTTAATCCAAGATTAGCGCTAATCGCGGTTTGAACAACCCGGCCCTGATGAATACTGTAAATAGCACTGTTACTTACCACTGCAGCATTGATCGGTGACTCATGTCCCTTGAACACTCGCTTCACTTTGCCAGTCTTTGAGTCATAGGCTCGTGCTGTACAATCTCCAGAGCATGTTATCACTGAGAGAGAATATGTCAAACATTCTTATGAGACTACTTAAGGGACACTTCTCAATTTATGTTCCAGCATAGCATAATTCCAAATACTCTTTTGAAGATATTAAGTCAATGATTATCTTGTTCAAAGTTTGTTACAAATACAGGGTGTCCCAAAAAAATTGTGCCCCGTTTGTCTGAAGATTGTGACAAGACGGCAAAAGATTCTCGCCAAACTTTTGCATGATGGTGCTGTTCTGATGTTCAATTAAAGTTTGCCACCATCCCCGTAAAAATCCGTTGAAAAATGATGGAGCTACGACCTTCAGAAGACCAATTTTGCCTGACGACTGAAACCAGCAGTCGGCCATTTTGCCTTACTATTTTGCAGTGATAAGTGTCTTCACGTAAGGGAAGAAATAATTTCTGTGAGGTCAGAAATAGTGGAACTCTCTGAGGATTATCGGAATTTTCACGAGAGCTATGACATTGGAGGCTGCTGTTTCATTTTCATTCCATAAAGCTATTTATCGCTGCAAAATAGTAAGACAAAATGGCCGACCGCTGGTTTCAGTGATCAGGCAAATTTGGTCTCCTGAAGGTCATAGCTCCATCATTTTTCAACGGATTTTTATGGGGATGGTTACAAACTTTAATTGAACATCTGAAGAGCACCATCATGCAAAAGTTTGGCGAGAATCTTTTGCCGTTTTGTCGCAATCTTCAGACAAACGGGGCACAATTTTTTTGGGACACCCTGTAGTCCCAAACCCATCTTTGAAATTAGATACCTCCCAGTTCCACTCCTTGGAAGAAATTCACCTTGCTTAGACTGAAATTTGTGGTTCACTCTTGAATATATTTATTCCCCGTTTCAGTTTATGGCGGATGATTATTAAATGTACATGCAGGGCATGGCTTGCATACGTGCGCAAAAGCTGGAGTAACAAAATTGGTTCCTGTACGTAGAGAAAGCCAGAGGTCTGATAGACTTCACTTTTCTCTGATTGCGCCCAATTCTTTATAAGCAATGTAGGTCCGGGAAAGGGCCAAAAATTCAAAATTGGTAAATGCAATATCCACGTAATCAAAAAACTAGTCCCAGGACTCTAGTAGGATTATTACCATAATAAAAACATCAGGTACAAAGCTAGGTTCGAGTAATGTTGTATTCATATGCATCACGTTATGTTCTTTGAGTTCCTTGAGCCTTTTTTTCCGCACTAGGTGACAAATGTCGTGCGTTGCGACTAACGTCGAGCAGAAACTCCATGAGGAAAAGGTGTATTTTTGCTGAGCGAATATTTTTCTATTGAAACGCAGTTTAATTCAATCCTACTTTCTCGCAACAAACTTTTCTCGATATTTTTCGTGTGACTTTCATCGCCTTGTAGTAACCAGCTTAATGCCTAAGAAAGCATATTAGAGAATGTATTATAGTAATGCAGAGAGGTGAACAAATCTTGGCACACTTACACACGCCTGCAGCAACCAGCATGGTCTTGACAGTATGTTTATGACCGGTATAGGTCCTTGTACAATCTCCAAAATCAATAACCCAGCATCTGACTGTATGATCCGCACTTGCTGAGAATAGTATACGGTTTACCACCTGAATGAAACGGACAAAAGGAGACTTGTTTCAGTTGTGAAAAGGAGTTTTATTTTTTCAGTTATTTATCTTTAGTGGGCTGGAAGTATTCCTAGCTACTAAAGCTAATTTAAGCCCACTATGCATGCCGCATCCAGGCTTGGGACCCCTATTCTAACCTCCTTTCCGAAGAACGGGGAGGTGAGTTGCGAGGTCAGGTCATCCATCCGGAGTTTGACCTTACTCGACCGAGCTTAACTTCAGCCACCTAACGGAAACTGTACAATACGCCTGCTTAAACCGCTTAAAACACATCTGAAAAGGCATTTGATGAGCCTTGATAATCAATCCAAGCCCCATCAAGAACGACTCCCTTGAAGATCAGGCTTACTTATCTATTATGTTTATTTTTTTAGTTTGAGACTTATAAGTTTATATATCATTATAAATGAATTATATGTACATGCATATACTGTATAAGCCGCTAGGCCACTCACCCCACAAGTATACAAATGAGATTTTATATCATCTGAAAGCCCAACTCCACCCGAATCCAAATATGATTTCATTTCGTTGATTGTAGCTGAACTTTTGAATCTTCAAAGCTATATACATGGTTGCCTGGGTAATGGGAGTGACCTTAAGGTTTACCAAATTCAAAAGCATAAGCCAGGGTATTTTTTAACGTACTGACTGGTGGGACATTTGCCCCAGTAGGCCCTTTTGCTTGTCCCAGCAGTGAAGGGAAAATTAGTACATTTACCCCAGTGTCCTAAGTCAAAAATGGGCCCTTTTTCATTCTCCCTTGTGAACTAAACAATGTCATTCATGTTGCTAGCTCAAATAACATCTCGGAGAATAACTGATCATAATTGCAAAAAGAAACTTTCGGTTGAGAACTGTAACTGTAACTGTAATTTGTTTTGTGCCCGAAGGCCTAAGCTATAATTGAATTGGATTGAATGAGAACAATGGAACATTTTATCGTAAACTCAAACCGTAAAAGAATGGGGCCTTTTTGGCTGTTTTCCCCACTAGTGGAAAATCCTTAAAAAATACCCTGGCATAAGCATATTGACCGCTAATAATTGTGGCAGTTATGATAGGAAAGGAAATATTTCAACGAAAAATATGAGGCAATTTTTTGAAATCAAAGGGATATGGTCTGTCAGGTGGCATAAAATTGTTTTTAATCATGATGCTTTACTTGCCAAACCTTCATCTCAAATTCCAAGAGAATAAGTCCCAGTTATTCACCCTAAATTTTACTCGGCGATCTGATGGTACATAGCTTGCCCTCATTTTAGTGCCAGTGTCATTTTCAAACTTTAGCTCGACCGTTGTCGACTTTTATAGAGCTTTTAGTGAAGTTTGAAGGTAACAGGTAGAGATATCTATGCACCGGGTGAGCCAAAAAAAAAGTTTACACGTTTTACGGGCTGTGAAATAAAAGGTATGTGGCCGATATTCAAAGCTAAAATTTTAATCTATCAGTCAAAGGTTAACTTAGATAAGAAAATTTTTGCTTGGTAAAATCGCTCATCTTTAAGATCCAAAAATTAGAAAAATGCCTGCAAAAGGTCTGTATGGGAATCGAGAATTCCGCATTCTATGCTGGCCCATGATTTATTTGGCATTGAAATTGAAATTCAGTTCAATAGTTCGTTTCAGAAATAGAATTTTGATTTCAATAGCACGTAAATCATGGACCAGAATGGAAGGTGGAATTCTCGATTCCCTTACGGGCATTTTTCTAATTTTTGGGTCTTGAAGATGAGTGATTTTACCAAACAAAATTGTTTCATCTAAGTTAACCTTTATCTGATAGATTAACATTTTAGTTTAAAATATTGGCCACATGCTTTGTATTCCACAGGCCGCCAAACGTGTAAACTTTTTTTGACTCACCCGGTATATATTGAACAAAGGAAAACCATGCACTCTTCGTCTTCTTAGCTCGTGCACGTTCAAATTTCAACCATTCAAAAACATTGTTCACCCTTTTCCAGCCCCCTGCTCACGAAGGCACCTTTTATTTTGTTACTTATACCACCTTTTCACTCAAACTGACTTGAGGGTGCGGCTTATCTGTGGGTGGCACAAAAAATAGTGTAACGGCATTTCTACGGCTGAACTGTCAAGCCGCAAATTTATGCTCTGAAACCTGATAGGCTATTTCACTCGTTCTGCATGCGAACTGATTTGAATTACACATATAACATCCAAAGATTTGTAATGAATACTTCATTGTTCTTCATCGTCGGAATTAGATGGATCAGGTGCTTGATGCAGATGTTTGATATAACCTTCTTCTTTCAATACATTCACATAACCCCTCTTAACAACCCCTCTTTCTAACGTACAACGAAAGAGAATCAGCCATCTAAGGTCCGGGGTATCTTTTCTATTCGGCTTGATTAATCTAAACTCACGACATAGTCCCAGTTATCGCAGCAACAAACATGACAACAACAACAACAGCAACATTTTTTGCTCAAACTAGGACTTGTGGACTTTCACATAGAAAATGGAGACGGAAAGGCACAGATTTATCTGTACGCTTTGAAAAGAGGTTATGGCATACATAGTCATGGCAACCTTCGGCAGTTAAAAATTTTCATTGCTATGGTGAAGCTCTTGGAGGCTAAGTGATCTTTACAAAATGAGGAATTCCTGGTTGAAAGTGAAACGTTTGTTGATTCTTGGATTAAGGAAACATTCATCTGGATATTTGTGTCTTTTGTTCATGGCTAAAATCTTTGCAAATTTGAATTTTAAGATGTTTTAGCATCTGAGGCGTGAGCCGACAACTTAGGCCCATCTGTCATTGCCCGGAGCACTCATCCTTTCGTTTCGTACAATGTTGCTATGGTTTTCATATCCGGACATGAAAACTGAGGGAAAAACTTTCGTCCCAGTTTTCAATGTGAATGTCCATGAGTCGTGGTTTCAGCGTCCATCAGTCTATCAGTAGCGATTGCTAAAAATATGTAATCTGTCCATGATTAGTCGGCTGTTGAAATCCCTTTTTCTACAATGGCTTTATACTATCATGTCAATCAAGCGCAACGGAAGGGTGCGGCTTATCTGTGGAAAAAACCAATGCAATGTGTAAACTTACCTCAACCCGCTTTATACTATCATGTCAATCAAGCGCAACGGAAGGGTGCGGCTTATCTGCGGAAAAAACCAATGCAATGTGTAAACTTACCTCAACCTGTATAATAGAAGATTGATGTCCAGTAAACACTTTATGACATTTGCCAGTCATCAGCTCCCATGATCGTATTGTATTATCGGTGCTTCCAGTATACAAGGAAGTGCCGCTAGAATCAACTGTAAGGCATAACACTGGCTGACTATGTCCACGATAGGTAAGGATACATTCGCTTGTATTCAACCCCCATAGCTTAGCTGTGCAGTCGGCGCTTCCACTCACGAGGACGTCGTCATTTTGGTCCAGCTCAGCGTAGTTAAAATCTCTATCTTTTGCGACCTCACTAGGCACGTAAATCAACGAGTTCACTAGTCTTTTATGCCCTGAAAATACTCGAAGAGCTTCCCCACTGTCAACATCCCACGCACGAATCGTGGTGTCGTATCCGCTGGAGAATAGTGCGTTACCAATGCACACGATCTTATTCACGGCATCCGTGTGACCGCGAAACGTTTTCACGCAAATGCCTGTCTCAACATTCCATTTTCGTATAGTTTTATCGGCAGAAGCTGAATAAATGTATTTATCACTGCACACAACAAAATTGATGTATTTCTCATGTCCTTTCAGCACGCCCTTCGATTCGAAACTTTGCGTGTCAAACAAGCGGATAGTTGTATCTTCTGAGCCGGTCACTAATTTCGACCCGTCCGGAGTCAAAGCCATGCAGTTAACACCCGCTGTGTGTTCCTCTATTATCTGGATCACATGCAAGTTGGCACCCTTGCCAGCAGCCTCCTTGCCATTTTTTTGCTTAGAACTTCCGCTTCCCATGATGCAACTTGACTTTGTGAGCGCTTCTCAGAAATCGTCAGACGAAGAAAGTTAATGGCGGGTTTCTTTGCTTTCTTTTTTATGCCATTTTAGCCTTCAGATCTCACTTTAAGTGCTAAAAAGAAGATATAGAATTTACAAGCAGGTTTAATTGATGACAATCAGATGAAGGTTTAGCTACGACTTGTTGATTTAAATGCTCTTGTGCAGCCGGCATGCATTGCGAGTGTTTGTTTTGTTGCCGTGGATTTAATGGATTTCATTTGACTTCAAGACAAATGACGGAGATATAAGGCAACTTAAAGTAGGAACCTGGGTAATCTTGACATATCTTAATGTATTTCCTTGTATTTGATGATCTCGAGAGATGATCAAAACAATTAGACTGATGATGGCAGGCGGCCATCTTTTGTTCTACCGGGTGAGTAAAAAAAAGAATCCCTGTTTAAAGGACCACAGATCCCTCGATATCAAGACAACAATGTTGGTAAATATGTCATTCAATAGTGCACATGTTCACATATATTCTGAATTTTACCTGCCTGAAATCGGCCACTCCGTTCTGAAATTATAAGAGATTTTCTCTAGGAAGCCCCTCCGAGAAACTTCCAAAAACTGCAGAAAATCACGACCAAATTTCTCGCATGTCTTACAGCAATGACTTGTACATGCTTGGGCACGTTGTATCCCTTTGGAGATGAAAATGTCATCCCTGGCAAAACAAAATTATTCCGGACGATTTCATCTTCCCAAGAGGATAAAACATGTTAGAATGTGTGTCGAATTTATTGAGATAAGGCAGAAAGCTCGGGAAATGTTGGTCGTTGTTTTGAGCCTGTTTTGAAGATTTCTTGAAAGGGCTTTCTCGAGAAAATCCCTCATGACTTCAGAATGGAGTGGCCGATTTCAGGCAGGTAAATATTGAGATCCATTTGAACATGTCTGCTGTCAAATGTTATGTTTCCCAATATCATCATCTTGATATTCAGGGAATGGTGATTTTTCAAACAGGGATTCTTTTTATTGACTCACCCGGTAATTTTAAACTAGACGCTACACACACGTAAGGAGAAATATGAGCTGGAGCTACGCAGAGACATAGGAACCGGGAGGGCACTGGAGACATGTCCCCCCCCAAGATTTTGCAATAAACAAAGAAGTACCCTTTCCATTTTCAGAAAGTGCCCTTTTAGCTTAATGAAAAAGTGCCCTTGTAGTGTGGTGCCGCCCCCCCCCCAAGTTGTAGATGCTTCCTACGTCCCTGGAGCTACGGTAGGTTAGTGTTGAGCAACATCACAAAATATCATTTTCACGCACCATGAAATTAGGTTATCCTTACAAAGGGTCGCAATTCATGCCGGTTGCCTGAGAGCCTTTAAAATTTACATTGTAGCCGAGAGACTATCTCAGAAATGGAAATTTGTATTTTATTCGTAGGAGAGTCGCGTTCCCTTCTCAAGCTCAAAATGAATAACAGGTTTTGGTATCATTTGTGAAATCTTCTTTGCCATTTGAGTCGATGAAAATTGTGGTTTAAAAGTCCTGTGGGCATACCTTTTTGTAGTTATTGATGACTTTGATGACTTGAATTTTCTCAAATACTCATGATGAGATACTTGAGAGATGACGTGAGACAGTGAGACGGGAGAAATTGAAGAAAGTTAAATTATGAGATCTCATGGGTTTATAAATAGTTTATTGTGTTTGATAATGTTTGTGGAGAACCAGGGCAGGTGGATAATTTACGATGATACATGTCGAGAAATGCTGATGCGTTTCTTTATTCATCTATCATTATGTTCTATTCAGCCAGCTTCAGTTTTGAAACCACGAACTTATGTTTGATGAAATGCTCTAAATCTAAACGGATTTTAGTTACTTACGTTACGTATGAAAGAGTGCGGAAATATGATTAGATTTTACTGGCGGTTCAAAGGTTATTTTAATTCTAGCAGGAGACCAGTTGCTTTTTATAACCTGAATTTAGTCGCAGGGAAACTTGGTGAGTATGTGGAAAATCTGCCACTAACGGACCGATTATTAAAACTAAATTCTTGCCAGGATAATTTCCCTTGCTAGAGTAGGTTCCTAGTCACCATATTAAAAATCGTTAGCCTTAATCAAGGGCGCCTACCTTGTAGGAAGTGTGTTTATTCCCAGTACTGTAGAGTAAAATTGATGTACTGTGACCCAGTACAGAGGGTGTCCCAGAACCGTACCGTGATCCAGCACTACACAACACAGAGTCAGTCTTCTCAAGGTCGAGATGACGTATGAATAACTTTGTGGTTTCAAATTACGGTGTTTATGTAATATGAGATCAACTGTTATACGAGCTGGTCACAGGGAATCAGACAGCGTGATCTTTGATTGGTCAATACTAACAGACGTTAGAATTTGAAAATACACAGATAAACAGGACTGGGTCACAGGACACCAATGACTCTGTGAACAGTAGGTCATGCGTACAGTACAAGGTAGGCGCCCTTGCCTTGATTGAGCCAAGAATCATTCTAGGAGTTTGGGGGTTATTAGGGTGGCAAGGGTCCCTTCTAGAATGACATCTGGTACTGGCCTGAAAATGATAAGAATAATTAGCCAGTGGCAGTAGATTTGTTCCATATGTAGACGATCGTGACTGGATCAAAACAGATGATTTGCGTAGCTTAAATCCCTAATGCTTTCTGACGTTAAGATAATGCTACGGACTGTCTTGTATCGTCACAATTCAAAATGAACTGAGACCATGTGACGCTGGAATACTGTCTCATTGGTCAGTTCTTTCTTTCAGACCTTTTTTGCGTTATGGGTTCAAGACTAAAGCTTGTCTAAGTTTTATCTGGCTTTGAAAGGTTCTTCGATACAAGCAGACGGAATATGTTCTTGGAAAACAAAAACAAGAACGAAAGCCGTCTTGAAGGAAGAAAAGTGCTTTGAAAAATCATAGTTTTACTCGTTGAACCACACTGACTTTGTACATAATGAGATGTTGGATTTGACCAGCTGAGTATGAACCATAATGTCTAAAAATGTAAATTTAACAGCTCAACTCAATCGTATTTTTTGGCATTTGGCACTTGTTCTATGAGAAGAATACAACATGTATTCGTGTCTCATTTTCTGGGGTGTTTGGCTTATTTTGAAAATCAATAATCAAGCAACAAGGACAGACTTAGTAAGAAAATAGCACGAGTTGGTTTTGATTGACACCACGATTCAAAGCGTTTAGCGATCGTAGACAAAAGCAATTCTCTCAACCAGTAATTCAAAACAATCAAAGCCGCTGTCTCGGAAACTCAGGTAGCTAGCTCGCTCGTTGTGCATTCCAGATATTGTTTTTAAGAGCAAACATGAGCATAGATTGGAAGAAGAAGGATATATCTACACATCTGCCACGGGCATTTAATTTATTTTATTGAAAAGCAGATTGAGAGGCGATTCCATTCTCTTATTTCCTTGGGTGTAATTATAACACTTACTGCTCAGCTTCTGAAGCAAAGAAATAAAATGTCCGCGGTAGATGTGTAGATTTACCCTTCTTCTTTCGATATACACTCATATTTGCTTTTAAAACAATTTCTGGAATGCACAACGAGCGCGCTAGCTATTTGGGTTTCAGAGAAACTTTTACGGCTTTGTTTGTTTTGAATTTCTGGTTGAGGGAATTTCCTTTGTCTGCAGCCTCTAATATCTTTGAATTCAAGTGTCAACAAAAGCAACTCATGCTATTATCTTACAAAATCTGTCCTTGTTTAATCAAGTATTGTTAGACAATCATTCGTCTTTCATTGATTGTGCGAGATGGGTTTGTTTACAACACCCACTCGTGGTCAACGTCAGGAATTTGAGGGTATTGGGAACCAGTCGAAGGTGTGGTCAACGTGAACGTGTCTATGAACTGAACGTGTGAACTGCGAATCATGAAGATGTGAACTGCTAAAACGTGACAGACATATTGTTTCTGTACCAGACATCGAAACAAGGCATGCATTGTGTTAGAGGACAAAAGAAAGAACAACTATGATATATTTTGTATCCCAGTGGGACTATTCATTTAATTGTCATTGCTAGGAAGCAGAAAGTTCTTGAAATATTATGATTCTTCACCAAAATAGCGGCTAGCCCGATGTGATAAAACAGAAGAGGAGGACTAAAATGACCGATGTTAATAAACCCATTATATATTATGACGAATTCAACCGAATTCAACCTTTCTTCTGCAATATCAAACATCGGCAAACACGATCTGACTTGTTTAACGCCCATTGTTTTTTTACTCACCCCGACTCTCCCGGTAGATGTATTAGGCTAAGTATCTGCCACTGTTCTTCTTTAGCTTAGAGCCCGAGCAATAAAGACATGAATTCCTTAAAGGGGCTCCGTCGTCAAAATGTAAACAAAACGATGATTTTTGCAGTTTTTTGAAATGTGATATCACACAGGATTTTCGTATTTTTTCAAAATGAAAGTTGCTGTTTGGGCATTAATCATTGTACCTCACTTAGGAACAAACCAAACATTCACATATTCTATGATTGCTCGTGGATTTTTAACGGTCATTTTTTGGTGGCTTGGGTGAACTGCAAACAAACTGCAGAGAACAATGGATGAACAATGGATAATCGGCGACACGTGCGAGTTTACGGATTTGTTTACTGTTTGACGACGGAGCCCCTTTAAGAAAGATCTCGATAATTGAGTTTCAAGTTGCTCGGGCTTGCCGCAGTTTTCAAGTTGAAATTAGCAAATAGCTATTGTGGACATCTACTGATGAAATTTCTCTAACTATTGATAAAAACCCCTCGGATAGGCAAAAGCATGCTGGTCTGTTGATTTTCATTCCCAGCTGGAATAAATCGTAAATCGAAATCTTCACAGTAAATTCTCAGCGAGAAACGTGCGTGAAATTTTAGGTTAAAAAGACACTGGCAGGTCATCTTACCTGTTTTTGATTAAGAAAATTAGATTCTTTGTTTGAAATCACAAGAACATTTGAAGAGCACGGAAATTACCAATCTTCGTCTCCTTGTGCTGATCAAATTGAAAACTGTGTAATAAATTAATAAATTTTTGAACATTTGGAAAGGATGGAAATTACCCGTGTTTACCTCTGGTGTACCTCCATTTTCTGTCCATTTACTTATATATGATTCTGCTGTTGGAATTTTCAAAAATCTTAAATAGTTTTCGAAATTACTGCGTATTCTATATTTCAACTCACTGGAGGACGTGACGTCATCAAAGTCTAAATCATAAACCAGAAGAATGGCGGACTTTTGCTTGATAACGTGTTGTACACATTCATAAATTATCATGGATTCATAAGTTTACTGAAATTTTTTTCATGTTTCATGAAAAATTGTAGAAATTAACTCCCCCCCCCCCATGTGCTGATCAAATCGAAAGAGTGCAATGACGAAACGGAATCAAATTTTGATAAAACCACGCAAGTACATGATCAAATTTTTGATAAAATCACGCAAGTACATGATATCTTGACAAAAATTTGATTAAACTAAACAAAGATATTTTCACTGCAAATGAGAGTCGTTAGGAGATAGTATCATAGATCATAGGAAAACATGTAGACTCTCCGTGAAAATTTGAATTCATGATGGGACTGATTGGTTGATTGATTGATAGATGGTCCATAGTGGAGAAGTCGTGAAGCTTTGTATTTCGACAACATCAGAGAGCAATGCGGAAAGTTTTACCCAATTATCACATTCCGCTTGGAGCGCTTGGAATATGAAATGTTTAGACAAGATCTACATTCAACTTAATAAAGTTGTGCAAAAAGCATTATTTTTTCCTTCATTCTTATCGGTTTTCTAAATCGCAGTTCTTTTCGAGATTAAAATGTTTCCATTGGGATTCAAATTTGTGAAATTTATAATCCATATATTTGTACAGAGGTTCTAGGTTTGCTCTACGTCCCGAAAAACGATAGAAATCGATAAATTATAGGTCATGTATGAGCTGAAATAAAATTTTGCTGGACTGTAAACACTATTTGATGTTTTATGATTGGTTGACATAGCACCATGGTTTGTGTTTGTCAAGCTAATTGGCTCGACTTATTTCTTACAGAATGCAGGGTTTCCCAGAAAAATTGTTCGACATTTGATTAAACATTAAAAGATAACGATAAAATGTACAGGCTCCTGGTTAGATAGCCCTGTTCCTGATATTTTAAGTTAATTTTTGACGCCAGAATCTTGCGAATCCGCTAAGAATTCATGGAGTTATAAGATTTTGTAGTTCAAGTTTGTGCGAAAGCTGAAACCAGACGCCCCTGACTGACTTATTTTTCAAAAAGGCGTCCCAAACTCGAGGTAAAAGAAGACTGCCTAATGTTTTACCTCTCGTTGATATCAGAGCAAACCAAATAGGACTTCAAAAGTAATTTGATTTCCAAAATTTGCCAAAATTTACTTGAAAATGCAAGTATCCAAAAACATGGAATGAAAACTTAATCGAGACGGGACCATTCCAAATTGTGCTCAACAGGATTCCTCCAAGCATCCATAGCCCTCATTCAATGTTAGAGAAAGCTGGTTTATCGAAAGATTAATTTCTCTTTAGCAAGAAACATTGCTCGTCATTGTTAAGGTGCGTGGTTGGTCCAGATTATTCCACGAGATTTGTTGGACATGAAAGGAACTTTCGGGAAAATTTGTGCTGTTAATTCGTAGCGTATTTTGAAATGCTTCATCGTTTACATTTCTTGATAATTCACCTTCAAGTTTCAAAAAAATTACATCGCTAATCATCTTAAAAGCTGAAACTGAATCATCCAATTTCGTTGTTCTTTGTTAGCTATTGATGCAAAATTCAACGAAAACTTTGTTTTCAATTCTTAAAGAAGTTTCAAACATTTTAAAACTTTATATTTTTGATAAATTCATCTCTGCAGGAAATTGAACATATTGCTATCAATATTTTTCTGTTCTGATTTAGTTTCAGACTTTATGGTGATATTTTGTTTAACATAAAAGCAATGTTCAGAAAAATTTATGCTATTAATTCGCAGCATAGTTTGAACTGCTTTAATGTATGCCTTTCTTGGTGAATTCATCGTCAAAGATACAGCGCTAGTCATCTTTAGACTGATGACATTCGTCTAAGTTTTGCTCCATTAAAATTGAATTGGGCATCGTTGGGGGAAATGGAGCGAAAAAAGGACTTATGTAATAAGTCTAAGCCATTTTCAGCTCATTACTCGAAACTTCATCAACGAGCTGCTTTAAACTCTCAAAGAAGTTTCAGAAGTAAGTATTTTGCCAGCCATCTTTTCTGTTCTAATTTAGATGATATTTTACAGCAATATTTTGTTTGAAATAAAGGCAACATTTAGGAAGATTGGTAACTGTTGACTCTTGGCGTATTCTTGATAAAGTTATCTCCAAAAACAAAAAGATGTCATGTTCAAGCTCTTTATATGAATCAGACAAATTTTTTCTGTGCTGTAGCTGCCTAGCTGTTAATGTAAAATTCAACAAAGATTTTAGTTTTCAATAGAACCATGAGAAGTTTTAACTTGAAGCATTCTTATTAAATTTCGTTTCGTAGCAATCTAAACTTGTCGCTAACCATTTCTGTCGGTTCTAATTTTTAGTTCAGACTTAACGATATTTTATTGGACAAAAATCTGATGTCATTGAAACTTCTTGAATAGTTTTGGCCAGTTGCAACCAACACATGATTTCTTGTTAAAATTCTTTCTTGCATGACTTAAACCATTGTATGCGCAAAATAGAATTTAGTGCTCTAATATATAGATCTAACTTTAGGTTTTCTCCTGATGATGACCACACGGTCGAAACTAGTTGGGAATTGAGATAAAATTTATATGTATATATTCCGGCTCGTCTTTCTTTTTGTTCATCTTGATCTAACTTTAGGGATATTTCATTGGAGAAAAATCTGACGTTGTTGAGAATTTATGTCCAAAAGTTGAAAGAAGTTCTTTAACAATTTTCGTAAGTTGAAACGCATGATTTCTTGGCAAAAATTCTTTCTTCGGTGATTTAAACCATTTTATGTGCAAAAGTAAATTTTATGGCTCTATTGTAGATCAAACTATTTAGACTTATCTTTATTTGCTTTTAATACAGTGATCATAAAAAATTCAGACAAGTCTGCAATTCATATTTACTTGGTAATTACGACATTTTGTCTAAGTATCAACAAACCAAGTACCACTTACTTGCCGTTGGAAATCATGCAGCTTTAACTCTGATTAGACAGTTAAGATGTCGTTTCTTCCTCGAGATAAGTTTCCTGAAGTTGTTATCACGACTTGAGTTTATCATCAATGTTGTCACTTCAAAAGCATTAACCATGGCAACGGAGCAGGAGCATATTCTTGACACATACGAATATTTGAATCAATAGAGCAGGTCCTTCTATGGCAATAGCATAACAAATCAACTTTACAGGTCCACATCAATCTCTGTCTAGTGAATGTTCTTCAACTTCAACAACTTTCTTATATCTTTTTTCTTCGTAACGAAACTCTTCCCAGTGCTTCCGTTGTCACTAAAGGGCAATGCTTTTGTTATTGTCTACGTTTGTCTTGGAAATGAATCTTTTCAAGTTTCGCTTAAAGGTCTTTGAATACAAATAACGGCCACTTTGGCTACACGTTTAAAAGCTGTAATTTCCTGTTAAGGTGGCCATGCATATTTCATGAATCAGCTCCAACAGGTGGATTAAGCTTCTTAGCTGGAATATAAAAGCATTGACCCGTGGGACGAAGATTATGGATTGCAGGACTGTGAAACCATAGCACTTTCCTTTCGAAATTGTGTTGAGCTATCATTGTGAGTTTCAGATAGAATCAGGAGAAGATTACGCGCGAAAATGAGGTACTGCATTATTCCTTTCAATCAGTCACCTTTCGAAACACAATTTGTATTTTGATTTTACAACCCGCTGTTTTATCTTCTCAATATGTTTATCAGTTGAGTTTCATTTTTAGCCCTTGTTGCCCATTTTCGTATGCAGTCAGTGTAAATGAGTTCGCCAGCTAATGTGAGTAGGATCTCGACCGAACGAAAGGTTGCTTCATGGGTAGTTAGACGCCGCATGCGTAACATTGACTTCATAATGAGAGTGATGTCCTTCTATAACAGCGTCTTTTTCTGTTTCTTATTCTTCAACAACCGATTGAACTCAATGATGAGCCTTACTGTATTTTACCTGCCATTTGAAAAGTGTCTAACTACCCTTGGTTGCATACGGAAAAGTCGCCTTGCAACTATTCACAAAATTCAAACGATCAGTTAGGTTTGGCAAACGCTCACATAGGGATTGGAGGAACTGAGGTCTATTTGATGTGGAAAAGGTGGAAACAAAACATTTACGCAAATAGACCAGGCGAGAGATAGGGTATCTGTTCTGGCAAAGTTCCTCCTCACCTGACCTAGACAGATAAGACCAGATGCAAACTTCTTCATTTTCACACTGAAATCAGTTAGGTTTGGCAAACGCTCAGTTAGGTTTGGCAAACGTTCACATAGGGATTGGAGGAACTGAGGTCTATTTGATGTGGAAAAGGTGGAAACAAAACATTTACGCAAATAGACCAGGCGAGAGATAGGGTATCTGTTCTGGCAAAGTTCCTCCTCACCTGACCTAGACAGATAAGACCAGATGCAAACTTCTTCATTTTCACACTGAAATACTGTGTTCGTGCCCCTTGATATAAAAGGCTCATTTTATTGCTGGGTTGGGATAGAGTAGTAGAAATACAGTACAGGCCTTGTGCAGATTAACATGATTTTCCTGCCTTCGAATTCGTTCCAGTTTCTTAAGAATTCTTGTTCAAAACCATTTACAATCTTCCATATGGCTCAAGAATTCTGATCTTGAAATCTAATGTTGATGTGCGCAAGGCCTGTAGTTTAGCATAGTGATCGTGTAGGAGGGTGTTGGGGACAACATCGTCTGTTGCAATAAACAACACAGTGGGGTCGTGTGGGAGGATGTAGGGTGGCATTATTCGAATCTTGTGCAGAATAGCATGGCTACAACTGTTTTTTTACAGGTCATGGAATAAATTTCCCAATGAAACCAATGGTTTTTAAATTCAACCTGTTTGATGTTTACTAAACTTAGATTAAAATATTACTAATCTCATTGAAAATTTAAACTAACAACGTGGAGAATGACGATATTTCTGTGTTGGATGAACACGAAAACGTTCTTTTTAAAATAAAGTAACATGGTATAGAAATGTAGGAAGGTATTGCAAGATTACTAGCTGGAATGTCACGTAAGGTTGAGGTTTTAATTTGCGCTGACTTTTGAGCAATTTTGTCAGTCAATGCCCTCATTCAGCCTCCACTTCACAGCCTTGACGCAAATGCACATAGAACAATTTTCACGATGGGTGATCAGATCAAATTTTGATGATTTTTCATGGGTACTGGGAAGCGTGGAATTCGTTATGGGATTATATATCGTTGCATAGAATCAGAACTGTCAGGCCTACCTTTGTATATTTTTTCTGTCTCCATATTTTCCGTACCCTGGGTACCAGACTCTCTAACATAGAGTCTGGTAGACTTATGACGATGAGTCTCTTGTTTCCCTGTGCTCTTTGACTTCTTGATGGCGCTTCAGTCAACAGAGACTCATAATATTACTCTGAAAAAGTTGACCCTATTTAGGCCTAATATGCTGGGATTCCTAGCATACCAATCAGATTGCGAGATTTGGCGAAGAACAATCAGTTTCGAACCTTCAATTCGATTGACGCAGCTTACTAAATTTGAAGGAAGTTGCTGCAGCAGGTAGAGGGGTATCGCCCTTGTGGAGCGCCCTCAAATTTTGACAAATTTTATTGCACTGCAAAAGTCGCTGAATAAAAGAGTCTCGGACTAGTTTTTCACAAAAAGCGCGCGAAAACAGTTTGCTGATGCCACCTCCAACATCGTGACTTGCCCTCGCTGTGTAATGTCATTTTGTTCCTTCACGAAATGAAAATAAAGTTGAACTAACCTGAAGGAGAATCGAAGGTATGTTCTTTTACAATCTGTTTTTTCATGGTCATTTCTCTTGTCGCTGCTTGAGTTCAAATATTGCAACCCTGATCTAAATTGGATGGCCTAACGTCGAGCTTCAACCTTTGAGATGATGAATTAACAGGAATCCTTGAAATCACGCAAGCGATCTTGCCACCACATGCCTCGATTATCAGAGCATTCTCTCGGGCCTAAATCGCCCTAATGGTGCACCTGTGTTCTGTATGAGCTCGTGCTATGTCACATGCTCAAGCCTCGTTTTCGTCAGGCAATTTAAAAACAATCCCGATGGGTCGCTATGGCTCCTTTAACAATTTCCTAGGGCCAAATGGGCGACCTTTTGAAATTAGGCCGCTCAGACCTCTCGGCATAAAAATTTATATTATGGCAAATTGAAATCACAATTAGTCACAAGATTCACACAAAAGGGAGAGGAAGAGTAGATGATCATACTCATGGTAAGTTTTATTCAAAATTTCGCTTTATATTGTCAAAACCTGCTCTCCTTACAAAAGCGCTCCAATAGGGCGATACCCCTCTACTTGAAGATCTCTCTGTTATGTTTTGGTCTTAAAAACGTGGACATTGCAGCATTAAAAGACTTATTTTGCACTCACCAGGTAAAGTGAACTTTCTCCTTCAGATGAATACCAAGTTTTGTTGATTAAATGTCTGCTTACCGTGGCTTCTATCGCATTTCCTTTCTGAGGAGTGACTGTTGAACAGAGCCGAAGCAGTCGTTCGATCCAGATTCGATCAATCGAATGCAGAAGTTAGGGTCAGGTTTTTAACTGTTTCATTATGAGTCCCTAGACTCACGAAATAGTCCCAGTTATCGCAACAACAACAGCAATAGCAATGACAACAACAACAACAATATATATCAATAGCAATAACTACGAACTTGCAATCAGTCTAATGAGTCCCTGTGAGCAAGGTACCGCAGGGATACAAGGGACTCATCGTCATAAGTCTAGGTATATTCTCCGTTCTCCTGTTCATTTTGTATTTTCAGTCCGCTGTTGTTAGTTCACTCCAAGATTTTAAACTCACCCCGAACTTTTGACTCACCTTTTACAAATTTTCAAGATCTATCCCTGTCAAATGATATCATTGCGGTCGCCGCTGACTTTAGTGCATGCGCAATATAGAAAGTTTGATATCAAATATCAAAATCTTATTGTCACATATCAAAAACATCATTGCATGCATGGTCCATTGACTTAAGGTAGCAGTTAACCCTTAGAATTTTGGAATTTCAGAATTTTGTGCCAAATTTGGGAATTGGTGTCATCTTATAGTAAATTTATTCTTTTTGAAGATAAAATAGTCCCCAAGCCTATATAGGTGTTGATATTTGCTGCAAATTAAGATTAATATGAAGAGGTCGTAAAAATTTTCCCTAGCAACCAACGTTTTTTGTGGTTACTAGGGAATGTTTCGAAAATTTCATGCAAAAATTGTCCAAAACTCCTCTCTTCTATGCTCTTGGTTCCATTCCGTCTCTTCCAGTCACATGACTCGTCCCTTCTAGCAACAACAACACCGCAAAATGGTATTTTGTGCTGAGAAAAATGGAGGGAGGGGAGAGCAGGAGAATGCACACAGATGGATAGGCCACTGATTACATGAAGTTCAGGAGTAAGAAACATAGGAAAAGGAAAGTTTTTTACGCCAAGAAGAAACGGGAATCAGACAGAGAACAAGCAGAAATGGTGGAGAATGGACAGAACGAAGTATATTAGGGGCTACCACAGCTGGGCCTATTGGTATGATCATGATGACTCAGAAACTCCAGTTCACCACACACACAGCACAGGCCAGCAGTAAAAACAGACAAAGTTGTCAAAGCTGAAGATTCAAAACAAATCATGTCTGCATAGAAACTTTCTAATGGCCTATTTGAGAATGTCCTAAGCTTGTCAATCAAGGAAGGTCAAGAATGAATTACAGCATGTTCTGTTCTTCTGTGCCACTAGCAAGTTCTGTTCCACTATCAATTCAAGTGGTGCTTTGCTTTTGGGGTTTGGTACAATGAATGTGGCAAATACAAAGACAAGATATCATTTTTTGAAGGACAGAAACTAAAAACAGCTTCAAAGCTCAAGGCATAAAACAGTACTGTTGAATGAAAGTCAGCCAAAAGTGCAATTTGTTGTTGCAGAGCCAGAGACAATAAACTAGTTCACAACTTCAATAATTGTCTGTGCGCACAACAGTATGGGAAGAAAAACACTATTTTGCAACAAAAGCTTGCGTTATTTTGCTTCCCAAAATGCATTCTTTTACACAGGATCAATGGACACAGATTATTTTCCAAGAACTGCAAATTCGTCTATTGATTTATCATAAGAAAGGAAGACACTATAAGTGAACTTTATTGACATAAATCAGTGTTTATGATTCACAATTGGATCAAAACCCAATGAAAAGCACTTCTTCAACTTTAAGGCTGTTTTTCTCAAAAGGCTGTTTTTGCCAGTCATGAAAGCTAAAACCATTGCCAATTTTATAACATAAGTGAGATCTTAATGAAATTTTCACCAAAGGTTTCTCAAATGTTGATCTACGCAATGAATTAAATGAATTTTGAGATTTTGTCGGAACACGCCTAGTTGCCATGGAAACATTACTACGGTCACTATTGTCCAATTTGTGATGAAATTTTACAAAATTGATAATTCATTGCATAGGTCATTATAAAACACACCTTTGGTGGGAATTTCAGCCAAATATCTCAAACTGGGTGAGAATTAATGGCATTTTTGTAAAACAATTCTGAAACAATAATGACCGTTTCCATGGAAACGATTGTCTTTAGAAATTTTTTGTTGCCAAAATTCTAATTTCATCTACCATTCCAAGCTTTCCTGAAAATCTGAGGGAAATGCTCTGCAAAGAATTGGAGTTATTTGGAAGTAAAGTTTTTGGCTTCTAAGGGTTAACTGCTACCTTAATCAAAAGGCAACCAACCAATGTGTCTTACAGCAATACAATTTTTTGGAGTTTCATGATTTCAGGTCTTTAGAGGATTCTTACATAAAGCCATTGCCTGCACAAGTTGCTGTTGGCAATCACAATCATTTTGACAAAATAAACCAAGGCCTCAATACACAGGATTTGCTAATTTTGTAAACAAAGATAATAAAAATATCAGCTGGCCAATATCATCAAATGCAACGAGAAATTCCTCTTTTATTGTTACATGGCGTACAATTTCTTTAGCCTGCCTGTTGCCTTTCGTGTGGTTAGGCTAAACACATCTTAAACTCTTCGCACAGCTGTATCTTTATAATCGTTGATGACATAAAAGATCTGATTGCGCTGGCAAATTCTACCAGGTTCAAACATGTAGAGAACATCTTCTGCTTCTGCTGCTACTTGCCTGCATTAGGAGAGAGTTTGCAATTTTTGGAAGTTTAGCTTAGCCCATTTAAGTAGTTTTTACTTACTCAGAACTTTTGACTTACCCAATGTAATTTTTGCTTGATGATAATTCATGTGATTTTGATTACATAGCATAGTCAACACATTCATGAAAGTCGTCATGGTAACTTACCAGATACAAGATTCGTTATAAGCATTTTAATTGGGTGTAAAAGGTGTCTTTGTTTTCAGCTTCTCAAGAAGATGCTATCTTTAGAGTGTTGTTAGATTTTCAATTGATGCACATTTGAAGTGACTCTCGATACCTGCTTGGTATGCGATATCTTTCAAGCAACCAATAGATCAATCCCCCCCATGCAATGGGTTAAAGCGCATGCGCCCGTCAGAGCTTCAACCCCAACATGCTACTGCGAATGAGCTTTAACCTACTGCACGGGGGGAAGCATGGGTTTTCTCTGGCGAAGCGCATCTCTTCTCCCCAACAAGGAGAGCACGTTTTCATGACTAATAAGTGTCGTAACCAAGTAATAGTTCACTGCTTCAAAAATCTTGAACGGCTTTTGTTAAAGTCCTTTCGGGATGAAGAAGCACCCGAGACAATTCGTTTCAGGAGGATTGTTGTATCATATTCATAGACTGATTACGTTAGTCTCAGTTTTCCACATTGAATCGAATGATTGTTATTGCTTCAAAATGAAAAGATCGCACATTGAAATGACTCAAGACTCATTCCTACCGTGGCCCACAACTGTCACGCACATTTAAAGATGTACTTGCACTATTAAAAAACAAGCTGCACAAATAAAGAAGAAAATGTACGATTAAAGAAACAAACGAACACTTAAAGAAGAGAAAACTCATAATTGAAGAGAAACTCACAATTCAAAAACCCCACGGCAATTAAGAAAAGGCCACGGCAATTAAGAAAAGGCCACGGCAAATAAGAAAAGGCCACGACAATTAAGAAAAGGCCACGGCAAATAAGAAAATTCCTTTTTGCCGTGACCTTTCTTATTTGCCGTGACCTTTTCTTATTTGCCGTGGCATTTTCTTAATTGCCGTGGCCTTTTCTTAATTGCCGTGGCCTTTTCTTATTTGTCGTGGCCTTTTCTTATTTGCCGTGGCCTTTTCTTAATTGCCGTGGGGTTTTCTTAATTGCCGTGGCCTTTTCTTAATTGCCGTGGCCTTTTCTTAATTGCCGTGACCTTTTCTTATTTGCCGTGGCATTTTCTTAATTGCCGTGGCCTTTTCTTAATTGCCGTGGGGTTTTCTTAATTGCCGTGGCCTTTTCTTAATTGCCGTGGCCTTTTCTTAATTGCCGTGACCTTTTCTTATTTGCCGTGGCATTTTCTTAATTGCCGTGGGGTTTTCTTAATTGCCGTGGCCTTTTCTTATTTGCCGTGGCCTTTTCTTAATTGCCGTGGGGTTTTCTTAATTGCCGTGGCCTTTTCTTAATTGCCGTGGCCTTTTCTTAATTGCCGTGACCTTTTCTTATTTGCCGTGGCATTTTCTTAATTGCCGTGGGGTTTTCTTAATTGCCGCGGCCTTTTCTTAATTGCCGTGACCTTTCTTATTTGCCGTGACCTTTTCTTATTTGCCGTGGCATTTTCTTAATTGCCGTGGCCTTTTCTTAATTGCCGTGGGGTTTTTGAATTGTGAGTTTCTCTTTGATTATGAGTTTTCTCTTCTTTAAATGTTCGTTTGTTTCTTTAATCGTACGTTTTCTTCTTTATTTGTGCAGCTTGTTTTTTAATAGTGCAAGTACATCTTTAAATGTGCGTGACAGTTGTGGGCCACCGTACATTCCCATTAAAATTCATGTTTCGCCACAATACAAGATATCAAATTTAAATGGTCCGACGTATACTAATATTAAAGGGAATGTAAGCATACAAAAGTGGCTCAAGCCACTTGCAGTCAAACTCTAGCCAATCATCCACACTCTGATAATAACATAAGATTGACAGGCCTTAATGGGAATGTAAGCATATAAAAGTGGCTCAAGCCACTTGCAGTCAAACTCTCGCCAATCATATATCGGTATTTCCTGTTGATGTCGATAAGTTACCCAAATATGGTGCGGCACGTGGCACGGCCCATTATCTTTGCGCGGCTATTTTTATCAAAGGCTGATATATGCTTAGATTCCCTTTAATATCCTAAGAAAAGTTTCTGTTTTTTGCATCTGACTCTCATAGTATCTATCTTGGTACATCTAGATGTCCAATGGTCCGGATTTCATACCATGATCACTGTTTTCTGTGTAGGACTATACGATCTTTATACATGTGATTTTATATGCTATATACCTGTAATGACGATATTAGGATGGTGTGAGTGAGTCGCCTTCGCAAGTTGCTATTCAATTGAATATTAAAACAGGACGTTTTCCTTCGCTCAGCAAGCAGCTGGGAGGGATTGTTTGAGCGTATTTTCAAATTTGATAGATCCGAGGTGTGTAAAAATATTGATACTTTGAAAGTTGAGGCTGTGCGAGCATTTAATATGAACAACACTTGAACATGCCTTCTTCTAAATTTAGACATGTACACAAATGTTGATACTTTGAAAGTTGAAATCGTTATCCAGTCATATTTTGATTGCCAACTAAACTTTGTGACGCGTTTTGCAAACAAAGAAAGGTGTTAATCATTGCTAGAAGCGACGCAGGCTGTGCGATCATTTAATATGAACAAAAACTTGAACGTGCCTTCTTCTAAATTTAGACATGCACACAAATGTTGATACTTTGAAAGTTGAAATCGTTATCCAGTCATATTTTGATTGCCAACTAAACTTTGTGACGCGTTTTGCAAACAAAGAAAGGTGTTAATCATTGCTAGAAGTGATGCAGGCTGTGCGATCATTTAATATGAACAAAACTTGAACATGCCTTCTTCTAAATTTAGGTACACAAATGTTGATACTTTGAAAGTTGAAATTGCTATTTAGTCATATTTCTATTCCTCATTAAACTTTGTGACGCGTTTTGCAAACAAAGAAAGGTGTTAATCATTGCTAGAAGCGACGCAGGCTGTGCGATCATTTAATATGAACAAAACTTGAACATGCCTTCTTCTAAATTTAGACATGTACACAAATGTTGATACTTTGAAAGTTGAAATTGCTATTTAGTCATATTTCTATTCCTCATTAAACTTTGTGACGCGTTTTGCAAACAAAGAAAGGTGTTAATCATTGCTAGAAGCGACGCAGGCTGTGCGATCATTTAATATGAACAAAAACTTGAACGTGCCTTCTTCTAAATTTAGACATGTACACAAATGTTGATACTTTGAAAGTTGAAATCGTTATCCAGTCACATTTTGATTGCCAACTAAACTTTGTGACGCGTTTTGCAAACAAAGAAAGGTGTTAATCATTGCTAGAAGTGACGCATGCTGTGCGATCATTTAATATGAACAAAACTTGAACATGCCTTCTTCTAAATTTAGACATGTACACAAATGTTGATACTTTGAAAGTTGAAATTGCTATTTAGTCATATTTCTATTCCTCATTAAACTTTGTGACGCGTTTTGCAAACAAAGAAAGGTGTTAATCATTGCTAGAAGCGACGCAGGCTGTGCGATCATTTAATATGAACAAAAACTTGAACGTGCCTTCTTCTAAATTTAGACATGTACACAAATGTTGATACTTTGAAAGTTGAAATCGTTATCCAGTCACATTTTGATTGCCAACTAAACTTTGTGACGCGTTTTGCAAACAAAGAAAGGTGTTAATCATTGCTAGAAGCGACGCAGGCTGTGCGATCATTTAATATGAACAAAAACTTGAACGTGCCTTCTTCTAAATTTAGACATGTACACAAATGTTGATACTTTGAAAGTTGAAATCGTTATCCAGTCACATTTTGATTGCCAACTAAACTTTGTGACGCGTTTTGCAAACAAAGAAAGGTGTTAATCATTGCTAGAAGTGACGCATGCTGTGCGATCATTTAATATGAACAAAACTTGAACATGCCTTCTTCTAAATTTAGACATGTACACAAATGTTGATACTTTGAAAGTTGAAATTGCTATTTTGCCATATTTCTATTCCTCATTAAACTTTGTGACGCGTTTTGCAAACAAAGAAAGGTGTTAATCATTGCTAGAAGCGACGCAGGCTGTGCGATCATTTAATATGAACAAAACTTGAACATGCCTTCTTCTAAATTTAGGCATGTACACAAATGTTGATACTTTGAAAGTTGAAACTGTTATTTAGTCATATTTCCATTCCTCATTAAACTTTGTGAAGTGATTTGTTAAACATTGCTAGAAATGACGTAGGGTGTGGGAGTGTTTCTTCTTCTAAATTCAGGTGTGTACCAAAAAAATATTGATGCTTTCATGGCTGAAATTGTTATGCAGTCATATTTTGGTTACTAACTAAATTTTAGTGATTTGATGAATACATCTTCTTCTAATTCTAGATGTGTACAAAAGCATTGATGGTTACAAAGTTGAAATCATTTTCCAGTCATATTTTGGTTGCTAACTTTAGTGATTTGATTGTTTGCAAACAAATATAGGTGCTAAACATTGCTAGAAATAACGTAGGACGTGGGAGTATTGAATACATCTTCTTCTAATTTTAGATGCGTTCAAAAACATTGATGGTTAGAAAGTTGAAACCATTTTCCAGTCATATTTTGGTCGCTAACTTTAGTCATTTGATTGTTTGCAAACAAATATACGTGCTAAACATTGCTAGAAATAACGTAGGACGTGGGAGTATTGAATACATCTTCTTCAAATTTTAGATGCGTACAAAAACATTGATGGTTAGAAAGTTGAAATTATTTCCAGTCATATTTTGATTGCTTGCTAACTTTGGTGAAGTGATTTTGCAAACGAAGATAGGCGCTATGCTTGCTAGAAATAACAGAGAATGTGGGAGTACTGAACATATCCTCTTCTAGATTTAGGTGTGTACAAGAAAAAGATGCTTCAAAGTTAAATTGCTATCTCGTCATATTTTGATTGCTTGCTAACTTTGGTGAAGTGATTTTGCAAACAAAGATAGGCACTATGTTTTGCTAGAAATGACATAGAATGTGGGAGTATTAAACATATCTTCTCCTAAATTTTAGGTGTGTACAAAAATATAGACGCTTCAAAAGCTGAATTTGTTAACCAGTCATATCTTTATTGCTAACGCAATTCAAGGCAATTACAATACAAAAGAAAAGATTCAACCATTTAGGGAGGATGTCCTAGACTCAGCTGGAAGGCTATTCCATAGTTTAGCTCCCCGGAAAGAAAAGCATTTTGCCCATTTGCTGATTTTGCTTTGACAATCTCAGTGTTCGGGAGGCTCTGGGAGGAGCATGCTGAGTTTTTGGTGAAGAAGTTACACAGGTATTGTGGAGCCAAACCATTGAGTGACTTGAAGACCATTATTTTGGCCATTGCCAATGAGTTCTTCAATGGTCTTCCAGCCCAACACCGCAATAAGTGTAAGTGGTCTGCTTGGGGTATTAAAGCTGCTATTTGCTATGATTCTAGCAGCATCATTTTGAAGCTTTTGCAACTAGTTTTTTTAGAACCAGCACAACCCCAGACAGAACAACAGTATCGAACGTAGGTCTTAACAGTACCCGTGTAAAGGGCTCATCGCTTTTGAAATTTAATGTCTGTCAAAAGCCACTGATGCTATAGCTACGAAATCTGCCCTTGTTATTACCATCGCGAACGTCGCAATATAGGCCACTTGAACAAGGACAGATTCAGTTAGACAATTGCATCAGTTGTTTTTGATTCAAACTTCAATTTAAAGCAATTAGCGATTGAAGACAAAGGAAATTCTCTCAACCAGTAATTCAAAACAAACAAAGCCACAAAAGGTGGCCTGAAACCAGTAGAGCAAACTGTCGCCTTGTGCATGCAAAAGGGGGTTCTTAAGAGCAGTCAAGAGTTTATAACGAAAGAACGAGGATACATCATTTTGTTTATTTGATTCTGGAGCTGAGTAGTGATCGTTAGGGAATCTAAGCATATATAAGCCCTTGATAGAAATTGCTGTGCATAAACAAAAGGCTATGACACATCCGCACCATCATAGTCATATGACTATGCGCCATATTAGGGTAAATGAGCATAGGGCTCAAATCTTTCAAATCTTTAAAAAGGTCGGTGTAAAATTTTGTTATATTTTTCTTTGAATTGGATTGCTTGAAAGGAACTTATGGTACTTTGCCGTAAATCTGCCGTGGAAATTTTATGATATCTTTATTTTTTTCAAAATGGTGGCAATTTGATAATTTTTGAAAAAATTCATGGAAAATTTGGAAAAATTCAAATCATTGTAAATCCTAAACAAACAGAGGAAACAGTACATAACCTTCAAGAAAACCATAGTTTATGGAGGTCTACAAGATGGTGGCAAGCAGAAATATGTAGCTTTTGTAGTTTAGGATTTATAAATTTGATGACGTCATAGCCTCAAATTTAATAAATGCCGCCATATTGAAACTAATCAAGATATCAATAAATTGCCACGGCAGATTTACAGAAAAAAGCCCCAAGTTCCTCCCAAGCTATTTATTTCAAAGAAAACGGCAATAGAATTTTACACCGACCTTTTTAAAGATTTGAGTCCGATGTTGGGTAAATGACCTACTTCAACAGGAAATACCGATATCTGATAGGTTTGAATTTGACCGCAAGTGGCTTGAGCCACTGTTACATGCATACAAGAATTGCAAGGCCTTCTGCTTGGTTTCTGAATCTAACAAACAAATCCGCCATGCAAATCTTTAGATTTATTCTCCTTCTTTCGTTATCAACTCATGATTTCTCTTAAAAACCACATGTCCCGTGCACAAGGCGATAGTTTGCTTGCAACTGATGCAATTGACTGACAAAATCTGTCCTTGTTTTGTTTAGGCCAGCTGTAAACTGAAGAATCGTGATAATGATCCAGCGAAACCTGGGTTTATTGATCAACACGATAGATTTTAATCTGTAACTCATTTCTATTCTGAAACTGTAAATAATTTGAGCGGATCTTCCCACCTGTACCCACCTGTAGGTTTACTGTACACATAGTTCACATATTATTTGTTGACATTGGCTTGTGAGCAGCGCAGACTTAAACAATGAAGATTAATTACACTTGCTATTTTGGTCTTTTTAGTTGATCTTTGACTTATCTGTTTCAGCATTTGTTTAATCTCAGAGTCTAAGAAAAGATTTCTTGAAAAGATTAATAAGCACTTTAGCTGAGCAAGGGCGGACTTCGCAAAACAAAGGATACAGTTTTGTTTAAGATTAGACAAAGCGAGCTGGCAGCCTCAAGAATAGATTTCACACCTTATGATATGATATGATATAATTTTTTATACACGAAACCACCCTTCAGCTTAAATACAATAAATAAATTGGTTATTAACAAAAGATCAAATTACCAAAGATGCTGTTCTTCCAGGGGGTCGTGTTTTAAACTGATATTTTCAGTCAGCTCTTCAAATACTCCTTTAGTTCTTTTTTAAAGCGACTAATAGTCGGGAGTTCTAAAAATTTAATTCAGCCGACCGCGATGCTTTACTTCTCTGTTTGTTTTGATTTGATTGAGTGCACTCATAGGTGTGAAATCTATTCTTCAGAAAGGCAAATGGCTTCGTCTTTTAGGAAACCTGAATTTCTAAATGACAATAGCGGATTTCATAACAATGGTATCAGTTTCCTTCATTGACAGGCAAGTAGAGAGCGATTAAGAAACGCAAAACAATTTCGCAAAACAAGAACACCCCCGTCTAAGTGCCCCGGTGAGAGGTTAGATATTCACCGGAGTCCTTGTGACCGAAATATATGGTCAAATTTTCTCCGGGGAGTTCCAATTATGCAACGAGGACGGCATAATTATTGGTGGAGTACTGTTTTTACGATAAAATATTTTCTCAAAATTCTCCCCGGGATTCGCCAATTTGCAGCCGAGGTTTCAATTGTGAGGCATTTTATACCGGGGAGATTTACGTCTTGTCCGGGGACCTATTTTGCTAAAAAAATTTTACCGAGGAAATCACCGGGGTAGAGTGTACCGGGGCACTTAGACAGGGGTGTACAAGATATCTAGCCTATGCGTATGCGGTGAATTAGACAAGCTCCAACTGTAAATAGACTAAGCTGCACGAGATGCCTAGAAACTGGGTAGCTAATTCAATCGAGTTGCATGCGTAAAAAGGAATTTAAGACAATGCGTTAGTTTATATTCAAAATAGAATGACAAGCTTATTAACATCTGCAACCGGATTGTTCGTTAGCCTGTTCAGATGTTGACAATTTAGCACTTTTATAAAAAACAACTTAGATGTTGGAATGATGATAAATGCAACTGTAGGCTCTGCAAAGTACGTATATATCCCGAAAGTTGGGTTGCTAACAGGATATATCTTATTTGCCCCGTATCATATGTCGCTATCGTCCTAGTGCGTGACTTGTCACTAGTAGGCGTCAATTTGCTGTAACTTAGCTATTCCTTTTTAGCCTACCATAAACAAATATATGATAATGATGATGTTGATGATGATGTATACTGTTTAGCTTCTGACTTAAAGGGGCTCCGTCGTCAAAATGTAAACAAAACGATGATTTTTGCAGTTTTTTGAAAGGTGATATCACACAGGATTTTCGTATTTTTTTCAAAATGAAAGTTGCTGTTTGAACATTAATCCTTCTACTTCACTTAGGAACAAACCAAACATTCATATCTTCTACGATTGATCGGATATAAGTGGATTTTTAACGGTCACTTTTTGGTGGCTTGGGTGAACAATGGATGAACGATGGATAATCCCCGACACGTGCGAGTTTACGGATTACTTTACTGTTTGACGACGGAGCCCCTTTAAAGTACTCCCAAAAATAATTGCAGACTAAAAATGTTTTTTGGCCACAGAACTGTGATTTATTGGAAAGAATACTAGGTATTATGTCTCAATATTGATTTTTATGGCAGAGGTATTTGTTGCCAAAGAACTGCCAAATAACGTTCGTGGTAAAGACAGCCTTGTTTTTTTCTCTTTTTTTCAGTAATTTATTTTGAGTGCGCTGGAAGAATTTCTAGCTACTTAAAGACTATGCATGCTGCATCCAGGCATGGTACCCCTTGTTTAACGTCTCTTCCGAAGGACGAAACTTTGTTGTTCTGCCTAGAGCTGGGACTAGCTTTTATGACATTCATACTTTCAGGTTTATAGATCGAAACTTATTGCACATTGTTTGGTTGCAGCTGTAAAAGACGTAAAAATTTCCTTTCAGATCTTATGTTTCTTTCTTCTGACATATATTTAGGCGTGTATATTTTGTACAATTGACCGTAATAAGCACATTGTTATTGCTCTACGCCAACTGAAAATGAATTATTTATTGTTATTCTATATACAGTATTATGTAACATTCGAAAGAGCTTAGCGAGTGTAATCTTGCAAGAGGTATGAAGATTTGGTGACTTTAAGTTTAGATGCATGCAATTCCTGTAGCAGATACTTGGCTTTGACTTTCATCTCACAATATACACTGATGGATAATGGATAATGGCTCCGACTCCAAATTGTAATAAAATCCATAAACACCATCGTTTTATTTCATGCAGTTTGTTTGTTTGTTTGTTTGTTTGTTTGTTTGCTTCACTCAAGGGACCAAAAAGTAACCGTCAAAAATTCACATATATCCGAGAAATCGTAAGAGATACGAATGCTTGGTTTGTTCCCCTCTGAAGCAAAAGGATCTATCTTAAAGGGGCTCCGTCGTCAAACAGTAAACAAATCCGTAAACTCGCACCTGTCGGGGATTATCCATTGTTCATCCATTGTTCTCTGCAGTTTGTTTGGTGGCTTCACCCAAGCCACCAAAAAGTGACCGTTAAAAATCCACTTATATCCGAGCAATCGTAGAAGATATGAATCTTTGGTTTGTTCCTTAGTGAAGTACAAGGAATGATGCCCAAACAGCAACTTTCATTTTGAAAAAAATACGAAAATCCTGTGTGATATCACCTTTCAAAAAACTGCAAAAATACTCGTTTTGTTTACATTTTGACGACGGAGCCCCTTTAAAAACAACGCTTTCAATTTGAAAAAGGATGGAATCTGTCTGATATTGATTTTCAAAAACCTACAAAATCACTGTGTCGACAAAAGGTGGAGACAGAGGCCCTTCAACAACCCCACTTCGCATGCACGGGCAGCAAGAAAGCCATCCAGGGTAGAACATCTCATGTGGCTTGATTATTTACATTTGTGGTCTTGCTAATCGGCTGCAAAAATCACTTTCTTTTCGATAACCAATCTCGTTAACAGAAAATAATATAAAACGAGAAGCGGCATTACCAAATCACAAAGTAAATGACAAAAAAACAAGACAACATTCTGTCCGTATCAGTCTTAACAAAGAGGGGCACTTTTTGGTTTGTTGCAAAATCTTGGGGGGCATGCTCTCCATTGCCTCTTCCTAGGTTCCTACTTCTCTGATCAAACGCAACCTGCACAACCAATCGTAACAATGTCTGCTCTTGCTACAGATGAAACTCTGAAAACAGCCACAAGCGAAATGCAGTGTTTTCGATCATTGCTTTCTGTAACTCCTCATAAAAAAAGATTGATTGGCTAGGAGAATTTTTTAAAAAGCACAGAATCAGCAGACGACACTAAAACACACCCTCATTAGCACTCATGTCTTGGCTTTCAGTTCATACCAAACAACGCAGATGAAAAGCTTTTGATTTTCTTTGTTTCCCTGAAAATAAAACACCAACAATTCAAAAAGACTGATTCCTTTCCTGTCGAAGTGCCCTCCTCGAACTGCAGCTGCAACGAAGCTAATTCATTGAATTAGACTTCAAGTGATTAACTTTCTCACCAAGACGTGCCTTGAGACAACCCAACGAGACAGCACGGGTGAGGAATTTTGATATCTTTCGAAAAACTTGCACAAATGGCTAATGGATCTTCCGTTGATTTAACGGCTTAACGTAAATTTCGGTATTTTACTTTCATAAAACGGTACTTACGGTACTTTCGTAAATTTGATGACGTTACATCTTCAAGCAAGTTGAATTTAAAAAAACTCTGGAAATATTACAGATTTCAGAAAATTTAGCGGTAGAATTGTGGCAAAGTTGTTAAATTTCCTGTACATTCATTCAATCCAAAGTTAGGTGTAGTTTAAACATCGTTCTTTTGTCGTGTCGAGTCGAATCCAACTGCATTAAAAACGGCAGAATCGGCCGCGCTTAAAAATCTGATTTAAACATCGCTTTTGCCGTGACAGATTGAACTTAAAATGGTTAAGATGGCCATTTTTCAAAATGCACAAGCGCAGTGGCTGATCATACGTAGAAACAGGCGACCATTCCTAGAATTGATTAACTAAACGCGGCAGAAGTATGAGGTTTAAATCAAGTCGTTTTTCTACCGTTGGATACGACAGAGCTGGTGAACTCCTGTCGTTTTATCTATTTAAAACGGCAGGTGATCTGAACATCGTTTTCAGGTCGAATTTAATTGACACTTAAATTTTTAGCAGGATCTATTAAATTCGACACGACAAAAAAAAAGATGTTTAAACTGGGCCTTAGATGTATTTGCCATTGACACTATCATCTTTAAAGATTTGAAACTATACGTGCTTTCAAGGCTGTCAGCATTAATCTAGAAATTACTATGCAGAAATCGGCGTATGACCAAAAATGCTTTGCACGCTACATGCTTAAATCACCAACCATTTCAAATTGTTAAAACGGCAGGAGCTCATCAGTTCTGTCGTGTTTAACGGCAGAAATACGACTTGATTTAAATATCGTTTTTCTGCCGCGTTTAATTGATCAATTCTAGACCGTGACCCGCTGCTTCGACGTGTGATGAGCCACTACGCTTGCGCATTTTGAAAAAATGGCTTGTCTAACCACTTTTGTTTCAATCCGACACGGCAAAAGGAAGATGTTTATATCAGGCCATTTTAACTAACAATCCCGTAGAAGGAAATTTGCCATTTGCAGATGCTCCGTAGGGCATACATTTACCAGATTTGTGTCCGCCAGTTACCAGAATAAAGTACTCTTCCCAGTCTCCACTTTTAAATATCGAAACAATCTATTCTCTATTTTCCAGATTCTTTGATTCATAGATCCTATGGAAGATTTCTTCCTTCCCCCGTTATTTTCAGTTAATACCTGCTCACTTCTCTAAAACCGATCTTAAAAGACCAGCAGCATGCTTTGCCTTTGCGCGAAATCAGCGACTTGCTCTGCACAGCTTTTCCTCATTTTTCTACTAGCTTTTCAATTTTCAAGCTTAAACCAAACTTTGAGGTGATTTTGTGGAGTGTACGAGAGCTCTCACTAGTTAAGGCCATTTTGAAAAAGGGGGCCCATTTTTTTAAGAGTAATATTATGAGTCCCTATTTACCAAGTGATATCAGCAAATCAAAGAACGCAGGGAAACAAGGGACGAAAAGGCATAAGTCTACACAGCTTTCAGAATAACTGACTGTGAAAGATTCGCAAAAACGAAAGCAAACCATGGCAAAAGCTGCTGGTCTTTGTACTCCCTTTGATTCATCTGCGTTATCTTTGAAAACACCTCCGCTAATCAGTTTTTTATTATTACCGTACGTACTGTAGGCAACAATGTCCATCTGCGGAAATTTTTCATTCACTAAATTTTGCGTAATGACTCTCATTGTCATGTCAATGTCAGCTAATGTTGTTTTCACATAACTAAGGTTAGAGTTGAATGTGCAGATATTAAAATCACCTCAAACATAATACTTTCGATGGAGAAAAAGTGATTTCGAAACGCAATTTAGACATAACATCATTACTTCGACATCTGCATTATCGCTTAGATTTCTATATTTCCTGTGATAAGGAAATTTGAAATGTACTCTACTGTTCCATAACTTTTCAATGCAAGTTATTTTGGAGATCACATCCTAATGGTTCAGGCTGCAACAATCAGTACTACTTACCACACGATGAAAGCTGACAAATTAGCCATTACCAGCATAGGTTCCAAATCTTTAAAAAGGCTGGTGTAAAATTCCCCAGGGGGGACACTTGGCACATACACATACGGGGGGGTCAGTCCGAGAAATTTTCAGGAGCCCCAAAAATATCAGTTTAGCTTCATTACAACCCAAAAATATCAGCTCATTTTATACCTTGACATCTGTAAACGAACATAAAATATCCTGAAACAATGTAAATTGAGGCCAGGATTGTCTCTAAAGAACCCAAAAATATCATTTTCAAAATGTTTGATGCCCAAAAATATCAAAAACATAATTTCAGTTTATTTGGACCCAAAAATATCACTTTTGGCAATATTCTGACCCAAAAATATCGGACTTACCTCCCCGTATGTGCATGTGCTGAGTGCCCCCCCCCTGGGTAAAATTCTATCACCTGTTTCTTTTAACTTAATGACTATAAAGAAACTTTAGCTACTTCGCTATAATTCTTCCGTTGGACTCTTCTGAAATCTTCAATATTTTCAGAATTGGAGTGTTTTCTTCTTTTTCAAGAATTTCAAAAAACGTAAAACCATCGTAGTTTCTAAACTATTTGACGCAACATAATAATTTCGAAGAAAACCATATTTGACACAACATAGTAATAATAAAACCACTTCAAAGAAAACCATAGTTTATGGATGTCTACAATATGGTATCAAGCAAAAGTCTGTCACTCTTCTGGTTTATGATTTAGAAATTTGATGACGTCACATCCTCAAATGAGTTGAAATGTAAGATACGCTGTAATTTCGAAAAATATTCAAAACTCCTCAAAAGTCCAACGGTAGAATTATACTGTAGGTAAGTAGCTAAAGTGTCTTTCAAGCCATTCAATCAGAAGAAATAGGTAATAGAATTTTACACCCACCTTTTTAAGTTGAGTTAAAGATTTGGAACCTATGCTGCCAGTACCCATTGACCTTTGGGTACTTCATGAACGCTGTCTCCTCAACACATTTCAGCCACACCTGTCCTCCACTATCTACCTAGCAAGTAAAACGATTTGCAACTTTTTGAAATTGTAGAAATAAGTCTAATCGACTAATTTCAAACATTTCAACTATAATGTGTTGACACAGATCTAACTTAGCTTAAAGACCAAATCAAGATACATATGTCAAAATTTAATTGTTAAAATTAATAATCAGAATATTCCAGTTGATATTGCTTTGTTAAGGCCTAAGGAAAGGGCTGGTCAGTGTTTTACCTTATAAAGAACCTCTACAAATTCTTTGTCGTGGGAGATGAAAATGAATGGATTGCTTTGAATTCAAGGCCGTATTTTTTCACTCAGTTTGTAAAATCTAAAACTTTACATTTCAATTATCATTGCATACTCTTTGGTAGGTAAAATACTATCCAGACTTTGAAATACAGGGTGTCCCAAAACTTTTTTCGACGTTTGATTAAATATATAAAAATAACGAAATACTGAACGGGCTCCATGGTAACATAACCATATTTCTGAGACTTCAAATTAATTTTCGACACCAGAAGCTAGCAGATCGGCTAAATATTCACGGAATTACGAGCTTTTGAAGTTCAAGTTTGTGCGAAAGCTGAAACCAGACGCCCCTAAATTGCATATTTAGTGAAAGTAGAATCTCGTTTATTCAAAGCAAATCAAATGTAATTTGAAAAGCACTTTCGATAAACTAGCTTTCTATAACATTGAATCAAGGTTATGGATGCTTGGAGGAATCCTGTTCAGCACAATTTAGAATTGACCCATCTCTCACGGATTAAGTTTTCATTCCGTGTTTTTTGGATACTTGCAGTCTTAAGTAAATTTTGGCAACGCTTACAAGAATTAGATAACTTTGGAAGTCCTATTAGGTTTGCTCTGATATCGAGGAGAGGTAAAACATTGGACAGCCTTCTTTTATCTCGATTTTAGGACGTCTTTTTGGAAAACAAGTCAGTATGGGCGTCTGGTTTCAGCTTTCGCACAAACTTGAACTTCAAAAGCTTATAACTCCGTGAATTCTTAGCGGATTCGCAAGATTTTGGCGTCTAAAATTAAGTTAAAATCTTAGGAACAGGAATGTCTAACCAGGGGCCTGTACCTTTTATCGTTATTTTTCAACATTTAATCAAATGTCGAATAATTTTTCTGAGACACCCTGTAGGCCTAAGGAAAACTTTGAAACTGAAATCACATTGCGATCACATTTGAGTTGAGGCACGTTTACCGCACTTAAAAGACGACAACAGTAAGCAACTTGGTACCTAAATTCAAGGTCGATTTTGATTGATATATAAAAGCAAGAATCTCTGAGGTCGATCAATTGGATTAATTTATACAATTCTGCAAAAGGAGCAAGTTATTTGTCACGTACTCGGTAGAGCTAATAAGACCTAATAATTGAGAAGATGTGGCGTAATTTGATGACGCGTTTTCTCACGCAATCGGTCTCAACCTGCAATCGACAAATTTCTTTGTCCAGTCAATGTTTTGTGGCCTCAGCATTTTCGAACTCCAACTCGTAACCGCTGTTTTGGAACCACGCCGTGCAAAATTATGTTATTCTGAATAGCACTTAATTATCTGGTAGAGATTTTCCTGATAAAATTTGTGGGCCAAAATTCCACTTATGTCTTAATCTTTCCGCTAATTTTGATGCACAATCATGAATTTATCATGAGAGCTTCAGTTTGATACTCACCACAATGAACTCAATATGGTAAAGAAGTTATAAATAATTCTGCATGTTACGTGCAAGTGTTGCGATAATGGAGTTGATTTTCAATGCATTGATTGATTTCGAGGTGTTTTGATCGCCAATTCTATCGGCTTTGGCTCCAACCTATGTATCGTTAGCCGTTACCCAAACTGGACGTAATCCATTTGACCCAACTACGCGTAACTTTTACTGAATCTACTTTCAGTTACTTCGAGTTAGACGTACTCCACTCGTCATAATTTTGCACCCCAGTCCTTTTGAAATACGATCAATCATATGGAACATGCAGTTGCAGAAGAACAAAGAGCCTCAGTTCGTGGGATGCTGTTGTTGTTGCTGTTGTTATGAAGTAGGACTCTGTACTGAGTCTAACTTCGGGTTCTGGCGACATTTTTTTATTCAGATGTATCTTCTGTTAGATAAATCAAATAGTCCAAATACAGCTTTTTAACTTTAGCACGATGATTCAATCTTTGAGAAACTGGACTTCAAGCCAGGAGGAAATTGGCTTTCGGATGATGATACAAAATTAGTTCACAAAGTTCGAACCAGAAATAAGTATGCCGGTAGCTGCAGTAAAAACCCGCGCACAAGAACCTACAATTTTGCAAGTCAGCCTCATCGGCGTAGGGGAAGATAAAATTTAGGGGGGCTGCCCGACAAAAATCTATTGTTTGAGAAAATTTTGCCCGACTTGAGGCGGATTTCTGCCCGATTATGGCTGATTTTTGCAAATTTTTCTGACGTTGGGGGGGCTGCAGCCCCCCCTAGCCCCCTATCTCCTACGCCTATGGTCAGCCTGGTTTCTTAAACAACGAATAAAATGGATTGGTTCTTTTAAAACAATTGAAAATTTGACCATCAGACTGTAGGTTCTTAATCCACTAGGTAGGAATAGCCGAAACTGGGTAAATCATTGAGCATAATTGAACATATTGGCAATAAAGCAAGACAATTTTCATATCTTTGCTTTGATATTCAAGGAGCAGTTCTTTTTAACCTGTTTAAAGCTTGCTTAACTGCTGCTAAGATCCGTTTCAGGATGGAATACAACTTAAAATAAGTTTCTAAAACCAGCAGGTTCAAAAAACTTGCCACAGATTGAGCAACGTCAATGGTAGTTGATTATTGATTTTTTTTCATTATGCTGTTATTCTTTCGTGTGAACTACCCCATAAGAATAATTTCTAGATGATTATATATGTCCACGATCGTAGCATTCATGACGTTAACGAATGTCTTACTCATAAAAGAGGCCATGAACATTTAAAAAACATTTCAGTTTTATAGCAATACAATTCGTTTGAATCTTGGTTCAAAATTGTTAGGCTTCTTAATGATAACATTTCAATAATTTCCTTCTCAACTTTTTTTCTTACAAGGAATTAAGAATAAATCATATGTCACCACATGATCATTCCTATTAGATAGACAGAAAGAAGCGTTTGAAAACTGAACAAGAAATGAAGAATTTAACCCAGCATGTAGACCAAAGTCAAAAAGTTTCTTAGATGGTTTTCTGTAGTCAAGGGAGTCGTACTGAACGCCCTATACCTGCAGGAGATTATCAGATAACAGTCAGGAGAACCTCATTTTGAACAATAGTATTAATCCAGACAATCATTCCAGACTATGCTTCAAAATCAGGTAGCTATTCATATCGCTAAATTCCACTAATTTCTGTCACTAGCAATATTTCTATGACTTACCTGACCCAGGACATATTTGCATGAAATTGTCTTTTCTATTTGCACTGTGATATCAAACTTTTTTGGCAGGCCTTTGCAACTATGTTTTTGGAAACCATTCGTAGCGGTCTAGACTTTGTTATCATTATGATAAAACCCTTTTTTTCAAAAACGTTTCTGTAAAAATGTACCACAATATACCTTTTAGCGATTCTACAAAAGAGTCTGGATCAAGCAATGTTCTTATACAATGTGTAGAGTCTTTGAATGTACATAAGAGTAATTTCATTTGAAAATGTACAAAATATGGCTCGATGCAGACTCTCTTGCAGAATAGCTTACAGGTCTATTTTTGACGAAGCACAACCTTTGTCAGCTGTTAAAACCTAGCGTGAATCAAGAGTTGCTGGTAATTGATAAAACACGTTTTTTTTTCAGTTCATTTTGGAGCTGTTGTTTGTACAGCCAGCATGTTTGCTGCAGAACATTGAAAGTTTACAGGACCTCAAACAGCGTTCGCACGTCATTAAAACTTTAGTAAAATATTCAATATTTTACTTCGAGTAAAAAATTACATTCAAATCAAAGCTTTTCTGAGACGAGAACTGATATCTAAGGGACACTATTAATACTTTCATGTTCAAAATATGATTCGAAATTAATTTATTTCATGATGGTTGCATTCAAGCATTCAAGCGTAAAAGAATCGTCGAAGAAACTGAAGTCTATCATATTTCAGGCCTGTTAGTGACAAGTTTGGTTGTATTTCGTAATTCAGGGTGTTCATTGGAGCCCTTCATTTTTAATGAATCGTTCAAATTAATATTTGGCAGAAGGCTATCATTCCCATAATAGACTTTTCAAATATTCTAGAAAGGAGCCTGGATCGAGCGATATTTTTGTACACTTTGATACGAGAGGTTCGATTGATCTTCTAGCTTCTATCACTATTGTGCAAATTGGAACATTTTCAAAACATTTTAAGTCATATCGATCGAGCTTGAGTCGTTTTTAGGATAGCTATAAAATCGCTTGTATCCCTTGAACATACCGGGTGAGTCAGAAAAAAGAATCCCCGCTTGAAAGGTCACGCAACGGTACCTGGATATCAAGACAATGCTATCGGCTTTAATGGTAGCCTGCGTGCAGACTCAACTCCTATACTAACTTTCGAGGAGTTGAGTCTGCACGCAGGCTACTTTAATGGTAGATATGTTCAAATCTACTATAAAATTTACCTGACTAAAATCGGCCAATCCATTCTAGACGGGAAGGAATGGCCGATTAAGGCCGGGTAAATTACTGAACCTAATTGAACATATTGGCAATAAAACAAGACAGTTTTCAATATTATTGCTTTGATATTCATGGAGCAGTGGCCTTCCAAGTGACCCAAGTGGGGCTTCTTTTTTCTGACTCATACGGTTCAATGTGCCACTCACTCTCCTTTTCTGGCGGGAGAAAACGTGTTTACATTATCGTAGTTTCGTGGAACTGAAAATCCAGAACATTTGTTTCAAATATAATTTTCATTTTCGAGCAATATTATTACAATATTTAAAAAAATTTAATCCACAAACTATTTCAAATGACAGGGGTAAACAGAAACAAATGATATGATAATAATGAAACAAAAAGTCCAAAAAATTTGTTTGAAGTAACAACCTCGTATCGTTGAGAGCCTCGTATGTGTCATATCGTGACGAGCGTGCGCCGCGCAGGTAAATGCGGCCTGGACAAGAAATGGTGGCTATGTAACATGTGAGTAGAATGCAGGCTTCACGCTACCGATTTTCTTTCAATGAAAACGCATCAAATCTCGCATCCTTGTCCCCAGATGGAAAGTTAAAGATATGGGAAACATGTAACGGCAATCTATCTCAAGAATGGGCGCCACAGCCAAGCCTTGAAACATCATGCACATGTCTATGCTGGGTCAGTGTTGCAGAAAGTAGGCCAAGCCGGCCTAAAAAGGTATTAATCATGGCGGGTGTATCTTATTGTCTCAAATTCATTTTCTAAGTCACTTTGACTGGATCTTTTGAGCAAGGATTTATGACGGGTCTATGATTTGTAGTAAATTGGAGAAACACGACATGAATCAATTGATAGAGAGTAAAATAAGCTTTTATATGGAATGGAAAATCTGAAGACCCCTAAAAAAGTGTCAAGCTCAAGGGCGGGCTCTTGGAAAATTATTCATGATTCTTTCCAAGCTATAAAGTTGTGTTTAGGTTTATCACTTACTTTAAAAACGTTGAAACTTTCTGTAAAAATATTTAGGTTCAGCCGAGGAGAGTGGAAAGTTTGTAGAGTGCAGAGCATGCATAAGATATTGCATTGGGTTTGCGTAGGAACTTATTATGCGGTTTTAGATCTGGGCCACACAATCACAGAAAAACAAAATATCTATTGTTTCAACCTATTGTTTTCAACTGCGGAAGCTATGAAAATTTCCATCAAAGTCATGTTTATTAGGCCATCTCAGCTTACATATGTGCAAAACACGGAATTTAGATGTAATAAGGGTATTGGCTGGAATCAATGTTAATTGTTGGAAACAAAGGTCTGCATGGGCCTGTTAATGATAAACCACACCAGATATCAACACCAAATTTTGTTCTAACAGTTCTTAAAAAGATATCTTTTTGTTTCACATTTCTCTATTGAATGGCCAGAGCTGGCCGGAGCTGGGGAAAAATGCAAAAAGGGCTAAATGCTCTGGCCTGTGGTTCTGGCCCAGCTACAGCCAAGCTTCAGCCATTGGCCATAACCTGGGCATCCTCCTCAAACTTTCCAATCTGGGGTTTCGCAAGGTTTCCAGACTGAAAAGTTTGTATAGGGTCGCACCTCCAGTCGGTGCACACTATCGTTCAACTGGCAATTTTCTCCTCTTAGAAATCGCATTGAACCTTGGACTCATAGCAAAAGTAGTTAAAAAAATGTGCTATCAGCATATCCAAATGAAATTTTAATCAATTTCTCAAAAAAAGATCTTGGCTCCTCTTTGTCTGGTTGTCTCTTTCCAGTTGGTGGCCATGACCTCCAGTTGGTGGCCCTGGTTGTCTCTTTCCAGTTGGTGGCCATGACCTCCAGTCTGTGAACATGTAATGAATGAATGCACTACAAATTTGCCTAAAGGGGCATTATTTCAGATTACTTCCAATAATTTAGCTATTGCTGTCATATTACCATACCTTGCAAATGTCAATGATTCAAACACAATTTTTTTCATAAGAAACTAAGAATTTGGGCCAGTACTGAAGTTTCTTAAAATTATCAGATCTGTGCCCTCCTAAAATTTTCAAAACAAGGTGTTTTGAAGCTGTTCCGATGTTTAGACATTACTGAAGTACTTTCCGAGTAATATGATACAGGAAATAAGTGAGAAATAAAGAAAACATGCTGGAGGCTCTTAATTTTTGGTGATCTGAGAGTCTGAGTTTCTTATTTTAGAAGGTTTCTTATAAGAAAATGTGTGTAAGCCAAAATTAATAAAACAAATCGATCAAAACATCCCGTAAAAATTGGGCCTAAATTGCCGCATTTCGACAGGGTATCAAAGTGCACAAGAAACAAATGGAAAAGCATTTGTCCACAGACTGGCATGGGGCGCGTCAGTAATGGGTTAAACTTAAACCCCCCTGAATCCTGAACACAAGGCTGAATCATCAGAGCTCCCAAGGAAATTTGAAAACAAAGCATGGTCAAACTATTGGAGCTTGAAGAAATTCTCAACGGAACATTTAGCTAGGATTTAACACAAAGTTTCAATTCACTGGTTTATTGACTAATGTGGGCAATGAAAAGGATTCTTGGCTGTCAAGTTTGAATTTACTCAGTAGATGATCAGCTTTGCCTGATGAAATTCTCAATGAAAATTTTAGAATGAGCATAAAATAAGTCTTATATGACCAGGAAAATGCATGGATTTGCCTTCTTTTTATTGATAGGTATGACCCTAGTGTGTGCAATATCTTGCTCGTGCAGGAACTTAACGTGGTTTTCAATCTGAGCCATGATGTTGGCAATGAACAAAAGACACATTGTTTTAACCTATTGTTATCAAACTGCTGAACCATGAAATTTCCACAAAAATTTCACTCAGGCCATCTGAATTCGTATGCGCAAAATGCAAACTTTCCTATCTGGCAAGATTTCAGGGAGGCAACATGAAAAATTCTGTTGTAAAAGTTAACCAAAAGTTAATATAATTGATGAAATGAAACATGATAACTCAAATACATCTCTGTCTCTCTTGAGAGCTCGAGTTGTTTATCACCTGCACTGATTATATGCATTGCAGCAACTACAACCAGGACTCATGATCAAACTTGTATCCAAGATGAAAGCATTACATAGACGGTCTAAGGCACTGTTTCCACCCATCCGTTTTCGCTAGTTTTGGTTCGTGTCCGTTTTTCTTCACCAAAAAGTCGTTCCTATCATATTCTTGTTGTAACAAACATGGAACATTGGCATTATACAAATATCTTCATGAATTCCTTTTTGATTCGTTGTCTGTGTTTCTATTTGAAAGATCTGTTCCTAATGCGTTTTGCTTTGAAACTGTTCCGTTTTTAAAACTTCCACGTTCAACAGCTTTTCTTGAAAGCTCCTTCTTTACCCTTCTTCGATCTTTGAAGAGATGCGCAAAAGGGTTTACCAGGAAAACGGTTTTAGATTTCGCGATTCGGGATTTTGTAAAAAGAGATGGTATTTTGGGTATCCAGAAAAATAAGATCACAATTCATTGTCATTCTCATAACGGGAACTCTATGGAAGAAAACTCCGTAGAGGCGGCACCAACTGTGAAAAAGTTGGATGGACCAGGAAGGAATTTAACAAACAGCAAGTCAGGTATACTCTTGAGAAAACTACAGTAGGTAGAATTGGACAAACGTTGTATACGGCCAGTTTTACTTGCCAGTCTAGGATATAATGGGCTGAACATTTCCAAAGTCAACAGTCCATTCCCTGCCACCCCTACTGCTTTGCAGTGGAAATTTCTCTCCATCACATTTTAACAACAGGAGATTTTTCTCCCATTTCAAAGGAAATTGAGCAGTAAAAAACGGCAACAAAGCTATCAAATTGTAACATCGATGTCATAAAACAGCTACCACGCAGTGCTCTATCATGAAAACCTAAAGCAGTTAGTCGCCAATGATTGTCTTACAGAATGGGCTGTGGCTTTTCAAGGGTATTTTTTGCACAATCATCGAAAGAAGAAACAGTAATGGGTGTTTAAGTGATCTGCTGCTGCAAATCATCATTTGATCAATTGAAAATAATATTGACTACTGACAAAAATCTTGTGATTTGCGTATGAAATTTTGACAGTATGAAATCTTCTGTCGACCTTCATTGTTGAGATTTCTTGCAATCTAATATCGACAAAGATCTTGAAAAGACAAATAACAGCACTACTGTATTATTCGTTTGCACTTCTCTAATTCAGTAACATCGTGTAACATAACATCGTGTAACATAGACTTAGCACGTTCTTTTGTAATGTGCTGCACAAATCTCGCCACAAACTTGCAAACTTTAGAAAGGCGTTTCAGTACGTTATTTTCCTTCCTTCTCTAACTTGTAAGTCTTCCTAATGACCACGTTCTTTAATCCGTTAATGACTTTGCATCATCTTTATCTAAGTTGAATTGATTGTTGCACTTAATCAATTGGGAAAACCGGAAATCAGAATTACCCAAGTTCTTGACCTGTGGCTCAAGATATACACAGAGAGCTCAAGTTGTCACAAGAACAATGATATCACCATACTGGCTGCATGGCAACTCATGGACTTGGGCACACAATTGTTGGTTACACATTGTTGGTATCCAAGAACCCAAGAGTTGTGATAACCAGGAGGACACAGAAGGTTTCTTGATTGCATGTATTCCACTTGTTGTTCTTGTGACAACTTGATAGCACTCTGTTTATATCTTGAGCCACATTCACCCAGTATACAATGAAAATTATATTGATATTTGTAGAAAACTGGCTCAGACATGGAACTGAAATTAGTTATGATCTTGTTGTCTTTGTTACAGGCAAAAAGAAAAAGTACAACAGCAATTGAGGAAACAAAAAGTCATATTGTACTGGGAACTGGACAGGGCTCACTCTTGTTACTGAACTATGACACTTTGGAAGTTGAAAACAAACTGGTATTGTGTTTTTTAATTTTTCCGCATGAATCAATAGGACCAACTATCATTCTTCCCATGTATGCAATGTTCTATTGAATAAAACTGTGTTTTGAATGTTGCTGCTTGTAATAAATTCCATATAACATTGATTTTATCATCAGAGTTTTGGAAATCCAAAGTTTTGAATGGAATCAATTCTGTGCAGTTTGAAATCATTTGTCATCCTTGGATCTCATTAATTATAAATTTGTAGGGTTTCCAAGCAAGATATGCCATCTCTGAAACAGAATTTTCATTTTAAACAGGATTAACTTTACTGGGCTAGGTATTGATCCAGAAGCTATCAGAGGTACAGTATCTTCTCAGACGCGAATGTCATGCTTGTCATGCTTGTCATTTGAGGAGGAAACTAGAATACGAGCCTTCCACACATTGACACAAGGAGCATGACAATATTCTAAAAAGTGCCTGAGAGTTTTCGAGAATCTTTAACATACCAATAAGAATTCTTGTGTGTGTATGAAAGATTATGAAGAATTTTAAACATGAATTGTTAAGAAGTAAAACATTTCCTCAAAATTCTTGAGATTTTTTGTAAGGAAAACAATTTTGATATGTATGCAGGCCTTTTCGTGAGAAATAGCTCACGCGAGTGGACAATCGCTCCCGTGATTTCTTTTGCGCGAGCGATCGCTCAGGTAAAGATATATACAGAGTCCAGAAGTAACATAAAGAACTGCTTAGCCACGGGCTTGGCATATGATAACAGGACGTCATGGACAGTGTTTCTGGGAAATGAGATGCAAAATGAGCCAGGCCAGGCTCTCGTTTCCATAATCTTTCTCGTTGCTCCAATTCCTTGGGTCGAAAATGGCCATTTGGTCGTAAACTTCTACCCTGAAATAGTTTGATCCCCTTCTTTCAGTGTTTCAAATCCTATTATGTCAGACTTCCCATAACTTTGGAAAGTCTTCAGCTCAATGTGGTTTTTCTTTACGTTTTCTTACACGTTTTTTCATAAGAAATTTGGATCAGCCCTTGGTGCTAGAAGTCAGTTTCTTACTTTTTGGGCCTAAAATTGCGTTATTGTTCGAAGTTGAGCCTTCTTATCAACAAAGGGCTTGCATTTTGCATTGATATTGTCACCACGAACAATCCATGCACATTAAGGCAAAAAGTTACCAACTTTTTGCAATCAAAAGTTAAAAAAAGATGAGGGACCTTGTTAGAGAAAAGAGATCAGACAGGCTTATGCTATATGTCAATGGGCTGAGGATAATGCCGCACGCACAGTAGTCTACCGACTCTTTTTCTATTAGAAATAAAATTTTAGAGTTTCTTAATTGTTCTTGAACGTAGTACTAGAGTTTCTTAAACTTTTGGTCTTCGTAGTACTAGTTTCTTTCAAACCAATTTCTAATGAAAAAAACATGTGGTCACGATAAATCGCAATGAGTGCGAATGAGTGCCAATGAGATATGATGATCGCAAAATGTTGTTGCAAACCATCACAGTACTTTGAAACGGATATTATTCTCGATGATTTGATATTCAATTGTCGTTTTCCGTAGAGACGTTGCTTCCTGTGTTTTGATGTGCTGCCTTCGAATTGTCTGTGTCATTTGCTTGGGTCTTTTGAGATGGTGGAATGCGTTTGTTTTTAACAATTGGACTAATCATTTTCTTCTAAAATTACGGAGCGAAATTCAACATGATTTACCGTTTTGCGGGAGCGACAAAAAGCTCCCGTGATTTGGTTTACGCGAGTGCTGACGGGATCGAGAGCGATCGCTCGCGTGAAACGAAAAGGCCTGTGTATGCATGTACAGTATGTATGTATGTCTGTAAATTTGCCATTTTGAAATTAGAAATTAAATGTAACAGATTTAGAAAAAGGAAATCTAATTACAAATGTACCATATAATGCAATTATATAAAAAAGTAAAAATGTAATTTGAAAGCACCCCCAGTCTAGAATGGCAGGGATAGCATTAAAAGGTCAGTGTGTCCTTGTTTCCGTAATGGTCCCTTCAGAGGTCTCATTGAAAGGAAAATTTTCAGTTTGTCCATTGTTACCATTTGATCATTTACAGTCATCAACGGTCATTTACAGTCACCAACGGCCCGCAAATATCATCAGCAACCCAAAGATGCAAAGACCCTCAAAGATAACCAAAGATCAGCATAGGTTCCAAATCTTTAGAAAGGCTGGTCTCGAATTCAGTTACTTATTTCTTTGAACTAAATGACTTCAAAGAAACTTGCTATTTCTCTATAATTCTACCGTTGGACTTTTCTGAAATCTTCAATATTTTCAGAATTAGAGTGTTTTTATACTTTTTCAAGAATTCAAGAACAATTTTCAAAAAAATTGAAAACCATCGTAATTTCTAAACTGTTTGAAGCAACATGAAATACTTTTGAAGACAACCATAGCTTATGGATGTCTACAATATGGTATCAAGCAAAAGTCTGTCACTTTTCTAGTTTATGATTTAGAAATTTGATGACATCACACCCTCAAATGAGTTGAAATGTAACATAGGCTGAAATTTCAAAAAATAATAAAAACTTCTGAAAAATGCAATGGTGGAATTAAAGATAAGTGACTAAAGTTTGTTTCAAGCCACTCAGTCAAAAGAGATAGGTCACAGAATTTTACACCCACCTTTTTATGCCTAGTTAAAAAGATTTAGAAGCTGAAAAAATGTCAACAACCAAATGAAAACCGGGCTTAAGTTTTACATTGGTTCCTGGATTTAGATTGTTATTTATACAAATTAAGGAATTTTTGTGTTATTATCAGTGGGTGTGGTTTAAATATTATTTTCAGTTTATTTAACACAGTGATAAAATAGTTGTTCATAAATATTTTATTTTGATCCAAGAATGGAATGCTTTTCTTCATTGACAGGTAAATGAACACAAAGAAAAAGTTAATGATATATGCTATAATGAAAAAAGATCTACAGTATACAGTGGGTCAAATGATAAATATGTTATTGAATGGTCATATCCATCAATAACTGTTAAAAGGTACGTTTAAATTATTAAATTTATATCCTTCAAATGAAACATGATTAAAGATTCATGTTTTGAATTATACAATTTGGCAAGTTTCGAACTTCTATGCAAAATTTTTCAAAGGCCTGTTTATCTGATTTGTTAGGAATTATGGAACAGCTAATCCCTGTTAATACAACTGCAACATTTATTAAAAAAAAAATGGAAAGAAAAGATTGAGAAACAAAGGGTTTTTTAATGAACTTTAAGCAAATTTATCCACCTCCAAAGTCAAACTTAGCAGAGTAGTAGAATCTGTTGCTTAATTAGGTATAGCTGTCTACTGTACATTTAAAGGACAAGTCCGGGGTTGGTATGATTGATGATAAAATACAAGATAATACTACTATGAATGATGTATGATACTTTTTTCCACTATTTTTCGCCTTCTCCTTGTGAAATTATGTATTAAGATTAAGCAATTTGAGCGAAGTGATGTCATATCTCGCAAACAAAAACGAGGCTGTGCGATTGTTCGCCTCTTAATCGCTGCTAGCCTCTTTATCGTGTACTCATGCATTGAAAATGGCATGAGAACTATGAGAACAAGAAAAAGAGCCTTGCTACAATAAAGAAGCGAAAAAACAGCCGCACAGTCTCGTTTTCGTTTGTGCAATGTGACTTCGTTCAAATTGCATATTTGAATACGTAATTTCACAAGGATAAGGCGACAAATAGTGTAAAAAAGTATCATACATCATTCATAGCAGTATTATCTTGTATTTTATCATCAATCATACCAACCCCGGACTTGTCCTTTAAAACAGCTCTATCAAATTTCTGATCACATCTTTACAGAAGCTATTTTTGTTAAATATTTCTTGTTTTGACATTTTACCTTCATCAGAGCCATGTACACAAATGTTTTAGGTCTTAAGCCTCCGCCAGACATATATACCCTTTCTTGCTTCGTGCCAGATGAGAATGTGTATTCATGGCTCCGATCAAGGACAAAGTAATGGCCAGAAATGGACCTCATGATTCTCTCATGCTAATGGTGTCGGTAGAGTTGAGTTATAAAGGGCTGGTTCTATTATTTATAGTGTCAAAAATTGTGAGAGTCAGTGCTAAAAATATTGATATAGTGGGTTGAATGATAGAATGAAAGATATTTAGGGTGCTTGATGTTATTGAATTTGCAGCGGCTTCAAAGGATTTGTGAAAGTTGTTGCAAAACTGCTTGTTGTTTGAAATTCATTCAATGAAACTCCAGGACAATATTAGAAGGTGCACTTGAAAATCAATTGTTTGTACTCTTCCTAACCAATTCTTTGCTTTAGGAAATGGAAAGCTGACAAACTGTTTGTTCAAAAGTTGCAAGTAAGCCCAGATGGATCCTGTCTGCTGTCAGCAGGGAGAACAATAAAGCTTTGGAACCTTGAAACAAAGGAACTACTTCAGGTGAAATTTTCTTATTGCATTTTAAAGTTATAAGATTAGTTGCTCATATGATGTACTGTATATGTTACAGAAAAATGTGTGCCAGCATTGATCAAAAGAGCTCCACTGTTTCTCAACGGGACATTGATTTAATTGTATCTCTTCTTCTTACTGGCTCTTGCCACTGTTTTCTTCCATTCCTTTCGCTCATAATCGTTCTCAGTTAGTTCATCCACTGTTTTATTTATTGGTTTCAGGTCTTTATTCATTTGTCTGATCCATGTCTGTTTTGGTCTTCCCCGATTACCCTTCGCTTTTTTCAAATGTTCTCTGAAAGCTAATTTTGCTGGTGTTCTTTCTGGCAACCTTAACATGTGCCCAAGCCAGTTTAATCGCCGTTTCTTTATTTCGGTTGTTGTCTGATGTGATCTTTTATATATTTCTTCATTTCTTATTTTATCCATTAATTTGATGTTTAGCATCCTGCGTAGCAGTTTTCTTTGAAAGATATCAAGACTTTCTTCCAATTTCTTGGTTAAGGTCCAGATCTCGCAATTGCAAAGCAGCATTTGATATATAAATGTATTAAGCGTTCTTATTTTTAGTTTTATGGATGTCTGTCTGTTACAGAGAATTCTTTCATATTTGTTGAAGGCATCAATGGATAGTCCTTTCCTTCGTTTTATGTCTTTTTCGGTGTCTAAAATACTTCCTAGATATTTTATGGCCTTCCATTCATTGTTGCCATCTGTGCCAACACAAAATTCTTCAGTTTTTTCAGTATTGATATTTAGGTTTCTTTGTTTGACTTTCAAAGGGAGTTCTTGTTTTATAGTGTCCTTGTGTTGCTTGTCGGTGGTTATATTGCCAATATCATCAGGATACTGAAGATCAATGCTGAAGTTTTCTTTATCTTGGTTGTGATTTGCTCTGGGCTGGTCTGGTAATGTGATTGCATCTGGATTTTGCAGCATGAGTGCAACTGCTAATGTGAAAGTAAATTCTGGAGCGCTTGCGCAGTCTCCTTGTGGTGCTCCTATGTTGGTTTTGAATGGTTCCCCTCTTGCATTTCCAACTTGTACCGTGTATTGCATTTTATACAGTAATATGTAAAACATATGTAGCTCATCGTCGTCTAATATTTTGCCTAGATCTTTAATAAGTTGAGGTCTTCTGATGGTGTCAAAAGCTTTGGACATATCAAACAGGGTCACAAATATGTTGTAATCTTGACTGTTGATTGCTTTTTCGATTAACATTTTTAATGCAAAGACGTGTTCAGTTGTGCTTCACCTGCCTTGGTAGGCAGCTTGAGATAGTGGGATGATGGTCTCGAGTTTTTCAGTTGTTCTCCTGATCATGCATATGCTGAGGATTTTCCTAATTACTGATAGCTGGATGATAGGTCTTAAATTTGCACAGGATCCTTTTGGCTTTCTGGGTTTTTGAAAGGGAACGAGTATCCCTTTATGAATTTCCTCTGGTGTGTCTCCGGGTTCTGCGATGTGATTAAGTAAATATGCAATTCTTTTCGAGATTTCATTCAGTGGTCCATATTTTATCAGTTCGCTTGTTACATCATCTATGCCCGCACTCTTATTGTTTTTCATTGATTTAATGGCTCTTTGTACCTCTTCTTCTGAGAAGGGAGTTTTCATTTTGACTGGTTTGACTCTCGGTATCTCTGGTTCATCTTGTTTGTTAAAAACGTTGGTGAAGTGGTTTGTGATGATTTGTACTTGTTGCCTAGGACACGCTGTTACAGTTTTCTTTGATTCATTGTTTGCAACTTGTTTTTCTATGAGAAGATCACTTGGATGTTTTCTGTACAAAATTCTCATGGTTGCAAAGAGTCTATTGGAGTTATTTTTGCACGCCTCTATTTCGCTTATTTGCTCTTCTAAAAGTCTATTGTTTTCTTTTCGTTTCAAATCTTTTATTTGCTTTTGTACTCTGTTTCTTTCTTGTTTCAGTGTTTTTCTCTTCTCGGCATCCTTAAGGGAGTTAATATCTTTTCTCAGTTTTTGTTGTTTTTCACATAGTGTTTGGAATTCTATTGAGGTAAATTTTTCTTTAGGCCTGTCTTTTCTCAAATGTGTCTCGGCGGACGTTACGCATGCATCTTTTATGATGTTCCATTGCTCTTGTGCAAATTGTATAGCATCCAAAAATATAACATCCATGAATTCCTTGCCTAACTGGCATGAAAGATTTGTGCAATACACTTTGTTGTTCTGAATTCTACAAAACCCCTTTGATTTCTGGGGAAAAGGGAGTGGATTGAGGTCTGATTGATTGGTGAAGCATCATTGGAGCATGTGTTGGAACACACCAATATTTATCAATGGGGTTGCTCTGAAGATGCCGTAGTGGGCGAAACTAGTTAGCAGATAACTGAATAGATAAAAAAAGCGCAGAAGATCAAGTTGATGCCTGCTCTCTGTGGATGTTGTTCCTCTTCTTCATCATTCACTATATATCAATGTGATGGTAATATACGTAACAAAACTATAATTGTTTTCGGTATAAAACACAGTTTATTAGACCATACCATGATCAAAAGAGATGATGATGAGATCTTCCTCTTTCTGTATATTTAGGAAAAAATTCTCCTCGTGTTATGCTTGAACATGTTGATAGTGTTTGTTGATTTCACCTCAGACGCAAGTCTTTTCCATGTTTTGGGCCCTAGATAAGACAGGCATTTTTGTCCACTTTTGCGAAATGGAATATCCAATTTGAACTTGGATCTTTGTGTTGTTCCACCCTGGTTGAACAGAATATGTCAGCACTGTAGGCTGGGGCAGTTCCTTATAAAAATTTCATTATATTGACACAGACACATTGATCTGTCCAGTTCTTTGTGGGGAGCCAATTTATAGCCAGGAATTCTGTGACCCCAATATATACTGTACTATTTCTTTTTTTAAATTGGTTTTGACTACATCAGTTGAATCCATTATTATCATCTGGAAAATATACAATGATCATTTGTTCTTTCGTTTCTAGAAATTTACTGGTCATGTAAACCCTATCACATCACTGTTATTTGCGCCACTGCCAAAGTCAAAAAGCTTCTCTGAAGAATGCTATTTTTTATCTGTTGCTCAGGAAGATCAACTTGTTAATGCATGGTATGTCTTATTTACCCATTTCCTTTGCCTTCTCTTTCCTAGATAAAAGGTATATATGTCTTTGTTTTTAATAAATCAAGAATTAACTTGCAGAAAATATGTGTGGCAATGGATTCTCCTTGATGCTCAAGTCCCATTGGCAGCCATGTTCACAGTTGATTTATTTGGTTTTGAAGCCTGTGGGTTTTCTCCATATGTTTATCATCATGCCATCTCTCTTCTCATTTGGTTTGATCAATTTTTAAAGTTCTTGGGTTATTTTTCATTGCCACAGGCACCATGACCCATCATCAAAAGATACAAATGCAGTTTGCTGTTTCATGAATGTTAGTGATCCAGTAACTGCTGATATATTGCTAAATGATGAACAGGTGAGCGTTTTTTCAATTATCTTTTTGTCATTCTTCTATTTAAATTTAGCTAGTTAGAATGCCCACTTGAAGTTTTGCATGCCCAATGAAAAAATGGCTGGTAAGCCCAAAAGATTTCAAATGCCTGTTCAAACGAATCAATAATGTCAAGAGACATTTCTTTGGGATAAAGGTACAGCTTGCCAGAAGATTGATAAGTACTTGATGGGGATTCAGTTGATAATTTTAGCTTCATTTTTTTGGTGATTGACCAATAACGTCACCTCAAGTCTTTGTTAAATGTTCCTATATTCAAAGAGGAATTAAAGTGATAATAAAAAGTAAACAAAGCTCTGCCTTTTTTCTGTTGGTTTAATTTTTCGTGTTCAATTTTAGCAATTGAAACTTGGTGTTGCTTGTCAAGATGGCCACATAAGTATCTTCACACATTTGCTAAATGGGTATGTAAAGTTTAAACTATCAATTAAAGTTAAAGGCACTGTGTCCATATATCAATAAGTTGCATGCACAAACAGTTAAAACTGCTGACATGATGCTGACATGCATGTAACTGTGCGATAATTTGATTGGTTAAGGGCAGGCTGTTTTAGACTGATCACATGAAAATAAGAGCCTCGTTGTCAAAAGGAAAGGAAACATATTATGTCTGATAACAATCACAAAAAAGAAGAAAACAAGGACCATTGAAAATTCTAGAACACAATTTCAAAAGGTGAGATTGCTGAATCCCTGCTGACGAATTCAAAAGAACTTGTCAAAACATGCCTTTATGTTCATTAATCTATCTTCTGTCTTTGAAACAATCATTTCACTAACAAACAACGCTTTGCAAGAAAAGACTTTGCAAGAAACAACGCTCACATGAAAAAACGATGAAAGATCACATGTTTTCGAGATACCCCCCTCAAAGTCGTCTACTTACATGGACACAGTGCCTTTAATTGATTTAATTTGATTGGAGTCTAATCTTTCGAAATTCTTAAATCTTATAATCAGCTACAATTCATTAGGGATCGTCTCCAAATTATCGTATAGCTTTTATACGAATTGATACGAATTCAATCGTATACGGGATAAGGTGTTATACGATTAAATTCGTATAGCCACAAAAGCGATACGAATTGTATACGAATTGTTTGATTTCTATACGAATTATGAAACGAATTTGATACGATTTTGATACGAATTTGATACGAATTTGAAACGAATTGCGTATACGAATTTGATACGAATTGCGTATACGAATTTGATACGAATTGCGTATACGAATTTGATACGAATTGCGTATACGAATTTGATACGAATTGCGTAAAGGAATGGCGTATACAAATTTGATATGAATTGCCTATACGAATCAAGCACACGATTTTATATCAATTGCGTATATAAATTGCGTACACGTTTTTTTTTATAAGGAACTTGGATCAGCACTTAGTACTAAAAGTTTCTTAATTTCGCATGAAAATTTCGGCGTTTTAGTAGTAAAAGTTTCTTAATTAGTTTCTTATTCTTTTGGGCCTAAAATTGCGGTATTGTTCGAAGTTGAGCCTTCTTCTCGACAAAAGGCTTCCATTTTGCATTTACATTTTCATCAAGAAGAAGCCATGCACAACAAGGCAAAAATTTGCCAATTTTGCAGTTAAAAGTCAAGAAAAGACGAAGGTACCTTTGTTAGAGAGACATTAAGAATAAGAGAGACATGCAGAAATAAAGTTTTAGAGTTTCTTAACTGTTCTTGAGCCTAGTGATAGAGTTTCTTAAATTTTTGGTCATCGTAGTTTCTTACTACCAGTTTTTTATAAAAAAACGTGTATACAATTTGATGCAAACTGCGTTTATGAATTATCCATTGTATATATATCTTAAAAGCGTCTCGCGCAAGAAGGGTGCGAATGAATGACCCATTCCCTTTCTTCTTCCTTTCAACTTTCGTATAAACGAAAAAGTGAAAGATTGCAATCCATAAATTTATACGTCGTCCTTTTGTTTACGTATACGTTTACATGGAAGGGGGTCTGCCGCCCGGTTTTCAGAACTTTACTATGCGCTACCATAGGATATGATCTGGAGAGTTTTGTTGTTATGTGTAGTTGAAAAGGAATTGTCGTTTTAATAAGGCCGGTAAGATCAGCCCCTTCCCTCTCAAGGCAGTTATTAGTGTTTTCGATTTTTTTTAGTCTCCGGGTGAAACAGACTCGATCATTTCGATTTCATTGATTTGGAGCTTTCTCATCTAAGAAAGTACCGTGACTAAAACAAACAGTTGCTGTGAAATAGCTTTGCCACACATTGAACATATTTGTCCGGCGATTGCAGCGCGTTACAGGTACGGAAAGGTCAAGGGAGCCAGGTTGTTTTTGGAATCATGCCCCACAAAGATCGTCGTTTCACGTGTTTGATTTCAATTCACGTCACACCAGTTATTCAAAACTGCACCCGTTATGCCGCATTTTTAGCAGGTTTTCAACAAAAGCTTTTCCTAACTTTTCGGATGCCAGGTGTACGTATTTCTCAATATAACTGAGGTGATTTATCTTCACTCGCAAACAGACGAATCATTATTTGTAAGCATGGATTTTAGCGAGGATTTTAGTGAGAGCGATAGCGACGTAGATTGGCTTTTTGACTCAGATTCATCAGAGTGCGAAGAGTTCAACGAAGATATTCTGAATCAAGGTAAATTCTCGCTTTTTGCATACATATAATAGTAGTACTAATGTGGTACAGACATGGACACATACTTTTATCTATAGACGAAAATATTCATCAGGTGGTTCCATTACTCAGTGCAATTTTCCAAAAGTTACTTAATTTTGGAGAGAAATTTACACGAACGCTTCTAGATTCTTATTTCTTGGGTTCAAGAATCGTTTTCTTGTTTGTATATGAAACGATAACTATATCGCTTCAGATTTCTGTGTTCATTTGAGCGAAAAGCAGATAAAGTTTCACGGTTTTTTTTTCAGAAATTCTAGATAGTACTGTAGTTTTTTCTTTCGGAGCAGTTTCTTACAAAAAGTGTTATGAAAATTCACCTTGGTTCGATTTGAAAAATATAATCAATGTTTCCTTTTCGCCTTAGTTAAAAGAAGAAGGCCGGGACGCAAAGCCCTACATGACCTGCATCCAGAACTTGTTCCTTGCGTGAGATCATTCATTGAACAAAATACAGCTGAAGCACATCTCAGGCGAAGGGATTCCGTTATGTACACAAATGGTGTTTCATTGAGTGATATCCGAAGTCATGTGAAGAAAGCTCTTGGGTTGGATGTAAGCAAGGATACGATACACCGCTTAATGAAGCCACCAAGGAGAAATACCGTGAGTGGAAAACGCTTTAAAGGCCTTATTGATGCTCGCGTTCCACCGAAGCGTAACAGTAAGGAGAAAGCACTGCACAAGGATTTTCATTTTACCTCTTCGCAAGTGAATTTAGTAAATGAAATGACCTACATGTGTGAAGAAAATACGCTTGCTCTTTCGGTGGACAACAAAAACAAAGTTGAAGTTGGCATTCCTGCAACAAGTCGCCGTAGCAATATACGAACATTTTATTTGAAGGAAGATTCTCCAAATTTCCACGACCACGATTTCCCGAATCAAAATTGCAAGCTTGTTCCTGCTGGTTATCAAATTTTGAGAAACAGGCCCCGGAGAAGTCGCTCTCTGTCACCCCGGCGAAAACTCGATCTTTGACGAAGAAGATCGATGTCAGAAGGGTCAAGTTTAGCCGAGGCACAGCTTTCAAGAAATTTTGCGCTTTCCAAAGACAAGTTGAATCGCCCAAAGATCCAATGGCCTCGCTCTGGACCCCTCCTTGTTCAGCTTTACCCTTCTCGTGTGATAGAAAGCACAAACCTAATGCATGCAAATCACATGATCAATTTGATCGAAAAAGAGCGCAAACTTAAGGAAATAAAAAACGTAGTGGCAATTGCAGATGGTGGACCAGATTGGTCTGTAAAAGGTGTCACAAACTTCTTGTCTCTGGGCCTATTGTGGATGAATGCAGGGTTGGATTCTCTCGTTGTACAGTGCTATGCCCCAGGCCATTCCAGATTTAATCCAATAGAGAGGACCTGGTCATACCTGACGAGGAAAATCGTTGGAGTTACTTTGCCAGACACTGTAGATGGAAAAGTCCCAAACACCAATGACGACGAGGGGTGGCTTAATGTACTGGATAATGCGACAATAGAATGTGCAAAGTTCTGGGACAATAAGATTTATGCTGGATTTCCTATAACGGTGGAAAAGTTCTTGAGCAGTAATGAAATGGTGAAACCTTTAAAGAAGACACATAGCCTTTTGAAGGAATTTTCGAATGCTTCTTCCAAAAAGTTGAAAGAAAATGCCGAATTTGCAGTACTGCAGGCAAGATACACCTTTCTTGTCAAACATGCAACCAGAAAGGCCTACCAGTTGGAGTTTGTCAAGTGCAAAGATATCAGTTGTCAGCACTGCCAATCTCTGTCAAATGGCAAAAATGATTTTCTTGATGTAATCAGGCTGTTTGGTGGTAGTTGCCCTTCTCCGGTATTGAGCCCTGTCCATGTTGGCCATTACAAAACATTCATAGAAATGTTGCAGCAAGCTGTTTTGTCAAATCAATTTACACCTGAAATAACAAATCCAACAAATTTTGGAAGATGCCCTCATGGCTGCAAATATGCTTTCTTTTCAGAAGCCGACAGAAAAAGACATATGAAAATTATGAAACATTGAAATAAGCCCTCGTTAGATTCTCTTTCAAGAGTGCTGAAAAACTGAACAAGTGTATTTTTCTTCTTATAATTTCATTTATAATTTCAATGTGCGTAAAAACTGATATCAGCTTGGTTTTAGTGTTTGTTTACACAGGAATACACCTTTTGAATTAACGGCCTCGTTTTGGAAACTTTTCTTACATTTTTGGGGCACCTTGCTACCAGAAGTTTCTTACGTGTTGCGTGTTTCTTATATTTCTAAAGTAAATGAACGGAGATGTAGCGACATGATCTAAACATAGCACAAAAGAACGGCACGAGCCACTTTTATTTCTTTTGTTTTCATCGATCGGGTACATCAAATACAATAGGTCATCGGAAGTGTAGAGTTAATTTTGTTTTTTCTAAAGGGTTCCCAGATTAGTTAACAAGATCTCAAAACAAGTAAATAACATAATTGGCACTCAAAATAATATCCAAACAGTTGCTATAACTGAAAAGTGTGAAAACATTTTTGAGTGCGATAGGAAAATTAAAACTGCAAATTACAAAAGTTTCTTACCTTTTGTAATTTAGGTAGGGTTGTTTCTTAACCTTTAAACCCCCCCCCCCCGGGTTAAAAACTTGGAAAATTTATTCAACCATTTGCTGTTGTTTTTTTGTTGTATTGCGGTGTTTCTGCCTTTAAACTTATTAAAAACTTGAGCCTACAGTTTCTTCCAAGCGGTTTCTTATAACAAAAATACGCTTACCCGTATTTTATTTAAGAGAAACTAAGGACTTAGGCCAGGAGTGAAATTTCCTAAAATTATCAGATCTGTGCCCTCCTGAACATTTCAACAAAGAATACTGTACATGTATGATGTTTCAAATGTGAAGGAATATATCTGCAGCAGTGTTAGGGACCACATTGACGATCATCCATTTAAAAAATTAGAATCAAATCAGGAAACTTTTAGCACTAAAATGCGAACATTTTCATGTTGAATTATTAAGAAACTTTTGATCATTTCGTATTATAAAAACATGTAGAAGGCATTACGAAAAGCTCTCATATTCTGAATTACATGTATTTTTCTATAAGGAACTGCCCATAAGGAATAGACTTGCCCCAAGTCTGTTTCGTCAACTGTAATAAGTCTACTAAGCAACTCTCAGATCGCCAAAAAATGTAGAAAAGTACAGTACCGGGAAAACATAAGATAAGAAGCTATTTATTTTGATAAAGGTAATCCTTGACATAATTTTACTTTACTTTCACTTGTTTCTTGTATCATATTGCTCGTAAGGTACTTGAGTAATGTCTAAACATTGGGAAGGCTAGGCTTAAAAAACATTGTTTTGAAATGTTCACGAGGGCACATGTAGTGAATGTTATGGAGCCTCCAAGGGCATGAAACTTGGAGTACTCAAATCTGATAATTTTAAGAAACTTTCACTACTGGCCCAAATTCTTAGTTTCTTATATGAAAAAATACGTGTAATTTGTGTTCGTGATCTTCGTTGAAATATTCGTCAAAAATCAGATTTGGCTTTCTTTTAATTTCTTGATTTCTAGATATTTGGACAGTACACACATCCACCTACAATTTCGGAGGGTTTCACAGAATTGTCCTCTATTTTCATTAAGTTATAAGTAATTTGAAGCAATCGTTTTCCCATGTAGGAAAATGCTGTTTATATTAGGAGGAAAATTTAAATTAGGACCAAAGGTTTAAGGTTTTGAAATGTCCTTGATTTCCTGATGAATAAGATTTGCGGTTTTGATACATCATACTCTCCACTCGAAAGGAAACATGAGCTAAAAAGGGCGTGTCCCACGTTTTCTTGAGTAAGCTCCAGAGGCTGAGGGATGTGTGAGAAAGGCATATGAGACTTTTTAAAACAAATGGGATTTTTAGGGATTTGTTACATGATTCTAGCCTGCGTGCAGACTCTACAGTCAGTCAGGGCTTTAGTTTCTCTCAAACAGTTTCTTGCAAAGTAAATCCCTACAATACTGTATGCTAAAATAAGAGCCTGAATAAGCCGTTTTCCCCGGTTTTTCCTAGATTATGCATCTCAACAAACTGTTTGGGGTTTCAGTTTGATAAAAATTATTTTCTTTTTATACAGCGTTAAAGGTGTTCTAAAGTTTCATGAAAATAACAGATCTGTGCCGATCTGTGCGGTTTCTTATAAAAAAAATATGTGTATTTGAAGTTAGATTTCATTCAAAATCCGAAACACGTATCTTTTATAAGAAACTAAGAATTGGGGTCAGTGCTGCAAGCTTCTTAAAATTATCAGATTTTGAGTGTACTTGGAGTTTTTTACGAGTTTTTTAGAGGTTCCATAACAATCTTCACGTTTACTAGCCTGCGTGCAGACTCTACTGATTTCTTTTCAGAGAGACAGAGAGGTTTCTCCTCCAGTAGAGAAACCTCTCTGAAATGAAATCAGTAGAGTCTGCATGCAGGCTACACGTTTACATGTTCCTTCTTGAACATTTCAAAACGAAGTGTTTTGAAGCCTTTCCGATAGTCATAACATTAGTCAAGCATTTCGCGAGTAATATTATGTAGGAAACAAATGAAAATGAAGGAAAAAAGTGACAAGTATTTCCTTTATCAATATAAATAGTTTCTTAGGCTATCTTTTCCCAGTACAGGAGTTTCTTCATTTTTTTGCAATCTGAGAGTTGAGTTTGTTATGGGCCGTTTGGTATAAGAAAAGAATACATGTTTCACCCGATCCCAACCCGAAGCTCAATACCATGAGGCTAACTGATATGATGTTACGCATATGCAGTGATTGCGAAGGGTCTCCCTTGCTTGAGGGTCTCCTATGCAAATTTAGTTATCTTGCTTTCCTCAGCAGCGCAGCGCCCAGAGCTCGAAGGTGTGCTTTACAAAAAGCATGGGTAATCTGGAAACATTCATCACATGTCACAATTGCCCATGCTGCTAGGTGTAATAATGACATCAACTTCGCACTTGAACCATGCTTGATCACAACGCTTTTGTCATAACGAAAAAATGCGTCAAAACACATGTGATGTAAAACGGAGCCCTTGTTTTACACCACACGTTTTTCGCGCATTTTTTCGTTATGACAAAAGCGTTGTGATCAAGCATGGTTCAAGTGCGAAGTTGATGTCATTATTACACCTAGCAGCATGGGCAATTGTGACATGTTTTTTTTTATAATAAAGGTATCTAGGCCAAGACAGCCTCTAACATGTGATGAATGTTTCCAAATTGCCCATGCTATTTTTAAAAGGCGTCTTGGCTAAGTTTGTTTGTTGGGTTTTCGTCATAGCAAAGAGAACACGTGGGCCAAAATAGTTGATCATAATTTCCTCTGAACACGTGCTATCTACAGAAACAATATAAACACAAACAACCGCACTACCATTTAAAATCTAGCTATCATCTATTGCTATCATTCCATCTCGCTCATCATCGCATCCAGTCAAAGTAAATTTTCCCGAATTTTCCTGTTGAACGAAATCATGTCGTCTGTGTCGCCTGTGATCTATAAGAATAAGATGAAAGTCCAAGGACTAGATCCCGAAACGAAACACTGGCTGGTCGCAGTAGTCATTGATACGAAGAAGAACGGCTGCAAGGTAACATGGCCTGGCTATGCAAGAGCTTACGACTGCTGGCTGAAACTGGAAGATGTGCGAATGCCTGTCCCAAAGAGAGCCTTGCTCAACAGAAATGCAATTGCGAAAACCAACTTTCCGAAGCGGGAAGATCCAAAGAACCTCCTGCCAGGGGACAATATTTTCGATGTCACAAGAAAGAAGAAGTTTGTCGTATCCACAAATGATACATTTAAATCACAGGTAACAATACATTTATTTTGTTTTATAAGAAACGGCTTATAGGAAACAGTAGACTCAATTTTCGAAACTGAAGAAACTACCCTACCAGAAATAAACAAACAAATTTTTTAATTTGCATTAAAAGATGTTTACACAGAGTAGTGTAAAAGACAACTCTCTCTTTATAAGAAACTGAGGTCCGGGGCTGATAATTTTGGGCCAATTTTGGTACCAACAGTTTCTTATGTGTTTCTTATATTTTCTTTATAAGAAGCTAAGAATTTTATGCCAGTAGGCTGTACTGGGTACAGTGGGTGCAGTAAAAACCCATAAAAGAGAACCGGTGATTTTCTATAGCAGGTTGAAGTAGTTTATATGCATTCGTATAATGGTTCTTAAGGGTGCTTAATTGGCCAAAACTCGAGCCTGGAGGTTCTTAATTTGCAGCTTCTTTTATACCCGTTTTTACTGTGCACGTATTTTGATAAAAAAGTAAGAATTTTGGCCAATACTGACAATTTCTAAAAAATTGCGGATTTTTAGTTCAGTATACTCGGAGTCTCTTACGAGTTTCATAGAGGTTCCATAACAATCTTCATGTTCCCTCGTGAACCTTTTACCCATCTTATGCCCAACAGATCCCACGCATAGTTATTGTAGGTAGAGCTTTAACAATTTCTTAATTGCATTGCAGGTAACGACCACAGCTGGCGATAGCGTCATGTACGAGTATATAAAGGAACATGATGCCCATGATGCCGAGGAAGAGATGAGCAAACACAATGACGATCCAATCGCAGACGAAACTGCCACTGTGAACGATGTAGAACCAGACGCCGTGGCAGATAAATCATTGACAGGCCTTGAAGCCTTAAATTTAGTCTTCACGGCAAACAAGGAAAAGGATCAAAATCAAGAGGAAGCAAGGGAGGAGCGCATACCAATGCAGCAAGAAGCGATTGCGACTCCAGAACGGGCGGACGGTTTCACAGAAATTCTCGACCAACTGAAAATACTAAAGTCTATGTACTTAATGAGGCAGATTTGCTAAATTTCGTTCATATTTTGAATTCTTTTGCTGTGGAAAACGAAAAAAGCACAGATGAGACCACTACCGCGGCCACAACAGCAAGCGAAAATTATAGTAATGATGATGATGCCCCAAGCGAGGCGGTAGGCATCGAAATGCCTGTTCCTCAGCCCGTCCAATTTTCAACTCCAGCACCAGGCTCCTCCCAACATCAAGAAGCACGAAGGCGACCGAACATGTGTGCTAGATATATAAAGTCGGAGTTGTCCAGATTATATTCCGAAGAAGAACTGGCAGAGGGGCGAGTACAAGGTGGAAAAAGAAAATACAAAGAAGGCATACAAGAAAGGGGCACTTTGTCACCAGGACGCATAAACTCCATTTTAAATCAGGCAAGAAAGAAATTTAAAGATGAATATGAACTAATATCGTCAAATATTAATGAAGTGATAAACTCGAAGTGTCGGCAAACAAAAATGAAGTCCAGAAAGAATTTACACGTGTAACGTTATTTCTATTCCTTTTACTCAAGTGCACGTATTTATTTTATTAGAAACTGCTTGTAGAAACTCTTATATTTCTTATATTTTGTATAGTTTCTTATGTTTTGGGGCAGTTTGCTACCAAATTGTTCTTAACCTTTAACGGTCTAAAAGTTTACTTTATTCGAAGTAGCTGTTAAAGGCGTATTTCCACTCAGTAAACTTTTCTGAGGGGACGAAATTTTAGGCAATAAGATATTTTTCATGCTCGTAAATGATAGATTTCCAGTCCGTTCGGAAGATTCGACTAAATTGAAAATAAATCGCACTCAGACCAATGTCAAACATTTGTTATTGTCGAACAATTCTGCGTGACAAGGAGAAATTACAAAAGTGTCTCAGGTTTTTAATTACAAGCGGCTTCTTATGAAAATATGAGTGTAAAAATTTTGGACTTTCCCAGTATATCTTACCGTTTTGTTTGTAATTGCAGTAGCACAGTTAACAGTTATTGCCTATTGCTTTGTATATATTTCAGAGGAAAAATTGCTCCTTCAGCCTGACTCTTTTTCAACGCAACGATCCTTCCACTCTTCTGTGCACTTTTTTTGTAAGAAAATGTTTTCCGGGATGGCACCAACCAAGTTCCTTGCATGTCATGTTTAGGTGTGAGGTGGTGCAATATCTGCAATACACGTGTTTTTATAAGGAACTATCAATTTGGCGTAGTAGAGGAAGTTTCTTAAAATTTTCTCGAAAAATGTCTGATTTCCATAGCCTGTTTCAGGCTAGATTTTCAGTTCTCAGAGCTGTTCCATAACATTCAGATACGTAGGAACCGGGGGGGGGGGGGCACTGGGGGCACGTGTCCCCCAAGATTTTGCAACAAACAAAGAAGTGCCCTTTTTATTTTCAGGAAGTGCCCTTTTAGGGTAATGAAAAAGGTGCCCTTGAAGTGTCGTGCCCCTCCAAGTTTGAGATGCTTCCTACGTCCCTGATAACATTCTTCATGTTTACTATACATGTGCCCTCATGAACTTCAATGTTTAGACATTGCTCAAGGACCTCGAGTCCATGACCTCAAGTCCATTCCGAGTATAAATACCGACTCAATTTAAATAGAAAATGTCCATTCTCACAGAGCTCCCGTGTTCATAACGATACTTTGATTCTTGGATGAAATTGAATCGCTTCGTTTTTTATCAATCATTATTGATACGCTCTAGTTCGATAAATCAGGAACTTTTCTATTGGAGTTTCACCGTACCGGGATTCAATTTTGACCAAAGCAGTACTTTTGTATCAACACTGCATCGCAAAATTTTTCAAAGAGACTATGAACTTTGAACCCGTGGTGAGCTGCGTGCGAATTGTATACAACCCGAATTGTATAGGGATTTGTTATACGATTTGTATACGAATTGTATACGAATTTGTTATGCGAATTGTATACGATTCATATACGAATTCTATACGAATCATATACGAATCATATACGAATTGTATACGAATTTATACGAATCACATACGAATTTTAGCTGCTATGCTACACTTGTAGATGTATATACTGCTCTCTTTCAACATTTTATTTTTATTTGATTCTTATTGCAGATTAAAATGAGATTGATTTTTTATTTCATAGGAGGTTGACAAAGCCTATCAATTCATCGCTTAGCTCACAGTTTGTGACGTCTGGAAGTGAGGTAAGTGTTCTATTTTTGTTGCAGTCTCATAATTTATGCTAAAAAGGTTGAAAATTTAAAAGTTTGTTTTTTATTGATTTTGTAAAAATATCATTAATACCAAGTAAGAGTCTCATGCTACCTTTTATCCTTTCTTGAATAATGCTGGTATTTATTTTCAGAATAATTCATCTTCCACAATGAGAATTTTTGCACTGAAGTTGATGCAGGATGATACATTACTTGTTGTGTATGGATCACCAATCAACCCAACTTTTGAAAAAATCGTAAGTACATTGAAAACTATCAATTTTATTTCGAACAAACAAGTTTCTAAAAAATTGAAATGACCAAAATTGTAAGTGTCAGAACATTTTGATTAATGAATTTCCAAGACATTAAATCTAACACGTTTTATCTAGATAACTAATGCCAGTTTTTGGAATAGTTTATCCTACAATTTATTTTTTAATGTGGCAGATGGCATGACATACACTGAGAAAATAAAATTAGAATTTCTTTCCAGTTTTGGGTTTCAAAGTGAGCATAAGATAGCAACAAACCATGGTCCAGAGATGTGAGAAATACCTAAATTTAACACAGTTTTATCCTAAACCATATCAAAATTGACTTGTAAACTTGTTTATCTAAATAATTGGAAAATCTTTGTTAACTTCTGGAATTTGATATAAGTGGGGGGCGGGCTTAATAGAGAGGGGCTGATTTGAAATTGTCGCTCAGAGGTGAGGGGCTTAATAGAGAGGGGGCTAAATGAGCTTTTACTGTATGGGGTAGAATCACAAATTAACAAAGATGAGCCAACGGCATCACAGGGACATTTCATGTACTTGTAATGGTCCAACAGGATCATGTGCGGCAGTGCAGTAGCTATGTAGTTTGGCAAAGGATTTCAATTGAAATCATAACCTCACAGCCAGAGGTGGAAAAAATGCGCAAAGCCGCGAAGCAGCTTCGCAGGAAGCTTTTTTGGCTGGAAGGAAGAAAAAGGGCGAAAGATAGAAAGCGGAATAGAAGGAAGGGAAAGAAGAGAAACGAGAAAGGGAGGAAAGAAGAAATGAAAGGGAAGAAAGAAAAACAGAAAGGGAAGAGTGAAGGATGGAGAGAAGGGGGGTGTTTAAGAGAAAGCAACAACTGAAATTTAGATAGAAAAGGAAGGAATAAAGTCAGGAAAGAAAGTTAGATAGAAAAGGAAAGAATAAAGTCAGGAAAGAAGAAAAAAGAAAACGGTGTTTGAATTATGCTCTGTTCATTTACAGTTGTGTGGTCCAAGGAAGCTATTAATAGTAATTCTAGACTACTCCAACTGACACTAAACAAGCCTACGAAACTGAAATGTGTGTTGCTCAATAGTTAAACTGAAATCCGGGATGGATAGAATTGATAAACAATGAAAGGAAGAATTTTAGTTTGACTTTGCTTCGAAGGAAGGCAACTATTTTTTCCACCATTGCTCACAGCAGTGATATATTGTTCGATTTTCGTTTAATGTTTCGTTCCTCAAATCTGCTCACCAGATATTTTGATAAAGTGGTACCTTTTCTTCTCTTGTTATTTATCCACGGTCAGTTGCATTCATTTCACCCCTCTCATCTTCTCTTTTTTATCTCTCTTCCCCCCATGTCATTTTCCTCTTCCTTCTTATTTCCACATGACAATATTTTAACTCATTATCGGTCCTCACCTACTAGAGAAGTTTTACTTTGGGTTTTTCCAACTGAAATGGAAGGATATTTATCCCTGATTGTTAGTCTAAAGAGTCCGAGAGAAGTCAGTTTTTAGTGGTGTAAGTCATTTTTTTTATTGCTTTTGTTATTAACACCTGTTTGTGTTTTCTAGAAATTATCAACGATGGTAAATGGATCAAAACTGAAAAGAGAAACATCAAAAGGTCTGATGAGTGAGATTAATGAAACAGGAAATTCCAAGATAAAGCCTCAGAAAATTGTGGATAAATCTGTGGTCATTGATTCACATGCTGCACTACAGTTATCAAGCGCTGATAACAGAGAACTGGCTACCTCTGATGGTGGAAAAACTGTGGATAAAAACCGGGAAGAGGTATTGATTGGAGATTCATTGATTTTAATGGCCTCCTGCTTGCAAAGATCTTTGAAGACAACTAAGTAATATTTTCAAGTTGTACCGGGTGCGCCAAAATAAACTATGCACGTTTGGCAGGCCACAATAAATCGTATATTGGACCGATTTTGAAGATTTATGAATTAATTGTTAGCAGAAAGACGGAATTAGAAACTGTAATTTTTTGCAAATTTTTCTTGTTAAGTTTTTATAGCCAGAAGCGAGTTTCCTAAAATTTTAGTTCTCGAAAACACTGAAAACGATAAAAAAAACATCGATCAATTTGTCTAAAGGATCGACATGAATGGACAAAGAGAGAATTTGTTCATGTTTATTTGCGATGTAAAAATCGACCAATTGCAATCTGCTGTACTTGTTGAGGATACCGAGGACTGCCCCTTTTGTCTGAGCCTTTTGTTATGCTGGTAAAGTTCTAAGCAGATCAACAGCTGGGATACCTATTTCCATGCGCGAGAATCTCTTTGTCTTTATTTCTTTGCTAATCCTTGTTTGGGTTGTGGTTCGATTCTCCACCCACATTCTTTCCACAAACCAAACATGCTTTCTGCGCATGATCACAGGTTTCCTTTTTGGGGGATAACCGCTGCTTGGAACTTTGATGATTCATATCCCCAACAAGTACCAGAGTTCGTACTAAACCCCCAAATCACCCTGAAAACGTTTTCTCTTTGTTCATTCATGTTGAATCTTTTAAAATTTGATCGACGTTTTTTGATAGTTTTAAATGTTTTCGAAAACGAAGATTTTAAGAAACTCGCTTCTAGCTCTAAAAACTGAAAACGGAAAAATGTGCAAGAAATGCTAGAATCTAATTCAGGATTTCTGCTAAAGATTAAGTCATAAATCTTGAAAATTGGTCCAGTGTACGATTTGTTGTGGCCTGGCAAACGTGCATAGTTCATTTTGGTGCTCCCGGTATTTATCGAAAGACTTCTAAGGCTGTTGTAAGCATTATGAAAACGTTCTGTGTAGTTAAATGATCATAGTGCCGAATAACCCACCAGAATGTATCCGAGTTTACTGAAGTATGGTAACAAATATGATGCACGAATTAAAGGCTTTGTGCCCTAAATTGCAAAGTTTGTCTTGAGTATATTGCTTAAGTTTTTAGGCCTACAATTTAGAGAACTGGGCCGGGTTGTCCAAACCATGATATAGTGCTAATCTTATATTAAAAGCATAATACTGTAGTCATTTACATAGTCCTACTCCAGTATTAGCCTAATACCAGTTTTGAACAACCGGGCCACTGTGATCCAGATTTCCGTTTTAGTGTAATTAATGCCAAAAAATGAAAATTTCAGAATTGTACAAAACTGATTTTTCTATATTTAACCGTAGCCTGAGGTATATCAAGACGCAAAAAATTTTCAAATCGGACAATTTAGTGCTGAGAAAATATCATTTCAAGTTCGGCCTAAAAAGTGTACTGCAGGCTTCTTTTGTAGCACAGCAAGGCCACAAAATAGCACTAAGTTTCAAATTCAAATTTCTTGGCTTGCACTCACTCGATTTTCATGATCTTTGTTTTGTTTGACAGATTGAACCCTGCAGAATATGTAGTGAAAAAAGCGATTGAAAATTTCATCTTGGGATGTGCAAATTTTTCAAATCCATAATGGTAGCTAATCGCTCATAAAAACTAAAACTGAATCACGAAACGCTCCTTCAACATTGAAAACAAAAAATATATGTTTCAGAACTCTCGTAAAGCCTATTGCAGAATCACGTTTAACCTATTGGGAACATTTTTGCAAACGGGCTAAGTAGAATAAGCTCTCAACTAATTTTGGCGAATTTTTCACGAAGGCCAGTGAAGAGGAAGCCTTTTTTAGCAAATTCTGTCTGTATTTGCCACTGTACTATAGACTGAACTAGATGTTCAATGAAACAAATATTTCCCTCTTATAGTCAAAAGGAGGTTAGAGATCAACTCCCTAATCATATTAGGTATCTATTTGAGTGTTTGTTCTGTTTTCCGATGTAACTAGGCGCATGTTTCACCTTGGGATATAACAAATCATTGTAGAGTTGGCTGCATGTTTTCAAAACCCCTAAAAATTAGTTAATTATGTAAAAATACTTCATACTACTATTGCTAAAAGCATGTATTTGAAATTGTGGAGATATGATGAAATATTGCCTTTGCTAATAGGTTTTCGTCATAAAAATGCAATTTTTTACTATGAAAAGGTGCAAAACTGGTCTTCGTGAAAAATTCGCCAAAATTATTTGAGAGCATATTCTACTAAGCCGTTTTGCAAACGTGTTGCCAATAGCTTAAACTTGATTTTACAATAGACTTTCCGAGAATTCTGAAACATATATTTTTTGTTTTTAATGTTGAAGAAGCGCTTTGTGATTCCGTTTTAATTTTTTTAACGTTTAGTTACCACTATGAATTCGCAAAATTTCAGCATCCCAAGATAAAATTTTCAATCCACCTTTTCACTACATACTCTGCAAGGTTTAATCTGTTGAACAAAACAAAGATCATGAAAATCGGTTGAGTGCAAGCCAAGAAATTTGAATTTGAAACTTAGTGCTATTTTGTGGTCTTGCTGTGCTTAGAAAGAAGCCTGAAGTACACTTTTTAGGCCTAACTTGAAATAATGTTTTCTCAGCACTAGATTGTCCGATTTGAAAATTTTTTGGGTTTTTACATTCCTCAGGCTACGGTGAACAATAGAAAAATCAGTTTGGTACAATTCCGATACTTTCATTTTTCACATTAATTACATGCCCTGGAACACTGTGCGGGCCCTGATATGCAAATAGCGAAATTTTTTTTAAACTATAGTCTGTGTCAGATTAGATGTCACACGAAGCTGTCCGTGAATAAATGCAATTGAAGAGTTGTGCACAAGTAATTTTGTGGTATTTTTTTATACACTCCACTTTAAAATTTACAATACGTATTACTTATTGCACTTCTTACAAACTACTATACCCTACTACCAGAACAATACCATTTAAAGCGAAAAACTGTGTCTACCTCATGGCAACATAAAACAGAAAATACGAGCATAACACTACACGTAACTGCTACAAGAAAAGAAAGAAACATTAATACTTAAAAGAGAACTTTGGTGGCTGTTTGACTTTGTAAGTTTTAAATTCCTAATCAAACCGACCAGTTTTATGGATAAAGCAAAGAGTTAACAGAAGAATATCTTGATTGAGACCATCCGGAAAAGCTTTATCACCGTCCAATAAAATCTGCATTAAAAACTTGTTTGAAAGATTGGTATGTCCAAATGGTTGTAATAAAGCAGAAACTCCAGCGAGAAGATCTCTACGTGGTACTTCAAAACAAGGGCAGAGCAACAAGCAAGAAGTGCTCCGTATCCTCAATGCCATCGTTGGTAGGGCACATTGGGTTTATGGATATGGGTTAATTCTGCGCTATTGCAAGTGTCACGTGACTGACATCTGATTTGAGACAGATGCAAGTTAACTTTGAAACAACATATAGTTGATTAACAAAATGATAAAATTACAAACTAGTGTCGAAATTTTAAGCAACAAGACTCACAAGTAAAATTCTGCTCTCTTTTATGAAATGTTTACTCAATTTTCATGTTTAGAAACATTTAATGTGCACTTTATTACATTTATATCTTTTTTAACTGCAGCTTTCTCTTGGTGAGCGGCTGAATGCTGACGTGGCCCCACAGGCTGTAACTAAACAGAATAACCCAAGGCTTTCAAAATCAAGGTTTGTCAGGACTTCTTCCTTTCCTTGATTTTACGGTAGTGTGTTTACTTTTGTTTTGAAAAGGAAGCTTTCGGGTAAGGAAATTTAAAAACGCTTGGACATTTTCTCATAATTTTTCTCCTATTTCAATGGTAATGCATTGTGTTACAGAAGTACCGGGTGTCCCAATACCCAAGTACTCCCGTTTGAAAATCACCAAAATTTGATTACACAGCCGATCTTCGATTTTCTTTTTTTGTTAAGTAGATCAAGGACCAAATTATTTTCCCAGATATAGTTATCCTTGTAATTGGTTTCAAAAGTAACGAATTTAGCTCTTTTTACGGCTACCTGCTTTTGAATCATACTGCAAAAAAGCATTGATGATTGCCAGATCAATTTCTTTGTGCATGTAAAGCATCCAGTTTGGTCATAAATTACAGAAAAAAGTGGGCACTATCACTGGAGACTGCAATAATGATAAAAAATCTGAAAATGTTGAGTCTTACGCAAGATTGAGTAAAATGCTTCAAACCATAGCTCAAGTTAGGTTTTTCAACGTATAATTTCTCTACCTTGCTGTATCAAAACAAACATTTATCATGTATGAATATTTTTTCGTCTTTTTTGACAAAACAACTCAAAAAAACTTTTTATCAAAGGTTTCATATAATCAATTTTTGGTGATTTTTCAAACAGGAGTACTTGGGTATTGGGACACCCGGTTGTTGTAGATTTTTAGTTCAGATGGATAACTGTTAGCGTTTCTTTCGTGCTCATTAATTCTCTGTTTCTTTCACAAATCTTTAGCCAGATCAAACTGTTATTGATGATTATTTAGCAAATTTGATGCTGTGTTAAATAATGTAACGTTTGCTGTCTTATAATCTTGCTTTCTTATATTTGCAGGAGAAAGCGAGAAAGACAACAAGTCAACGCATCTTCAGTGACACAAATGCTGACACAAGGACTTCACAGTGGCGATGATAAATTGATTGATAACGTTTTGTACAGTTCCAATAAAGAAGCAGTTATTATGCCGACCATTAAACGATTACCTAAGGCATCTGTGCTGACGTTGATCAATAAGGTGAGTTTAGAATTGGCATGTTGTGAAAACCGGACCCTAAGTCCCTAGGACCCCTGAGACCCCTAGGACCTTCAAGTACTAGAAATGAAAAGGACCTTTAACAGCAGAGCGTCGTATTGAGGAAGTTGTGTATCATTGACTTCCCTTCTTCCATCCCATGAACTTCCACTCTTTCAAACCAATAGCAGGAATCATGCAGAGATTTTATACAATGAAGAAGTACTATTTTGATTATCTCCTATTGTGTTATTTTAATGACTTTCTGTATGAATAAAGGCATCCTGGCGTTGATTTCAACGGACGGAAGTTCGTAGGATGAAAAATGGAAAGCTCATACAACACGCAGTCTCTTGTTTGACAGCTTGATGACTTTGTTAATCTTAAATGGCCGCAGGGTTTTTGTGAAATTCCATGCTCCCTATGGCATTGTTGTGTAGTTGCGTGTGATTGTGTGTAGATTGTAGTTGTAGTTTAGATACATTGTAAATATTATGAGCATGTAAAAAATGCAACTCAAATTTTTCCGGTTAATTTATTTGTTGTTTGAATTGTTTCATAAGCACACTAATGCAATCTTAATTCTTATTCAAAGGTCGTCCAAAGAATACAAAGGAATCCAGCCAGGTAACTTCAGAAATTTATTCGAATCTTTGGTGATTTTTTATGTTTTTTGCACGCACTTTCTGACTCGTGGCAGATTTGACAATAGCGTATATATGAGTTGTACTGGAATTTCTGTAGGCTCCACCTGCTCCTTCAGGAATAGCTGTGTGCGACGATGGATTCCTGATTGCTGGCAGATTGAAGAGCACACGTAATCCATCATCTTCTTAAAATTTTTAGGTATCATATCAGATGGCCATATATATATATATATCAGCGTAGTTGTAATGATCTTCTGCAAGGTTGTTCGGTTTGGTTACCATATGTAAAAGCTGTCTCACATTAAATTTCCTGCGAATTGCCCACCCGCCGCGAAATTGCCCGCGAATAACAACAAATATAACTGTTTTGCATAAATAAATTTGTATTATCGCAAATCTTACCTGCCATCTTATTAGAGACTGACTGTTTGTTATCTATATCTTATCTCCTTATAGGGGATATGTGCTGACAATTTGGATCAAAGTGATAATGACCGTCCACATGACATATCTTATGTCAGTAAGTATTCAGCTAATCTATTCCACCAAGCTATGGAAAATCTTCATTGTATTCGAAGATAACTTGATTGTCAAGCTGAAGGTAAAAAATAGGAACTGAATAGATAGAGTTAAGTTTTACTGTGTAACCCTAGTTGGTGACATCTGTTTTAAACAAGGCAAAAACATCGTTCCACAAAAAATTTATTATTGCTGTAAAATCTCTCTGCAGCAAGTTTAATGGTGATTTAGATCCCCCTGCATTAAAACATAGTCATAAGAAAACAGTTTTCCTATGGCTGTACTTGAAAGTTTAGTCACCGTGCCCTCCTTTGAAAGTTATGTACCTCGTAGAAGCGAGTCTTTAGTCCCTTCGTTGTTTACCGTAAATACCGTTTTCTTAAATATCTAAATGTTTCTGAACAAGCTTTCTTGAAAAGGGCGTTTCCCTCATTCTCCGAGAGTCTGAAGGGCGTGGCCGCGTAAGTTTTTTTGGGGCTTCGCCCCAAACCTTCCCTTAGACCCCGTTCCTATGAATCACTCCAAGGCCCGGGCTGGCTCTCGATGGCCCTGCGTTTAGGCGCGTTTCTTTCATTTGATTTTATCGTTAGATTTCTATCCTGTTTTCATTTTCCCGTAGATACCAAACCTCATGAGCAGTTTAAGTGGATTGTACCAAAGCTTAGAATCACGAACAAAAGTCTATCCAAAATTAAGCAAACTACACGGAAGACTGGATCTTCTTATCACACACGTAAGTGTTGCGAAACTGTTGATGTTTTTCTCTCAGAGAAAAAATCCCAATCGAAAATGAAAATTTCCTTTTAGGCCCCGTTTACACGAGATCGGATCCAGACTGGATCGGATCCATTTGGATCCGATCAATTTTTCGAAGAGGCATTTACACGGGATCGAATCCAGGACTGTTTGTGTTTACACGAGATCGGACCTAATGAAGAACGACAGAAGCAAGTGAGCAATCTTCGTTTTGGCGCCAATTTTAAGGGTTACCATTTTTGAGCATAAAACCGATAGACTGGGAAACCTCTCCAACGATCCAGCAACCAGAGCAGCCCCCGTCCCCACGCCCGACCCCGCCAAATCGACAACGGAGATCCCAAAAACAGATCTCCGTCGCCGATCCAGCAGCAATCAAGCATAGAAACCGCGGGCCGCGGCTAGCCACCCGACCGCAAGAGAAGCCCCCCAGCCTATCATATATTCTGCTTGAACACATTAATGGAGGGTACCTGTTTAGTCTCAGCTGAGAGGCTGTTCCACAGTTTTGCACCTCGATATGAGAAACATTTCTGCCCATTTGCGGATGTTTTCTTTGGTAATCTCAAATCTGTTTTCGTATTTCGAAGGCTGCGAGAGCTGCAGGCGGAGTTTCTTGTGAAAAGATCGCTCATGTACTGTGGAGCAAGCCCATTAATAGACTTGTAGACCATCAGTCTAGAATCCTGGTCGATAAGCTCGCGAACGGTTTTCCAACCAAGACTCCCGATGAGTGGCCCATAATGATAATAATAATAATAATAATAATAATATTTATACAGGGTAACCTCTTCAACACACCAAGTGCTGTTATCAACGAGGGCCCTCTATCTAGAACTACGAAATATTACCATAACATTTTACAACAAAAAAAATACAGTAATTAGGTTAAAATAGGTAATTAGGTTAAAATAATTATGTTTTAGTCTCAGAAACCTTTTGTAGTTAAGTAGCTTCTGAAACTTACTTTTTCCTTTCACGCAATGTTAAGCTATCTCCACATGTCTACGAATTTTTCCTCTACTTTTAGGTATCACAGAGAAAACAAGCGACGGTAGATATTGCAGATGTAAATGAGCCACTATTATCGATTGAAGATCAAGGTGTGTAATTCTAATTCAGAAGTTCAGCAATTGATGTTTTATTGTTGGAGTTTCTTCCCTTGGAGTCGTTGTTCTCGTCTGTTAGTCAATTTGATAGTTACTTTGATTAAAGGCAATGTGTCCCCTTCGATGAATGAAAATAAAATCGATAAAGATCTCTATCGTATATTCCAGAAGTTGGTGTTAATTCGCTTTATCCAAAGAAATCAGGGTTATAGAGACTCAGCGATGCATGAATTTAACTGCAGCGTAAATAAGGTAAATAAAGCAGTAACCAAGGTCAGAACAATAGGGGACAGATTGCTTTTAACTGTTTGCTGCTTTTGTTGATTATCGTTACATTTTAGATCATATTGTGCTGAAAAATAAAAATAAAACATGTTTTAGTCTTTTTGCATAATTTTATTTTCGCAGAAGAGAGCGAAGATGAAAATTTTGATGAAGATGATGGAATGTTTCAAGAGGATGAGGAAAGCTCACCTGCTTTGGATCAAGATGACAATAGTGATGATGATGATAATGATGATGAAAATTCGGTGAGCTTATTTAAAGATGTCTCATGTTCAGTGCACGTTGTAGATAAGGAATCTTCCTTTGAAGTACCACGAAGAAATCTTCTCGCTGGAGTGTTAGCTCTATTACAACCAAATGGATATATCAATGATTCAACGAGGCTTTGATGCACGTTTTATTGTATGGTGATAAGAACCTTTCTAATGACCTCAATAAAAGCATACTTCTCTTAACCTTAAATTTCATCCACCAAACTGGTCGACTTGATTAGCAAATCTCAAGCTACGCTACAAGTTCCACATCCACCATAGCCAATTTTTTTAGCTTCAATGAAAATAAGAGTAATTTTGTAAGTAGAGTAATTAGTTAGAGTAACTTTGTAAGTAGTGTAACTAGTTTTTTTCATCGTTTGTAGTTTAGTTGTATGTAGCTTAATGTTGCGTATCTTTATGTTTTGGCCATGGGGTAGTCATTGTCTTTCGCTCCCCTTGGTATCGTCCCTGTGGTGGTGTATAGTAATTAGCTAAGTAAAGTAGAAAGTAAGATTTATTGTAAATATTTGAAATGAATGGAAAAAAAGATAAGGAATCATTTGTAGTTCAGTGAACTCCATCAAAATGAACCACCTCGTGGAAGAACCTTTTTGGTAAAACTTTTTCTGAAGTTTGTAAAGAATACATTGCAAATACAAAACAGATAAATAGGCTGCATTAAAAGCATTCTGTGTCTGTGAGCAAATGGTTGGACAAAATGTGCCTGTAATCAAAAGACTCTAAGAACAGTGAAGGTGCCAGCAACTAACGTGTAATAATTTTGTGCCTGCCACACATTAATGGGACCCGGAGATATAATATAATGCAAGATGATCAAACTTGTGATCTATAGGGTGTCTACTACGTAGTACATATAACTATTTGAAATAAAATAATTGTACCTTGAACAGAGATGATGAAACACGACGTTTCGAGCTTAGCCCGTTATCAATGCTTGACTTGATAACGGGCTAAGCTCGAAACATCGTGTTTCATCATCTCTGTTCAAGGTACAATTATTTTATTTTAAATAGTTATATTACAATAGCAACATTGTACGACACGCACACAAAAAGATTGTTTCTACGTAGTACAGGTCGTCTTAATTGCACGAACCGGAACTCTTTGACTTCAGGGTTTAGAATCCAGTCGCTTTACTAGACTAGGGTAAAAATAGATGCTTCTCAAAATAGGACTTTGCTTCATGAGTAAAAACAATCTGTCAATTTTGCAAGACTTTTAAATATTTTTCAAAGGATTTTTTGAGAATTTGGGGGAGATTTCTGCGATTTTCTGAGATTTTCGATGATTTTTAGGATTTTTATCTTATTTCTGAGATTTTATGAAGATTTTTTCAGATTTTCAAGATTTTTTTCATATCCTTAGGATTTTGAAGACTTTCATGATTTTTCACGAAAATGTACGAGATTTTTGAGTGAGTTGAATACTAAATATCATTATATCATAGGATGGCTCTGATGATTCTGATGAAGAAAGTGACAATGAACACTTGGCGGCAGAAAAAGACAAAATCTCGGACAATGATTCAGATGAATATTAGTACTGAGGCACAGGTGAAATTAATTTCTAATTTTGGAGTAAGCCTTATTGCGTCATTGGGGAATGGAAAAACTTCTTACTGTTTTACAGTAGGGTGTAGCTGTGAAGGCCTGGCCAAGCGGGAAAATATTATGAGTCAAAAGGTAAAGACAGATAACAATTAATTTTACCTGCCATTGAATTATTTCACATTACTCTCGTGTCTTTTCTTTATCAGTTCAACTGCCATTTGTATTCGTTTAGGCCCACGATGTTCCTCTGTTGTGTCATACAACAGCAACAGCACAACATCATCGTAGGCCTAAACGAATGCATTTGGCAGTTACACTGATAGAGAGAAGACACAAGAGCAATGTGACAAAATTAACTGGCAGGTAAGATTAATTGTTATCAAATTTAGAGCTATTGCTGAACTATTTTCAGTCATATGTAATCAATGTTTGCTCGACGTTTGCTCGTTTGGCCAGGCCGTAAGAAATGAGAATGTCCATGCAAGCCTAAACCCGAATCTAAACCCTTTGAAAGGAAAAACAGATCCCAGATTTGATGGTAAAGCAGTACAAACAAGGGCACATTTTGTGACACAAAGGATTAAGTTTGATAAATACAAAGTGATTTTACAGCGTCAAGGACAGACGTCACACCTTCTGTTCAGGAAATTTATTCTTCAGAAAGGCAAATCGCATTGTCTTTGCAGAAACACGAATCCTTTGTTTCATAAACATCTTCCAAGAAAGAAATCTTTTGTTACCTTTTCGATACAATATGTTTGTTTTCTCGAACAAACTGTGTTAATGAATCATACCTGTATCTTTGTTCTTGTTGTTTTTGCCTGCAATTTATGCTCAAATCCTCAGATCAACTACCAAATTCAAGTCTGTAACTGTAACGGCCTAAATATTTCTGTGTTCTGTAAAAGCGAGCAGGAAATTTACGAAACCGCAAACGAGGACAGCGTCGCTTTTACAGAACACAGAAATATTTAGCCTGTTACAGTTACAAACTTGAATTTGGTAGTTGATTTGAGGATTTGAGCGTAAATTGCAGGCGAAAACAACAAGAATAAAGACACAGGTATGATTTATTAACACAGTTTGTTCGAGAAAACAAACATATTGTTTCCTCGAACCCATGGTTATACTGGGTCAATTAAAAAAGTAAAACTTTCTAATCCTCGCCTAAGTTTTGCAGCTCTGAAAATGTTTCTCATGCTTTCGTCTCAAGGCTCAGATTTATTCAAGAGATATCGCAAATTCTATATATGCCTTGTGCTTGAGGGGATTTCAAGGTATTTCAGCCTGTTAAGGGCAGCCTGCTTTGGATACTTACTGTAGGGTCGATTATGAAATTGAATTTTGAACCTGTGCAACCACCCACCCAGTATTTATCTCAAAGTGAAATGCAGTGGCTAGATGCAAGAGGATCTTATTTGACGCCAATGGTATTTGATCTCCTTTATTTTGACAAGTGACTCTTTTTTAGATGATTCAATAATCGAGAAGCAGGCTTGCGTTGGATTGTAAATTAGGCCTTTTGTAAGCAGAAAAGAATATTATAATCTGAGCTTTTTAGGGTTTTAAACGAAGAGAGATGGAGAGTTTCGAGTAATCCACTTATAACTTTTCATTTGAATATTTTCTGTAACGAAACTTGCTGTTTTTTATTCACGATTGCCTTGCACAATTTATTCGTATGGGATCGCGTGAGATCAAGATATTGAAATATAGGAATGCTCGCTTTTTCCTCTTTAAGGATCTAAGACAGGATTTGCTAAGTTCGTTTTGGTTTTGAAATACCACTGCATACAAAAACGCACAAAGAGTCTGAATGTGGCGATATTTTTATACATGACATATAGGGTGTCCCAAAAAAATTTGCCCTGTTTGCCTAAAGATTGCGACAAAACGGCAAAAGCAAACGGCAAACGGCAAACTTGTCGTCTAACTGAAGCGATATCAACAGCAACAATAACGAAAGTTAGAGGGACTTATGTAATGAGTCTAGACTATCTCGTGAGTCTACAAAGGGATCTGAATCACGCAATACTTTTGAACATTTTTATACGGGAGGTTCGATTGAGTGGCGTTATTCGAAAATTCTACAAAAGAGGATCAAAAGATTGTTCGACTCAGATTCTTTTATAGATTAGCTGAAAGGTCTATTCTTGCGGCCTACCTTACAACGCCCATAAATTTTCGCCTTCTTTTTCGGATCTATAATAGTTTAGGCACGTGGTGAGTCAATGAAAAGAAGCTCTTAACAGATTTCAAATGATACCTTAAGATCTGCAAGCTAACTTTAAAATTCTTTCATGATTCTCAGTCAGAACTAAGCTAATGAAATAGGATTTACTTTTCATTGAAATGATACTGAGGACAATCGCAATGTTTTGGTGGATATATTTTCTAAGAATGGATTTTTTCATTTTAATCCTATCCAATTGTATATTATGTTCTCTTTGTCTGAATAAGTCAAAGAACTTTTGGGGCTTGCAATATGGCGGAATAGCGGATTTCGACGAGGGGAGAAACTTCTTACATCTGTTGCTCATTTAGAGTGTTACGTTATAGATACCCAAAAGAAATCGAAGGGTTATATTTGGGAAGGGGTCTTACTTTGATTTGACTACTTTTTGCTATGTTTTAGGGATTTTTTAACAGTGACAAGACATGTCAACTTTCTGCTTTGAGCAACGCCTTTATTCCGCCACTACGAAACATCAGACTTTTAGTTGTTCTTTCAGCTAGCTTTCTGCATGCAAAACTTGAAAAAATGTTTGAACGTTCCATGGAAATGACCCAAGAATTGAATACTGTAGTTTCTACCAGAGATAAGGTTGTTACTTTCAATTACCAAAAAACAGGTTTCTGTTCGAAACAAAACATTTTATTAGCAGTTCATTCTTATAATGGATTTACCATATATGGAATTTACTTATTGGCTAAGCCCACCAAGGTTCTTAACAAAATAGAGGCGCACAATTACTCCCTCGACCAAACTCTCAAGCAAAGCTTAGGTTGTGTTGGCCCACTGTACTGCCAGTCGCGTTTTAGGCCTGTTTTCGAAATCAAAGCAAAATGTCGTCGAAAAAAGGAAAGAAGGGAGGAAATGCGAAGAAGAGGGCCCAGAGAGCAACGTCCAATGTCTTTGCTATGTTTGATCAGTCGCAGATTCAGGAGTTCAAAGAAGCCTTCAACATGATCGACCAAAATCGTGATGGTTTCATCGACAAAGCAGATTTACAAGATATGTATGCATCCCTTGGCAAGGAACCTAAGGAAGATTATATTGATGGTATGATCAAAGAAGCGACCGGTCCAATAAACTTTACCATGTTCTTAACGTTATATGGTGAAAAATTGAACGGAACCGACCCCGAAGATGTTATCCGAAACGCCTTCGGTTGCTTCGATGAAGAGGGATCCGGAGTCATTCATGAAACCAGGCTAAAAGAATTAATGATGACCATGGGAGACAGGTAAGTTTTTGCGTTATTTGTTCAAATTTTCGCGATTATTGTGAATGCTCTGTTATTTGCGAATTTTCTATCCGACAGTACACACTCAAAATATGGACGAGAAACCCTGTTTAGGATAACTGATCCCAGGCTCATACTCTTAAGGTTAATTTCACTGATTCGTATGAAATAAAAAGAACTTAATTGTTCGTATTTTGTAGCAAAAATAAACGAGATATCCGTTTATGATACAGGCACGACTGACATGTTTCAACTCATAGGCAGCATATTCACTGAATAATTCAGGGGGTGTGGCCTATGCCTCAAGTTTATACGTAGGTTACCTTTTTTACTGGGTTGATTTCATCCCGGGGGGGTTACTTGACCAGGTTTAGGTCGGGGATGTGCCATTGAAGCCTCAAAAACATACCCGTTCCTTATACCAATTTTCCGAAAAAGCATACCCGACTTTATACCAATTTTCCGAAAAAGTACACCCGACCTTATACCAATTTTCCGAAAATGTATATCCGATCTTATACTTTAACCAAAATCGTGAAAATCGATACCGTTCCTTATACCAAAATCGCGAAAATCGATACCCTTCCCGATGGCACGTCCCCGTACCCAAAATATTTGAAGTACCCCCCCCCCGGGGATTTCATTACTGACAAATCATTCTTTTTGTAGCATCTGATTTATCCCAGGCTCATTCCGCAAGGTTAATATCACTGATTAATATGAAATAAGATAACTTGATTCCCCATATGCTGTAGAAAAAATTGTCGAGATCTCCGTTTACAATACAGGCACGACAGAGCATGCACGAAAAGTTGTAACTGTGAGCCCCTCTAGTCCCCGAAATAAGGCAACACTTCACACTTGATAGTATTTCCTTCCTTGGACCTTAAACTCTTTGATTTATCGTTCCAAAAGGCTTCTTTCGTCAGGCACTTCTCCAAGTCGGAATGCATTGCATGTTGACGTAATAGTACCCAGTTTCTGCTCTGTATGCAGGCATGAGTTTTTTACCGATATGCACCATATTCAGGGGCTGTGTTATTGGCCAAAATTTTATACGTGTTGAATCCGAAGGTTACCTTTTTTACTGGGTTGATATCATTGTTGACAAATCTTTCCTTTCAATAAAGTAACAAACATGAATCAAATCACCTTACTTAAAAGGTCTTATACACATATACACGTTTTTTTTATATAAGAAACTTGGATCAGCACTTAGTACTAAAAGTTTCTTAGTTTCGCATGAAAATTTCGGTGTTTTAGTAGTAAAATTTTCTTAATTAGTTTTTTATTGTTTGGGCCTAAAATTGCGGTATTGTTCGAAGTTGAGCCTTCTTCTCGACAAAGGGCTTCCATTTTGTATTGACATTGTCATCAAGAAGAAGCCATGCACATCAAGGCAAAAAATTTACCAATGTTTCAGCTAAAAGTCAAGAAAAGACCAAGATACCTTTGTTAGAGAGATATAAAATAAGAGAGACATACAGAAATAAAGTTTTAGAGTTTCTTATCTGTTCTTGAGCGTAGTACTAGAGTTTCTTAAATTTTTGGTCATCGTAGTACTAGTTTTTTATAAACCAGTTTCTTATAAAAAAACGTGTAGGCTCAATGAGTGTATCATAAAGGCCTTTGCATTTAACTGCAAGGACAAATAAAAATTCAACAATAAACAATTGCTAGAAAACGTTAATAGTAAAAGAATACAGCACAATTTTAGAATAAGCAGATGGTTCATTTTCTCTTCAAATTCGCACTCTTGTGTATAGCTAGCAACACCTTCAATTTTCCAAGTCTTTACATGGGTCTCTAGAATGGAATGTCCTACGTTTGAAATTTGAACCATTTGGATTCCTTTGAATTGTAGAAAGACTTCAACAGTCGGGCCAAGCAAAACACAGGGTTTGCTTTCCATTTTCCGATGATTTTAATGGTGCAGAATTTCCTTGCCTAAAGCTTGATTTCCACTTGACTTAAAATTTCGCGCGTGCTATATTCCAATTGTCGAGTATCGACATGGGTAGTTAGACACTGCTGGTGTGCTGCTCTGGAGGAGCGCTGGATATTATGTATCTGCGGGGGAAATTTTTTTGCAGTACTGCGGAGGAGATATCGAAAGAACAAAAATATTAAACTATTAAAATGAATTGAATGAAATGAATTAAAATGAATTCTTCTCTCTCCTTCTCTCTTCGCTTCTGATATCTCCTCCGCAGTACTGTAAAAATTTCCCCCGCAGATATCTCCTCCACAGTACTATAGAAAATTTCCCCCGCAGATACATATTATCCAGCTCTTCTCCATAGAAGCACACCAGCAGTGTCTAACTACCCATGGTATCGAGAGTTCTTGTCCATTGTTTGGCATTCTTTGCCAGCCAGCCAATCAATTGAGTTATTCTGCCTTCTTGGCTAAAGGAGCGCCCTCGCTGTGAAAATTTGCGGCGACGTCGCAGGGAGGGCGCTTCTAGGCCAAAACAGAAAGGCAGAGACGACACTGTAAATACACAGTTGTACCATGGGCAATAATGCACCGTTTTGATGTGGCCTATACTATGATCAAAATTGTATTCTCATTGCTCACTGTGTTGTTTCTCTTTGGGATTGCGAGAAAAGCTTCGCGCCTGAGCTCCTACGCAGCGATACGTCTCATTTCAAATTTTTGAGTGGAGAAAGTACATACATACGCGTATTTTTCAAAGAAACTAAGAATTTTGGCCAGGACGAAAGTCTCTTAAAATTATTAGATCTGTGTCCTCTTGAACATTTCTAAACATGATGTTTTGAAGTCTTTCCAATGCTTAGACATTGCTACCCTGGGTACCAGACTCTATAATGTTAGAGAGTCTGGTACCCAGGGTAAGACATTGCTTAAGTAAGCTTCCTTGTGATATGATGATAGTACATTAATTACACTCGGGATTAGAAGTTTGAAAAGCACCCCTAAGAGTAAGCTCTGTCTCCAAACAAAAGAGATTCACTATTTACCATCATTGAGGTACGTACACCTTGTAGGATTTTTTAATTTGATCAAACCTCGATCAAATTGGCCAACTGCAGGAAACTGGGAGGTCAGCGTACCGGCCCACGTTCCCAGCCCGAAATTGCATTCTTTAAGGCTGGTGATTGCCATTGAAATACCAAATTTCCGGGCCAATACACCGTTCCACCGAGATTGTGGAAAGAACAGAGAGATAATCGGAAGAAGAAGTAGAAAGCCAGGAGAAAATCAGAGGTAGTGGGTGGGTGGGCAACGAAACAGTTGCGTCGCTTTTTCTTGCAGGATACCTGAACGGAGTGCCCATCAAGCTTCTGTTTAACTTTTATACGTAACGTACCTAATTCCCCTAAGTGAAAAAGCTTTTGGCAAGGACACGGGCGAATCTATTGAAAATGAACTCTCATGGGGAAGAAAAAACGATGAGAATATTTTTATTCGCTACGTGTGTCCTCTAGAACCTACAGTTGCTGTTGTTGTGAAAGTGCACAAAGGGGAAAAGGGGTGTGCCACACCAAATATCATGAAACATGCCTTTTCCCTCGTAATTAACTCTAATTAGATATTCAGTTAATTAGCATAAAACAAGTGAAAATAAAGTAAAAACATACTGAAGTTTCTTAATGTTGTGATGACCCGATCCAACAGTCTGAGTTTCTTATAAGCAGTTTCTCATAAAAAGAGACTTGAAAAAATAAGTGATAGCAGAAAACGAGTTGAAAAGTGAAAACATGCTAAGTAGCTTGTAAATATTTTTTCCATTATTACAGTTTCTCAACTTTTTAGCGATCTAAGGGTTCAGTTTCTCATGAAGAATTTCTTTTTAAAACTTACGTGTACTTAATTGCACGCTTTTGGAGATCACTGATTTGGAGATCAAAATTCGTATACGAAACCACAGGGAAACCACAGTCAAGAAATCGTTGTAGCCTCTTCCTGAAAAGTAAGCAACTCTACCAGAATCGATGAAAGATTAGACTTGCCCCAAGTCTATCTCTTCAGTCCGCCTTCCCTTTACGGTAGTTCCTGGATCCGCCATTTCATGGATCCGCCATTCCAACATTCCGTCAAGAGAGATAGTTGACGGAATGCTGGAATGGCGGATCCAGGAACTACCGTTGAAGAGATAGACTTTGACAGTATGTTGGAATGGCGGAACTGTAAGACGGTCTGAAGAGATAGACTTGGGGCAAGTCTAATGAAAGGCTGATTTGTCTGAGTTGAATTTTTTTCGATTTTGGATGTGAGTTGCAAGGTGTGTTTTTAACCAAAGAGTATATCACTAACCCCCACATGTACTTTCTGCTTGTGATTTTATTCTCTCTTGCAATTCTTGGTTCAATTCGATTCTGCATAGCGTAATATTTTATAAAATTAAGAAAATTTACTTTAAAAAATCTTAGAAAATCTAATTAAGAAAATTCATTTCAAAAGCTCAGTGCTCCATTTTCAAGACTTTTTCTACTTGTTGATATGATGTCTCCTCTTCAATGACAGTGCAATAAGCAATAAAAAATCAATTTTCAAGTGTTAGTTTTTCCTATCGATTCCATGCTCTGAATCCCCGTCTCTGGAACAATGTGAATTTCAGATGACGCAGTTAACAATGATTAGAAGTGATTAGAAGTACCGACAAATTCCAGATTTAAAAAAATCCAATTTAATCATTATGGGTATGCTAGAACAAACGAGGTCTGTTCATCTACAAGCTGTCAATGTGGAATGTATGGGAATGTTGCATGATTGAATTGAATCTCTGATGCTCCAACGCTCCAAGACCTTCAACAGCAGCGGGAATCGTGTTGAGTGGTAAAGGGAAGAGCAGTGTGGCTGTGTTTTATAAAGTTTGCTGGCTCATAACTTTTTAGAGAATACAACCATGGCAAGCAAAAAACCAAACAAGAAAAATATTATTTGTTATGAGATGGGTTTGCGTGATTTTACTATGTTTACCAAGGCTGAGATCGAAGAGCTCAGAGAGGCTTTCCGAATGATGGTCCAACCAAACTACCGTGGATTTATTGACAAGAAGGATCTACAAAAACTGCTGTCATCTCTGGGAAAAGATGTCGAGGATGAGTATCTCGAGGGAATGATGCAGACACGTCAAGGACGTCAAGGATTGATGAATTTCTCGAGGTTTGTTACTTTGTTTGGCAAAACGTTGACTGGAACTGATCCTAAGGACGTCATAAAAAGTGCATTTGCTTGTTTTCACAAAGATGGAACAGAGACAATACACGAGGATAAGCTTTGAGAATATCTAACAACAATGGGAGATGTGCCAAGACAGAAAGGTAAAAGCGCTCAAATTGAATTTGATACTATTTTGAAAGTGGAAATGTTGTTTTTGAGTCGCTGCGGCCCAACCAGGAAATGTAGCTGCGAAGGAGGAAATGGTTGATGGCTGTTCTCTGCTTATGAATTGTTTCACCAGAGCTAGAGTTGACTCTTGCATGAAATCGACATCAACTTCCTTCTTCCTTCTATCCCATTAAATCTTCTTTTGGTGACTTTTCTAGGAGCAAGCCATTTTTATATAATTCTGAAGCCTGAATCTGCTTTGTATCATGATGAAGCCATAGCAAATTGAGCCGATTTATCTAGAGGTGATAGAGCCGATAGACGACAATCGAAATGTGTGTGGAGGAGTACGTTGCTTGTTAATTATCGCTAAAAAATCCCCAAAAACCTTTCTTAATAAACATCTCGTTCACCTTTTCGGAACGGTGATACACCCCTCAGCCAGTACCATGGGCAATAATGCACCGGTGATGTGGCCTATAAGAACGAAGGAATATCAACATTATCAACCTTTACTTGAAACGGTGCATTATTGCCCATGCCGGTACTATAGTTGCTCTGTTTCAAAGCGAGTTTTTACATTGCAATTGTCAGTGACAAATGCTCTTGAGTCGATGAAGACAATGAAGGTACCTCTGGTGTTCGTCTGCCAACTTGAAAACTGATTTTGGAATGAACTTGATGCATCTGTATTGTATGTGTCTACCGGGTGTCCCAAAATGATGTATTATTGTTTGATTGCTTACATGTCCATAACCAATGAACCGATTTTCAAAAACTTTGTTTCATTTGAAAGCTAATTGTATTCGAAGATGTTGGTTGTAGTTTAGGACGATGTCTTCATGTTGAAAAGAAGATCGATAAACCTGCTCAAATTCAAGCCTTGTGTGACATGAAAAAGAAACGGCCTACTTTCCCAGTCAATATTTTAGATTTGATGCAAAGGGCTGAATTCCTTTTCGTATTCTCTGAACTCAGTATTAACTGAATTCGTATTCTCTGAAAGACATATATTCTCTGAACGACATATAGTTCAGCCTTTTGCATTACATCTAAAATTTTGACTGGGAAAGTAGGCGGTTTCTTTTTTCATGTTTCAGGTTTATTGATCTTCTTTTCAACATGAAGACATCTGCCTAAACCACAACCAACATCCTCGAATACATTTTACCCTTTCGGCAATCGGATAAGATAAAGTTTTTGAAAATCGGTTCATCGGTTATGGACATATAAGCAATCAAACGATAATACATCATTTTGGGACACCCGGTATATAGTTTACTATATCTAACAACGATGGGGGATACCAAAACAGAAAGGTAAAAGGGCTTTAAAATGAATTTGACACTCACGGGGGGGGGGGGGGGGGGGGGGGGTTCTTCCATAGCAAACGTACCTGGGGATGTGCCGCGACGAAGGGTATACGTTTTCGGACTTCTAGTCTAGCCAAGGGTATACTTTTTTGCAATTTTGGCCTAGCAACGGTCTAGCCAATGGTATCATTTTTGATAATATTGGTCTAGCGAACGGTCATGATATCATATTTGGTACAAATTTGACAATGTTGGTCCAGGAAATGCTCAAATTGGTCTAGCCAAGGGTAAGGGTATCATTTTCGTGAAAATTAGTAAACGGTACCATTTTGAATATGCTTGCGGCAGACCCCTACCCAAAATCTGGCCAAAACCCCCCCCTCCGGTGTTGACACTATTTTGAAAGTGGAAATGTTGTTTTTAAGTCGCTGCGGCCCAACCAGGAAATGTAGCCACGAAGGAGGAAATGGTTGATGCCTGTTCTGTGCTTGTGAATGACGGCATCTCGTTTGCTGTTGGGTCGATTTGCTTGCAATGATGTTGTTTTTGTTTTATCATAACCCCCGTTCTCTTGGTGATTGACATGTCTCAAGGAGCGAAATTTGTGCAACTCAAAAACCAAAAATTTTATTTGTTATTTCAATGCCCATGTAGGAGAGAAAAAGCATCAGCAATTGAGCAGCGCACCATTTACTGACCGATATCGACCATCTTATTAGATACCAAAGTGGACTTCCTTTTCAATAAAAAAGGCAAGCATGGCTGGTAACACTGTGGAAAAGAAGAAGAAAGTCTGCAAAGTGACGTGTAGAGGTCTTTATCGTGGCAATGCCAGGTGTGAAGAACCAGCAACAAGACCATCTAGCTCCACTGTGTGCAATGAGTCAAACCTTCCAGAGTTCAGAGATGCTTTCAGAATGATTGACCAAAATCTGGATGGATATATTGACAAGGACGATCTTCAAGATATCTTTGTTGCTCTGGGAAAGGCTCCATCTGATGATTATCTCGAGGGAATGCTGAATGAGACTCCAGGGGGCCTATCCAGCTTACAACGTTTATTTTATTATTTGCTGAAAAGTTAGATAGAACTGATCCAGAGGACGTCATAATAAACGCGTTTGCTTGTCTGGACGAAGATGGAACAGGGACAATACACGTGGATAAGCTTCGAGAATGCCTAACAACAATGGGGGATGCAAAAACTGAAAGGTATTAGGGCTAACATGAAATTTTGACCTTTTATCAAATTTTTTTGCCTTTTTTTAACGTTGTTTTTGAGCCGCTGTGACTCAACCAGGAAATGTAGCTGCGAAGTAGCAAATGGCTGATGTAAATGACGTTTGTGTTTGTGAATGACGTCATCTCTTTTGAGCTCGAGACTGATACTGCCTCTCGGAGAGACTTTTGAAATGTGGGAGAGAAAAGAGGCACAAACATGGAAAGTAGGCCAAAGTGTATCGAGAGAAACCGAAAGATTCAAAATTATCGAAAAATAGGCGGTTTTATTTAACATTTCAATACTCAAGCTATTGATCGAAGGGTCGCAGGTAATGTTACAATTGCTCAAATGTAGAATAAGTTTTTTTCATTGGTTGGTTTGGCTGGTATGACGGAACAAGCACTGTCTGTTGAATCTCAAGTTGTCAGCACGAAAAAGGTGTAGGAGGGAAATTAAATATTCTAGAGCTGTGAATAACTGAAGGGAGTGTGGTAGCTTCCTGGTGAACGAAAGAGTGAATTTTGTCGTGTTGCCTTGTTGTCAATAATTTCTGAGCTCACTCTTGGAAAAAGTAAGCATGGCAAGCAAAGCGAGGAAAGGAAAAAGTAAGTTAAGGGCAGTAAGAGCAACTTCAAATGTGTTCGCAATGTTTGATCAGTCACAGATACAAGAGTTCAAGGAGGCCTTCAATATGATCGACCAAAATCGAGATGGATTCATTGACAAGGAGGATCTTCACGATATGCTAGCATCTCTGGGAAAGGATGCGAAAGATGATTATCTTGAAGAAATGATGAGGGAAGCTCCAGGATCAATAAATTTCACGATGTTTCTTACGTTGTTTGGCGAAAAGTTAAATGGAACCGATCCTGAGGACGTCATAAAGAATGCGTTTGCTTGTTTTGATGAGGATGGAATGGGGACGATACACGAGGATAAACTTCGAGAATACCTAACAACAATGGGGGATGCCAAAACGGAAAGGTAAACGCACTTAAAATGAATTTTTACCCTTTTTGTTTTTGAGCCGCTGCGACTCAACCAGGAAATGTAGCTGCGAAGTAGCAATTTGCTGATGTAAATGACGTCTGTGTTTGTGATGACGTCATCTCTTTTGAGCTCGAGACTGATACCGCCTCCCGGAGAGACCTGGTATGACTGAAAAAGCATGGTCTGTTGAATCTCAAGTTGTCAGCGCAAAAAAAGTGTAGGAGGAAAAGTAAATATAGGCTGCGAGCAGGGCCGTCGAGAGATGGGCCGGGCCCCAGGGTCAGGGGAGGAAAGGGGCCCCCGGCGCCGAAGGCGCCGGAAAATTTTTCAGACCACGCCCTTTTATCCTTGGGCCACACCCTCATGTACACTGTTAAAACGCTGCTTTTAGATTTTATTTAGAATCTCAGTGGGCTAACGGGCCTGAGATCGTTCCCGAAAGAAAACTTCAACAAAGAAAAGATACATAACCTATTTCTTGCGGGCCCCCAAAGGCCCCGGGCCCCCTGGTAACTACCCTGGCTACCCCCCCCCTCTCGACGGTCCTGGCTGCGAGAAGGCAGTGTGGTAACTTCCTGGTGAACGAGAGAGCGGATTTTGTGGTGTTGCTGTGTTGTCAATAATTTGTAAGCTCACTCTTGGAAAAAGTAAGCATGGCCAGCAAATCCGCCAGCAAAGCGAGGGGGAGAGGAAAAAAGACAAGGGCAGCAAGAGCAACTTCGAATGTGTTCTCAATGTTTGATCCATCACAGATTCAAGAGTTCAAGGAGGCCTTCAACATGATCGACCAAAATCGAGATGGATTCATTGACAAGGAGGATCTTCACGATATGCTAGCATCTCTGGGAAAGGATGCGAAAGATGATTATCTTGAAGAAATGATGAGTGAAGCTCCAGGATCAATAAATTTCACGATGTTTCTTACGTTGTTTGGCGAAAAATTAAATGGAACCGATCCCGAGGACGTCATAAAGAATGCGTTTGCTTGTTTTGATGAGGATGGAATGGGGACGATACACGAGGATAAACTTCGAGAATACCTAACAACAATGGGGGATGCCAAGACGGAAAGGTAAAGGCTTAAAATGAAATTTTTACTTCATGTTTGCCGTAGAAATTTAGCTAGGCCGATGTACCCTCAAACCAGGAAATGGAGCTACGGAGCAAAGAAGGCTTCTCCTAATGATGTTTGACGTCATGCTTGTGAGTGGCGTTTTGTGATCGAGGCTGATTCGGAATGGCGAAAAGGGAAACAGGGAACTGAGGAAGTTTTTCATCCTTAAAGCTGTGATCTGATTGGATTAATTTCTAAGAAAAGGAAGGATGCTCCACTAATTCTGAAGCGTGTTTCCCTTTGTTTTGAATTAAAATATAATGTTCTAATTGGTTACTTTAGACAATATTGTTTGTTTTGAACTGGTTGTTGATGCGGAGAGGGAGGCAGGGAGGGGCATCCATATATGGTTTCACTCTCAGTCAACATTCCTCTCAAATTGTCAGCTAGAGAAGCGAGGGACCGATCGTGCCGTAAAACTGATTGAAGCGCTTGAACCTTGTTGTTGGAAAAGATACTAAATTCAAAATGGCGAGTAAAAAGACGAAGAAGACCGTTAAAAAGAGAGCACAGAGAGCTACATCAAATGTATTTGCTATGTTTGATCAGTCTCAAATTCAAGAATTCAAAGAGGCCTTCAATATGATCGATCAGAATCGAGATGGCTTCATCGACAAGGAGGATCTTCACGATATGTTGGCTTCTCTGGGAAAGGATCCAGCCGATGATTACCTCGAAGGAATGATGAAGGAAGCTCCAGGGCCTATTAATTTCACGATGTTTCTTACGTTATATGGTGAAAAGTTAAACGGGACTGATCCAGAGGATGTGATAAAAAATGCGTTTGCTTGTTTTGATGAAGATGGAACGGGGTTGATACACGAAGATAGGCTTCGAGAGCTTCTAATGACAATGGGAGACAGGTACAGCAGCTTATAAATGTGTTGCCCGAGATAATTATTAGTTTTAGAAATCATAAGAGCTGTGAGATTTCCCCAAAGTGGATTAATTCCGCGCCCAAAGTGCTAGACATTGTTGTTATGGGCAAGACGTGTAAGAAGTCATTACTCTCACGAAGGTAGACTTCTTTTGCTGCCCTGTTTTTAACAATTTTTAACCGTGAAATAACTTAAATGTTGACCATTTCTGCCGGTTGTCCATTTTGATATGCCTTGTTCCAGACACAATGTTGACTTAATGCTGAAATTCCACAAATTTTGTTTGTAATGTTTGTGGTTGAATTGAATGGTGTATTCAGTTGGGGGTGATCTTGCTTTTGTGGAACAGATCTAGAGACGAAATAATTTGTGTAAGGTTTTGTTTGGCAGATTAAGAGCGGCAAAGAAATATCCCTAAGTATTTACGAAATCCATAAACCACTGTGAAGTTAAGTTATATTTCCTCTCAATTAGCAGCCCACAAAATGAATTAAAAGGAAGAATTTGCCCGGAACTTATCCATGCCATTGAGTAATATGACATTTAGGTACAGAAAGTATGGCCTAGTCTTCAAGTTGATCTGCTTGCAGGTCTGATAAGTGCATTATTTACTTTTCGAATTTTTGGAAAAGAAGTTGCGTCAAAGGCGTATTGAATAAATAGGCAGATACTTCTATGTCTTCTGTTTGATAATAACTCAATAGAAATCCAATAATACCATTTCAAAACCTTTTTCGGGTGAACAGATGTGATCAACTTGGTGTTGATTGATGGATTAGGAGAAAATGTTTGCTTGCTGACTGCTTTCTGTGGAATAGGCCAGCCAAGACCATGATATTTCAATGGGAGAGATTTAACAAGCCACAGTTCTTTTCAGCATTATGGAGCTTTTGATCATTGCTCCTGGAGTGGGAGCTTGGTTGCATAATAATTTTGAGTTTGGTGCACATGAAGGATTTGTTTGAAATTGCAAAATCTTCTGATCAGAGGTTCATTTTTTGCTGCAGTTATTTCAGAAATCATTAAAATTTGCTAAAATTTGCTGCATTGACTAAAACAAACATTTGATAAACATTAAAAAGCAATATATTAGTTCAGCAGTGATGTCCAGTTTTCCTTAATCCATGAAGTTTCAATGTATTTTTGAATTGTTGCCCACGTTGCCAGGGAGAATATGTGCTTAAGTTGTCACCACTTTATGGTGATTTGGTGTATGAGCCTTCAAGAAAAGATTCTAGGCTGGAAATTTGGGACAGGGTAGAACGCAGGTGCTACACTACAGCAACAAAGGACATTTTATTATAAGATACTTTACTTGTGAGAGAGAAAATTTGTAATTTTCAATATTAGTTTGGTGTTGTTCACACAGATATGATACCATACTGTTCCACATATTTTTCCACTTTCTAGATGGAATGACCACATGGGAACAGCATGATATCATACCATTTTTTCCACAGGATGTCTTGAAATGATGGAATTGATATTATGTCAAAGGGCTTGTTCTGTGATGAAACAATGTCCTTCCCATGTGAACTGTAACTAATTTCAAAAGAGTGAATCTGTTATTGAGCATTGTAGCCACAAAGGACAAAATGGTACATTACTATACCCCCATTTTCTTTTTCCTTCAAGTTTTCAGACTTCGAGTTTTTGAGTTTTCAGACCCAATATGGTACCATTGAAATGTTCTTGTGTGAACATAATGCCATGTCTTGGAACGATATGCATTGGAAAATGTAATATTCCCATAAACTGGACAACTTAGATTTCTTATGCAATTTTTTCTTACAGATTTTCAGAAGATGAAGTCGATGATATGCTGAGGGGTGCACCAATTGATGGCAAAGGCAATTTCAACTATGTAGAGTTCACTCGCATTTTGAAGCATGGAACAAAGGAGGAATAATTGGACCATTTTCTACTGGCGGTATTTTCTGTAGGATCTTGTTAAATCTAACATGTAATCTAACACTCAATTAATTATATTTTGGTTGCTTTGTACAAAGACAGGCCAAGTGTATTGCAGATTTAATTGGTTTTTTACACTTTCTGTGTTTGGATTCATTTTGTGCTTTCTCCCTCTCAAAATACCAGTTTCATGTCCTTGTAGATTCAATGATCTAAGATTTTGCAGTATATAATGAAAATTTTGTAAAAACTATGAAAAGTTTTTTTGTGCTCATTACTTATCAACACATGCAATGATGTTAGACAATCTTGCAAAAGATGGTGGCAAATTTAACCTTGATGCATTTCTACTTTATGTGATTGATTATGGTCCATGCTTTGCAACCATGGAACATTGAGTCACAAATTAGCCCTTTCAAAATCAGCATGTCATCACAGTTTTGAAAATTAGAGCTTGTTGCTAAAAAACTTAAGACATTTTGAAAATTAGCCAATTTTCAAAGAAAGCAAAGCATTTGGTATTTCACCTTACTTTTCCATTGAAAATCAGCAAAATCATAACAAGCCAATTTTCCAAAAAAGGTAAAGACTATAGCCTTTCTTTTTGACCGAAAATTAGGATTTCATAATCAGTCTATTTTAGTGACAAAGCAAAGCCTTTACTTTTTGATTGAAAATACAGATTTTGAAAATCAGTCCATTTCTGGGAAAAAGCAAAGCCTATGGATTTTGAAAATGAGTTTATTTTTGCGAAAAACAAAGCCTTTACTTTTTGACCAAAAATAAAGATTTCAAAATGAGTCTATTTTAGCGATAATGCGCAGCCTTTAGCATTACTTTTCAGTCCAAAAATACGGATTTTGAAAATAAGTCTATTTTACCAAAAAAGCAAAGCCTATAGCCTTACCTTTTGGTCAAAAATAGGTATTCTCAAAATCAGCTGATTTTGCCGAAAAAGCAAAGCCTATAGCCTTACTTTTTGATGAAAAATAGGTATCTTCAGGATCAGCTGATTTTACCGAAAAAGCAAAGCCTATAGCCTTACTATTTGGTCAAAAATAGGTATTCTCAGAATCAGCTGATTTTGCCGAAAAAAAAGCACAGCCTATATATAGCCTTACTTTTTGATGAAAAATAGGTATCTTCAGGATCAGCTGATTTTACCAAAAAAGTAAAGCCTATAGCCTTACTTTTTGGTGAAAATAGGTATTGTCAGAATCAGCCGATTTTACCGAAAAAGCAAAGCCTATAGCCTTACTTTTTGGTGAAAAGTAGGTATTCTCAGAATCAGCTGATTTTACTGAAAAAGCAAAGCCTACTTTTTGGTGAAAAATAGGTATTCTCGGAATCAGCTGATTTTGCCGAAAAAAGCAAAGCCTATAGCCTTACGTTTTGGTGAAAAATAGGTATTCTCAGAATCAGCTGATTTTGCCGAAAAAAGCAAAGCCTATAGCCTTACTTTTTGATGAAAATAGGTATTCTCAGAATCAGCTGATTTTGCCGAAAAAAAAGCACAGCCTATAGCCTTACTTTTTGATGAAAAATAGGTATCTTCAGGATCAGCTGATTTTACCAAAAAAGTAAAGCCTATATAGCCTTACTTTTTGGTGAAAATAGGTATTGTCAGAATCAGCCGATTTTACCGAAAAAGCAAAGCCTATAGCCTTACTTTTTGGTGAAAAGTAGGTATTCTCAGAATCAGCTGATTTTACTGAAAAAGCAAAGCCTATAGCCTTACTTTTTGGTGAAAAATAGGTATTCTCGGAATCAGCTGATTTTGCCGAAAAAAGCAAAGCCTATAGCCTTACTTTTTGATGAAAAATAGGTATTCACAGAATCAGCCGATTTTGCCGAAAAGGCAAAGCCTATAGCCTTACTTTTTGATGAAAATAGGTATTCACAGAATCAGCCGATTTTGCCGAAAAGGCAAAGCCTATAGCCTTACTTTTTGATGGAAAATAGGTATTCTCAGAATCAGCTGATTTTGCCGAAAAAGCAAAGCCTATAGCCTTACTTTTTGGTGAAAAATAGGCATTCTCAGAATCAGCTGATTTTGCCAAAAAAGCAAAGCCTATAGCCTTAATTTCTGACCAAAAATAAAGATTTCAAAAAAATCTATTTTACCGAAGAAAGCAAAGGCTATAGCCTTACTTTTTGATGAAAATAGGTATTCTTAGAATCAGCTGATTTTACCGAAAAAAGCAAAGCCTATAGCCTTACTTTCTGATGAAAAATAGGTATTCACAGAATCAGCCGATTTTGCCGAAAAGGCAAAGCCTATAGCCTTACTTTTTGATGAAAATAGGTATTCACAGAATCAGCCGATTTTGCCGAAAAGGCAAAGCCTATAGCCTTACTTTTTGATGGAAAATAGGTATTCTCAGAATCAGCTGATTTTGCCGAAAAAGCAAAGCCTATAGCCTTACTTTTTGGTGAAAAATAGGCATTCTCAGAATCAGCTGATTTTGCCAAAAAAGCAAAGCCTATAGCCTTAATTTCTGACCAAAAATAAAGATTTCAAAAAAAATCTATTTTACCGAAGAAAGCAAAGGCTATAGCCTTACTTTTTGATGAAAATAGGTATTCTTAGAATCAGCTGATTTTACCGAAAAAAGCAAAGCCTACAGCCTTTTTGATGAAAATAGGTATTCTTAGAATCAGCTGATTTTACCGAAAAAGCAAAGCCTATAGCCTTACTTTTTGATGAAAAATAGGCATTCTCAGAATCAGCTGATTTAGCCGAAAAAGCAAAGCCTACAGCCTTACTTTTTGATGGAAAATAGGTATTCTCAGAATCAGCTGATTTTGACGAAAAAGCAAAGCCTTACTTTATGATGAAAAATAGGTATTCTTTGAATCAGCTGATTTTACCGAAAAAAGCAAAGCCTATAGCCTTACTTTCTGATGAAAAATAGGTATTCTTAGAATCAGCTGATTTTACCGAAAAAAGCAAAGCCTATAGCCTTACTTTTTGGTGAAAAAAGGCATTCTCAGAATCAGCTGATTTTACCGAAGAAAGCAAAGCCTATAGCCTTACTTTTTGATGAAAATAGATATTCTTAGAATCAGCTGATTTTACCGAAAAAGCAAAGACTATAGCCTTACTTTTTGGTGAAAAATAGGCATTCTCAGAATCAGCTGATTTTGACGAAAAAGCAAAGCCTATAGCCTTACTTTTTGATGAAAAATAGGCATTCTCAGAATCAGCTGATTTAGCCGAAAAAGCAAAGCCTACAGCCTTACTTTTTGATGGAAAATAGGTATTCTCAGAATCAGCTGATTTTGACGAAAAAGCAAAGCCTATAGCCTTACTTTATGATGAAAAATAGGTATTCTTTGAATCAGCTGATTTTACCGAAAAAAGCAAAGCCTATAGCCTTACTTTCTGATGAAAAATAGGTATTCTTAGAATCAGCTGATTTTACCGAAAAAAGCAAAGCCTATAGCCTTACTTTTTGGTGAAAAATAGGTATTGTCAGAATCAGCAGATTTTACCGAAAAAGCAAAGCCTATAGCCTTACTTTTTGGTGAAAAGTAGGTATTCTCAGAATCAGCTGATTTTACCGAAAAAGCAAAGCCTATAGCCTTACTTTTTGGTGAAAAATAGGTATTCTCAGAATCAGCTGATTTTACCGAAAAAAGCACAGCCTATAGCCTTACTTTTTGATGAAAAATAGGTATTCACAGAATCAGCCGATTTTGCCGAAAAGGCAAAGCCTATAGCCTTACTTTTTGATGAAAATAGGTATTCACAGAATCAGCCGATTTTGCCGAAAAGGCAAAGCCTATAGCCTTACTTTTTGATGGAAAATAGGTATTCTCAGAATCAGCTGATTTTGCCGAAAAAGCAAAGCCTATAGCCTTACTTTTTGGTGAAAAATAGGCATTCTCAGAATCAGCTGATTTTGCCAAAAAAGCAAAGCCTATAGCCTTAATTTCTGACCAAAAATAAAGATTTCAAAAAAATCTATTTTACCGAAGAAAGCAAAGGCTATAGCCTTACTTTTTGATGAAAATAGGTATTCTTAGAATCAGCTGATTTTACCGAAAAAAGCAAAGCCTATAGCCTTACTTTCTGATGAAAAATAGGTATTCACAGAATCAGCCGATTTTGCCGAAAAGGCAAAGCCTATAGCCTTACTTTTTGATGAAAATAGGTATTCACAGAATCAGCCGATTTTGCCGAAAAGGCAAAGCCTATAGCCTTACTTTTTGATGGAAAATAGGTATTCTCAGAATCAGCTGATTTTGCCGAAAAAGCAAAGCCTATAGCCTTACTTTTTGGTGAAAAATAGGCATTCTCAGAATCAGCTGATTTTGCCAAAAAAGCAAAGCCTATAGCCTTAATTTCTGACCAAAAATAAAGATTTCAAAAAAAATCTATTTTACCGAAGAAAGCAAAGGCTATAGCCTTACTTTTTGATGAAAATAGGTATTCTTAGAATCAGCTGATTTTACCGAAAAAAGCAAAGCCTACAGCCTTTTTGATGAAAATAGGTATTCTTAGAATCAGCTGATTTTACCGAAAAAGCAAAGCCTATAGCCTTACTTTTTGATGAAAAATAGGCATTCTCAGAATCAGCTGATTTAGCCGAAAAAGCAAAGCCTACAGCCTTACTTTTTGATGGAAAATAGGTATTCTCAGAATCAGCTGATTTTGACGAAAAAGCAAAGCCTATAGCCTTACTTTATGATGAAAAATAGGTATTCTTTGAATCAGCTGATTTTACCGAAAAAAGCAAAGCCTATAGCCTTACTTTCTGATGAAAAATAGGTATTCTTAGAATCAGCTGATTTTACCGAAAAAAGCAAAGCCTATAGCCTTACTTTTTGGTGAAAACAGGTATTCTCAGAATCAGCTGATTTTACCGAAGAAAGCAAAGCCTATAGCCTTACTTTTTGATGAAAATAGATATTCTTAGAATCAGCTGATTTTACCGAAAAAAGCAAAGCCTATAGCCTTACTTTTTGGTGAAAAATAGGTATTCTCAGAATCAGCTGATTTTACCGAAAAAGCAAAGCCTATAGCCTTACTTTTTGGTGAAAAATAGGTATTCTCAGAATCAGCTGATTTTACCGAAAAAGCAAAGCCTATAAGCCTTACTTTTTGGTGAAAAATATGTAATGTCAGAATAAGCAGATTTTACCAAAAAAGCAAAGCCTATATCCTTACTTTTTGGTGAAAATAGGTATTCTCAGAATCAGCTGATTTTACCGAAAAAAGCAAAGCCTATAGCCTTACTTTTTGATGAAAAATAGATATTCTCAGAATCAGCTGATTTTGACGAAAAAGCAAAGCCTATAGCCTTACTTTTTGATGAAAAATAGGTATTCTTAGAATCCGCCGATTTTACCGAAAAAGCAAAGCCTATAGCCTTACTTTTTGGTGAAAAATAGGTATTGTCAGAATCAGCTGATTTTACCGAAAAAAGCAAAGCCTATAGCCTTACTTTTTGGTGAAAATAGGTATTCTCAGAATCAGCTGATTTTACCGAAAAAAGCACAGCCTATAGCCTTACCTTTTGGTCAAAAATAGGTATTCTCAGAATCGGCCGAGTTTGCCAACAAAGATTTCAAAATCAGTCTATTTTAGCGAAACAGCACAGCCTATAGCATTGCTTTTCAGTATCTTTGCCATAAGGCAATTTCAATAGCCTTACTTTTCAATCACAAATAACCAATGCAGAACCTCGTTCTCAAGGTGTTCTGACGTCATACGCTGTCAAATGCAAATATTGTGTTTCTAGCAGCAGTAAAGTTTCGAAAAAATGTGCAGTGCTACTTTTTATGGAACATGGGACTTAAAAAATGAGCATGCTTACGTGAAAAAATAAAGAAAAACCATTCGAAAACAGCAGATTTTGCTGAAATAGCAACAGGCAACAGATAAAGTCATTTGAAATCTCGCAGGCAGTTCTTGATATGAAATGGAATGAATGCAATTGTTACTCTAAATAATTTAATCTGCAATGATACTGTTATATGGCACGGGGTTAAAATATCTTTTCAAGAACAGCACAAAAGATAGATAATTTGAAAACAAAACAATGGTTTAAAATTTACCAAATTCTGAAAACAGTAAAATTAACAGGGACGGAAACATATTCTAAATAGCCTCAAATAACGGACTCATCATATCAAACCCATAAACGCAACAAAAATACCGAAGTCAGTAGAAAGGAGACTGTTAACTCCTCTATTCTTTCTACTGATTTCGAGTTCTTGTTGCGTTTATGGGTTTAATATGATGAGTCCGTATTAATTTAGGGCTATTTTCAAATTTTGAAATATATTCTCCAATCAAACACAAACATCTTTACAACAGCAGGTTTTAGATTCACTTTGCGATTTGCTAATTTATGCAAAAATCTCTCCCAAGTCTACCAAATAGACAAAATAGGCAAAGGTATGTTTGCACCCAAATCTAAAGGGCTAGACATGGTGATCAAACCCAGCGAGTGAAGGATCCATGCGGTTAGCTACAAAGGATTATGGGACTGCTAAAGGATTATGGGATTACCCCCAGCATGCCTAGCTGTTAACCTAAATTTATTACAAAAATTCTCACATAAAACATCATTTGATTTCTCTACCATATTTCGTGCTATGCAAAGTGGTGCCATGAGTGCAAAATACAGCATAATACTAAATTTCCCAAGAGCATGGTCACATGACTTGAAATGGGTAAATTAAAACCTTACCGATTAGTTCTATAGTCTGCCTTTTGGAGCAGAAGGCCTTCCAAACCTATCAAACCCTCCATTTTGAGAAGTTCGGAGTCAATCAAACGCAAATTCTGAGTCGACCAAGTCTACGATATGGTAATTAAGAAATGTTTCTAACTTCATATTCTAATTTTCTCTATACCTGTGAAAGGGTTGACAGTGTTTTCTTACAGATAAACAAAACTACTAACCCTTTAAAAATGCAGAAAAAATCAAATACAACGCTAAAACCTTTTCTTTGAAAATTCACTTAATTTTAACAATAAAAATGCTGTTTGTTTGAAGCAACCACTTGTGGTGCCTTTCCTCTGCTATGAATTAGCAACAACCCCTCAGATCGACTTATACGGGGTCCAAAACTCTACGTTGCAGTAACATGGACATATTTTGTAAGACAAAAGCATGAGTTGCGTTTGATTGACACCGCAATTCAAAGCGATTAGCAATCGCAGACAAAGGAAATTCTCTCAACCAGTAATATAGTGCAAAACAAGCAAAGGTGCTAAAGTTTCCATGAAACCCAGGTAGCTGGTTAGCTCGTTGTGCATTCCAGAAATTGTTTTTAAGAGCAAACAGGAGCATAGATCGAAAGAAGAAGGACATATCTACATATCTGCCTCGGGCATTCAATTTGTTTTGTTCAAAATCCGATTGGGAGGCGGTTCGATTCTCTTATTTTTCTGGGTATGAATAAAACACTTACTGCCTAGCTTCTGAACCAAAGAATTAAAATGACCGTGGTAGATGTGTAGATATATTCTTCTCCTTTCGATAGATGCTCATGTTTGCTCTTAAAAACGATTTCTGGACTGCACAACAAGCGCGCTAGCTACCTCGGTTTCAAAGAAACTTTTGCGGCTTTCTTTGTTTTTGAATTACTGGTTGAAGGAATTTCCTTTGTCATCAATCGCTAATCGCTTTGAATTCAGGTGTCAACAAAAGTAACTCATGCTATTGTGTTACAAAATTTGTCTTTGTTCGTTGAAGCCTAACCTATGCAACTTTGTATGAAGTAAGACAATTAAAGCTGCAGCTCCTCCACAGCAGCCACAGAAATGGGGCACAGTTTTTTGGAACGCCCTGTTGTGTAGTGCATTATGTCTATACAAAAGTGTGGTGCCAAAAAACAAAATCAAACTGGCAGAGAAACATCTCAAAATGTACGCCTTTCGATCATATGCTGATGCACAATTTTTGCGAGTGAGTTTTGATTTCAGGAAGCTATACGCGATCTAACTTGTGGAGTTCTTTTTGGGACCATCTGGTAACCAACATGCGTTAAATTCATTCACGAATATTAGGAACATTTGCTTTACATCATTAGTCTAAATGTAAATAATTAGATTCTTTGCCTAACTTGAAATACCATCATTCTCTCTTGGCATTGTCATTGGCAGCCTTTTTTAGCTTTATTTTTCTCAGCCATATTAGCCTATAAGCCATTACGTATCACGAAATTGTCCAGGAATAATAGAATCGTTCTGTTAGTATAAAATGTCTCTACAGAAGGCCCAAACAGGAAGCAAACTTATCACTAGTCTGCGATGCGACCTCTAGGGGGGAGGAAAAACAAAGGAGAGAGATCTATGGCATTTCAATGAAGGCGGATAATCTAATTTGCCACTTGGTCTGCGATCTAACCTGAACAATCTTTGGAGGTATATCTTTTAGGCCTTTTAATTCCGTTATCGTCCATCCATTTGTTTATTTTTTCTTGTAATTCAAGCAGAGGTATCACCATATCCAAGGATAAAGCACTTCTGTTGAATGGATCTTTTGGATCACTGCACAAAAGAGAAAATGAAACCATGAAAAAGAAAATAGACAAATGAAAGCAATGAAAATAACAGTGTCCGGAAGAAACATACAACTACGACGTCAATTTCACCAGGGAAGTCTCCTAATGAAGCAAACAAGCTTGTTTACTTGTTTACTTGTTACCTGCTCCTGTTGCACACAGCAGCAACTAAGGATGTCAGGCTTCCGTTAACAGAGATGCGAAGCATAGGTTCCAAATCTTTGAAAAGGCTGGTGTAAAATTCAGTGACCTATTTCTTTTAACTGAATGACTTCAAATAAACTTTTGCTATTTCGCTATAATTCTACCGTTGGAATTGTCTGAAATCTTCAATATTTTCAGAATTACAGTGTTTTTTCTTCGTTTTCAAGAGTTAAAGGAAAATTTTCTAAAAAACTTAAAACCATCGTAATTTCTAAACTGTTTAATGCAACATGAAATCATTTCGTAGAAAACCATAGTTTATAGATGCCTACAATATGGTATCAAGCAAAAATCTGTCACTTTTCTGGTTTATGATTTCGAAATTTGATGACGTCACAACCTCAAATTAGTTAGAATATAGAATAGGCAATAATTTTGAAAAATAGTAAAAGATTTCTGAAAAGTCCAACGGTAGAATTATAGATAAGTATCTAAGGTTTCTTTCAAGTCACTCAACCTGAAGAAATAGGTCATTGAATTTGGCACCCACCTTTTTAAACCGAATTAAAGATTTGAAACCTATGCTGAGATGCGACAAATAAAGCACCAAAGAAGAGAGGACATAAGGTTTTAAACTAGGTTAAGCTTAGTGGCAAGCAAAGCAAAGGAGAACGATCACACAGATGGCTGGATGCACAGAACAATTTGGAGTTGCCAAATAGTAACAGTACTCCCTCAAAGGACCAGTCCGTGGTTGGTATGAGTGATGATAAAACAATAGATTACACTGTTATGAATGGTGTATCGTATTTTTTGAACCATTTTTCGTCTTGTCTCTTCGAAACTACGTATTCAAATAAGCGATTTGTGTGCAGTGACGTCAACACGCGAAAAGATCTGGGAAAAAATTTGTGCGTGACGATGTCAATACGCACAAGTCGCTTATTTGAATAAGTAATTTCGCAAGGAAAGGGCGAAAAATGGTGGAAAGGGCAAGACTACCATTCACAACAGCATAATCTTCCATGTTATCATCAATCAGACCAACCCCGGACATGTACATCAAGGTAAAGAAATGAAAGAAGCAGTGATTGTTGCAGAGTCTTATTGTGTCTTCTGAATTCTTCAAAACATAATTTAGAAGTCTGGACCACAGGCTAGACCAAAACTAATGCCACGAAAAATTTTGCGAAAATGTACAATCCTTTATGGTGATATGGGTGGTGCTATAAACTCGCGACATAGTCGCAACAACGCCGACAACGACATGTTTTGCTCTAACTGGGACTTACGGAATTTCACATGAAACCTTGAAACGGAAAGGGCACAGATCTATCTGTGCGCTCACAAACGAGGTTAGAGCATAGTCATGGCAACTTTCGGCATTTGGAAATTCATAATGCTGCGGTAAAGCTCATGGAAGCTAAGTGGCATTCAAAATGAGGAAACCCTGGTTGAAAGTGAAAGGTTTGCTGATTCTTCGATTGAGGAAACATTAATCTTGATACTTGTGGCTATTGTTCATGGCTAGCACCTTTGAAAACTTGAATTTATCATCTGAGGCATGAGCCAATAACTTAGGCCCATCCACCATTGCTTGGAGCATTCAGCTTTTCGTATAATGTTGCAATGGTTTCCATATCCGGACATGAAATCAATGAAAACAATTTCGTCCAAATAGACCTTTTAGTTATTCTACGAAAGAGTCTGGATCGAGCGTTATTTTTTATACATTTTCATACATGAGGTTCGATGGAATGGCGTTAATGCTTCTATTGTTGTCGTGAACATTCGAAAATTCTACAATATGTAGCAAAATATCGTTCGATTCTGATTCCTGATTCTTTTCAGAATAGCTAAAAGGTCTATTTTCAATGTGAAAGCCCACGAGTAGTAGTTTGAACGTCCATCAGTCTATCAATAGCGATAACTACGAACTTGTAATCAGTCTAGGTGGTGCATGCAAAATCAGTGCAAAAACAAAATAATCTTGGTTCGCCTATATTCATTGTACCTTAAAAGATGCCTCGCGATCGTAGACTTGTCAAGAATCTTCTTTGAGCTTGGAAGTAACACAGGTTCAAGCATCAATGTGCCAAGAATTGGGTCCACAAATTCTTCAGGAGGCTGCAATAGAGAAATATATGTATGCAAATTATGAAGAATCACAACGAAATCTCCGGAGGTCTTATCACGTCTCGACAAATCCCAGGAACCTGGCACCTATTTCCTAGGTATTTTATAAAAAAGAGCAAAATAGTTCCTTCATCCAGGCCTTCCTTTTTTAATGCAGTTTTTTTCTCATGCATACTGTATATTTCTGAAAATCTGTTTCTCACTGTTCTGTCAGGAAAACGAAACTAGAAATAATACTGATTATGAAAGGGCTTTCAGCAAAGATGTCATACAGGCTCTTATTTCTCAGTGAAACTGTTTGTTGTTCGCTGTGCTTCAAATTTGCGTAAGAATACGTCGATTTTTTTAATGATCTCAAATATTTTCAAATGCAATTATGGCCAATTATCACTGTTCTGTCAGGAAAACGAAACTCGAATGAAAACTGATTGAGAAATAGCTTTCAGAAAAGATGTCGTGTGGGTTGTTATTTCTCAGTGAAACTGTTTGTTGTTCGCTGTATGAGGACCCAAGCTTCAAATTTGCGTAAGAATACGTCGATTTTTCAATGATCTCAATTATTTTCAAATGCAATTTTGGCCAATTATCACTATTCTGTCAGGAAAACAAAACTCGAATTAGAAATGATTGTGAAGGAACCGTTTGTTGTTCGCTGTATGAGGACCCAAGCTTCGAATTTGCGTAAGAATACGTCGATTTTTTCAATGATCTCAAATATTTTCAAATGCAATTATGGCCAATTATCACTGTTCTGTCAGGAAAACGAAACTCGAATGAAAACTGATTGTGAAGGAGCTTTCAGAAAAGATGTCATGCACGCTCTTATTTCTCAGTGGAACTGTTCGTTGTTCGCTGTATGAGGACCAAAGCTTCAAATTTGCGTAAGAATACGTCGATTTTCAACGATCTCAAATATTTTTAAATTAAATTATCACTGCTCTGTCAGGAAAATGAAACTCGAATTAAAAACTGATTGTGAAGGAGCTTTCAGAAAAGATGTCATGCAGGTTGTTATTTCTCAGTGAAACTGTTTGTTGTTCGCTGTATGAGGACCCAAGCTTCAAATTTGCGTAAGAATACGTCGATTTTTCAAGGATCTCAAATATTTTTAAATGCAATTACGGCCAATCATCACTGTTCTGTCAGGAAAACGAAACTCGAATTAAAAACTGATTGTGAAGGAGCTTTCAGAAAAGATGTCATGTAGGTTGTTATTTCTCAGTGCAACTGTTTGTTGTTCGCTGTATGAGGACCAAAGCTTCAAATTTGCGTACGTCGATTTTTCAAGGATCTCAAATATTTTCAAATAAAATTACGGCCAATTATCACTGTTCTATCAGGAAAACGAAACTCAAATTAAAAACGATTGTGAAAGAGTTTTCAGAAAAGATGTCGTGTAGGTTTTATTTCTCAGTGAAACTCTTCGTTGTTCGCTGTATGAGGACCCAAGCTTCAAATTTGCGTAAGAATACGTCGATTTTTCAAGGATCTCAAATATTTTTAAATGCAATTACGGCCAATCATCACTGTTCTGTCGGGAAAACGAAACTCGAAATAAAAACTGATTGTGAAGGAGCTTTCAGCAAAGATGTCATGCAGGTTGTTATTTCTCAGTGAAACAGTTTGTTGTTCGCTGTATGAGGACCAAAGCTTCAAATTTGCGTAAGAATACGTCGATTTTCAAGGATCTCAAATATTTTCAAATGCAATTACGGCTAATTATCACTGTTCTGTCAGGAAAACGAAACTCGAATTAAAAATGATTGTGAAAGAGTTTTCAGAAAAGATGTCATGTGGGTTGTTATTTCTCAGTGAAACAGTTTGTTGTTCGCTGTATGAGGACCCAAGCTTCAAATTTGCGTAAGAATACGTCGATTTTTCAAGGATCTCAAATATTTTTAAATGCAATTACGGCCAATTATCACTGTTCTGTCAGGAAAACGAAACTCGAATAAAAACTGATTGTGAAGGAGCTTTCAGAAAAGATGTCATGCAGGTTGTTATTTCTCAGTGAAACTGTTTGTTGTTCGCTGTATGAGGACACAAGCTTCAAATTTTCGTAAGAATACGTCGATTTTTCAATGATTTCCAATATTTTAAAATGCAATTATCACTGTTCTGTCAGGAAAATGAAACTCAAATTAAAAATGATTGTGAAAGAGTTTTCAGAAAAGATGTCGTGTAGGTTGTTATTTCTCAGTGAAACTCGAAAACGAAAAACGAAACTCGAATTAAAAACTGATTGTGAAGGAGCTTTCAGCAAAGATGTCATGCAGGTTGTTATCTCTCAGTGAAACTGTTTGTTGTTCGCTGTATGAGGACACAAGCTTCAAATTTTCGTAAGAAGACGTCGATTTTCAACGATATCAAATAGTTTTAAATGCAATTATCACTGTTCTGTCAGGAAAACGAAACTCGAATTAAAAATGATTGTGAAAGAGTTTTCAGAAAAGATGTCGTGTAGGTTGTTATTTCTCAGTGAAACTGTTTGTTGTTCGCTGTATGAGGACCCAAGCTTCGAATTTGCGTGAGAATACGTCGATTTTTCAATGATTTCAAATATTTTCAAATGCAATTACGGCCAATTATCACTGTTATGTCAGGAAAACGAAACTCCAATTAAAAATGATTGTGAAATAGTTTCAGAAAAGATGTCGTGTAGGTTGTTATTTCTCAGTGCAACTGTTTGTTGTTCGATGTATGAGGACCCAAGCTTCGAATTTGCGTGAGAATACGTCGATTTCTCAATGATTTCAAATATATTTAAATGTCATTATCACTATTCTGTCAGGAAAACGAAACTCGAATTGAAAACTGATTGAGAAATAGCTTCCAGAAAAGATGTCGTGTAGGTTTTATTTCTCAGTGCAAATGTTTGTTGCTCACTGTATAAGGAGCCAAGCTTCAAATTTGGTGAGAATATGTCGATTTGTCAATGATTTCAAATATCTTTAAATGCCATTATCACTATTCAGTTAGGAAAACGAAGCTCGAAATAAAACTGATTGAGAAATAGCTTTCAGAAAAGATGTCGTGTAGGTTGTTATTTCTCAGCGCAACTGCTTCTTAGCTATTTGGGAACCCTAAACTTAAAATTTACGGGAATACATCTGATTGTGCAAGAATTTTCAGAACAGATGTCATATAGGTTGTTATTTGTCAAATTAACATACAAAAAGAGGATTCTCATTTTCAATGTGAAATTTCTGGTGGTATGGTCCGCTATTTTTTCCACCCCTGCGAACGCTTTAAAACAGGTTTTAGAAAGAATCTTTTGAACCAAAGGAACCCAAACACGACCCCTTGGTAGCTTGGTACAGCAGTGCATTATCACACCAGGCGAGTCAGAAAAAACGTTGGGTGCTCAAAAAAGGGTACTGGGTAGGGTACGGTCATTTCGTTCCATATTTATCTGCAACATTGAGATATCGCTATGTTATTGTAAAAACTTTCATCACCCTAGAAATGCCATTTGAATGACTAGAATGCCATTTGAATGCCATTTGAACCCTAGAAATGCCCTGGGGATACAAAATAAGTGAACATTAGCTTTTCTTTCGTTCTCTAATATTGTTGTTATCTTTTAATAGCTTAATGTTTGCTAGCTGAAAGGGTTTAACATGTAAACATTAGGATAAAATGGCAATAAAACAAGTGTTTTAACTCAAAGAGGAGAATAACTGCAGCGAGCCTAAATGTCAAAATTAGTAGCACTGCCACCATACTAACCTCGGGTGCATTGTCCTCTTCTTCCTTCGTTTGTTGTGAACATTTTTCAAACTTAATTGCAAGATTTCCAAATTTTTCTAGGAAGTCTTCAGGTACCCTTAATTGCCTGAAAAGAAATAAGGGGAAAATATCAATTGCCTACCAAGATTTGATTACATGACCGATCTTCGATTTTCTTTTTTTGTCAAGTATAGATCATGGACCAAATCATTTTCCAAGATATAGCTAATCTTGTAATTGGTTTAGAAATTAGCAAATTTAGCTCCTTTTACGGTTACATGGATTTGAATCATACTGCAAAAAAGCACTGATGATTGCCAGATCAATTTCTTGGTGCAAGCAAAGCATCTAGTTTGGTCACTATCATTGGAGACTTCAATGATGATAAAAATTCTGAAAATTTCGACTCTTTGACGAAACAACACAAACGAAAATTTTATCAAAGGTTTGATAATCAATTTTTGGTGAATTTTTGAATAGGAGTATTTTTTTGGGACACCCGGTCGGTATATTCAAAGAAACTATATCCAAACCTTCAATTTGAAAACCTGCAGCACAATAGTCAACGTAAACAATGGACAAATCATGTGAATTTTGGCAAAAGAAAAGAAATGCGTACAGTGAAAGAGATGTAGTACGTACTTCAAAACTTTCAAAGCTTCTTGGTACAACTTCGATGAATACGATCTGCCATCAGTTGCAACTGCTCGACAAAAATCACATTCTGATCCTAAATTAACAAGCATATTTGCAATGTTTTTCACCAGCTCTCCTGGTTTGAAGTGGTATTTGTCGAAATCTTGAACCTTCAAAACAAACATTGAACCGTTAAATAATTTGGTTGGCGTTAATTAGCATCAGCTGGACCAGAAGCCAACCTTAAATAAATAAATTACTGTTATCATTATTGTTATTTTACAAAAACTTTCCATTCAGGGCCCGGTTGCTCAAAGCTCCGATAAGGGCTAATCTTAACTGAAACTGCATAACCCACGATTAAAATCTGACCTCCGGTTACACTGCGTTGCTCAAAGCACGAATGAGAAGAAATTTGCGGCTTTATCATTTCAAAACTTAGACTGCGTTCACACGATGTCGGCACATTTTGAAAACGGTAAAAAATATGACGGTAGCAAAAATTGAGCTAGTGTTCACACGATACCGGCAGAATGCCGTTTTCAAAATGTGCTGGTTAGAGTTCGGTTTTCAAAATTTATGGTTTTCAAAATCTGGCGGCAAAAAATGTGCCGTTTTCGCGTGAGCGGGAGGCCTATCCATCACATTTTTCACCGCTTTCAAAATGTGCCGGCATCGTGTGAACGCAGTCTTAATTCGTAAAGTAAGTAACGAGAAGTAACAAGAGAATAATCGAAGGTCTAGCATGAAGCCATTGCAGAATACAGACGAAGCCATTTGATGCTGTTCAAGATGAATGTGAAAGCATGATCACAGATTAGCTGATCGTAGCAGTGATACGCCTTTCAACAAGGCTCCTTTTTTTTTTTTTTTTTATATCAACTTAAAACAACTACAACTCTAATATTTACATTCAACTGTGCCCCTCATAGCGGGAAAAGACCCAAGGTCATCGTGTTCCCACTATGAGGGACACTTACAATAAACAATCCATTACAAAGAATATATACAACAAAATAAAAAAAGGGGGGGTAGCTGCTGTTTGGAGTTTCACTTAAAGCGTTGAGTAGTCTTAATGTATAATATAGTGGCATCCATGATCATTCTATTGCTAATTATATTCAAGAGTGAACTGCCATATAAAAGGAGATCGCACAAGGCTGTTGTATCCATATCATTAATGTCCAGGGCAGGGATTTCTGAGAGATGACCAAAGAGATCTGCACGCATCAAATCAAACTCTGGGCAGTGCAGGAGATAGTGTTCATTGTCCTCTTTTCCAGTTCCACAACTACAAATCGGGTTTAGACAGTCAAAGTTATGCCGGAATCTATGTTCGTTTAATGCACTAAAATTCAAGCGAAGTTTTGTTAAAGTTCTAACACCGTCAATGTCATGAATGTTATAAGTAGAGTTTCCTAATGGTCGTATGGCTGCAAGAAGTTTACGTTTGAATTCAGCAATGCTTACAGAATGTTTTATATCATCACAAAGAAGATTCCATTCAAAAAGAGTATTTTGGAAATACGTATTCGAAAAACGGACAGTTCGCCCAAAATTTTGGTTGTAAGCGCGTGTTGCTCTGAGATTGTAGGTAAGTTCGCGTTCATCTGGAATTTCCGCAAACAAGTAATGAGGGGATTGTGACTTTTTCACATTGAAAAAATGACACAAACGTCGATACCATCTTCTCTGATACAAGTTTTCCCAACCTAATTCCTCGTAGAGTCTTTGTCTACTCGTACCTCTCCATGCTCCAGTGACTGCCAGGGCAGCTGAATATTGAATATGCTCCAGTCTTTGAGTGAAAGCAGATTGCATTTCAGGATCATATCTATGATATATGATGTCTCCATAATCCAGGTGGGGCCTCACATAGAGCTTATATATCTGATCGAGCACATTTCTAGAAACATATTTCGAAAGATATTTTATCATACCGATACGCTCCTTGATACACCGATTAGCAAACCAGGGATTTAGCTCTAATCCTGTGTTGACTTAATCGGAGTTTTGAGCACCCGGGCCCAGGACTATTTTTAGGATACTTGATGTTAAAGAGAACCGACCATCGTTAAAACGGGATTGAAAAGTAAACCAATCATATCATGCGATATACAAAGTTCAAACAATGGCTTTTGTTAACTGTCTTTTGCAACTGACATGCCTTGCACGTGCTATCCGCTTGTTGTCGGCTATTTTGTGGACCATTAAATGGCAAAAACGAAGACATGACGAAAGCATGTTTTCACAAAGCATGCCGGTTGCAGAGGCCCCTTTAAATATCCCATATACGGTAGTCGATTCTCTTTAATACGCTTTTGATTGAAGATTTCGTTAGAATCTGAAAAGCCACTTGCTGTCAATCCAGCTGTAAAATCGGTATTCTGAAATATGATGCTTATTGGTATGCACTGGCACATGCTTTGAGCACATCAGCACTATTTCTGCAAAATTGTTGTATCTAAAAATGCTGTGTGCCATAAAATTCAAAAAAGTTGTGTACAATGGCGAGCTCATATTTTATCCCCAATTAAAAATGGAAACGCGTTTGGAAATCTTACCCGCAACTCTCTTCTCTTTGGTCCAACCAAATGCATCAGAAAGTAGTTCAAGAACGAAGCAGTTTGCTCTACCATACAAGGGCTGGCGAATGGCCTGGAATAAAGGTACAAAGAACAACTCAAAATTTATTTCAAATTTCATTCTGTCAGCCGCTGCTAAAAAGTCCTACTTCTAGAAATAGCTGCGTGAATTCATTTGGGCAATTTCTGAGACTTTTCTTTTTCACAATTCATTTATTTCCCTTGAATAAAAATCTTTAGCTGAAATGGGTTGATATGTTTACTATAAAAACATTTCAAGTACGTCTTTCTGTATATTGCTTTACCTCAGGCTAGGTTTATTTGGTCATATCCTTCAACTTTTGCTGGACACACCTTGAAAACAGCTATGTTTAAGTTGAAGTGCTTTATCCAGTCGAAATCTACGTAATTACTATTATCATTAAGCAGTCGTTTGGCAAGTAATTTCAGTGCTCTCTAACACTTTTAGCTAGGATAAGACGCTTTCAGGAGCTGTGTGGTGATAAATACGCCCTAAATACGCGAGAATTGAAATGCCTCCTGCTCGGCTTCTGAATCGAATAAACAAAATCCACCAAGCAGATTTTTAGATTTACCCTTCTTCTTTCATTATAAGCATCTAACTTCACTTAAAACCACCTTTCGCGTGCACAAGGCGAGAGTTTGCCCTATTGGTTTCGGGGCAACATTTGCAGCTTTGTTTGTTTTGAATTACTGGTTGAGAGAATTTCCTTTGTCTGCAATTGCTAATCGCTTTGAATTGAGGAATCAATTAAAGTAACTGATGCTATTGTGTTACAAAATCTGTCCTTGTTAATCATTGATAACACATATATACCTTGTAATGTCTTTTGTAATATAAGCTAGGATATGAACAGTTTCATTTGCCATGATATTGTAGCCTCTTGACATTTCACCAAGCTCAAACAATGCTCTATCTTTCTGCAAATAAACCATGAAAATTACATCTCCATGTGGAGAAAAACAAAGGTGAATGTGAAGAACGGTAAGAGATATCTTGTTTTCAATTTAGTGTCACAATGTAGGAGACTATTGAAAGCCTCTTGTAAAAACGCACATAAGTTTTAAAACTGCATAGTTCAGGATCAAGCTTTAGCAAAACTTACAGCTAAAATCTAAAAAACCAGCAACAGTAATCATTCAAAGATTCAGGATTGCATTCACATGGAGCTGAAAGATTACATCCCACGAGTAAAAGCATTCATTCGGGCCCTTTGAGGCCAGTTTCCAGTCAGTGGAATTTTCCGAGCGGACGGAAATTCTTTTGTTTACAAGGGAAAATGTCGCTCTGTAATTGAATAGAAATTTAGGGCTGAATGACTTGTTATTCTGCAAAATTCCGCCCGCGCGGAAAATTTCACTGACTGGAAACTGGCCTTTATGGAGAGAAAAAAAATCTACCTTTTATGGAGAAAAAAAGTTTTCTACCTTTATTACTGAAAAGTAACTACTGACTCTACAATTCAGAAATACGCTTCAAAAATTGGTAACAACTTTAATATCACAAGGTGCTAGAAGCACAAAACGTTCAGAAGCACAAGGTCTCCTCGTGGCATTTTCTGCAAGTTTAGACAAGAGAGTTAACTTCATAGGAAATGCTTCGATAATGGCAGATCTTTTGATCTATGTAATTATATGAATAGGATGCACGCGATACTTACTTCCTGGCGCGCTTGAGGTGGTAGCTTGGACCATTCTTCAGTGGTTCTTTCTTTCTCCATTTCACGAATCTTGCACAGGTGCTATGGTTGGGACAAGTAACATTACAGCAAGCTTGGATTACAAATGAAGCCTTTATAACAACCGTTGCGATTTAGGCTGAAGAATTTAAGGACAGTTTTGAGAATTATGTCGGTTCTTTTTATTCAAATGCCCTGACAACGAGATCCACAGTATTTCTAATGCTCTCAGGTGCCACATAGATGCCCCCCCCCTGCTAGTTAGATTTCGAAAGATTTTCCCAGCCCTAGCCTCTCAATACCGAATTTAATGGAAAGTAAGAGCAAAACGTTTCCTCAACTTAAGCGAAATCGACTAAAGCTGCTAGAAATGGTCATTTTAGTTTGAAATATTTATACCCTCCCCACTAATTGACCCCCCTAGCTTAACAACTTTTCAAGCTTTTCCCCACCTGAGAGTATATTTCATGATGGTTTTGGCTTTCAAGCAATCTAAAATTAACGTCTGCATTTTTGTACATATAAAGCTCAGACATGGCTATGATATAAAAATTCGAAGCTATAATGTAAAGAGGGCTAAAACAGCTTGAAATAAAAATTGATAGCTTTCAAATCGATTTAATTTCGGAGAAAAATGAAGTATGTTAATTTTTTGTTGAATTCGTAATAAAACACTGATGCAGTTACCTGTAAAGCTTCATCCAGCAGAAAAGTGCTATCATTCATGAGCAGATTAACGAATCTTGGAAATGCAGAAAATTCCGATTTTTCATGATAGTAAACACGACCCTGTTAAATAAAAAAGTAAAAATAGTTTCAAAAGTGGTCGAACGAGATCATATAACTTGATCAAACATCATTTATCAACCTGTGAATACAACGTTTTATTTTGTTTTAAAATAAAATGAAAATGTAACACATGAAATATAAAATTATGACAAACTATTTGTTAGATTAACTCAAAAAAGTGTCAAACTCTATTGAAGCCTATCTTATGTATTGGTAAAAATAGCACCATTGAAGTCACACAAACGAAAACAAAACTAGACTAGAACTAGACTAGTTCCCAGATCGTCGCAGCCCTCGAACAGAGCGCGGCACTGTTCAAACTTTAGGCCGTTGAGAAAGTAAGCAAGAATGGCTGCCGAAGCAGAAGAGCAGAGATACTCATGAAATGAAAACAAGCAAGGTAACGAACTACAGTTATTCATTTTGTAACATTTAGGCCAGGTATTGTGGATACGATCGACACAAATCGTGTCCACAATACCCATGGTAAAAACAGCACCGTCGAAGTCACATCAACCATATAAATGCGGCACAAGTTTTTTAGAAACCCTGTATCAGTGTAGACTGATTACGGATGCGTCCCACTAATCACTATTCCAAAGGAGACTACTACACCAAACCGAGACCGCTCATACTGGGACTCATAATATTACGGTAGTTAGGAGCGTCCGGCAGCTTTTCAACAGCGATAACTACGACCATTTAATCAGTCTAGTATAAGTGTATGAGTATGCATCTGTTAGAATGACATATTTCTTGCATCACTATCAACGATATCAGAGCGTAAATTCCAAATCTTAAAATCGGGATAAAAAGGTGAGTGTAAAATTCTATGACCTATTACTTCTACCTGAATACCTTAAAGGAAACTTTAGCTACCTATCTATAATTCTACCGTTGGACTTTTCAGAAATCTTAAATATTTTTTGAAATTACAGCATATGCTATATTACAGCTCATTTGATGATGTGACGTCATCAAAATTCTAAATCATAAACCAGAAGAGTGACAGACTTTTACTTAACACAACATTGTAGACATCCTTAAAGTACGGTTTTTTGGAAATTATTTCATGTTTCGTCAAACAGTTACAAGTTTTTGATAAGGTTTCTTGAATTCTCGAAAAAGAAGAGAAAAATTCCAATTCTGAAAATATTGAAGGTTCCTGAAAAGTCCAACGGCAGAATCATTGCAAAATAGCTAAAGTTTCTTTGAAGCCATTCAGTTCAAAGAAATAGGTCATTGAATTTTACACCAGCCTTTCAAGAGAATTGGAACGTATGTTCACTATCTGAAGTCAAAGAAAGAAAAAAACACTGATTTTTCTTCTTTGTGTATTTGGCTACAAGACGGATCATAGCAGAAGTGTTTTTTTTACATGTGAATGATGCACTAAAGTTCGTGGACCTTGCAGTTCTTTAAGATGCAGATATCAGATTCAAGTTTAAAATATAGTTGCCATTAACAAGGGCAGATTTTGTAATACAATAGCATCAGTTACTTTTGATTGACACCTCAATTCAAAGCGATTAGCCACTGCAGACAAAGAAAATTCTTTCAACCAGCAGTTCAAAACAAGCAAAGCCGCAAAAGTTTCCCTAAAACCCAAGTAGCTAGCGCACTCGTTGCGCATTCCAGAAATTGTTTTTAAGAGCAAACATGAGCATATCTCGAAAAAAGAAGGCTGTATCTGCATATTTACCTCGGGAATTTTATTTCTTTGTTTCAGAAGCTGAGCAGTAAATGTTTTAATCATACCCAAAAAATAAGAGAATTGAATCGCCTCCCAATCGGCTTTGGAACCAAATAAATTAAATGCTCGAGGCAAATGACAATAATTGATTGAAAATATTATACTGACCTCTTCAAACAAATCCCAGAATACTTTGTGATAACTTGGAATTTTCCAGATGTACTCCAGAACAGCATACATGTGATGACGATACCCTGTGCAATATGAAAAAGATATTACATGCCTCAGTCGTCCTTTGGAAGGGGCATTGAACAAGGGGTCACATGGCTGAATGCGGCATGCACTGCTACTAACCATAGGCTCCAAATTTTTAAAAAGGCCAGTGTGAAATTGAGTGACCTATTTCTTTAAACTGAATGACTTCAAAGAAACTTTAGCTATTTCTCTATAATTCTACCCTTGGACATTTCTGAATTCTTTAATAGTTTCAGAATTAGAGTGTTTTTCTTCCTTTTCAAGAATTCAAGAAAAATTTTCAAAAAAACTTAAAACCATCGTAATTTCTAAACCGTTTGACGCAACATGAAGTAATTTCGAAGAGAACTATAGTTTATGGTGGCCTACAATATGGTATCAAGTAAAAATCTGTCACTCTTCTGGTTTATGATTTAGAAATTTGATGATGTCATATCCTCAAATGAGTTAAAATATAAAATACACTGTAATTTCAAGAAATATTCAAAATTTCTGAAAATTCTAACGGTAGAATTATAGGTAAGTAGCGAAAAGTTTCATTCAAGTCATTCAATCAGAAGAGATAGGTCATAGAATTTTACACCCACCCTTTTATGTCAATTTAAAGATTTGGAACCTATGCTGCCTCAGCCGTCCTTTGGAAGGGGCATTAAACAATGGGTCACACGGCTGAATGCGGCATGCACTGCTACTAAGTGGCCCAAAATTAGCAATAATTTAACAAGATATCATTCCATCATTATCATCATCATCATCATCCTCATCAATAATTTATTCACAGTAGGCGAGAATTTAAAATGGCTAATTTACAGCTAATTACGGCCTAATTTAGTACATATCTACAATTTACGATTTAGGGGGAAAATGAACAATTAGAAGAGGCAATATATATTACAGGAAGAAGTATAAGCTAATTGTCTACCCTGTTAGAAATCCAGCCAACTTAAACATCAAATGATGATGATGATGATATGTTATGACGATGATGACCAAGATGATGGTGATTAATTTACAGCTAATTAATGCCTAATTTATTACATATCTACAATTTACAATTTAGGGGAAAATGAACTATTAAAATGGGCAATATATATTACAGGAAGAAGTACAAGCTAATTGTCTATCTTGTTAGAAATCCAGCCAACTTAAGAATCAAATGGTGATGATGATGATGATTGGACTTGCGCCAAGTCTCGCTCTTGATCAATAAGTACATTGGAAACGGAGGGGAAGAGGAAGAAGAAAAGGGACGGGAAAGGAGAGAGAGACTTGTGAACTACGCGTTCCGAAAACGAGGTTCAGAATTCATATGCTCAAGTTTGATTGGCTCTCCCGCTTGGAGTCTCATTTTCACAACGCGTAGTCCACAAGTCTCACTCTCCTTCCCCTTTCCTTTCCTTTCCTTTCCTTTCCTTTCCTTTCCTTTCCTTTCCTTTCCTTTCCTTTCCTTTCCTTTCCCTTTTCTTCTTCCTCTTCTCTCCCTCCCCTTCGTTTGTTGATCAAGAACGAGACTTAGAGCAAGTCCAGATGATAATATGATGATGATGACTAAGATGATGGTGATTATTACGATGATGATGCTGTAAGTGTCACATGTCAAGCAAACTTAACAATTCTAGGTTACGAAGCCCCGGGGTACTACAATGGACGGCAGAAGAAGATGGGCCGCGGTCACCCAGGTTTTTTTAAAATAACACATGTCTATCGTTCAATTTGAGCCTTCTCCCACCCATGTATTGGAAAAGCAAGAAATTCAAAACCTATAGTTTAGGGCGTTAAACCTCTTTTAGGCAAATGCAACCCATGCCCAGTGATTTAAATTTACAAGATGATCACGAAGAGCAATCTTGTGGTGACACGTTTCAGAGTAGCTTGCCAATCTCTGGTTGCAATTTATCTCTGAATGGTTTGACTATATTTGTGAAGAGGTCTAGTTATGCAAAAGATCATCTAGCTTTCTTCGGTACCAACTTAAATGCTATATCTAAATAACGAGCAGTAAAAGTTTCAATGATGCGACTTATTCAGTCAAACATACCAAATTTTTGCTCGAATTCCAATGAATGGCCAGTGAATTCGATGTCCACAAACAACTTCAGAAGTGCTTCGGGTAAGATCTTGGGTATGAGTTCGTTCGTTTCAAAGATTCTAGCACCAAGTTCCTACAAATAAACATACTTCAATAGAAAATTGAAGAAAGACTTGGCACAGCTGAGCGACTGCAAATTGTAAAACTGAAGACACAGGTATGCGACATGACAAAATGATTAAATATTTTGAAGAATAGACTGCTCATTTCATACCACATCTGTGCAGCATAGATGTTGGTGTAAATCCCCGATTAAGCAACCACCTTCGAAGAAGCCCCCACCTAAGAACTAATACTGACAAATGCTTCCCCTTAAATAAGCCCCTATTTGGCTATTAAAAGTCAACAAAAGAGATAATTTTACAAACATTTCTATATTCTTCATGAGGGTATCATATAATACTTTTCGTCGTTCAATTCCAATGCTACGATTTCTCCATGTAACTTACTTTAAATTCTAATTAAAAATTGAGATGATTTTACGATTGCAGTATGTCATCACACATCTACTGTACTATTTAATAAGCTCCCCTCAAAGGTACGCCCTTGAAAAAGCCCCATCCGAAAGTTGATTATCATACCATTTCAGCCACTCCGAGCTCATCAGACCTGCGGCGAGGTAGTAAGCCAGCAAGTGCTTCCGCAAGTTTAGCTCTGCAGTGTGGATTATTAAATCGCTTCGGTGATCTAAGAAAAAACGACAAATAGCAGGTTTGTGAATGACAACACGCATTACAAAAAGGAAGAATATAAAAAGTGAAAATTGACTGAAAATGAAATTAAATCTAGATAATGCGTAAAAACACTTTGCGGGAACAAAATTTGTATTAGCTTCCGCAAATTAGAGCTAAACCAATGATAAACAAGTGTCGGAAAATATTACGTGTGTACAAGAACATTGGCTGGTAAGTAAAAGTAATATATTTCCCCCCTCTCCTAGCCAGGAAAAAACCAGATTTGTGGCAGTCACAGCTAACAAAGAAAGTTCTAATGCTGGTTGGTCCATCATGTAAAATTCTATCACAGTTTTCTTTGAATTAAATGGCTTGCAAGGAACTTAGGGTTTTGCTGTAAATCTGCCGTGGAAATTTATTGATATCTTGATGTTTTTTCAAAATGGCAGCATTATTAAACTTGAGGCGACGATGTCATGAAATTTCTAAATCCTAAACCAGAAAAGCTACGAATTTCTACTTGCCACCATATTGTAGATCTTCATAAACTATGGTTATGATTTTCCGTAAGGTTATATCATGTTTCTTTTATTGGTTTAGGATTTTCGATGATTTTAAATGTTTTCGAAATTTTCCATGATTTTTCAAAAATAAATAAATTGCCGCCATTTTGAAAAAATCAAGAAATCAGAAAATTTCCACGGCAGATTTACAGCAAAGTACCTCAAGTTCCTTTCAAGCTATACAATTCAAAGCAAACTATCATCGAATTTTACACCCGCCATTTTAAAAATTTGAAATATTTGAGCCCTATGCTGCTGAAATCTAAACAAACCGAGCTGCTGAACATACACCAAACCATTGTGGCTAAATCACATGTTGTGCACGTGGAACGCAGTTGCAAGTATCTATCAAAAGTAGATATTATTCATCAGCAAATACTACAGGCAGTTTTGCATCGAATTTAGACGCAATGACGGACACTTGTGGGGGGGGGGGGGGAGCGAAGGGGTGCGAAAGTGTAAATGCAAATTCATGAGCTTACCCAATAAACAAAGAAAAGAAAACCATTATATGGTCCAATACATCTTCTGATTTCTCTAAGATATCACCAGCAAAATGCCTATAAAGTAAAAGGAATGGCGTCAATGACAATCACCAAGTGAAGAAAAAGGGATACATAACTACAACTCTTTTCACTGCGCAGGAGACCTCTGTCACATGTGATGAGAACAAGATTTCGTTATGGTGGTTTGAATTTGGGGTGCTTCGATTTGGCCTGCAAACTGTTTTATATTGCAAAGAACAGAGATGAAGACAAAGATAAAACATATCCAAAATGCTTTAAGAATGTATACAGGTAATCAACATTTTAATCTTTATTTGTCACCCCAAGGAATTGAGACGGTCAATGTTAAAGCACCAGTTAGGCCTACACGAAAATCGTCCTATGGCCCTTGATCTAAGTTAGCCTTTGACTGGTAGATTAATATTCAAATTTTGAATATCCGCCACATACTCTTAATTTTACAGCCCACCAAACGTGTCAACTTTTTTTTATCTCCCCCAGTATATTGTAATTATCAAAAAAGAACGATGACACATTTGATAATAAAGAAGGTTACTGCCACTTACGACATGAATATCACGCATTCAGCAATATTGTCTGCAATATATTCTGGTATGATAGTAATTGCTGGTTGAACCTGTAAAAAAAGAAATCATTTCGAAAGTATATGTAATGGGTGTTCCAAAAAAGTACTCCCGTTTAAAAATTCACCAAAATTCCAATATGGCACCTAACATAAAAATGTCTTTTTTTATCTCTTTTGCTACTGATCTAAAAACATTTAAAGATGATAAAATGTTTGTTTTTATTACTCAAAGGGTATAAAATGCCAATTTGAAAAAGCTAATTCTGAGCTCTTTTTTAAAGCAACTAAATCTTGCCTAAGAGCCATAATGTTGAGATTTTCATTATCCTTCAAGTCTACTTTGTTCCTTTCTGATATTTGTGACCAAACTAGAGGCTTAACAGTTGAATTTTGGTGACTTTTTCAAACAGGAGTACTTGTTTTGGGACACTCGGTACGAGCTTTCATAAGATGAAAGGATCCCCTGTCGTGGGGATATTTCAATGCAGCAGTTTGTATTGAAGTACTGAAGTACCAGGAAGGAGAAGCTGATATTGTGGATCAAGCACTGTTTGCGTAGAAAGGGAAATCAATGTTCGTTTGACGTAAATGAATTCAGCAGAAAAGGACAAATGCATAAAAAAACTGTAAATACCTCATCTGGCAAGTCTGTTACATCCACTTCACGGTGCTTTCCATCATTAAAGTCATTACCAGCTAGCAACTGTTGAGTGAGCCAATAGGCCGTACCAGCACAAAACCGTATTACTGATTCAGCCAATGATGGGTTTAGTAGATGGGCCTAGAACGAGAATAAACATTACAATTGTTTACCTTGGATTACTCGTTTTGCTCAGGGTATAACTTTGCCTTGTACTGTTTAATAATTCGCTAAAGATGAACCAAGATAAATTCGAAACGTTGCTATTATTGTGCTCTCATTTTAGCCACTCGGGGTTTAGGCCTCGGGTCCCCTTTTCGCGTAGGAAATGTAACTCACGCTTGTTTACCTCGGATTACTTGTTTTTCGTAGGGCATAAATTTGCCTTGTACTGTTTAAACATTACAATATCATTATGGGTGATTCGTTATCTTTGAAAGGTTTTTAAAAATGCTGCCATATTGTTGTTCTTGCCTTTTTGTTTGTAATGACGACTAGTAGAACGCCTAACCAGGGCAACCAATTTTGCACTTTTAAATGTAAAGTATGACTAAAGGCTAATTTCCAGTCAGTGGAATTTTCCGAGCGGCCGGAATTTTAGACAATAAAAGGTCGCTCAGCCGTAACTTTCTATTCAATGCTAGAGTGACATTTTCTCTCGAATACAATAGAAATTCCGCCCGCTCGGAAAATTCCACTGACTGGAAATCAGCCTTTAGATTGCAAGGCAAAACGTCTTCCCAGCACCGGTTGGGGCACAAAAAATAACGTCTTCAGACACTGCGATAAACTAGTCTCTGAAAATCCCAGTTTCAAATTATTAATTCATCTCAAATTAGATATCACGTGAAATTGCCCACGAATAACAGCAATTGTAGTGTTTTGCATGACTAATTTTGCGTTATCGCAAATCTCATATGACATCTAATATGCGACAGACTTTAGATCTATTTTGATAGCATTGATGATACCCCTCCCTCCATTTTGTTACAACAGCAAAGCAAGAATGCCCGCGAATGAAAAGAATTTTGCTTCAAAATGGCTCTGAGAATAAACAGCTCCATTTTCATTTTTATTCGTTGGTGAAGGTGAAGTTGCGGCTTTTAGCGAAAAGCACTGGGGTTGCAGAAGTAGAATAGGCCTAATCGAGTCCGCGACCCCTTGTGATGACGCTCAAGTGGTGGGCTGCACTTGGGATCGAAACCTGTCCACCTGACTGTTCTGGCTGCAATGTCAGAGGATTACACCACTGCGTCACAACTCCTTCGTTTTTGCTGATGAACACGCTGCCCATTCACATTACTCCGTTTCCAAATAAATACCCCATGAATACGACAGTATGAACGGGGCCTAACTTGACATTGTTTACTTTACTGCATCATTCCAAACAAGTCACCGAGAATTACCACCCCCCCCCGACAGTTGGGGCCGTTTGTCCATATTTTCAAACAGTAAGGTTATGAGTCGGTGTTGCTAGAATGGAAAGATTCAATTCAGTAACATTGGTAGTGAATATAACGAACATAAGGTCATCATAAGATAAGTCTAAGTGGTACCTTGAGAGACAGTTGTGTTCTTATATCTGCTTCGAATGTGTTCTTTATTCTCTCCAGTTCAGGACCTGGGAGGGCATTTGCTCTGGCATCTCGGTATAGATCATTTACCTGCAAAAAATATGAATCATTCTAAAATCATGTTCTAGTATGGTACTGGGCATGCCTAAATTGTCTTGAAACAAACAGGGAAAGGTCAAATTGTTCTAAACAGCTCACAACTGCATAATATGATTATGTTACTGTGTGGTTCTCGCTGCCCGGTTCTCGAGTTGTCAGCAAGTTCATGAAAATTGTTAGTCTCGAAGTTTGTCAGCCTAAATTGAGAAAAGACAATGATCAAATTTTCTAAAAGCTGAGCTAAACAAGACAAGACAACTGTAATTCTTGGAAAAGTACTGGAATTTAAGAAATGGATTTGTGTTCTGATCAGTTCCATGACCAGTCACTCGATCTTTGGGCCGTCTTTTAGTGTTGATTTTATCAACTCAGAAACCTTTGCTTTCGATAACGTAATGATGGCATTTTGTTGGTAAAAAGTAATTGTTTTATCTTTGTCCTTTGAAGTTTCTTTTTACGAAATCTGATCAATGTTTTTCAATCAATCCATGCTATTTCCAAGCCAATAAGTTTAAAGGAATCGCTCGTTACTTGCAAATTAGGCAGCAGAAAATCGAAAAAAATTGTTAAGTACTATTTGGGATATTGACTGATGATTGAATACTCAATCATCAATATAGGCCTTGTGTTCGATGTATGGCCTTATCAAAAGTTGATAGTTTGTTTTTGGCGCAACAAGTTAGTTGCAATATGCCCTTTAAAATAGCCTTGAATAACGAGCACAACGTAATACCCCGACAGACGCATTATTAGGCATTACTAGTCTGAATATGTGGAAAGAAAACTGCTAACTCCTGTAAAAGAATAACAACCAAATTAACCTGTAACCCGGGAGAAAACTGTCAAAACCTGCAAGAGAAACAACGAATTAACCTGAAACCCTGAAAGGAGAGAACATAAGTTAATAGCTGCAATATACCTTTTGCAGTCGTTTCATCAAACTCTTGTATGTGCTTGCTACTTTTAGGTAACCTGAAAGAGAAAGTGAAAAAGAATGGTAGAAGGTTATAGAAGGACACAGCCTTGATCATGAAAACCATTATTACAAACAAACAGACCAATCATAGAGATATTACAGCATAGGTCCATCTGAAACCAGCAGCAATTTCAGCAAAAAAATCGTCAGTCAAATTTTGTCTTCGCGTATTACTGTAAACAAAGTTCACTCAAAACAGAGATTCTACAGTTTTTCGGTAGGACTTATCTCACACATTTTCCCGTTTATTTCTCAAAATGAAAGCGCTATTTGTGAAGATCGATTCTTGAATTTCACAGGGAAACAAACCAAGTGTTCATATGTTGTAAGATCACAGAGATATCGGTGGATTTCGATGAGTAACTTCATTGTGGAATGTGGATTAACCCTATCCACCAAAATATGCGCAGTAAGCAACAGACAGTGCCTAAAAATATGGATTACAGAGATTACAGCCCATTTAAATGGCAGTTTTGTTGTGTATTTTGTATGAACAGAAAAAGCAATAATTCTTCAAAACTGTATAGTAATTCTGAAAATAATCAAAGTATCAAAAAATGGCCAAAAAGGAATTATTGCAAAGTACCCGAAGCTCCTAGATTCATTAAATAGTCCCAGCTATCACAACAACAACAACAACAACAACAACAATGATAACAACAACCATTTCTACATTTTTTAAATTGAATTGTTTCCTATAGCGATAACTGCGACTACATAATCAATCTACGAAGTTCATTGCAAACTAAATCAAACGGAAAATACAATAACCATTTGTGCAATCCTTTCTAAAAGACTTAATACCAAAACTTGGTAACTCACCCATACTTAGGCAGCAGTGAGTTAAAAAGAAACATTCTGTCACAAATTTGAACTGGATCCCACTTGCATCAACTGGTTCCACTGCAAGATAGAATTAAACATATAAAAAAAACTTGTTATCCAAGTTTATTGGGACAATTGATATCTTTGTAATTAATTTCATGCCGTAGTAACTTAGTTAATCTTATAGTTGTGTTTGTAATTAGGTTGCAGGCCATCTTGGCCTGGATACCTTTCAATTGAAAATGAATAAATAACTTGCATGTTGGGGGGACGGAAGCAGGGAGGTTGTTACAAAGGATAAAAGCTCTAGGAATGAGAAATGAAGGTTTCAGAGTAGGAAACTCTGCAAAAGTTTGAGAGAGCAGGACAGTTTATGACTAGCAAAAGAAGACCTAGTGGGGTGATTTACTCTCAGAGGCTCACATCTAATGCTTCTCAGCTCCTGCACTGCAACAAATCTTTAAACTTCCTGTGGTGTTGAAAGAAGAAATTTAACAGAGACTAATGATTTCTTCGAAGAACCAAGAGGAAAGAGAAGTTTCCGTTTCGCAAATCAGAAATCATAGGAAATTCCCTTTCCTCGTAGTTTCCAAGTAGAAAATTGTCATGAATTTGATATTTTTTGCGGCGCTGAGAGCACCGTGTCAGTTTAAATGGGTTACAAGCTTAACAAATTCAGGAAGGCAATGAAACAACAATATTGCGATTCCACTCACTTTCTTCAGTCCTCTGTGCTATTTTCGGATCCTCTAAACTTTGTACCAAATGTATCCGTGTATTGGGTTGCTCGATGTCAGCAAGAGTGGAACCAACTGCACAATAGCAAGGATTGATCTTCAATAACTTCGGTGGTTTTTCAGAAAGATTCAGAAATGGTTGACATAGTTTTAACAACACACAGCTCATATTCATAAAGAATCCATCTCTTGCTTGTGTCAACATGCTGCCATAACCCATTTGCATCGATAGCTGAAACGTATGGGAAAATTCATTGTTAATGCAGAAGCTCTATCGAATGACTGAATAAAAATTGAAACTCTTCGAAAATTCACCAGCATTTCAACGACAGTTAGGTTCTCTTTTGTTTACTTGTGTAAAGGACCAAATTAATTGAATAGCAGGCCTCATGCACAAATATTCTGTGCCTGCAAGCAAAGCACTCTTGAGTACGGTAAAGGTGCCAGCAACTAATGTGCAGTGATATTCTGTGCCTGCGAGCGGCCCTCGTGCACTCACGCACATTAATGAGGCCCACTATAATGAGGCTCAGTCCCACTTTCCGCTTCGTTCATTGAACTGGATGACGGCACTATGCTTCAACTATTTATAGCGATTATCCATTTATTAAGGAGCGCAAGTACAGGATATAATCAGTCTAGTGAAATACCACAAAATAATGGCACGAGAAACAGATATTTTCAGTAATAGTATTTTACAAAATGTTTTTTTCCTGCCAAAAAAGGGATATCTTGTGATTCTATAAGACAGTTTGAGTTCGTTCAGATGTAAAAGTTTCAGTGATGTAGGGCTTGGACAAAAGTAATTAAATCATCTGGTGTTATGGAATAAAAAATTCCAACCAAAGCCATCAGTTCTCCACAATATTAGCATCAAAACTAAATTCTTGAAATGGCAAAGAAGCCAACGAACAAACGATTGCATTTTTGTAGACTTGATGTAGAGAGGTAAGACGACAAAACACACCAAGATATGTTTCAACACACTGTGCCCTTTCGGACTTGTCTCCTCATTAGAGAGCAATTTTCGAATAAATCATTCTGAATCATTCGAAATCACATTTTGTTCAGGACACAAGTCCGAAAGGCCTCAGTGTGTTAAAACACATCTTAGTATTTTTTGTCGTCCAACCTCTCTACATCAAGCTTCTAGTTATATATTTTACAAAGTTTTCAGTAATAGATAAATAGAGATAAACAGAACTAAGAAATAGAAATGTTATCGATTTTCTTGTAGTAGTACCACTTGATTCTTTAGGGGAATGATGATTGTATAAATACCTGAGCTCTTTTTCTGTTTTGATGACAGCATGCTCCAATCCAATACAATATTGTATGCTGTAGTTCTTTATTCTCTAGCAGATTTCGAAATATCTAGAAGAAGAAGCAGACAATCAAAGGGGCTGTACAACCCGTCCTCTCTGCGTGGCGCTGCGTGTCAAATCATCGAATGTGTTTGGGCTAAACATAACACAGCCAAAAGCGATTTTGCAAATTTTTTTGCCCCCTCCTCACCAATTTTCCATTCATTGAAAATTCTTAAAATACAAGATGTGCTACACACAAATATCTTAACATTCATCTATAAAGCATTTAACAAGCTATCTCCTTCTTGCTTTCATAATTACTTTCAGCAAAATTCAACTGTTCATAGGATTGGTACTCGTCAGGCTACCAGAGGTGACCTCTTTAGTGCTCTTAATAATACTACCTCGTATGGTCTTCAATCCATTCAATATTTTCGTTCTAAACTCTGGAATACTCTTCCAATTTTTATTCGCGCTGCCACATCAGTAACAGCTTTTCGGTCAAAATTGAAGTCTTACTTCATTGATTTCTATTGCACATTGGTGTGCCACTAAATGTTATTGAAATTACTTTTCTCATGTTAAAGTATCTGGTTACTGGTTGTCATTTTAAATAAGTGTTTAGTGTTTGTTTTTCGTTTAAATGGGGGGGGGGGGGGGCTCTCTCTCCATTAGTTAACCTACATAGTGAGCTCCTCCTTAATCGATCAGTCTTAAATACAATTATGTAAAGTAACTTATGCCTTATTATCTTTAGTCAGTATTGTTAACTTTTAGTTTGTAATGTTGTAATGTATTTAGTTGTAGAGTCTATTTATTGAGAATTGTATTTAGGATTGATTGATAATGAATGAAAACTGAATCTGAAACTGCACAGAGAATAGTAATCCAAAGTATCTGCGACCATCTCAGTAATCGAAGCCGTGGAAATTTATTGATATCTTGATTAGTTTCATAATGGTGGCATTTACTACATTTGAGGAAACGCTACAGATTTCTGCTTGCCACCATATTGTAGACCTTCGTAAACTATGGTTTTCTTGAAGGTTATATAATGTTTCCTCTATTGGTCTAGGATTTACGATGATTTGACTTTTGTAGGGATTTCCATGAATTTTCAAAAATAATCAAATTGCCGCCGTTTTGAAAAAAATCAAGATCTCAAAAACATTTCCACAGCAGATTTACGGCAAAGTACCATAAGTTCCTTTCAAGCCATTCAGTTAAAAACAAAATATCAAAGAATTTTACAACCACCTTTTTAAAGATTTGAGCCCTATGGTAGACTAACCTGGTGTGCTTTGGTGCAAATTAAATCAATCTGCCTTCTACAATTATTCGTAACAACTTCAATATCAACTTGCGATTGCCTTGAAGGTTCCAAGAAATATTCCTAAAACAGAATAACAGACCTGTTGAACATAACGTAACTTCTTAAGATGGTAAAGAGCTAATAAAGAAGATTATTATTGGCACCAAGATGGGAAGATTTTTCATATCACAGAAAGTTGGACCATGCAAAGTTGTCTGGAAAGAAAAGAAAAGACGACGTGTTCCCAACAACTCACAGCTGGGTTGTAGAATAATTTTCGGTCTGACAGGCGGCTTTCCTGATCTAAATTTTTGACCGATAGCAATGGAGATTTTGAATTCCTTGTACCGGGTGACCCAAAAAAAACTTCACGAGCCAGATCGCACATAGTTTCCTGAAAGCAAATGTTATGAACACAAACAAGGTATCAGCATGTAGCTGAAAGGCTCAGCTATTTGGTTGGTTTAAGTTATGCCTACCGTCCAAAAAACAATGTCAAAAATATGGTAATTTCTTCCTTTCTCGGACTATTCCCTCCTTTTCCAGTCCATGTTTTGGAATATATGTTAAAAAAGCTGAATTCCCAATTTGCTTTGGAGCACAAAACTTGGATGAAGAACAGAGGTAACTCACTTTGCAAACGAAAGCTTACATAACTCTTGCCTCTTTCTCGAACACCTTGGGAGAAATTGGTACAAAAACGATTTAATATGACAGGGGTGTAATACAGGAAAAATAGAGTTTGAGAAAGAAACAGTAGGTTCAAAATATTTCAATGATCATACCGAAGGTTGGTTTCGATTGTAGGAAACGGTAGTTGTCCCAAGAATAGGCCCAAGCAAGGTCAACCTTTCGAAGTCCAGGCCAGCAGTCGATGATGCTGTAGCACGACTCTTTGGTGACCAATTTTGGTTGAAGACTAATATCTATAAAGATAAATCTATTTTTTCATTTTTAAAAAGTTGCATAATAGAGGAGATTCTGTTTGGGGGAAAACATTTCTAGCAACACCGAGTTGCAATGTCTTGTTGTGCCCCCTCTTAGTTATTGTTTGTTTTTAGAACGCACAATTCAGGAAAATGTATACGATAAAACGACATTAATAAAAAAAAGCTTTACCTGACTTGAATTTCCATGACAAATGACAAAAAGATTACCATTTTATGAAACAATCAGAATACTTTCTTCAGCAGTATCCTTTTCTTGTTAATAATTCTTAAAAATATGGCAAAAGGTGCATAACTGATGGCGGTTCAGTTCATGGTCTTTTGTACCAGTCGTGAATAAACACAAAGAGCAATTTACCAGGTATAATAATAATAAATAATAGTAATATTTATACAGGTTTTTACTTGTTCAGAATACAAATTATGTTATCAGTCAAGGACCTGTTAGCAGAACGAGGTATGCCAATTACAGTATGTTTTATTTAATGAAATATGCGCCTGTGAACAAAACTTTCACAGGAATGCTCACATATAAACAGCCTTGAATTATGCTAAATAATATTATATCTTGTTCATAAAAAGGGTCTGCGTATTGTCTGCCATAAAAAGCATGCTTGTACTTGATCACATTTTGTCAATTTTGAAGACAGAAGAAACTACAGAAAAATATGCATTTTGTTTTTACTGTACCATGGATAAATCTTGCTAAAATAATAAGACATCAATCAATTCACCTTTGCCAAAATCGGGTTCTTTGAAAAGTAAAGAAAGATTTCCAGGATTTGTAGAATATCTGGATCCATCAAAGATACTGATTTGACTCTCTCCATCATATAATCCACCACTGATGTAAACATCTCGAACTGCAATGAAAAAGGTAATTTTATAGACCAATTATGAACCATGATCATTTGCAGACCCAAAGTCGACTTTCATAGTATGATACGACAGTCATTTCCTGGCCCAAGTTCTGTTTGCGTTTCTTTTCATTCGGTCAGCAAAGAATCATAATTAGCAATGGGACTTTAGCTTATTTTCCAAAGGATAAAAAATCCAATTCAGTTAATCGACGGAAACAGAATGACACATCTGCTCAATTTGAGTCTTGCAAGGTGGCATATCTTCGTCCAAGTTATTGCTACCTTTTAATACAATTCAATACCGAAAATGTAAACACTGCTCAAACTGGGACTCACAGTCATGTGTACACTTTCCACTACTGTGTAGTACGGTGTGACTGATTGCAATGAAATAATATTTCACATTAGCTGTTCTGCTCCTAAAAATTCATGGTCAATCAAGAAATATTAACCGGGAGCCGCATACACCGCAGGAGAAAAAAACAACTCCGTTTGAAAGGCCCCGTTCCCTGGATATCAAGACAATAATATTGGCAAGTACCCGGTGTCCCAAAAAAGGTATACAGATTTGGTTGATTCCAGCGATGTGAATTTAGCTTTAATCAATGGCTAATCACTCTCAAAATGTTCCTCAATAGTTAACTTAAACATATATACATCGTTTGTTGGTATTGGTGATTTGAGAGCAGAAATATCAATCTTGAAAGCTCAAATTTGCGTCCAACTGCAAACCAGAGCTTTGGCCCTTTGGCAAAAGCAAGTTCCTGAAGCACATCGAAATTAAGAACTGAAATTAATGAAAAATTAAGAAACTGCCTAATGGGTGACTAGGGAGTGACTTCTGGAAAACAGAATAACACAAGATCTAATATTGTTCAAATTTTATCAAGGCTATCGTTGATTTATACGCTGTGCCTTAAAAATTTGCTAAGGCCAAAAGGCTAAAGCTCTGGTTTGCAGGAAGAGGCCAATTTGAGCTTTCAAGATTAACATGTCTGCTCTCAAAGCGCCAATACCAACAAACGAGGTACCCATGTCCAAGTTAACTATCGAAGAACATTTTTTGAGTGATTAGGCATTGATTGAAGCTAAATTCACATCGCTGGAGTCAACCAAATCCGTATACATTTTTTTTGAGACACCCGGCATATCATTTGATGGTGGACACATTCAAATTCATTGAAAATTTACCTGACTAAAATCAGCCACTCCGTTCTGAATTATGAGGGAAATTCTCGAGAAAGACCCCATTATGAAGCCTTCAAACCAGGCCGAAAATAATTACCAAACTTTCCAAATATTTCTGCTTTACAGCATTTGCTTCTGCCTTCATGGTAGATACATTAAGAACCAAACATTTCGGACATATAAATTTCGGACAACAAGAAGTGAACAAGAAATTGTAATGTTTCGTAAGACTTAGAATTCTCCTAATTTCATTGATTTAAATAAAAGAAATCAGGCGATATCATGTCTCTTTGTGCAATGTGAACAACTAAACATGCAACTAAAATAAAAGCAAGCTAAATATAAGAAATATGGCAACATACAAGATCGCTTTCATCGGTATACTGTTGTACAACACCATCTAAGAATTCTTTCAGATATTTGCAGTCTACAAAGAATGAAGATAAAATCATTTTACAAATCATATTATAACACAGGTACACAAAAAACTACTGAAAACGATGTCCTCCAAGGATCTCTTTGAATACTATGCTTTAATGAATTTTTGAACCTGAATAATATGCTATATGATAAGTCATAACTTATCATTGAAAGGTTTCCACAATTAAGTCAACAGCAAGTATATGAAACTTCCGTGAATATACTTAGTGGGCATTCAAACCAGAATAATATGCTATGCTAAGCTACAGTAACTTACCAAAGGGCTTTAAAAGTAAATCAAGGAATTGCTTGTGTGGCTCTTTGGTAGGAAATACATCTGGTGACAACAGTATTGAGCTGAAAAAATAAAATATTTATGTCATTTTTTCTACATTAGCTACACTCTAGTAAATACAGGGTGAGGGAATCTTTTCTAGTTTCATACTTGCACGAAACAGCTTTGTTGGTTTGAGGTATGCAGCAAAAAACGAGGTATAGTAAGTGAGTTACTGTATAACACTTCTTGCTTGTCAAAATCACACAGGCAATATATTCATATATTTTCATTTTAGAATTATTTATGCACAGTAGCCCTGTCAGTCAGTATGACTGATTTTCAGGGGGCCATGCCAAAAACTTTACAAATTAAAAATCTACTAAAATTGATAAAGGGAAAAATCTATAATGATTCTTCAAAAACAACATGTCAAAAATTTATTTCTTATCAAAATGAGGTGCCAAGTGTGGATTGATATGGACCCTTTAATTCAAAAACGGTCCCGTTTCAACAGGCCAGCTATCGGGGAGAAATTTTGAGGCTCTTCAAAGTGCAGGCAAATTTGAACAATTTAGAAATTTTTTGGGCAAGACTGTCTTAGGAAAATGGTTGTTCTTAACAACATGATAGGCATTTTTTACAAGAAATTTTCAAATTCTATGTTCTTTCAAACCTAATACAGTTCACACCAATAACTAATGGTATTACTGGATATACCTCCTAAAATAATTAAAGGTTGAAATCAACAAGCTGCAATATCGTTATAACAGAGCAGTTAAACATACCCAGTGTATGAGAAAATTAATGATTCGCATTGTGACTTTAGTTCTTCCAAATCTTCAACAACACAAAGATCCTAAAAATCAGACAACTTTGATCAAAATGCTGGCATTAACGAAAACTAATTTAGTGATTCTAGAACATCTGTCAGTCAGGAAATTCTGTTTGTTTTATGTTACAAACTTCCATTTTGTCATCATCCCAAGGACGAGGCATTTGCAAGTTTCATATTGTATGTAATAGTATAAAAATATCACTTTTTATAAGATTTATATGAATGACTGGTTTCAGCTAGACGAGTTAATTAAGAATTTCTCAGGCAAGAAAACAAGGGTGTTAATGTACACAAGGACACACCCAGGGGTACTTGACCTCAGTACTGTATGTACAGGTGTGTGCTCATTAAATTTTTTCATCTGACTCCAAAGTTCTCCCCTAAAAATAACAAGTTAGATAAAACTGGTGAAAAGTATTCTATCAAATGTAAAAATTAGGTATTCCGTATTCTATCAAATGTACTGCAATCAAATCAGCAAAGACCTGCTCTAACAAAGCACCCCCTTAACCAGCAGCAGAAAATTTATACTTTCGTTTGAAATCCTTATAAAATGGCACATCAAAGTTGGAAGAATATACCAAGTACCCCAGGCTGTATTGCACCTTTTCATTTGCAAAACAATGTATACCTTTAATTTTCTCCTGAGCAATGAAAGCTCATCATGCAGTCTTCTGTATGAATGTGCAAGATAATCGATAAATAGTTGCTCGTCAGCACCAGATTCTTTCCCAACTGAAGTTTTACGGTGACCATAGGAGACAATATGGACATGCACCAAAGATAGTCTTTCCATCAAAGCTTGATTGAGATTATCAGAGTTCAAAAGCAGCTCCTCTTTCCTTTCTTTCATTTCCTTGTGTAGCCCTTTTACCAAAACACAATTTGGTAATGAATTTCCATTATTTTTCCAACCAGTTTTATGTTTGTCTATGAAATGAATTATAAATTCTAAGGTCTGCAGGGTTAAAGCGGGTAGGCTGAGGTAAATGTGTAGTTTTGATTGGTGGAAAACACTAGACCCTGAACTGATAAATCAACATTCACTATTTCATGGAGGGTAGTTCGAGAAGTTGTTAAAATATGAAACAGAACTGAAGTCGTATCAAGGAGTAAAACTGTGAACAAAGAGTTGAGCAAAATGTATCAAAGTTTTCTCCCTTCCCATTTACCCCCAGTAAACCCTTTAAAATCAATGGAAATACATACAGTACAGGATTTTAAAATATTTGCACAGTTTTTCTGAGAACTCTTGAGAGGTTTGTTAGAGCTTGATGTTCATTTCATTTACAAACAGCTCAACTCTGAAATGAATGTGACAAACTCATGTAAGGAAACAAATTGAGACAGAACCTTGCGCAGTTCAATAGCAAGTCCTTACCACTATTCACTGTTATCAGGAACGTCCTTTGTAAAAAATCATTCACAATTTGTGACTTTTGTTGCCATTCTTGACTGTCATTGTGCTTCAAATATTCAAATTCTTCCCCTTTCTCTTCTTTTGGAACAGGTTCATCAACAGTAGGATCATCATCTTTGCCTGCAATGTGTCTCACATTTTTGGATTTGATGTACTCTTCTGCATGCTGCAAACTTGGAAATAATGCAACAAACGGATTTTTTGATAAATCACTATTATTCTCAGAGGATGGTCCTCTATCTCTTTCTTGTGACATTTTTTAAATACTGCTGATGCTCATGAATAACCAGGTTTGAGATTAGCTATAGAAAAAATGATGAAAAATGTATGATGATTCAAAGATTAATCACATCAGGCCAAAATCTGACATGATTCAAACTGGGCAGTTTGCTGTCTGGATGGAAGCTCTGGCCCATGTGCTAAAACATAAACAAGGTTCTAATCATTCTTTTTGTATATAAAAATAAATTGCCTACACAGTTGCGGTTTCTGCTTTTTCAAGCTTTTCAGCCTGTTTAACCACAGAGAATGATGTGCATGAAAATACCGGGGCAGTAGCATAGCAGAGCAAATTTGAGATGTGACAAAGAGCTAGCAAAAAAGTTGTGTCAAAAGATGCACATCCATTCTTTATCCTGACCACTGTACTGTGGGGAAATAAAAATTTGTTTGAGATGGTGACTGTTTGAGAAAACAGGAAATCTAGTACATACATATACAAACAATACAGTTGTGCTTTACTTTTAGCCAGGCCAAGTTAGTTAATGGTTGTTGTAGGAGGACTAGATCTGAAGGCTTGAAAAGCCCACCAGGAGGCTAGGCCTTTTCACTCTGCACTCTCTCACCGCCATAAAAACATACAATCGTAAAATAAGAAATTGTTTGGAATAAACAAAGGTATGCCTTTCAACATTGTAAAGAAGGTTTGAACATCATATTAAAATACAGAAAATCTTAAGATACTTGTGGTAAAAAATGGTACCGAGAGCGAAAAAGTCAAGTAAAACATTCTCCTCTCTATCTCATCTGGGTAGGCTAGGCCTATCTTCTTCTTATTTATTTTTTAGGCCAGTTTTTGCTTCGACATGACATGCATGATGGTTCACACAAAATCCATGTTAAGTTGTAAAAGATCAGAATAAAATACTGAAAAGTTAGAGCTTTACCTTTCAACTGACTTTGTGAACATCCTCTGTCATCTAACTTTTGGTTTCACTCTGACTTATTCGTGAATGTTCATCCTTACCATCCTAAATTCTCCTCATCTTGCATGATGTCAGCATCAACAAGGCAATTCATTTGCTACTCTGTGTAAGTTAGCACGAAGAATGCCTCCACAGCCACCAACAAAATGGAACACAATTTGCAGTGTTAGCCCACGAGAGGCCGGGGTACTTGGTACATTTGCCCGACGGGGATGTGCCGTTTTTCAGTGTATCGTTGTCACCCATTTTTTTCTAGCACAAGGTATCAAAAAAGGACATTTTCTAGGGCAGGTTGTCAAAACATGTCAAAGGGGTTATTTCGTTAGATCGGGTCGTTTCTCGGTCAAATTGTTATGTTTGGAGTGTACTTTTCACCAATTTTTTTTAAACCGGCTATCATTTGGAGCTAAAAATTTCGAAGCAGGGTAAAAACAATCTTCGTGGACACACAGCCATACCAAGTATCCCCCCCCCCCTCCGGAGTGTGCGTTTTGAAGCTGTAGAAAAATATTCTAATACAGGCTGCTGAAAAATCCTTCAAACATTTGACAGGCGAGGTTTGACCTTCATTTAAAAATACAGTAACTGATCCAAGAATTTTGTTGGGATTTGATGAAACAAGGATATCTTTCGACACAGAAAAGATCGATGGTCATGACCATGTGGTTAAAATATTGATAACTGCATACAATTCTAAAAAATTTTGCTTTTATTTCTGCATAGTTTTTGGTATGTTTGATTCTGCAAAGATTCTTCTTATTATAGGCCACCACCACCATTTCAATCTTAAATGCATATCTTTGTGGAATATATTTGGCATTTAAACGAATTAAGCGAATTTGCTTGTTTTATATCCAATGGAAGCTGATTCCAAGTTTTAGCGCCACGAAAAAATATCGCTTTTTGTCCTTTGCAGGTTGTCATCCTTGGGATATAAGAGATCAGTGGCTGCATTTCGCAAGCTAATATCAATATTTCGGTCAGAATTTTTTGTGAACAAATCAGAAAGATAGCACTCTCCGTCGCAGAGGCTGTTTGTTGGAAAACGAACTTTCAGAACTGCGAAAGAGCCTTTTTTGGCGCCCTCGCAGTTTCGAGAGCTTCAGTTGAAAGCTCGGTTTCCAAAAAACAGCCTCTGCGATGGAGAGTGGAAAGATAGCTAGGTGCAAGGCCAGTTATTGCTTTATACGTAACCGTAGCTGTTTCAATTTTTAATCATATCACTGACAGTAAGCCATTTAATGTTCTTAATCAAAAGGGTCGCAGATGTATCAAACTGCTATTTGAGACAATCCTTGCAGCTCGATTTTGCAATTTTTGCAGAGCTTGCAATCTAGCTTCGCCACAGCTTCCCCGTACAGAGCAACAGTAGCGAAAGTGTGGCTCGACAATGCCTCTGTACATTTGTACCAGAGTAGGTTTCGGTACGAATTTCTTAGCATACTTGAGAAAACCTAAAGCACGAGATACTTTGCCACATAAGACTTTCATGTGCTGATTCCAGTCAAGATTACTGTCAAGTTGAACACCTAAATATTTCACATTGTTAACTAGATTTATGTCAGAGCCTCCAATAGAAAAAGTTGGAGAATCTACTTTCTTTTCAGCAATCTTCTTCAGGTTTGGTTGGGAACCTATAACCATCGCTTGCGTCAGTTTGTTACCCTGCAACCATTTGTTTAGACAATCGAGATCCCTATTTAGTGTAGTATTAAGCTCTTCGATGTTTTTAGAGGCATATGAGATGCTAGTATCGTCAGCATACATTGTCAGATTACATTTATTGAGTGCCAAAGGAAGATCATTAATGTAGATTAGAAAAAGGAGTGGTCCTAAGCACGATCCCTGAGGAACACCACAAACTATATGCAGGATTAATTTCGAAGGCATACATTGCATCTGCAGGTGGCCCCATCCCAGCTCTGGATTAGCCTTTTGAATTGGACCAGATTCTCTGCTGACTTCATATCATCTGGCAGACGATTCCAGATCTGCGGCCCAAAAGACCTGAGACTATTTGAACCGAACGTTGTTTGGTTGAGCCTATAGTGCTGCAAATCACTTTGACGACGTGAAGGTCGATTGGAGGTTCTTGTTTCGAAAATATTTTGCATGAATGCAGGATTTAGCTGGTTTACAGTTTTGAAAATCTCAAGAACCCGCAAACCCGGACCAAAATTAGCAAAAACCCGAAAACCCGCAAGCAAAAAATTCGAAACCCGAAATTGCACTTCGGAACGCAAAATTTCAATTTTCGGTAATAATCTTCGACTATTTCGATCCGACATTTTCGTTCTCAGTGACACTCTGTGCATCGTTTCAAGCATTCGGAAGCTGGTTTTTCGATCTCAGCTAACTAAAAGGGAAATTATGACTTCGAAAATCCGAAAACATTGGAATTTTTCAAAGAAATCCCGAAACCCGAGCATCAAAATTGGCCAAACCCGCAACCCGTGGAGCATCTCAAAACCCGAAAACCCGCACGATTTAGACGTAAAACCCGAAACCCGAGGGCTAAAATTGGTCAAACCCGCAACCCGTGAAACCCCAAAGCCCCCCTCCTGTGGTGCTACGAATTTTCGACAGTGGAAACATTTTTCTGGCTCACCCGGTATAATAGATGTCTTTTCTGTATTATGATTCTGTATAAAATTCTATGTATTACATAGATATTTCGGTAGTAGTGATTCTCTATAAAATTCTCACATCTATGTAATAGATATTTCTCGGTAGTAGTGATTCTCTATGAAATTCTCACATCTATGGAATCGATATTTTTCAGTAGCAGTAATTCTCTAGCATAAAATTCTCACATCTATGTAATAGATATTTCTCGGTAGTAGTGACTCTCTATGAAATTCTCACATCTATGTAATAGATATTTCTCGGTAGTAGTGATTCTCTATGAAATTCTCACATCTATGGAATCGATATTTTTCAGTAGCAGTAATTCTCTAGCATAAAATTCTCACATCTATGTAATAGATATTTCTCGGTAGTAGTGATTCTCTATGAAATTCTCACATCTATGGAATCGATATTTTTCAGTAGCAGTAATTCTCTAGCATAAAATTCTCACATCTATGTAATAGATATTTCGGTAGTAGTGACTCTCTATGAAATCTCACACGTCTATACACATCTTTTTCGGCAGTAGTGATTCTCTACAAAAAATGTTAAAAGTATGTAATAGATGTCTTCCAGCCTATTTAATTAGATATGAGTGCATCGGTGTAGATTTAGTATCTTAATGAAAATGCACCCCATACAAAAATAGGGTTTTGATGGCATACAAGCCTTAGCTTGTATTTGTTAAAGGACCCTAAATCACAACGACTCTTTAAGAAATTGTCTACCAGCACAGCACCGGACTCATAATAAAAAATGCGTGATCTCTGATAACCAGGAAAGTAGGCTCGCTTTGCAGCTACCTATGAATCATAGAAAAGGAGTCAGCAGTGGTCAGCAAAGATACGAGAATGCATAATTAGCGTTGATCATATACCATTCATAATTCTTAAAAATAAACTATTCCATTAAAACCAAATGACATATTTACAATACGATATAAGGATTTTAAAATACCATATAAGGATTCTAGGATACCTTATACGGATTCTAGAATCTATACTATTAATGGCACAATTTGCTTTTTTGAATATCTTCGTTGAATGCCATTCGAAGAAACGTCATTAGAAAGCCGAGTGGAGGGGTAAACTTATGAATATGATTCCTCGTATTCGTTCCATGTTTTTAAATCTAATTTTTTATGTTCTCTTATAACCATCATTCTATTATTCAATTCGATGCAGAAAGTTGAGACGCATGTTATCAGTCTAAGGGTGGGATACTCTCAAATTTACTGAAAGGTATGTGCCTCGTAGAAGAGTTGGTTTTGCACGAGAAAAGTCTCGAAAATGGGGCACAATTTTGGTACAAAGTATCTTTAAAATGGGCCATAGTGCAGATTTGTTGAAATTCTTTTGTCGATAGATGTATTGCAATATTTTAAGAGTGGGTTGGTCATCAAAATTTCTGGAACACACCCTTGAACAAATTTGGGTCAAGGTCACTCTCCGACACTGGAATACGTACTTGGAAATTAAGGAAAGGCGGTCCTCTAGCACTCCACGTTTGTTCGGACTACTACTGTCAGAAAAAATTGCTTACAATGGTGAACACTAAAGATGACAACAGGGAGCGCTGTACCAAGATGCTTTGCATTTTATTTAGAATTTTGAAAGCTTCTATAGGAATTCGAATAAAGAAGGCAATGCATCTTGGTTAAGAGCTCCCTGTCGCGTCGCCGTTTCTAGCGCCATCGTCCATTGGTTTGGTAATGCATAAAAGTTTTATGCAGTAATAGGGTGTTTTGCTACGGCAGAAGATAAAATAATAACAAATAGTCAAAACTGATACTGAGAAATAAAAATAATTTAAACAAAAGATAACAAGTGGTTCCATCTTTTTGTGGTTCCATACACTTTGTTCATTCACACATTGATACATTTCAGCATTTCATAATTTGTTACACATAACATTATTTAAAAATTTGGCAACTTTTGCAACCCCCCCCCCCCCTCGCCATCTTATCTCCAAATCTCCTATCTCACAACCAGTAGTAGCGTTTCGCCATTTGGCAACATATTTCGTTAAGAAAGAATATATTTTAGACCCTATAATTTCTTGGCCGCTGTTTTGGAGTTGGACAAGATAGGGACACAAGCCAACCAGCAATGGCTAAATAGCATTAGCTGCAGAAAGATTGATTAGGTGCAGTTATTCGACACCAAAACTCATTTTGTAGAAAGCGAAAGCCTTCTTTGAGTTGGTTGTGGGGGGGGGGGAGGTGCAATTGCAGGTATTTCACGATTATTTAAAACATAGAATGTACATACAAAGATAGTGATAGTAAAGAAATATTTAGCCGTTAATTGTACGATTGGGTGTTTCAGGAATAACCCTTCGTCACTTTTCCCTTCATTTTGTGCCCGAAATGTTTCATCGTAATATCCAAGGCTATATATTATCTCATCATCAATATCTTGCATTTAAAGAATTTATAGCCTCAAGTACAAACAACTGATACAATTCAAACTTAATCCAGCATATGAATACGAATTTATTCTTTACAAGAGACAAGATACATTCAACATTTACCAACCGGTATATTACCAATCAATTACCCCCGGGGGGAGGGTACATGACTTGTGGATGGACGGAGGTCTGCCGCCCAGTTTTCAGAAAGCTACCCTCTTCTAATTACCGAAACTTGCTTTTGATACCCACTTTTATGATGAATTTTGGGGGAAAACTGCCCATTTTAACCATTTTTTGCGAATTTCAGCGAAACCCCACCCATGTTTATGGAAAATCTGCCGAAAAAGGACCCTTGTTTAGCGAATTTTAGGCCCAAAAACCCACCCATATGTGCGGCACATACCCGTAAATTAAACATGTTATGTACCCCCCCCCCCCCCCCCGAGCAATTACCATTTGTTGACCCAGTTCAGTGACATTAATCATTCCAAATAAAATCATTCTTGCGATTAGATATATCAGCTGGAGGAAGATATTTTGCAAAATAAGATGTCCATTGATTGCTGCTTGATATTTCCAATACATGCTTGGTGAATTAGAACAAAGCTATGCACTGTTTGACAAACAGTACATAGAGCATACATTTTTTGACTCACCGCCGGTAGTTCCTTACCTATCTTCTTGAAATATCATCCCCATAATATTTCGTCGTTTCTTTATATTAGTTTTGGTTTCCCCTTGGAAAGGTTTACTGTCATCAACATCGATAGGCCTTTGTCAAGAGTTGAGCCCTCTCTTTCCATATCCGTATCACACGGGGCTGGTTTCTGTGGATTCAGGCATTCTTTGAGTACTTTACACTTCAACGGCAACATTCTAATCCTCGGCTTCAGTAAGCGGTATCCTCGAGTCTCCTCTGACGTAGGGCACCGAGGTAGAAAGCGCTACTTGTTGATCATCGCCTTCGACAGCAATGCTTGATTCACTAACGACAATTTTGACGTTAGGATCATCAGTTGGATGTCCATTTGGTAAAGCATTGTTGTTGTTCTTGCTGGGGCTTGCAGGGTAATCAAGAATAAGGGGATCTGAAGTAGGCGAACCCACTCGACCAATATCAGAAGCACGTTGTATCGGGGCTTTACCATTATTCGCTGCCGAATTTATCTCCGCCTGTTGCATTGTCGATAAGTTAATCGTTTCTGTGACGCGACGCATTTTGTGGCGTTCAGTTTTTCGGTTGTTACTTTGGCCAGTGAATGTGTGGCTTTGAAACTGATGAAGCTTGTCGCGGCAAAACCCACATTGCGCTAGTACAGTGTAGAATTCTCGCCGGAATGTCTTTGTGGAAAGCGCGTACAGGAACGGGTTGCAGATGCTGTTGATTGGAAAGAATATGACAAGGAGATATTTGCTTTTCTCGACAGTCATTGCTATGCGTGAGCTGTACCCCGCGGCAGCAATCATTCCCACAACAGCAATAGGCAGCCAACACGCGAAATCCGTGAACACAAGCAGAGCAATCCTCTTGGCAACTGCAGAATCGTTTGCTACTGCAGGCGGGCGTCCACTTGAGTTAGGCCCAGCTACAGCGAGATAAATCTGCACATAGCATGCCAAAATGATGACGAACAACAGAGAGTTGAAGGCAAACAAAAAACTAAGGTACACAATATCAATAGTGTTGGAGATGCTGAACGGCAGACATATGGCAACCTCCCTGTAATTGTTGACTCCTGCAAGCGGCAGCACTGCTAATAGTGCAGCAACTGCCCAGCTAATACCCGTTAAAAGTCGTGCTTGCCGTAGACTCAACCTCTTCTGCAAGTAAACTGCGTAAACAATGGCGAGGTATCGCTCGATTGTTATAACTGTCAGTATCAGCATTGAAAGTTCACTTGAGAATATAGCCAGAAAACCAATAACGTCACAACCACCATTATATTGCCAGCTAAAGATTGAATTGTAGTACTTCCCCGTTGTGTCTATGGAGGCGCATGTCAAGACGAATAAATACAAACCGAGGCACAAGTCGGCGAAAGCGAGGTTGATAATCAAAAATTTTGTGACAGTGAAATGACGCCGGCTCATTAGCAGAACTCCAAATACGATTCCGTTGCTAAGCACAGCTAGAAAGGAGACAATCCATGACAGCGTTGTCAAGGCAACATCACCCATTATGTCATCACAGGGGCGCAAAGCATCTGGTGCAGGATCACATGTGACTGGATTGAGCTTCTGTTGTACGACATACGTCAGATTAGTGTTATTGCCACATTCGAAGAAAACACTAGCATGGGTGATTGCTTTCGTTCCAAAGTTATCGTCAGTGAATTGATGACTAAAAGTAAAAAGACATGTCGAGTCTGTTAGAATTTCGAAATAATCATTGTTTGCAAGTGGGAGGCAAAATTCACCCCCAGAACGTCTGAGCAGCTGTCTGTCGGTTATTCTTTAAGGCAGAGGTTGTTCATTGCGATGAAGGGGTCACATCATATTTTTGGAGGGACACATGCAGTAATTCGGAGGATACTCAGCTATTCGGAGGTATAACATGCAGTTTATTCAGTTATCCGCAGGAATGACACCAGTGCGATGGAGGATAACCTACAGACTATTGCACAGACATGAGCGTAGGGGTAGATAAAATTTGGGGAGTGCTGCCCAACGAAAATCAATTGTTTGCAAAAATTTTGCACGAGTTAAGGCAGATTTCTGCCAGATTATGGCCAATTTTTGCAAATTTGTCGAACGTTAGCTGTAGCCCCTAGCCCCTAGCCTGCGCGCAGCCTCAACACACCTCCGGAAAAGTTCCCGTACACCATCTTTCTATCTCTGGTATTGGAGACCTCAGAGACTCCATGATCCCAATCAAAAATAATCAAATACGGTTATATTTACCTTGTTTTGACTTTGTCTGTTGATGTGTTGCTTGCGGGAATCCAGTCCCCAAACCACAGCAAATTCCGCCTTCGTCTACCCCAACCCCCACCACCCCAAGGATCCTCTGTCGTTGTTGCTGGTTTCTGAGTTGAGCCATTTACAGTTCTTGCTTCAGTGGTTCTCGTTGTTTTCGTATTCATCATATTTGTGTCTGTTGTTGCTGTTGTTGGCTTGGTAGTCGTTCTCCGACAATCCTTAGTAAAATTTACCTTTGCACCTTCTGTTTCGTGAATTGTCTCACTGCGTCTGTATTTGAATGCGCAACACAGATACCTCCTTTTCTCCGATAGATACACAAATGCGAGTTTTGGTAAATTGATGACGTCATCAGACACTGATAATATTGAGCTGACCCCTTTGAGGGAGAGAGTTACAAGACTTGAAAGGCCATGGCTAGGAACTTTTGAGATTTTTGTGTTGTCTAATATCCTGTGAACGGAAAGAAATCACAAATAAAAAAAAATCCCATTTCAAAAAATTGCCTTATCTATGGTTTCCACAAGGTGTCCTAGAATTCTATTTTGAAACTTCAACAAAATTTAGTTTGTTGCTTATCCTTAAAATTGTCAAGCACAAAACCCTGGGTGCCAATTGCTCGTTGAATGCTGTATCTGGCCTTTGTGAACATTGTTCTATTTGTCAGAAAACATCTCATTTACGGTGCTCAATCTCTTCAAAGCTGAGAGTAATACGAGCAATAGGAGCAATAAGGTAACAATTAGAACAATAAGAACAATGAGGGCAATAAGAACAATAAGATAAAGAACCGGGTGTCTAAAAAAAAAGTACCCCCTTTTGACTGAACAAGGCAACAAAACGATAACATTTTAGGACTTTTTGAATTCATGGCTACATTTGTTGGTCTTCAACTTAAATATACATACAACATACCTTGTATGTACCTATGAGTTCACAAGGTCAAAATTTTGGGTGCACCTGAAACCAGAGGTTTTGAGAAATGGCCTAGCCATATTTGACACCAAACAGGTATTTTGCAAACGAATTTGCAACTTTGACCTTTACTTTTTTATTTTTGAAAAGATTTATAATACCTCGAATTATTTCAATTGTTCTTGAAGTGACTTTTCTTTTGAGGAATCGGTCCTTGCATTTGCATTCGATCCCAAGTGTTTTGTATAAAGAAGAGGAAAGGAGCACATGCACGCTTATTTTGGAGATGTGGCACGACTTTATCATTCTTACCACATTTTTACTATATTTATTTAATCAGCGCCATGTCCATGCATCTTTTATTCTTTTTAAAAGCAAAAAACGGAAACTTAAAGTCCACAGGTACTATGGAAAATGTCCACGATGCAAATCATGATTAGGCCCTTTTCAAAACCTCTGGTTTTGGGTGCACTGTAAATGTTGACTTTGCGAGCCTGTAACTCCGGTGTTTGGTGGACGATTTCTAAATGCAAGGTATGTGCATCTAAGTTGAAGATTGATAGATTTAGCTGTGAAGTCGGGGAGCAATGGAATCTTATTGTTTGGTTACTATCTCCAGTCAAAAGAGGGTACTTTTTTGAGACACCCGGTAGAACAATAAGACCAATAAGAGCAACATTTTGTAGGTCTGTAGCTAACTATACAATACTTACAGCGTTTTGAGTCTTTTTGCACCACTGAAAGCCTTGCTCTTGATTTCTGCCAAGTTTGCTGAGCCTGAAAAGTCTCTAATAAAACAAGGGAAAACATATTCAATCTTTATCGCTGTAAATTCAAAAGGGAGTTATTTAGTGATGAAAACAATTTCTTACAAACTCAAGCAACATCTTGTAGTCTGCAAGGTTATGATTTAGAATTTTGGGGATATCACAAAAAATTAAAGTATTTTCAAATTTACAACTTTTTCTATCAAATAAAACACGAATTTGATTCTAAATTTCAATCATTGTCTGAACCAAAGAGTAATACCAAACAAGAGCTTGGTGCTTTCTTTTATACAATACTATTGTCATGACTTCTTAAAATAGAAAAAAGTTAATTTCGTCACAGAACTAATAATAACTGTTCTAACGTTGCTTGATAGAAAAATCAAATAATACTCACACAACAGCCAAATGCCAACTCATTTTTGCATTGAATGTGTCATCCCCAATATATTCCAATGCGGAATTTCTCATTATCCTGAAAATAAGATCTTTATTTGTAAATTTCGGAAAAGAATACAATAGCTACCGGGTGTCCCAAAAAAGTGCATACAGATTTGATTGAGTCCAGTGATGTGAATTTAGCTTCAATCAATGTCTAATCATTCTCAACATGTTCCCCAATAGTTAACTTGAACATAGATACCATGTTTGTTGGTATTGGCTCTTTGAGAGCAGAGAAGTTAATCTTCGAAGCTCAAATTTGCCGCTTCCTGCAAACCAGATTTAGCCTTATGGCCTAAGCAAATTCTAAAGGCACAGGGTATAAATCAACGATACCCTCGATAACATTTGAACAATATTAGATCTGGTGTTATTCTGTCACCCCTCAGTCACCCATTGGGTAGTTTATTAATTTTTCATTAAGTTCAGTTCTTAATTTCGATGTGCTTCAGGAACTTGCTCAGGCCAAAATGGCCAAAGCTCTGGTTTGCAGGTGGACGCAAATTTGAGCTTTCAAGATTGATATTTCTGCTCTCAGAGCCCCAATACCAACAAACGAGGTATCCATGTTCAAGTTAACTATCGAGGAACATTTTGACAGTGATTAGCCACTGATTAAAGCTAAATTCACATCGCTGGAGTCAACCAAATCTGTATACTTTTTTTGGAACACCCGGCATAACTATGTGTACAGGAATAAATGATCATCCCTAATCTGTCATCATCCCATGTTAAAAGTAAACTGTGAATAGGTCTTGCACCTGGGAACTGCGAAGGAGGAAAATAAAAAAGAAAGGGGTCCAAAATTTTCTTGAAATTCAAGTTCTGAAGTCTCGTGGAATATCACTGAGCAACGACTTATCAGCAACATTACAACATTATTTGACATTTGGAAGAATTAACGAAAGCCCGAAGCTTGTCCATAGGCTATGACAAAGCTGTCAAAGTAAGAGGTTAAAGTTAGCTGTATGTGATATCTAATATCAAACGCCGTATCACATCATCATGCGTCTACTGTTTTTAACAACGATTCTCAAAAATGAAAGCTCCCACTACAGCTGAATAAGCAGGAGAAAATATCGACAAATCAATGCAGAAATTGGAAGTACAATACGGTTGCGAGTAAGTGTATATTTCACTATTTGCAATTTATTTTGCTGTCAGGATCGTTCTTTTCTTAGCAGTGAAATTTGATATACAGTAGGGTCAGTAACCTACACCTGTAGTATTGCAAAATCTAGGCGTAAAATATGTACAAATATCGCTTATATCAGGATTTAGGCCTTGGATGTTTTGTTGGGGGAAGCGAAAACGTCCAATCGATGTTGTTGGGGAAAGAATCAATATGTTTGCGGCACCTTAGAGTTAAAAATGCATGGAAAAGCTTCTACTTACAATTTTTCCAGTTGTGGTATATTCTTCAAACTCCGTTCATTAAGATTGCGAATTAAGTTTCTGTCCAAAGTCCTAATCAGAAAAGATATTATATCAAGATACGCCATAACAGAGCTTGGTTTCAAAAAGCATCTTTGGTAAGCTGCAATTTCAAAATGAAATTAAAGCTCTTTGATTCCATCCAAATGCACCAGAGGGTATCGTCCATCAGAGGCCCCTAAAATATCTCAAATAAATTTCGACAGTTTTTTCTGTGTTTTTACTGCAATGTGAATCAAGTCTACAGCATCAGAAATCACACAATTCTCCGTTGTCATTTCAGTATGATATCTCTAAAGAAATGTCACCCATTACCATTGGTTACCTCTCGAGCAACTCTAACATTAGGATCCATATAAGGTCTCATAAAGCATTTTAACAATAGAAACTCTATTTAGCCCCCTCTCTATTAAGCCCAACAAGGGCAAATTTTGTAATACAATGAAACAGTTGCACTTGATTGACACCTCAATTAAAAGCGATTAGCGACTGCAGACAAAGGAAATTCTTTCGAACAAAAATTCAAAGCAAACAAAGCTGCAAACGTTTTTCTGAAACCCAAGTAGCTAGCGCGCTTGTTGTGCATTCCAGAAATTGTTCTTAAGAGGAAAACACGAGCATCTATCGAAAGAAGAAGGATACACCTACACATCTACCTCGGGCATTTTATTTCTTTGGTTCCTAAGCCGATTGGGAGGCGATTCAATTCTCTTAATTTTTTAGGTGTAATTAAAACATTTGCTGCTCAGCCTCTGAGCCAAAGAAATAAAATGCCCGTGGTAGATGTGAAGATATACCCTTCTTCTTTCGATATATGCTCTCGTTTGCTCTTAAAAATTGTTTTTGGAATGCACAACGAGCGAGCTAGCTACCTGGGTTTCAGAGAAATTTTTGCGGCTTTGCTTGTTTTGAATTGCTGGTTGAGAGAATTTCCTTTGTCTGCGATCGCTAATCGCTTTGAATTGCGGTGTCAATCAAAACCAACTCGTGCTACGTTCCTTCGCAGGAAGGCAAATAATTTTTCCATCACTGATGATAAAAGAATATATTGCAAATGTTACATATGGGACACCCTGTTCATGTTTCTTCATAGCTTTAGCGGATCTCTCAATATTTACTTACCAGCTGGTTCCCTGTGCGTCAACTTGACCGCGTTCGCGTGAGGATACTGGGCGCCAGGGAAGCGATTTGTTGTTTTGGACCGCTTCCGTGGAGCCCAGTCCCCCTAGTCGAAAATGACGTCAGGGAACCAGACTGTTTACACAGCAGGTGCAACCCAGGAGCATTGGTACTGAACCTTGGGAAGCTTGTCAGTTTGTTTCTTGAGAGATGCCTGAAATATCAAACATAAGCACGAAATTAAGATCCTCAGGTCCTTTGGTTTACATCAAATAAATACGCTTGAGGGTGGCGTCGCCTATTATAGCCAATCACCTATTGTGGTCATTTAACAAGGGAGATGAAAGTTTTTGAGGTCTGGGAATGAATAATCAAGTTTTAATTACTCAGGAAGTACCACCGTTCACAAGTTGCTCGAGCTTTATCGAAAATTTTCTGAAGTTTTTTTAAAAAGTTGCTAAAAATTTGCTACGTTTTTAGAAACCGTTGGTCAGAAATCTAAATTTCATGGATAGGATTGAAAAATTTGCTTGTATGGCCATAATGGGCGACAGCACGTTGTTATTTGCTACTGAATGAATTACTCGATCGAGAAGTTAAATTCATAATTGCGTTGGCAGACTGGCAAGAATAAAACTTTGCAGCGACAGATAATGCTCTTTCAAGAGGAAATAAACTTCTCCCAGTACTTTACTCGGTGTTGAGATTGCTGCTCTATGCATAACAACAGCCCGTGAGCAACATGAAATATATCAGCGATCAACTGGAGAGTTTCGATGATTTTCTTAAGGACTCTTGAAAACATCACACGAATATGCAAATATAAATTTCAGTTTCATGAAATCTGTTCTGATATAAGACATCATGTACCAAAACATACAAAAAGAGGAAGATGACATATATGTCTTCTAGACTTGTCATCACCTCTCCCGATCATGGTATGGTCTTATAAACCATGTTTTATACCGAAAACAAACTACAGTTTTGTATATTTTTTTCTTACGTTTTTCGTTGTACCAGCACCTCTAAGGGGACCATCTTGACCTTTTAATGCTATCCCTGCCACTGTAATTAGGGGTGTTTTTCCTTTACGTTTTTAACATTATATATTGTATTGTATCTATTTCTATATTACATAACTTGTAAATACTTGTAATTGTGGCAAATGATACATACATATTACTGACATAAACACTTGATTAAATAAGCAATAACTGTAGCTGACATCCTCGCTGCATCTTGTCTCCAAAACTACATAAGTTTGTCAAAATTTGTTTACTCTTTGTCTGATTTCCCTTCACTTCGTAGCAAGTTCCCAGAAAGTCTCAGCTATTTACTGTCTAAAACAGCACTTTTGCTCTCGGTAACCGCTGTGGCACAACTGTTCCAACCAACCAGAAAGCAAAACAATTAACAAGAAATGGCAATACTTAAGGGAGAGGAATGTAATTAAATGAGCATTTTTGGTAATTGTGAAATTTAGGCCAAGTCTAAAGGATGCAAGAGCACAGGAAAGCCAAATCATCAAATTAAGAAATTATTAAAATGAGCCAATCACCAATCGGGTGTCTCAAGAAAGTACTCCCTTTTGACAAAAACAAAGGAACGAAACGATAAGGTATCGCGAATTTCTCATTACATAGCTATATTTCGCAATCTTTAACTTTAATGCTCATACCTTGCGTTTGATAATCGTCCACCAAGTACCGGAGATACGAGTTCACAAAGTCAAAAGTTAGAGTGTGCCTGAAACCAGAGGTTTTGCAAAGGGCCTAGCCATGATGATTTGATATCACAGACACTTTCCAAATGAATTTTCAACTTCGCTTTTTAGATTTTACTTTTCAAAAGAATTATACTTTGAGATGTTATAATTGTGCTTCAAACTTACTTTTCCTTAGGGGAATGGGTCCTGCCTCGCATTCTATTGCTAAAGTTATTTTTATCAAAAGAATAGGAGAACTCAGCACGCTTTATTTTGGAGAAGTGGCACGAATTTATCATTTTTAATATATATTTCTGTTCTGTTCATTTGATTAATATCATGGCCATGTGTTTATATATCTTTTCAACAGCAAAACTAAAATTTAAAGTTCAAAGGTTTTTTGGATAATGCCCATGATATCAAATCATGGTTAGGCCCTTTCTTAAAACCTCTGGTTTCAGGTTCACTCCAGATTTTGACTTTGTGAGCTCGTATCTCCGGTGTTCGGTGGACGATGTTTAAATGCAAGGTGCGTGCATTTAAGTTGAAGATTAAAATATTTAGCTATGGACTCAGGAAGTCCCAATATTTTATCGTGTTAGTTCTTCCTCCAGTCGAAAGGAGCACTTTTTTTAGACACCCGGTATAGTTTCAGGAAAAGTTAATGGAAGCTAGTTTTCGGGAAATCATCAGTGAGATTAAGATAATACATCTTCAGTAATGAATGAATTTTCAAAATTAAGTTAAACCCTCAGTCAGGCAATGGAGTTTGTAATATTTTACATGGGTGTTGCAGCTATTGCATTACGATGTTTCAAAGAGTGTACACATTTTTCTGACTCCCCCAGTAATTCAATATTCAATATACCAAATCGGCGCATCATTGCCTTGCTGCTCATACCATTAGAGCTTCAAAAATGTCTCGTTCTGTGGGGAACCCCGAGCTATACACCCGTCCTTGAGTAGCTACGTGATTCGGTAGCAGTATTTATGTTTCGTTTAGACCTGTCATCTTTATTCAGTTACAGTCTTTCGCAGTAAGCTAAAGTTCAATCGAATAAAGTAACTAACAGTTCATCAATCATACTTACAGTTCTCCTCTGAATGATGGCTTTTCGAAAACTCCATCAAATGTATAATTGGACATCGTTTCTATGCTGTTATCTGTCAAATCACTGGAAGAAATTAAAGGATGTTATCGTCCATCAGATGGTAAAATGTTGTGAAAATTCTGTAGATGTAGGTTTTGCTGAACTTTAAAGCTGCAAAGTGCATAATTTAGTAACACCGCAAGGATGAATTTTGTGGCAACGGCACCTTCTGCTTTTGATCGATAGGTACGCTGATTCTAGTCAATAATAAGACAGAGAAAAACAATTTGTCATCTATACGGCCGATTTGTGAAGCTAAAGAAATGTAAATGGTTAGCCTGTCAATCGGACAAATTATCTTCCAGAGGCTTACATTTAGATTTGTCTTTCCTCTTTAGATATAAACTTTTTCTCTAAACAAAGCAACCCCTTCTTTTTGGCATGCACATTGTTTGAGTTCGCCATCTATGTCTGGAAACATTTATTGCAGCTTGCTTTGAAGTTAAGTAATTTTCTTGTAAGAGTGTTGCTAATATTTCATTAAAGACAAACAAGGTATGATAAATCGAGCTTTCAGCTGAGTTTTGTTTTCGCAAATTTGTCTTGCTTTTAGCAAGGGTTTTATAAAATAAAAGATTTGGGTTTACAAGACGACAAAGCGACTAGCCTTTCAGAAGAACAGATTTCACACCTCTGAGTGCACTCAATCAAATAAAAGAAGGAGAAGCATTACAGTCTGCAGCACAGAAGGTATGAAATCTATTCTTGAGGCTGCCAAACTGCTTTGTCTTAATCAAACCTGTATCTTTTGTCTAACAAAACTCTGCCTTGCTCTTGCTTTAATGTTACGTTGCGTAGCAAAACTCACATTGTCACAAGCTCCTTGTTTCTTTTAAATGCATTTGGTGGAAGAGTTTTGAGGTTCTTGCAGCTCTGTATGTATCTACAAAGTAATAAGAATCTATCAACAGGATTGAGAAATATTTCTGCTTTTCGTTCTATTTGCAGGGTTTTCTGTTCAAAATCATGTGAGATGCGGATGGATTCATTGAGCAGGTTGGCGAGAATAAAATCACACCATGTTGAAGCATTCTTCATTCATATTTTATGTGACATCAAAGGTAATGACTGTAAATGACTGCAAAATGAGGCTGAAGGCTGAATTATCACAATGCTTGGAAAGAACACAATTCTACCGGGTGTGTATCAGATTAATGAATACTTACAAAGAGCTAAGTTGAGTTAGCTTTCCAAGTTCAACTGGGTTTATCTCGTTTATCTTCGTTGAACGAATTTCTCTAGAAGAAGAAGATTTAGTGGTTTATAACGATAAGTTACAACTGTATCATTAAGCCACTGACGGGATTTGACGAGAGACATCAATCTTTATCGCATGGTTTTAACACACAAAAAGGGAGCAATTGCTCCTGCTTGTCCCCTTAAATGTATCAGTGAGGTTGTACCTCTTTTTAAATGCTTCCCAGAAATTGCAAGAAGCAGAAAAAGTCAGAAACATGGAAGGGGCAGATTGCCAAACATTAAGCCCTTACACGTGTGAAGTGCTACACCCCTACACCATGGAATTATGTTAAGAACAGAGAATGTTCGACAATTTACGAACTGCTATGCACATGCAGCTGAATGATGCATATTAACTCGTTCTTGCAAGAAAAGAGGTGGATTTTATCACAGAAGGTAAGCAAGGGCAGTTGCCCCTGCTTGTCCCCAAAGAATCCGTCAACCAAACAATGGTGTGCCCTTGACTAAATGGTTCACACCCCGGGGGTTCACAGAAAATGTTCAGAAATAGCAATAGACGCCCCGTTAAGCCTCCAAGCCCATGGTTGACTATTTACGTTGCAGTTAGTTGCTTTTTGTGAGAGATGTGGGCCCCGGGGCGGGGGCCTTTACACAGCTGTAGGTAGTAAATAAATTAAATTTTAGTCTAACTCTAATGTTTGTACATGAGGCTATATTGTGCAAGATACACAATATAAATGTTGAATATAAGATATAGCTTAGAGCATATCTCGGGGCACATCCACAAGACTGGAACTGGAATTTCTCCTTAGGCCTTTCATGACAACTTCTTAGTCATGAGCTTACAGATAACCAGGCTCTTGTACGAGAAGGTGGACCAAGTGTAATAAGGGAAGAACAAATTGAGTGATTACAAACAGGACTGATCTGAGCGGCCGAACAAAAAAAACACAATATTTTCCAGCATTTCGATGACAGCGGTTTTTCATAAACCAAACCATGAAATCCTATCATAGAGATAATAAAGAAGCAAACTCTGTAGAATTTCTTTTAAAATGTGGGATTACTAAATCATGATTTCGATTAAATCCCCGGCTTACGAGATCAATGTTTGGAGCATCTTTGGTCTCGTATAATCTATCCTGCTCTGCTCTCTGGTTTCTCAGCTGTTCAGGTAACATAGCCAGGATTGAATATCAGCAAATGATCTGTCAGAAATTGTATCTTTGTGCATATAATCACTCCAGAGAACTGTGCTTTTGACTTAAATTTTGAAATGTTTGCAGAGCGAATCTCTTTGGCCTAAAAAGAAGCCGACACTGTGATGAGGGATGTTAACAAACTCTGCATTGTACTGCAACAAACAGGAAATTGTGTTAGCCCAATGGTTAGCTAAATAAAGATGGCCCAGCAATACCACTAGGCCATCCTTATTTGGCTAACCATTGGGCACGGGCTATCACAATTTCCTGTTTGTTGCAGTGCAATGTTAACGGTGGTTAGCAATGGTTAGCACTGACATCGATGTTTGTTGCTTGGAAAGAAATAGTACAGCTTGTGTGCTATTTACCGCTTTTCTCTTGTGAAGTTTTCACCCACAGTGCAGTGGCCTGCAGTAGTTATAAACTGAAGTAATTTTTTTCTAATTAGTTTAACTACTGTAGTTTGGATCCATGGTTTCCTCTTAGGCCAATTTGATTTTCAGACCGTCCGAAACTTCCGAGTTTCCGCAAAGGACCCTAGGTGACAATGGCTCTTTTCCTTGTTCCTGCGTCACGTGTTGATCAAAATGAGGAAATCTGGGCACGAGTTTGATCTTCGGACTTGGGCGAAGACCTCGTGCAGGTGAACGAGCGGATTGCGCAATTTTCGCGAATGTATGACAAGCAAATAAGGAGGTGTACATATTTTGCAAAAAATCGAATTCCAAAGGTTGCTGGCTATTTTTGAAAATAAATTGTTGACAGAGTGATTGAATGAACGACAACTGAATGAGTAAACCACTGGAGTGAGGATGAGTTTTGATTTGAGTCATGTCAGTTGGCCGATTCTTTACTTTCTTGACAAAATACATTAGCCATGCATGCATAAACCACACGGCGAGAACAACATTGAAATTGCCTGCGTCCGAGACCCCAGTCTTGGGGGGGGGGGGGGTATGCATTCTGAAACACAGGCTACATATGGGTGTGGGTTTGATGCCTTGATAGGTATGCCCAGGCATCTTTATCATATTCTACAATTGCAATTTTAGCCAATTGTTTAGAAGTATTTACCCCCACATACTCTCATCTGGCTCCACTACTAGCTGAATATGGGTATGGGTGGGTTTGGTACTTTTGATTTGAGTCATACCAGACCTACCAATTTGTTGCCTTCTCGCTCGATGAAATACATTAGCCAGGGATGTATTTTCCACACGCGAGAACAACTTTAAATGAGCATATTAAAAGTGAAAGTGGGCTGGGGCAGGGCAGCAAAGAAAGTCGAGAGGCGTGTCACTGATAAAATCCCGCCAGAGTTCTTGAAGATGAAGTAAAATTTCAGAGCAGCATATTCAGCATATTACTTGGAACTTGGAGAAAACTTCTACCGTCGGTACCAGACTCTCTAGACTCTCTATCTTTTAGAGAATTTGGTTCCCAGGATAGAAAGCTTCATAAAATCCACAAAAATCCCTGGAAAGCAAAAAATTACTGATTTGAGTCCAACAGGTCCCCAGTCCAACAGTAACAGATCTTCGTGTTGTGAATGAGGAAATGTATGTACTTTTAAGGAAAACGCCGGGTTGCAAATATCGAACAAAAGAAAGCTACGAAAGTACAATTATGAGGGTTAGGCTGGGAGGATGCTTCTACTCTATGGAAACCTCTCCTCGGTCGTTGGCAAACCTGAAAAATCCTGACACAAACATTTAGTGTCATAATCAGGGCTGAAAAGGTCGAGCTGATGACGCAGTGTCAGTGTCCTCAGAACACCACACAAATTAGATACCTTCTGCAACACAAAAACGCAGATGGAAACGCAAACGGATTTAGGAAGTTAGGTTCGAAACTTGTCAACTTGTCTATTTTCTAACCGGATTCAAAACGTCTAACTTGTCTAACTTGACGCATTTTTCACGGAAAAAAATTAAAAAATGTCTAATAACATTTGATTTTGAAAATAGAGAACTAGTTTCTGGCTTGATGGTCGCACGATCTCTTGTCTATGCCCTTTGTTTGCTTTTTGGCAAACACTGGAATCAAAGGTTGCTGTGTTTGAACAACTTTTAGAATACGGTGAATTGTAATACCAGAGTAGTGACTCTGATTGTACTGACGTCTTCTTTTCCCCTGAATAAAGTTTAGCAACCTTTTCTGGCTTAAGGAGTCCTAAAACTGCTTCTGTCTTATATATTTAAAAGGACGAGCAGTGATCGGTTTTATGGGGCAAGGTGTTGTCCTTATTATAAAGTTTTTCATAGTTCATATAGTTCCATAATTCTTCGTTCTAACATCTCTTTTTATTTGTTAGCAGCGACCAAATAACTACCAGTTTTCCTGTCTTCTAAATTTAGCATTAGGAGGAAACACACAAGATTTAGCAGGCCATTACAAGCAACAGGGAAGGGGTATCATGTTTCCCAGATCTTATTCCCATATTTGATAGTAAATCTTCACACTGTGATTTTATTAGATTTTACACAGCTAGGCTGATATTCCGCGTTGTGTTCTTTCGCAATCCCTCCACAATATTTTACAATTGATAAAAATCATAGTTTACTTACAGTCTTTCTATGTCCGTTACTGAAACATTCTTCTTGCGAAAGACATCTTCGATGTTTGGAAATTCTGTGCCTTCATACCGAAGCATTTCTGGCTTGTTCCCCCTTCTTACTTGGATACAGATATTTGAATCTGGGCAAAGAGATTGTCCCAAAGTTGTTTGCAGGGCAATGATAAGTACGGCAATTTCTAGCAGTAGGGCAAAACTCTGTAATCTCGACATCGTTCAAGTGCTTGTAGAAGTTAGATCAAATCAAGTTCCTTGGGTGATTCATCAATTTCTCGTGGCCTTATTATTGTTGTCCCATTCCACTGACTTCGTTTCAGATGTCTGAAAAGATTAAATTTCAGCAGTTAAATAAATTATCTGTTGTGTTCCTCAGCATGAAATAATATACTACTCGATGATTTCCTTGCATGTACGCGAATATTTGTACAGCGTTAAAGTTTAGATTGACAGAGCGCGCCTGATTGTCTTGTAAGATGAACCACAGCGAACAGGATGTCATGTGGGACAATGTTCAGGGTGTCATGCAACATTGCTTCATGTCATCACGGGCTCTGTCACAGTGAACCAGGGAGTGGAAGAAATTCCAAAATACGAAGTTTCCAAATCTGAATTTATTTCATGCCCATATCATCAAGTACAATCTGAATGTTTATGAAACGCAAACATTTCAAAAATTGGACAACGGATAGCCAGGAAAATGAATTTTGAACTTGGGCCTAATTACTTCATTTGTTTACATAAGCACTTCCGGAAAATAACGCTGCCTGGATTGAATTTTCAAAGCAATATTTCTCTGCTCAGAAAGGTCCGACAATTTTCATTTTGATCTTATTTCAATCCTCTAGGTATGTACTTTTAAGTAATTGCAACAATGATTGGACATATTTATATTTTGGTTCATTTTTATGTGATTCATAATGGCGGAAATTTACAAAATTCATATTTTTAGAAATTATTTTAAAAATTCAACAGTTGAAATGTAAAAATTGAGGCAAAATGTATTTACCAAAAAAATTACAAAATTAAAGCAACTAGTTGTGCAAGTTTCTACCAAAGGGTTTGTTCTAAATCGTACCCAAAAAAGAATTATGGTCATTCTTATTTTTGTGGTACAACGGACATTTTTGAGATTTTTCGATGTTTTCTGCAATGGAAATAAATCAAGGCCTGCTAAAGCCTTCAAAACTGACTCAACTCTATCTCTTTGACATAGTTTCATGAAATTTAACCCTCAGAAAGCTTTGTGTTTCATTGATCTACATGAAATCACTGTTTTCAAGCATTTTTATTTGTCCTGTCAGTAGAAACAAAGAAAAACGTGTTTTCCATCATAACTACCGAAACATTTGAGGCTTGAAGAGACTTTGCGTGATGAAAATCATTCATTTTCATCATTATAAGGACAATTTTTATACTAATCAAGTCTTAAAGTCCCTTATTGAGGTAGTTTTCATGAAAAAGACACGTTTTTGGTCGTTTTCTGCTGATGTGACAACTAAAAATGCTTGAAAACAGTAATTTTATGTATAAAGATAAAAAGCAAAGCTTTCTGAGGGTTATATTTCATGACACTATGTCAAAGAGATAGAGTTGAGTCAGTTTTGATGGCTTTAGCAGGCCTTGATATATTTTTATTGCAGAAAAATTTGAAAAAATCTCTATTGTACCACAAAAATAAGAATGACCATAATTCTTTTTTGGGTACGATTCAGAACAAACCCTTTGGTAGACACCTGCTTTAATTTTTTTAATTTTTTTGGTAAATACATTTTGCCCCAATTTTTACATTTCAACTGTTGAATTTTTAGAATGATTTTTAGAAATTTGAATTTTACAAATTTCCGCCAGTATGAATCACATAAAAATGAACCACAATATAAATATTTCCAATCATTGTTGCAATTACTTAAAAGTACATGACTAGAGGATTGAAATAAGATCAAAACGAAAGTTGTCGGACCTTTCTGAGCAGAGAAATATTGATTTGAAAACTCAATCCAGGCAGCGTTATTCCAGAAGTGCTTATGTAAACAAATCAAGTAATTAGGCCCAACTTCAAAATTCATTTTCCTGGCTATCCGTTGTCCAATTTTTAAAATGTTTGCGTTTCATAAACATTCAGATTGTACTTGATGATATGGGTATGAAATAAATTCAGATTTTGAAACTTCGTATTTTGGTATTTATTCCAAACTTTCTTTTGTTCCGGATCACTGTGCTGTGTGACTGCGTTGGATCTTTGTGAACTTCACGGAGGAATTATAACCACGCACATTTAGCTTGTTATTTGTCTCTTTATGCACATAAATATAGCCTCGTGCTTTGGAAAAAAATTATATTCTGAAGATGAAGCATAGTACTGCTTCGAAACCAGGGTATTTTTTAAGGATTTTCTACTGGTGGGACAAACAGCCAAAAGGGCCCCAAATTTTTACGGTATGACTTTACCACAGAGACAAAAGTAAATTGCTTATCACTTACAAAGTCAGGTCACTACTTTCAAAACTGCATCGGTAAAATAATGTTTTTGAGATATACAGGGTGTCCCAGAAAAATTGTTCGATGTTTGATTAAATATTAAAAAGTAACAATCAAATGTACAGGCTCCTAGTTAGATAAACCTGTTCTTATGATTTTGAATCCATTTTTGATGCCAGAATCTTGCGAATCCTCCAAGAATTCACGGAGCTATAAGCTTTTGAAATCCCAGTTTTATGCGAAAACTGAAACCAGACCCCCCTAACTGACTTTTTTTCAAAAAGACGTCCCAAAGTCGAGGTAGAATAAGACTGTCCAATGTTTTACCTCTCCTTGATATCAAAGCCAACAAATTAGGGCTTCAAAGGTAATGTACTTCTTGTAATATTGCCAAAATTTGCTTAAGAATGCAAGTATCCAAAAAACATGGCATAAAAACTTAATCGATGAGAGACGGGGCCATTTCAAATTAAGCTCAACAGGATTCCTTGAAGCATCCATAACCTTAATTCAATGTTAAAGAAAGCTAGTTTACCTAAAGTGCTTTTTAAGTTCCATTTGATTTGCTTTAAACAAACGAGATTCTACCCTTTCACAAAATATGCAATTTAGGGGCGTCTGGTTTCAGCTTTCGCACAAACTTGAACTTCAAAACTCCGTAATCAATCAATAAGACGTAACTCGTAATATTTAGCCGATTCGATTTGCTAGCTTTTGGTGTCTAAAATTAATTTAAAATCTCAGCAGTTTGGTTATCTTGACATGGAGCCCGTTCATTGTTTCATTAATTTTTTACATTTAGGGCCTGTTTATATTAGTAAAAACAACTCACCTGCCACACCCGGGGCTGACAGGCGAGGTAAATTTCAGTCACTGTTTATATGAGATTTTTTTACCTCGCCTGTCAGCCCCTGGGCTGAGAGGCGAGGTGGAGTAATGTCTCTCATCCGTGAAATCAGAACGAATTAACCAATAGAAATCAAGGAAGAAAACCAATACACCTCATCATAGTGGTTCGTTTATATGGAAAAATTACTATACCGGTGGTGTTGCGTTTGTCATATAAACGTGAATGAAAAAGCAATGGGATTCTATAGGAAGGAGGAATCTCACCTGTCAGCCCCGGGTCTGGCAGGTGAGATGTTCTTCCCCATATAAACAGGTCTTTAAGGGGTTAGATCCCTATAATCGAGTCAAAATTTTCCATTTTTATGAAAAATTCAATAATTGATAAAAATAAGGTTTGAAGTATGCTCTTTCAGGCACACCAAGTTATTTTCAGCAAACCAAATGCTTTATCCCAATTTTTGGGGTTTTAATACAACTACCCTAATCAAATTTTCTTAGCAACGCCCTTGGCAACGAAAAATTCCGAAACTTCAGCGAAGAAACGGGACAAAAATACCCCTCCAAACCCCAGCAACCAAGCAGCCGAGTTTTGTGGTTGAATTGGATTGATTGCACGAAAGAGAGGCAGTTTTGTGCCTATTACATGAAGCAACAACCTTGTCTTGTTTGCACCAAACATTGACGAAACTGTTTTTCGACCATCCTGCGAGATTGATGATGGTATTTCAGAATAATCAAACTGGGACAGCTTTAAAGGAATGGAATATTACGAAGGATGAACAAATGATCAGATGGACAGGAATTTAGAGGAAAGTAAACGCACGAAGTGTTGAGGTCTAAGTGTTCCTTCCGTCCAAGTTTTAGGCCATCAATTCAAATCACACAACAACTGTCAAATCAAGTAAAGCAAAGTAATGAGATTGACTCTGTCTGCAGAATTGTTTCTGCTGTATCACGACACATGATTTTGGATGTGAAAAGCACAACAGGAACGTATGCCTTGTTTTCAAAGACCAGCATATAAAATCTTGAAAAATGAATCGAAAATGCACTTTCTTTGGCATGTCAAATTTTGGCCTAAATTTGAAATGGAAGCTGCTGGAATACAAATAGGCAGTTTGATTTGAAAAATGGAATGCACCTTATATTACTGCAGCCTTGCAAGAAAAGGATTACATTTTCAAATTTGAAGGAATGAAGAATTGTGGCCTAATTGCATTGTTGTAGACCTTGGTTGTTCATCTCGAGCTCAGCTGATCTAAAATGAAGCCACGCAATGTAATTTGTGCCATAATAGACAACGGTAATTGTGTTGCTGACAGAAGGAAAAGTCAACAAAACACAAAAGTAGCAGCCCAGTGGCTTCACATAAGAGGTATCTGATTTGGTGAAGGCCAGTTATGAGTTGTTAATGATGAGTAACCCTTATCGAAACGTCCAGACTCCTGAACAGCGAATCCCTAGAAATCATTGAACAACAAGACTGGGAAACGTCACAAAAACTTGGTTTTTGGAAGGAAAAGATATAGATTTATGTGCTGCAAGTACTGTAACTCCCTAATGTGATAGTATTCTATCAACAGCTTCTGTACCAAAGAGGCTGGGAATCGTGAAGAGCCAAAACGATAGCAAGAATATTGTAAAATGACCCAACTTGACTAGCGGTGACAGAAATAATCATTGGATAAAAGTAAAAACAGTGCAAGAACATTGAAAAACCATCAGGTTACTTCTTTTAAACTTGAAGAAGCAGCAGAAAGGGATGATTGATGAATCTGGTGAACATTGAGGGGAAAATAGCAGTAGACATAGGCGTTTTTAGTATGTTTCACTTTCAAAGTCATTTTCCCGCATTTAGCAAAAAACGACATATTCCGATGCTTGTGACAATGTTTTTCATTAATCCTTTGTTCAATTTTCATGAAATTTTCAGCAGAGACTCATTTGACCTTGCTCTAGGGAATGAGACATTTTAGAGCTGGCTATACCTGAGAGCAAAAATGTAGTGCTGTCTTGAAAATTATTAGCAATGCAGTTTTTCCGGATCTCAAATTAAATTCAAAATTTCTCTGCAAGTGAAGTGACAACCAAGCTGAAAAGTTTTCATTCCCTAGCTATGCCTATAGTGAGTGCCTGAAAAAAGTTTCAGTCCATTATCATTATTTTTGTAGAAATTGCATTGTTACAAGCAGGTAGCAGTTTTTGACCATTGTTGTTGCCGCCATTTTGCCTAATTTGCATATTTTATTGAAATTCCAAAATTTTTTGTTTGAGGTCAGCTATCTTTATATCCTATCCAAATCTGCAGACAATATCTCTGAAATTGACAAAGTTTTGCCTGATAGGGATCTAACCCCTTAATGAAAGGCCGAACAAACTTTGGACACCCTGTACACAAATTTACATAAAAGCAAACTTTTACATAAAAACACACAGCTTTCTATCTTGGTAAGTGAATACAGCCAGCTGGATGAACTCCAACATAGTAACTGTATTTTAGGGGAAGATCTTGATGAATTCACAAGGAGAGGGGATGTGATTTCTGCAATTCAGTGGAGTGGACTATATATGGAATTCAGTTACCAGGGTAGCAAAATTCAAATGCTTATATACAATCTATCCAATTCTAGAAACATAAATCTACCAAATCGAAGTCCAAAAAATAATCGATACGTTTTTCATTCCCAGACTTAGGCCTATATTTTCTTTTCATGTCGAACATTCTTCATGAGCCTGACAAGCATCAAGCATGAAATTAATGATCATCGATCCCCTGCGCAAATAACAGAATGGTCGATTGTTCTCATACAATTCATTTCAATAATAGCTTTGTAGCTTTGTAGCATTTAATAGCAACATCAATAACAACGTTTTGTTTACAAGGGAAAATGAAAAAGGGCCCCATTTTGACTTAGGCCACTGGGGCAAAAGTACTAATTTTTCCTTCACTACTGGGACAAGCAAAGGGCCCACTGGGGCAAATGTCCCACCAGTCAGTACGTTAAAAAATACCCTGTTCGAAACGTTAACAAACATGGCTTAGTCTTGAATTATTTTATAAAACTGGATTTGGCTACTGGAATGGAAATGTCGATACCTTGAATTTGCCTCTTTTATTGTCAACCTGAATATGACCTGGAGAGACTGAAATATGAATATGATCATCTTCGCAATTCTTTTTCTTCGATTTTTGGAGATATTCATTTGTTCTTACTGTTATAAAAGCTACTTTTTTGAGTGCACAACGATTGAGTCAGCCACCTGTGTTTAAGGAAACTTTTACGGCTTCATAAAGGTTTTGATTGCTTGCTAAAGAATTTTGTCTTCAATCACTCACTAACTCTTGCTATAGTTATAATATCTATACACAGAGATGGCGCCAGGGAAGAATTGCTAGGTGGGCAAATACAGAGTGCCGACAGTGAGAATTTTTTTATGAACGAGTTCAATTCATGTTTGCTGAGATGACAATTTTCGAAAATTTGAGTGCCAATGGGGGGGCTCAATGAAATTTTGGGGGGGCTCCTGCCCCCCCTAGCCCCCCCCCCCACTGGCGCCATCCCTGCTATACATGATGTATGGCATAATTAATAGAAACGAACAGAGGACAGATACACCAAATATAAAAACTTTCTCGAAAGTAAGGCGATCTCCTTTTTCTTCGAAATTGAGAGCCATCTTCTAAACTACCTTCTTTATCCTTTCGAAAGCTGTCTCCACTTACCTACACCCCTTTTCTCTTCTTTCGACAACTTTGTATCCAGTTTAAACTGCTTGAACGAACTTACAAATGCATTCACTGTCTCATTTTTCATGAAACCAAGAGCACTATTCATGAATACAAACCAAGGATAAGGATAAATAACTCCAGAACTGCTCTCGAAATTTCTCGCTTTATCGTCCGAAAATCTCACCGAATCTCACAGCCTACTTTAAACTGCGCATATCATCACTTATTTATGAACTGTATTAACTGTTCGCTCCTACTGACACATATCTTCGCTGTTTCATGAAACTAGTACAACAACTGACTTTACAAAAACAAACGAAAGGTAGATTACACCAGTAACATCGAAGAATAATGAAATCATCACAAATATGCATTATGGACTAAATCCTGGTTAAACTTTAAGCTCTCCAAATGACGGTCAAGATCCTGATCAATCCAGTTAAGATACATATTTTGTGGTAAAGCAAACAAAGCGCTGAAATACATCTTCTTTGGAACGAATTCGATTACCTTTGCATTAGAGGGTAAAATCCTAGAAAATGTAAACAATCTCTCGAGAGTACATCAGCTCTTTGCCGTGTTGTACTGCAAGGGCTAAGATTTGAAAATGTGGTCATGAAAGGTTACCAGCTGATGCAAATATGAAAATATTATTGGCAACATTAGAATACATCCATTCTTCAGAACGCTTTCAATGAATGGATTTAAAATTAAAATTCCCAGTCACCATAGTTTCTTCTCTCATGCAACGTAGTATGTATCATCTTGTGCCTGTACTCTTTATTTTAAGTATCCATATTTATGAGTAGCATTTAGTAAACGTTAGTCAGCTGCATGTATTTATGGAATGGCCATAGGGTTGTCATTGTCCTTTGCTCCTCATGGTATCGTACCTGTAGTTTTTTATTGTATAGTAGTTAAATTAAAAAGAATAGCAGAATGTTGCCTGTATTGTAATATTTCATATGGATAAAAAAATGAAAAGGTGTTTCATCAAAATTGGTCATGCATTTCTTCTGCTATAGGCAAATTTTTGGTACTGTTTTATAGAATTTATTGGGGATTTATGCATATTGATTTCTAAATCCCCCATTAAAAAGACAAACTTTTCGCTTTCGTGATTCCTGTCGAGTCTTTAAGAAAATTCGATCTACGTTTTTTGAAAGTTTTCAGTGTTTTCGAAAACGAAAATTGTGGGAAACTCACTTATAGCTGTGAAACTAGATACAAAATAGTTTGCAAAAATCATCGAAACTAGCTCATCCTTTTTGCCAAAGGTTAAGTCATGAATTTTTGAAATTTGGTCCAGTGTACGATCTACGATGGCTTACCAAAAAATGGACACCGAGAATCATAGAGGTTCTAGCATAATAGAAAGCAGTGTTTAACATAAAAGCTCTATTTCTAGCGCCACCTTTCTATTAAACTCCCCTCTCTAATAAGCTAATCCGTTCCAAGCCAAATTTCAAATTAGCCACCTACTCTATTAACCCTATTCTACCCGGGCTCCTAGGGTCAGACCACTGCCCGGGGGGGGCAAAAAATGCCCCCCCTAATTATCTCCAAAACCATAATTAGTATGCCATTGTAACTTCGCACAATAGTAAGTACATCAATTAGGAGTCTAATTATAGATTTTAATGCTAATTAGTCACGTGGTTCGGTGCCAAGCGACCAAACAATGGGACCATGTCAGATATAAGCTTCAGTACTGAAAACACAAAAAGTGCTAATTAATTAAAATAAAAAGTATAAAAACCTCAATAAACTACTTAAAAATGAAGAGAATATGTTTATCCATCGATTTATATCAAAATTTGAAAATTTTGTCTTTCTTTATTAGAGATATGACGTCATCAATTTGCATGACGTCATGGAATCTATAATTTGCTGATGTCAGCAAATTTAAGGGAGTCAAAGGGGCTAAATAGCCAATTTGGGCTTGCAAACTAAAAAGGTTTTTCCTCATCAACCCCATATCTCATATTTCTGAAATTGGTATCAGAAGAAAGCTTAAAGTCTGAAGTTTCAAAAAATTTCAAATTTTCAAAAAATTTGCATAACAATACGTCATGACCAGGGGGTTAAGTTGTAAAAGTAAAATGATCGATTTTCACAACCTCAACTTTAAACTGCAAAGGCTTCCAAACTTGATTGAATATGTAAGAAAGCTTTTGCCTACAGAATTTTCAAGATATTTCCAAGAGCCTTATGATAGCTTTTTTAAATATTTCATCAAAATTCAAAATGGCGGCATGCGCAAGACTACAGCTAAATTTCAAATTTTGAATTGTTATAATTCAAGACAGGGAGGTGATATTAAAAAAATGGATCATAGGGATAAAGATAATGGTTATTACTATAACTGTACCAAATTTCATGACAATCAGATGAATACTACTGAAGTTTTATCAATTTTTGTCCGAAAAATTGCATTTTCGGCAAACGTAAGTTAAAGTTTGCACCAAGTAAATTACTTTGGTTTTGTTTATATTCTCAAATTTTATGGAACTACTCTGGGCAAAACAATTTTCTGAAGTCATTTACACATAAATTCAATACACTGAAGTGCTCTATGATCTCATACTATTGTTAAAGTTGCCATTTTCATGAGATCTTACTTCTCAGAGCCAACGAGCGTTTCAGTACAAGACTCTATATTTACACAAACTTGTTTGTCTTCATTTAAACCATGTCATTTTCTTTAAACTCTTCTCTATTTGCCTCCTTTCATTATAAGGTAGCCTATTTTGTTCTTTCTAGCTCAAAAAACATGATGTCAGAGCTTCTAAAAGCTGCAAAATCAATACGTCCACTATTGAACAGCATGCTTATGCAAACAAGGGAAATTGTTATTGGCCATGCTAGTGATTTTCCTTTGGTTTTGTTCTCAAAATTCTTTCCTCAATATAGAAAATCCATGATAACATCTTTGAAGATTACGTTATCTTGTTGGAAATATCTGTGTCAAATACAATCTTCCACTAAATGCAAGACAAAGGAAGTGGATGACATTCATTGTGTCCTAGTGGGTTGTAGATTGTGGTACCTATCAATCACATGGATCATACAGTTATGTGCAACTCAACAGTTATGTCTGTGCATCTCACAACATATAATCTTCAAGCATGCACCTTGGACACAATATTGCAAGTAGCAACACTTTCATTTGGAAGCACAAATGGAATTATTTGGCTATATATTTCTTCTTGACAGGAAATGTCAATGAGATTGCAAAAGAGCAGTTTTAGGCCCAACTGAACTCAGTTGAAACTCTTCTCAGCAATTTGGTCTTGCTTGCCTTTTTACCACTGCCTACTAGAATACTCTGGCCAAAACTTAACAATCAATCTTCTTTTGGCAAACTTTTCATGTCCACAAATAAATAAATCTCATTCAAGCGTCCACACAAACAGCTGATGTTCACTCGAGATGGCCGGAGCCAACAGCCAAGCAACATTATCATCCTCTCCTCTCTTCTCCATAAATTGACTCGCTCCACCTGACCTTTAGTCACTTTTTTTTATCAAAACCTGCTCTTCTTGGCGTTCTCTTAACTCTCTTCATCCTCATTGCAATGAATATTGTAAATTTCAGCAAAAAACCAAGTCTACGTTGCTTACAATAACACTGAACTCGAATGGGCCTAAAGCAAAAAGTGCATCTATTTATTTTCGCTCTTTTATGATGCATTGTGGGTCTATCCTACATGTGATATATAAAAATCGGACCAGGAAAGGACAGAGAGTGAGGGAATCAAACCTTTTTTCGATTGAATGAACATTTACGGGAAAACCCCCATGGCAACGGCGAAAAACACAGTTGCTAAGGAAGAAAAACATTGGGTGCTCATTATAAAACCATTGTTTTGTGTGATTAGAATTGAAAATTTCGAAAAATGAACTTTTCCATCAGAATCTTCAATAAATTTTGGGGGTTATGATAACAAAAACCGAAATTTCGACGAAAAATATTTTTTAGCCCCTTTGACTCCCTTAAGGAATGAATTTGTCGAATTTGTGCTTTTGACTCGTAGAATTGTATGTTGATTCTGCAAGATATATGGGACAAAACAAGGGCAGATTTTGTAATACAATAGCAACAGTTGCGTTTGATCGACACCTCAATTCAAAGCGATTAGTGGATGCAGACAAAGGAAATTCTCTCAACCAGTAATTCAAAACAAACAAAGCCGCAAAAGTTTCCCCGAAACTAGTAAAGCAAACTCTCGCCTTGTGCAAGCGAAAGATGGTTTTTAAGAGAAGTTATCTGCTTATAGCGAAAGAAGAGGGGTAAATCTAAAGTTCTGTCGCTTAGATTGTGTTTATTTGATTCAGGAGCCGAGCAGAAGGCATTGTAATTCTCGGGTCTTTAGGGCTTAAAATGAAACGATTACAAAACAGCTCCTAAATCAAATAAACATAATCTAAGCGACAGAGCTTTAGATTTACCCTTCTTCTTTCGCTATAAGCACATAACTTCTCTTAAAAACCATCTTTCGCTTGCACAAGGCAAGAGTTTGCCCTACCAGTTTTGGGGAAACTTTTGCGGCTTTGTTTGTTTTGAATTACTGGTTGAGAGAATTTCCTTTGTCTGCAGCCGCTAATCGCTTTGAATTGAGGCGTCAATCAAACGCAACTGTTGCTATTGTATTACAAAATCTGCCCTTGTTATATGGGACACAGTCAAAGAACTAAGGGACCGTTCATTATTTACAGAGGGGTTGGTACTGAAGAGAAATATTTTCTTGTCCAAAAAATCTTCTTTCCCTACTCTAAAAGTGACAGCAAAAACATTTACCGAACAATTTTCAGGTTGAAAAAGTTGTGTCCAACCCCTACCTATAAACATGGTCTCAATGCAAACGATGTAAATTGTAAATTCAATACTGTAAATATTGATGACAAAGATGAGCAAAATAGACACTGAAAGTGAAATGGATAATGTTGATAATATTGATGATGATATTGAGATAGTTTTGGACTTTAAACATTTGGTATTAATTGGTGGGAAAATTTCGTTTTTCCAACCTTGAAATTACATGAAATAATATTTACCCAACCTTCTTCCGTCAGAAAATTTCTCTTACCCAACCCATTTCTCTTCGGTATTTCCCTTTATAAATAATGAACAGTCCCTAAAAGCAATAATCTATGTCCCTGTCATTTGGCTTTGTGGATAAGCCCCACCCCCCTCTCTATACTGAAACCTTTTTCAGTAACTTGATAGTGGTTGCGTGTTTAATTGCATCATTTTCCAATGTCATGGCTCACGATTTTCATAGGGATCAGCATACACTGACTGCAACTCCAACAAACATTGTACGATGATCAGTATGCACTATGATTAAAACTTTTTATGGTCAATTAAAAGAGGAACTCCATGATGTACATCTACTGGGTGTCTCAAAATGATGTATTATTATTTGATTGCATACATGTCCATAACCAAACAATCGATTTTCAAACAATTTGTTTGTTATTTGATTGCCTAAAGGCTAAATTGTATTTTAATATGTTGGTTGTGGTTTTACCACACCACAGCGTTTTCATGTCGAAAAGAAGATCGATAAACCTGCTCGAATTCAAGCCTTAGATGGCATGAGAAAGAAACGGACTATTTTCCCAGTCAACATTTAAGATGTGATGCAAAAGGCTGAACTCGTCGCATTCGTATTCTCTGAACTCAGTATTAACTAAATTCGTATTCTCTGAACGAAATATATTCTCTGAACAACATATAAGTTCAGCTTTTGCATCACATCTAAAATGTTGACTGGGAAAGTAGGCCATTTATTTTTCATGCCATCTAAGGCTTGAGTTCGAGCAGGTTTATCGATCTTCTTTTCGACATGAAGAAACCAGCGTAAACCAACCAACATCCTCTAATACAATTTAGCCTTTCGGCAATCGGATAAAATAAAGTTTTTTAAAATCGGTTCATTGGTTATGGACATACAAGCAATCAAACGATAATACATCATTTTGGGACACCCGGTACTGTGCCTATCATTGCAGGAACAGACACAAGGTCATCGGAGTTTCCACCTCGAAAGACACTTACAATTAAAAAAATTTTAATACAAAATTGACAAAAATGGCTGGTTAAAACTGACTAAAGTAGGAATTTTGTTACCTTTAAACAAGGCGGTATGCGAGCAAAAATTCTGAGCATCCTTCAAGGCTATGATCGAGCTGACGATGTCCTTTCTGCGCGCTTGTTGATTATGCTATTTGTGGTTATTTAGCATGGGCTTGCGATGAAATTTCCCACAAAAACTATGGTTATAGTTGATTGTTTTATCTAATAATATGTTATTAGACACCACAGAGGACTCTCGCACGCAGTTTTGTACTTTAAGGATTCTGGTGTACCTCAAGAGTCATTGTTAGGGCCTTTTGTTATTTCTTTGATTACGTAAAGCCGCCTGAGCGACTTCATAAATATGGCGCCACGCATTAAGACAAATCTTCATCTTCTCAATTCTTACGAAGACAGCGATCAGAAAGTTTAAGAAGATTGGATTTGATCTTTTTGTCTGTGATGCTTCATAAAGTGTGTATTGTCATGTAGTTGTCATCAAAGCGTACTGAATAAGTACATTATCGCTATTGCATTGCAAGAAGCTCAAACTACATGTACGATAGTGTAGCTGTGTGAGCAAACCAGCATCAAGCCCATTGTAGCCTGCGTGCAGACTCTACTGATTCCCTAAAGAAAAGTGAGGTTGGAGGAACCTCATTTCTCTTCAGAGAATCAGTAGAGTCTGCACGCAGGCTAGCCAATAGCAGCTAGCGAGGATGTGCCAAGTCTATTCATAATCAGCAACGTCATTATATCATGATCATGTTGTCGTTATGAAGGCCATCATGCCCCAAACACTGTATTAGATAGAGGAATGGTTGTGCAAATAATTTTGAAAAGTAAACGGGAGACTAATTTGAACGCAAAAAGAGAAACCTGAGCTAAGCTAGGCTTAGCTTAGACTTGCTCCAAGTCAAATTTATGCATGATTCTTGTTCAGCGAGTGAACTTTTTCCTTGTCTTGTTTCTCCTTCACAGAGGCACCAGAATAGACCGTTTCGAAAGATGTGAATGAGGCATAACATAGACCTGGAACAAGTCTAGGCTTGTGGGCCAGTATGACACTTCTAAACAGTAACCACCCAGTAACAATGTTGTTTGCACTTCTTTTATTCAAATCGAATAGTACGCAAATCCGAGGGGCGTCTCTCTCTGTAAAAATCTCGTACACCATTGGCAAACATCCTTTTGTTTTCAAGAAAAATCTGCCAAAATTCCCTAAAAATCCTTTTGCTTTAAAAATGCTCGTACTCCTTTTCGGAAGAGTGATACACCGCTTGCGTAAATAATTGTCAGACTGATTGGTCCATAATTGACTCCCTTATAGCATATCTCAAAATTACTTTTCAGCCCCAACCGATAAATTCAGGTCTACCTAACAATGCATTCTTGCACTATCATTCTTCCTTGAAAAAACCTATCACTCGAAGATTGCTCGACAACAAATAACCATTCGAAGATGAAACCAACCTTACCTTTGTATAACACATGAACTTGTTGAGCAGAGACTATGGAGCACTCATGTTGATCCAAGCTGATCTGACGGTGTTTAATATGAAAACTCGCATGACATATGAGAGCTCACAATCAAAAGACACGTTATTTGCAGACATGCATTGTAGCAACTCAACAGGGTAGAACGCAACCAGGGAAGCTAAATTTCTTTGAACTCATTCTTTTTGTAGTCAAGAGGAGCAAACAGGAGTTTTGAATCAAAGTTGACTTGCAGAGAGCTTTGCTTTGTCGAGAGAGAATTCTTTTGTTGAACAAGCCGTGTTAGATGTTTAACACCATGAAGGAGGCCTTTTTGTTGCTTAAATATTTATGATATAATTTATTTGAATAATTTAGAAAGATTTCTACGTCAGCTGTTCCCTTAATCATTCATGTGCATGAAAATGGTGCCAAAGTTTGGTTCATTCAATGGAGTAACATTGGAAGAATATACCAAGTACCCTAGGCTGTATTGCACCTTTTCATTTGCAAAACAATGTATACCTTTAAGTTTCTCTTGAGCAATTAAAGCTCATCATGCAGTCTTCTGTATGAATGTGCAAGATAATCAATGAATAGTTGCTCATCAGCACCAGATTCTTTCCCAACTGAAGTTGTAAGGTTACCATAGGAGACATGGACATGCACCAAATATAGTCATTCCATCAAAGCTTGATTAAGATTTGTGGTTCTCTTCCCTTTAACTCCAAACATTTTCTCGCACTTCCCGACTAATCTAATCACAACAACAAAGAAAAATTTCTATGTACCCTGTATACCAGAGTCTAGTAACCAGGGTAAGCACTTTGGTAATGGATGCAAAAATGTACAGGCACAGTGCATAATTTTCTGATGCTTCCAGGGAACAACAGGTATTTCTGCAAAATTTTTGAGTTCTGGAGAGAACGGTTCTGCCGATGATGACAGTTTACCAGATTTCTAAGGAATGAAATGTGCCTCGAAACTACCAATCTCGTTCCCCACTCACAGCGGACTTACCCAAGTCTCTTCCATGTCAAATACCAAGATGGCGCAGGGGTAACTTTTCAAGGTGGCAGTTTTCATTTAGGTACTAGGTGTCCCAAAATAGTACTCCCGTTTGAAAAATCACCAAAAGAAAATTACACTGCCGATCTTCAAATTTATTTTTTTGGAAAGTAGATCAAAGACTAAATTATTTTCCAAGATTTAGCTGATCTTGTAATTGGTTTAAGAATGAGCAAATTTAACTATTTTAGGGCTACGTGGTTTTGAATCATACTGCAAAGAAGCATTAATGATTGCGATATCAATTTATTTGTGAATGTAAAGCTTCTAGTGTGGTCATAAATAACAGAAAGACATGCGCAATATCATTAGAGGCTTTAATGATGATAGAAATCTGAAAATTTTGACTCTTTAGGCAAGATTGAGTATTTTGCTTAAGAACGATTGCTCAAAATAAGGTTTTTCAACGTGTACTTGCTATCAAAGGCTTGATAATCAATTGTTGGTGATTTTTTAAACAGAAGTACTTTTTTAGGACACCCAGTAGAAACACGATAAAGACTTGGGCAAGTCCACACTCAGAGTCAAAGTATCAGCAAAAAAACTATTTTCAACATTACCTCGGTAAGCTGCTGGAATCTTCAGATCCCTCTCCTTATCAAATTACGTCTTTAACCTGCAGACAAAGATGAAATTTAAGAACAGAGCAATATTTTTTCAATCAAGGAATTCTCCAACAAAGCTGCAATTTCCGATTGAAAAATTTTCAAATATTTCACCTCACCGAAACATAGTGTTGTTATGAAAACTAGATTATTGGCTAACAATCCAGAACTATAGATTCACTTGACTCCTGCGATAGTTTAACACAAACGTCTTCGCTTTTTGCATGGAAAAGTTTGGTCCTCCTGATGCTCTCTGAAACAAGGAAGTAACATTCATGCAATGAAGTTACCTCTAAATTAGTTCATCTGAACGTTCTGATAAAGATCTCTCGGGAGCTCAGCTCAGAACCAAATAAAGTTATTCTCATCCCAAATTCAATGTGAGAAGTTTAATGCCAGACTCAGATGAATGGCGTGTCATGAAACCACAAAATGAATTTCATGTTGCATTTATACACAGGCATCAAACTAATCAACTGAAAGTGCTTCTTGATGAACGAATGCAACTCGTGCAGCTCATTTATGATTTCTATCAACCAGACCAGAGGTACTTTCCAGGTCTCACCAAGAGACTAACAAAGAAACAAATTAATCTACAGTATAGAAAGCAATTTACTTGCTGAGAATTAATCTGTTTATATTAAATTGGTTCAGAACGTCTGCACAACATTTCCAATCTACAATACAATTAGGTCGGAGCTCACCTCAAAGATGAATGCCCTTGAATAAAGAAATTCCAGAGAAACTCTCAGCTACTAGAACTCTATATTTCCACATTCCTGTGTCAAGAGAGCCAAGAGAGATTAATTGTGTCCGATACAAGTAGAAATGTTCTTTGCAGGTGATAAACGTGTTCTTCATACATCTATTGTCCAGCACGGAAAGCAGCTTTAGTTTAATGCTCTCTTAACAAGCAAAAATGCATTCGTAAAGACAAAATGAAATTTCCAGAACAGATTCTTGTCTGCGTTCAGCAGCCAACTTCGCGCGATATGATATATCATGTGGTGATCTTCTACAATTTGATTTTGAACAATCTTTTATTAAACTCAGCTCTGAGCAGATATCTCATTACACATACTGGAAATTCATTCATGTGGAATCAATAGAATTCATGCAGAATAGATTCTAATTTGCATCCAGAACAAATTTGAAATTCAACTTGCGTGAAATCTCGCCAACCTTCTAGTAAGGCTAAGACGTCAAATTGAGAGCGCACAAAAACTTTCCTTCAATTTGGGAGATCATTCATTGTCTCGTGGCTTGTTTGTTTTCATTCTGACACTGATTTCAAATGTGAAGTTCAGTGTGATCTCGTGCCTTCCCCCAGTCAATGGCGCCATTGTTTGCTGGGATTCTGCACCTTTCTGTAGCTGTGTAGGAGGGGGATCCTTCTACCTTCTGTGATGCTGCGAATGCTAGCCTCTGTGCAGGCCGCCGGGTACATCATCCTCTAAAATTGACTTATTTGCATAATGAGTACTATCAATAAGGCTAATGATTCGTTCGTTCTAGAAAACGATTGTTTTGACATAATTGAGCTGCTAATGATGTCAAGAACGTGCCAATTCTGGGTAAATTTGTTGTTGCGTCAGGGTAAACATCTTGGTGATTTATCCATCTTAAGGTGTCAAATCTGTCTAACATGAAATAAGCCGACGTCAAATGTTCCTATAGGATCGCGGAAAACTTCTGTTTTGTATGCGCTTTATGTGCGCTTTCTTTATTTCAGTGCCAATTAGCTGAGATAAAACGTCAATCAATCGCTTTAACGAGCGTGACGGAAGTGGGTTACTTACTTAATGATATTGATCACCGCTGCGCATCCAACTTGCATGGTGGTGCCTTTGGTTGTTGCTATGCAACAGCCCACCTAAGAATGATGGTGGAAAAAGCTGCATGTTTATAACTGAGATATGAATGAGTGAAACTGTGCCTTCATATGTCGTACAAACGCATAAGAGGATAAAAACGGAAAGCTTCTGGTGATTGTATTGATCTGAAAACAAATTTTCTTTGTCCGACTAGTATATATTTCACTATGTTTGTTATGCTCATTGTTTGATAATTGAAAGACTCAAAGCAGAAAGTCGAAAAATTATCCTGAAAGCAGCTTTTACAAGGACGCCAAAAGCATTACGTACAGAATTTGCATTACGAGCTTTGGCTGTAATGTCTTTGCAGGCAAATCGAATGCATTGTTTAGTGATACCTGCAGAACCCTTTTAGCAGAATTCATTCGAATCCAATTTAAGCCGAGTCTGTGCGAGAATTATTTCATAAATCTTGTAACGAGATTCGTTAGCTGATTTGGGGTATTTCCTTTGGCTTCCATTAAAGTAATACCCCAAGCTATCCCAAAGCATCTCAAAAGATTTGCCGGAAAATTTTAATCCTTCGATCAGATTGTTTGCCAATAACGCATTACATATACCACATGCTGTTTGTCCTTATTACTCAATCATTTGTCGCAGCAACCCATGGCATGTAATTAATTGCCAATTCCATAGACTTTCTAATTCTAATAACAGTGCTCCAGAAACCAGGACAGCTGAAGCACGGATACTCCTTGGCATACTGCTTTCCATAAAAACCTTTTCTTGTAGCCCACCTGACTTTGCAGCCAGAAAAGTCAGGCGGACGGAGATTGAACGGCTTGAACACCACCAACAACTCATGAGCGTCATGACAAGAGGCTGCGGACTCGATTAGGGTCTTCTCTAATTCTACGATTCCAGCGCATGACGCTGAAATCGGCAGCTTGACCTTGACCTTGACCTTGACCTTGACCTTGACCTTGACCTTGACCTTGACCTTCACCTTCACCTTCACCTTCACCTTCACCTTTACCTCACCTTCACCTTCACCTTCACCTTCATCAACAGAAGATGTATTTACTTCGGTCGGTTACCCTTTTTAATTTATAGAGAATCATTAATCAATTTATTTTAGCAATGTTTCGATGCACAATTGTTAAATGCTGAGTTAAAAAACGTCACTTAGACTGCTGTAACTGTTGCAGTGCAGGCGTAGAGATATTTAGCTTTAATCCAACAGATAGCAATAGATGTGAGAATTTGGTAGAGAATCACTACTACAGAAAAACATCTATTCCATTAATAAGGCTTTCGAGATAAATTTTCGAGTACCTTCACGAAAATAAAAATGGATATTCGAGTAATAAAGATACAGAGCTGGTTTTACCACGAATCGATTCGAGAGGCCTCACACCACATTTGTTTTTCTGCATTTGGTTAAAATCTCGTCAGAGATCGGCGTTACATCGAATTTAATTCCTTTGAAAATTGGCCTATGTTCAAAAATTCTTCAGGAACGCTACAAATAAGATATAGCTTTCAAAATTTCACATGTTACGTGAATTATGTCCAGGAATAACATGTAAATATTTGTTTGTGAGATTTTCGAAAATCGTAGACGAATTAAAGCTATTTTCTGCGAAAAAAGCTAATGGGCCTACCTTCACCCGCAGCAAAATCCCAGTAATCGGCATTAAATCACTCTTTTTCGCAATAATAACCAGCCGATACATTAACGAATAACTTCACCACAAATACAATTTCTTTCCACCATTCTATCATCGACAATTTCGATGAAATGTGACAAGACTTTACAGCCTCTGCAGCAAACCGTCCAACTACCGTCGATTCAAAGTTTTCTTGTTGTAAACACGTTGGAAGTCTTGCAAGACTTCATAAAACAAAAGGTTTTGCAAGACTTAGGTCTCCCATATGGCACAGCAAAATGACACCTTCGAGAATAGATTGCGCACTCCTGAAGGATTCTATCGTTGCAAAATAAAGAAAAATTAAAACGTTTCTCAAAGATTGCAAATTTCTTTGTCACATCGGAGAAGTACATAATTTGTCTAAAGAAATTTCCCCTGCAATCTATTCTCAAAGGTGTATAATCTATTATCAAAGGTAACAATTTGCTGTGTCATATGGGAGACATGAGCCTTGCACAACCTTTTGTTTTATGCAAGCTTTCCTGGTGTTTGCAACAAGAAAACTTTGAATCGACGGTAGTTGGACAGTTTGCTCCAGAGGCTGTAAAGTCTTGTCACATTTTATCGAAATTATCGATGATAAAATGCTGGAAAGAAATTGGATTTGTGGTGAAGTTATTCGTTAATGTATCCGCTGGTTATTATTGCGAAAAGGAGTAATTTAATGCCGATTACTGGGATTTTGCTGCGGGTGAAGGTGGGCCCATTTTTCTTCGCAGAAAATAGCTTTAATTCGTCTACGATTTTCGAAAATCACACAAACAAATATTTTCATGTTATTTCTGGACATAATTCACGTAACCTGTGAAATTTTGAAAGCTATATCATATTTGTAGCGTTCCTGAAGAATTCTTGAACATAGGCCAATTTTCGAAGGAATGAAATTCGATGTAACGCCGATCCCTGACGAGATTTTAACCATATGCAGAAAAACAAATGTGGAGTGAGGCCTCTCGAATCGACTCGTGCCAGCTCTGTATCTTTATTACTCGAATATCCATTTTTATTTTCGTGAAGGTACTCGAAAATTTATCTCGAAAGCCTTATTTTCAGTCATGTGATCGGAATACGGCGATATCATTGGCTTATAAGCGTGAAATTGGAAGATTTGCGGGTTTCCCTGTGTCCTATTGAAAGATTTGACTCATATGCTTATTCCATTAAGGATGAGAATTCCGTTCTATGTCAGCATTGATTCTTTACGTTTCTGTTGGCCCCGCTCTATCTAATATTCCTACCTCCTGTTTTCCAATAATTTGTACAAATCTTTATCCTTTCTCAATATGTCACCGGGATCGAAACCATCTTTGGGTGCACCGCAATTTTGTCGATGGTTCTGAAGAATATATTGGACAATTGACCAAACTTTTTCATAGATTTTGGAAGCGAATCATTGTCTTTCTCACTAGACACCAGTTCTTACCTAAATTACGTGAAGGAGAACAGTCATCAGCTCTCCCTCTTTCGAAATCCTGGGTACGTCGCTGGCTGAATAGAAATAAACTGTTTGCGACATTTAGCTTGACACTTAGACTGAGTTCACACGATGCCAGCAAATTGAAAAATATGACACATAGGCCTCCCGTTCACACGAAAACGGCACATTTTTGGCAGGCTAATTTTGAAAACGGTAGGTTTTGAAAACGGAACTCTTTGAAAACGGCATCGTGTAAACGCTAGCTCAAATTTTGCTACCGTCACATTTTCACCGTTTTCAAAATGTGCGGGCACCGTGTGAACGCAGCCTTAGTAGTACTTGTTGTTTAATTATCATGTTAACGTGACAATAGATTTAATTAAAATGAAAAGCTGCTTCTATTTGATGGACATGAAATGGGAAAAATCTACTTTCAACAGATTGAAAATTGCATTGTTTATCAAATATTCCTGTTCAATATTTATCGCTATCTTTGCTCTCTTGATCAAGGCTGTGCTCTCTTAGCAATCAACGATATAGATTATCAATAAAAATAACGTGTTATCAGGGTCATATTGCGAAATTTAGACGCCAATTTCTATCTAGAAGATGCTTGTTTACAAAGCTCGACATCTCTGCTTGCTTGCTTGTTTGCAGATCACATCATTCGATAAGAGATAACAACAAAAGCATGTGAATTTTTAAAACTGCCATCTCGCTTTTCTTACGCTAGCAGATGAGAATCTAAGATGTTTACAATCAAATTTTGATATGAAGGGTCTATTTATATGGTTTAATCAAGCCACCATGCTATGGAGAATCTTTGGGTGACATGCAAACTTCAAAGTGAGTCAACTATCGGAACATTGTCACAGCGTCAGTTTCTCCAGTGTTCTTCTAACGGCTGAGTAAAGTCAAATAATTTTCTACATCTAAGACCCTCATTGGGGCGGGCTGGACCGAGATCTTGGCTAACTGGGCCAGCCAACAAGGATAGATTTTGTAATGCATTAGGATCAGTTGCTATTGATTGACACCGGAATACAAAGTGATTAGCGATTGCAGACAATAGAAACTCTCCAAACTCTCTCAACCAAAAATTCAAAACAAGCAAAGCCACAAACTTTTCCCTGAAACCAGTTAAGGGGGCAGAACAGGAAAAATTAAGTATTTTTGAAGTCTACGACAAAGGGCATAGAACTGCTTCTTTAACAAATAAATTATGATTCTCATCAAATACAAGCATCTTCAAATACATTTACACAAATTAGTTGTTAATTAGTCAATTAGATTCACAGCCACACCCTAAACAAAACCACACCTATTTCCGAGAGTCAAAAAAGTGGGTTTAGCCTGTCCAAAATAATTTTCTAATTAGACTAGGTAAGGCTTTGAGATTTTGTGGGCAGATACTACTATCATATTGCTATGCAATAAAGCTCAAAACCAACCAGTTAGACATAGACAAGTATGTTTTAAGCCTGTGGTAAAATTTGACGCAAAATGTTGAAAATTGACAAAATGAAAACTGGCGTAATTTTGCAGCCATAACATCCTTGTTTCATTTTAGAGCCTAGTTGCACAGTTCTGTCTTGCCTAAAGCTGTTGTGAAAATTTCAGCAGCATATCTTTCACCATTTTAAAAATATCCTGGACACAATGTTTGGTTTGTGTGGAATTATCAATTTTCGGAAAACGAGCGTAAAAGTTTACATCTATTCATTCAATATTGAACATGTAGTTCTTGTATTTAAAAAGCCCCTGACTGGTATTGGAGTCCCTCTGCTTCTTCTAATGCATCAGAAAAGCCTTCCTTTCTGTTCCTGATGGTCTTTCTCCTTTTCTTGGCTTTGTTCTTGGCTCTGGCTGTTGACGTCATAGGCTTTGCCAACCTTTTTTGAGGTTGGAAGTTCAGCAGTAAACAAACATCTGTTACTAGTGCATGTTACTTGCATAATTGAAGCTAGTCCTATCTTTGAATGTAGTTTTTCATCTACCCTAACATTATTTCTCTTGCACAATGGGCAGATAAGGATTTTGATGATTGATGGCAGACAGGAAAGACATATCCCACAGTCTGTATCCAACTGGCACATTCTCTTCATCATCTAAGGAAGACTCTGAGGACGAGAGTTCACCTGGATCTTCACATAGCTTGCTGACAGTCACAGGGTGCCTTGGCTTTGGTGTTGATGTCTGTGGCTGTTCAACTGGACTACTTTTAGGCCATCTTCTTTGCACTCCGTTCATCCTCATCTGACGACTCACAAAGGTCTTCAACTGAATTCTGTATATGCTGATTCCCATAAAATCTCCTCTTTTTTCTTTTGACACAGCAAAAATTTTCGATTTGGAGGCATTTCAGAGCAAGAGCGATGGCTAGAGGCAAAAATCTTAGCAAGTTGCTTCAACAGGAAAACGAAACTGCTTACCAAGGCCCAATTGCCTCGTAATGGTGCACTAACCTCTCCTTTATCGTAAAATAGGAATCAGGGAATTGGATAGTGAGCTATGGAGCTCTAAGGTAGATTCCAGGCAGTGAAATTATCAAAATTTATTTGTGGTTACCATGGTAACAGAAATTAAAAAGTTAGACCTGTTGGAAAAAAACTCTTTTTCTTGACTTATAGTGGAGATATTTATATCAGGTAACTTTGCACATGTTGTAGGAAGACCAGTGTTGTAGATGAGAAAAAAACACTAAAAACATTTTTTATGATGATTTTTTCCTGTTCTGCCGCCTTAAGGCACATGCAAAATGTGGCTTTCAAAAGAAGTCGTGAGATTATAACGAAAGAAGAAGGATAAATCTAAATCTTATATCTGCCTGGCAGATTTTGTTATTTGATTCAAGAGCCAAGCAGATGGCATTACAATGCTCGCATATCTAGACTTAAATGATACAATTACTTCTCAACTTCTGAATCAAATATACTACAAATCTTTAAACTTATCCTTCTTCTTTCGCTATAAACTCGCGACTTCACTTAACAATCCATTTTCCCGTGCACAATGAGACAGTTTGCCACACTGGTTTCAGGAAAATCTTTTGTGCTATCGTTAGTTTTGATTATTTGCTTCAGAGAATTCCCTGTGGCTGATTGCTCTGAATTGGAGTGTCAATCAAATGAACTGAGGAGAGAGGCTTACTTAATCTGCCCATGTTTTTTCAGCTCAAACACAGTGGAATGAACAGTATGCGCTCTTTCTCACATTCATAGTTAATTTCATATCATTATTTTAAGAACATAATGATAAAAGGTACCGTATGATACTATTTTGATAACAGATGATCTGTCTTCCATTGACTTTTGCTTCTTGAAAATGCACTTATGTTTTCACATATCTTCATGATGCAGATAATTAGTATGGATTTTTCACACTCATAACATGACAGCATATATTCTACAATAGTGATGATCCTTTTTGATGAGAAAATGTTGGACAGTTCTGGCACCTGCATGATAATATATTCCAGCTCATGACATTGTTTGAAAGTTCGTCTCACTTATCCAACAAAAAAATGCATTGTCAAGTTTCATCTCAAAACACAAGGTTTAGCAGTTCACACATGAAGTCAGCTGATCGAAGAGATTGATATTTGTGTTTAGACTGATTATATGTTTATAGGTTATCGCTATTGATAGGCTGATGGACGCTATAACTACGACTCATGGACTTACGCTTCCAGAAACGGACATGGCCTAAATTACCTGCTATTTTTTCCTCAAAACCACCGACCCTAAAATGCTGCAAAAAGTGGTTATACTGGAGTGCTACACTGCAAAACAAACTATCAGTACTTAGATGAATGTTTCTTCAAGCTATTAAGGCAAAAAAGTCTTACCTATAAGTGCTATTTTGGTTATTTGGGGGCGCAAAAGATCTCGTAAATTCGCTCGTTACTTTGAGATTTTGATCGTTGCAGCAGTTCAGTCGAACGCGTTGTTCGAACGCTTTTGTTTGCCTTTGGCGGGAAGTTTGAATTGAAGAAGAATCAGCCAATCCCATCAAGTTATTTCAAGTCTTGCATCCTGATCGGTCCAGGAACAAATTTGTTCCTGGCGAGAATTTTTTTTCCGTTTTGAGAAGAGTTAGTCCATAAGGCCCTCAACTGGAGCGACAACAACAACATTAATTCACTTCAATTAGATGAGCGTAAGTTGAGGGTCCTTAAGTAGTGAGGCTAATTTGTGTTCTCAGAGTTCTCTCAGTTCTGGCCATTTGATAAACGGTTCTATGAGAGAAGATTTAATCATGATGGAGTCTTCACTCTCACAACCAAACAGCATCATATTTACAATATCAATTACAATATTCACAAGAAGGTGTTGTGGCGCAGTGGTGTAATCCTCTGACTTTGCAGCCAGAACAGTCAGGCGGAGTGGGTTTGATACCCGGTAGGACCCCATCACTTGAGCGTCATGACGACAGGGGTCGCGGACTCGATTAGGTCTACTCTATTTCTGCGATCCCAGCGCTTGGCGCTGAAAAACGCAACTTCACCTTCACCTTCACCATCAATCAGTCGTTTTGATGAGAGGATGCTGAAATTTCTGGTACCTATGTATGCGACATCATACGACACTTTTCTTTGAAGTTTTCTCTTGAAATACATTAACAAGAAGTTTTAAGTCATTATTTTATCTTAAAACAAGAGATCTGCAGCACTTTGCACATTTGTCAGCAATCTGGTGTTTGTGCAAATCTGATATTTACGTCTCCAGCATTCTCTCAGTTTTGTCATTCAATTCATTTAATAATCGGAGATCGAGATTATCTATCACGAAAATCGTGCAAATTGTGACATCAAACATTAGAATGGGTACAAATGGGCAGTTTTTGATGAGTTGAAAAAGATTGGATGCGAAAAGAAGCTGAAAATCCCCTTGAAGTATTTTGCAGCACTGATGTGAAGGAATGTACACACACTTTACAACACCGAAAACATCTATTCAATAGGTGCTAGGGCTGTTGCAACTCCGACAAATATCTATTCAATAGATGTGAATGGTGCAAACACCATTCACAACATCAAAAATCTTCTTAGTTATAAGATTGTTTCTCTAAATTATTCAAAAAAGGAAATTTTAAGTCATCAGATCTCGGAAAACACCTGATTGCAACAATTCACACAAACATTGAGCAGATGGGAAAGATCTTGTGCAAAGTGGTATATCTGTTTTCTCAGCTCTCTCGTTTTTGCTCATTTAATGAACTATAGTATAGTTTTAAACAGACAATTAATTTGGCATTTTTCTCACTTGTAACGGTATAACCATACATTGAAATTCATCGTGAAAATCACAGTTAGCGTAAAACAGGTGGAAAAGATCTTTAACAGTTGAAAAAGTTTAGTAAATATTTCTAACTGGTGATAAGAATTTTTTGAGATAGGAATGGAAAATATATAAAAAGCACAGATAGACACATAGAATTGTCTTAATTAATCATTCGGACCGAGCAGCTCCTTAATGATTATCCATGGAGATGAGAAATTGACAATCAAGCCAAAGGCTAAAGCTCTGTTTTGGATGTGGAGGCAAATTTAAAATTTCAAGATCAACTTTTTAGCTTTCAAGGCACCAATATCAACAAATGAGGCATCTATATTCAAGTTGACTATCGAGGAATAATTTGAAATTGATTATCTGCTGATAAAAGCAAAATTCACATCGCTGGGCCTCACTGGACCCAACCAAATTGACTTATGACGATGATTCTCTTGTTTCCCTGTGCTCTTTGACTTCGAGATGGCTCTTCAGTCAACGGAGACTCATATTATTACTCTGAAAAAGTTGACCCTATTAAAGCCTAATATGCTGGGATTTCTAGCATACCAATCAGAATGCGAGATTTGGTGAAGAACAATAAGTTTCGAACCTTCAATTCGATTGACGCAGCTTGCTAAATTTGAAGGAAGTTGCTGCGACAGGTACTTGAAGATTTCTCTGGTATGTTTTGGTCTTAAAAACATGGAAATTGCAGCATTAAAAGACTTATTTTGCACTCACCAGGTAAAGTGAACTTTCTTCTTCAGATGAATACCAAGTTTCGTTAATTAAGAGTCTGCTTACCGTGGTTTCTATCGCATTTCCTTTCTGAGGAGTGACCGTTGAACAGAGCTGAAGCAGTCGTTCGATCCAGATTCGATCAATTGAATGCAGAAGATAGGGTCAGGTTTTTAACTGTTTCATTATGAGTCCCTGTGAGCAAGGTACCGCAGGGATACAAGGGACTCATCGTCATAAGTCTACTGACTGGACCCAACCAAATTGGTTCCATACTATTTTCTGGGACATCCGGTCAAGACCCTCGACGATGTCAGAAAAGTGGGGGGGGGGGGGGGCCAAACTTGATACAACAAAAATACCACAGCAGAACATGATGAGCTGCCTTTCAGAACGGTATGATTTGCAAAAAAGTGGAGGGGCCATGGCCCCCCCCCCCCGGCCTACCCGTCGACGGTGGCCCTGCCGGTAGACATTTATCAACAGACATATCAGTTATGTTTTGCTATGAACCTTAGAAGAATATGAAGGTTGTTTCTTATGTCACAACATGCAAATTTGTAACAGCCTTGACATTTGGTAAAATTCGGCAAATTTTGGGCAAAAGATCGGCTTAAAGTTGCTCAAATAGTTTATAAACTGAGACCTTGAAATTGAGCACCTCCCCTAAATAAATTTTATCTGATTAATTTTATCTGCCCGTACGCTTATGTTTCTGCGGATGACTGCAGCGACATTTTGTAAATGATGGGCTCAACCTTCTGTATTACCGAGCCAGAATCCAGTCATCATGTTACTATGGTCTCGTCTTGTTTTCCAATAAGTTTTCTCGCTATTTTCCTCCTTTCAAATGAAGCCTTCTTTTCACTTCGTAATTCTGTGCCCATGGCATAAACAGCTCCGTTTGAAGTTTCTGACTCACCGAAAATACCTGATGTCATTTTTGAATAAAAATGCGACTTTTAGGTGAAGCTTCTGTCATAGGAGACAACAAGTTGCTAAGAAGATGGAGAAAATGGAATTATGATTAACTAAAGCCTTGACTACTCGCACCTGCTTTTCAACTTATTCTGGCTTTTTGTACTTAATCCTTTTGATCTTTCTGCCTAAGATGGTCTGTAATAATTTTTCTACCATCTGGATGTTTTTGTGTACGATTGATATTTTACTAGACATGACAAAGAAACCAGCAGGATGTTTTAGCAGGAACTCCAATTCCCTAGGTGCTCTGAAGAACGATGCTTCAAAAGCTCAAGCCAGAGCTTCACTAATTCACAAAAGACATGCCATTTGAAAGGCCGCTGCTCCCACGGCAAGAAAGGGCAAAATTTCCTTATAGTTTCTAGGTAGGAATCTTGTAGGAAACGGACAGTTTCCACGGGTGTACTACGAGGAAATTATGAGGAGACGTCAAATTTCCTCCAACGTTTCCAATGGGGAAAATCATCGGAAAGGAACGTTTCCGTTTCCCCACAATTTCCAAATTCGAGACTTTGCATTTCCGACATGGGGAAACCATGGACAGATCCCTTCTCTAGGTAGGAAATTCGTAGGAAACGGACAGTTTCCCCCAATGTTTTATGACAAAATTAAGTGGAAATGTCAAGTTTCCTCTAATGTTTCCATTGGGAAAATTGCCTGAATGGGAAATTTCTTCTTCCCTACAATTTCTAATAAGGAGATTCGGCATTTCGGACATTGGGAAACTATGGAGAGATGTCCGATTTAAATGGGAAAACGTAGCAGAAACGTGGGATTTCCTAGCTTTTTGTTAACAATCTTAGATTCTTACATTTCTTGCTTCTTGGAATACTTTTAAGTAGAACATGAACGCGATTTTACTCAAACAGTCATCATTTTCTCCAACTTTACCCATTCCCGTTGGCAGAGGGAACAAACTAGAACTTGCCTCGCAATTTCAGTTTAACAGAAGAGTTCAATAATGCAAATATGATAATAATAATCAATCTCTATTTGTCTATAACAAATAATAAGTTATCGTCAATCAAATAAACTGCAGGAAATATACTCAATTGTTAGGCCTCTTCCACACGTACATTAGGTTAGTTCCATCTAAATATACCCATTTCAAGCGAAAGATTTATTAAGATGGTGTAAAAAGGGAAACTTCTTTTCGATTTTTCAAACAGTGACCATAATTTGCTTGTCCAAGTACGGTTATGTTAAGAAACTTATCAATATATTATCTACCTCAATTTGTGGGATCTCGTCCAAACAAGTTGAATTTATCATTTTCAGATCGTCGGACAGTGGAAAATATTTTCACACAGATTTCGGATAACATATTTCTCAGATTTTCGGGCTTTGCCATTGCATAAGATTTCAGATCATACTTCGGATACAAGGAGAAAGGAACGACTTTTTGGACTCTATTGAAACATGTTAGCGGATTTTGCTGAACCTTTGGTCGAATTTCGTTATTCCTCAATTTCATTTCGCTTGAAGACAATAAGGATGGGGGCTTGTTTTGAGTGGGTGCTGGAAAAATAGAAATATGGTAATTCACGAATTTTCCCTGTCCCTGTTCCAACACTGTATATTAACTAGAATCTCCGGAATCTTCAGGATCTACGAGGGCACATCATTAATGCGTGCTTGCCCATAGCAGATATGGGCCATGTTTTTCATCGATGCATTTTCATATTGATGCGTTTTCAAATGCACCTGGTACGTGTGGATGTGGCCTTAGCCATATGAGTCTACTGTTAAGTCCGCACTGACATACCTGAGAACAAAATGTATCTCAAATTACCAAGATAAAACTACCAAATTCAGATTTGCTCATGAAACGTTCAAATTTGTGGCTTCAGAAAAGATGGTAACATTAATGGTTTTTGATGAATTATAAAAACCAACAAATACGGGAAGTGGACAGACTTTCAGAGGCAGGCTAGTACTGTGAAATGTTTGATCCCATCTTTGTCCAGATGCACCAGGAAAGAAGACCTGTCTTATAATCACAAAGTACGACTTTACTGCCCAAAAAATGCGTACTGGCACACAGCCGAAATCTAACGAGTCGGCTCTATAGTTCTACCAAAATGCATTCCACTGCTGTTCTATCTGACGAAAGTTTACAAGAAAAGATAAGTAGCTCAGCCAAGTCCACCAGTTATAATATAACTACAACCTGCTTTCGGATGTCAGATGAAGCTTTGTTGAATGAAAGTATCGATTTTGGGACAAACTTCTTCAGAATAGTTATTGAGAGATCCTTTTGAAGTAACACACACGATAATCATTTGGTTAGCAAGAAGACTACCAGTTTTGGGACAGTTATACTTTAATGGAAACCTGTTATAAGCAACGACTTTCATGAAATTTCCGATTTTTAGGATAAACATCATAAGTGACGATCTAATTCAAAACTTGCAGCCAAAATTAAAGGTGTTGTGGTGCAGTGGAGTAATCCTCTGATTATGCAAGCAGAACAGTCAAGCAGATAGGGTTCAATGCCCAGTAGGGCGCCGTGACAAGGGGTCGTGGACTTGATTAGCACTTAGCTACTTCTGTGATTCCAGCGTTTGGTGCTAGAACTGCAACTTCTACTGAAGCAAGATAGCAAAAAAAACGTGCAATAAAAAGATCAGTAATGGGACAAAGTTGATACATACAAATTTTTTAGCAAAAACCTACTGGTATTGGTCAAAAGTATGATGATTGCCCCAGTGTAACATGCCCACCCTTGGACTCAATCTATGTACAGAGTGTATCCCAAAAAAGCTTTGTGCAGTCTGTCTGCACCACATTGTTGCAATCAATTGTCTGTAGTTTATTCAAATAAGGTTTCAAATGCTAAGCCTTTCCTGCAAAAAATTTTCAGAAAGAAAAAACAACTGAAATCACAGCTCTTGGACAGCAGGTGGGACACAGTACTTTTAGGACACTTTTGATGGATTTTATTGATTCTTGCTATCATGGATTGAAGCATTTGAAAAGCAGAACGATGCAATGATAACATTTTATACCACAACTTGCATCAAACTTCATCAGCACCTGACTACTACTATTCTCTGTACTACTTCTGCCAATGATGCAATTCAATCAGTTCATTTTCATTGTTCCCAAAATTTACCAAAGGCATTCCCAACATTTTTCACCAGACATCAGTTCTTCATTGACATCCATACGAATAAGTATTTTCTGGGCAGCATATGCTTGCTTGTTGCTCAACAGCTGAAAACAAAAGAACAGCTTTCTTGATGCAAAGACCTACTACCTATTACCCTTCAGGCACAAAATACAGCAGCTAGTAAGTCTCATTTCAAAGAAAAGATAAAAACTGAAAGTTTTTGTATTGATCAAAGTGATGATAATGCTGTGCAATCATTAAACAACCTCTTGTGCAACATGTGTTGCTATTATCTTTTGATGATAGATAGGTGCCAGTACTGAATATGTACTTAAAACACAGGTACTTAAGACTTTTGCCCGTACTTTTAAATCAACTCATAAAATGTTACAATCTTTCCATTTGTAAACTTGCATAATACCATATCTGTACATTTGTTTTGTTGAAAAGAACAACCCTAAGTGAGTGATGATGAACTAAGGTAAGAGACACTTGTTGCAAAAACCTTTTAACTGGTTGTGCTTTAAAAGCAATCTCTCCCCTATTGTTCTGACCTTGGTTACTGCTTTATTTACCTTATTTACGCTGCAGCTAAATTCATGCATCACTGAGTCTCTATGACCCTAATTTCTTTGGATAAAGCGAAATAACACCAACTTCTGGAATATACAATAGTGATCTTTATCGGTTTTATTTTCATTCATCAAAGGGGACCGATTGCCTTTAAAGCAATGACTTATATCTATTTATTTTGTTATCTAAAAAAGTTTTTAATTGTCTCTGCAGGCAAATAAATTTCAAGAAGTTGTATGCATACACATCAATAAGTAGGTATCCAAAAATCAACTAAGAACAACAAAGAATGATACAGGATATTTACAAAGGATTCAAAGAAAAATGTGTGAACTTGGTCCAGTGTATGATTTATCGGTGGCATGTGAAAGTGAGAACATATTTCTTGCTCACCCAGTATGAACATGAGTATAGCTCCTGTGTGACTTCATTGCCTCAGAACCATGGGGATCAGTATCGTACCAGGAAAAAAATGATGGGAAATTTCTACATCAAAGTCTTACCCTGCCAGCTTCCAAGATGTTTCAGACTAATCAATTAATGTCCACGATAAGGTGCTTCAATGTTATAATACTCAAATATAAGGAATAGCAAATTAAAGGGAATTTGAACTAACCTGTTTCTCCTTGCTTTGCATTTACAATTTGACAGGAGCTTGGAGGAAGGAAAAAGAACAGTTTATCTGTAACCAACTCAAGAATACAAAAAAATTAAAATGAAAATTGGACGATGCTACTTGCATGGTTGAAAACAAATTGCTATGATCGCTGACCACTTGAACAAGTTCGTGCATTCAAGACGCAGAACTGTTTCACATATATTCAAAACTAAGAATAGAAATTGAAAATATGCTGGTCTAGCGCTCCACTCTTTCTCTCAACCACAAACGAAAATTTTAAGTATGAAATTATGATCTTACCCGCTTTTCTCCTCGACCCTCTTAACTCTTCATGACGTCAGCAATTGAAGCTAGAGTGCTATGATGAAAGAGAACAAGGTAGAAACTCCAACTTCTGAAAAATGTCATGAAAATTGAAAATAGCAACCAGAATGATCATGTGAGCAAATCTATGAACTTTTGTCATGAAGTAACCAGGAGATAAAGATAAAATTGTCAGTTTTGAAAAGGAAGGAGTTCCTGCGTGATGGTTTTGGTAGAAGTTAAATTTTGAAATAGCAGTTCATGAATTGCAGCATTATTTGGGTTGCTGTTATCCTTCAGCTACACAAAACAACGAGTATAACTCCTGTGCAACATCAATGAGTCAGAAGCAGCTAATTATCCTATCAAGATGAAAGGGATAGGATATTTGTTATAAATAGATACATGAAAGTCTTCAAACCAAACTTTTCCACAGGTTTCTTCCTTTTTTCTGTACCCTGTTAGCTTTCAAGACATTTCAGACAAATCAATTAATGTTCACAATAAGGTGCTTCAATGTTTAGATATCAGATCTTAGGAAAAGCAAATTAAAGGTAGTTGAACTAACTGGTTTCTCCTTTTTTTGCAATTTCAACTTGACAGGAGCTAGGAGGAAGGAAAATAACAGGTCATTTGTAACTAAGTCAAGAAATGAAAGTGGCAACTGGAAGATATTACTTGCATGGTTGCATGGTTGAAAACAAATTGCTATGATCGCTGACCACTTGAACAAGTTCGTGCATTCAAGACGCAGAACTGTTTCACATATATTCAAAACTAAGATAGAAATTGAAAATATGCTGGTCTAGCGTTCAGCCCTTTGTCTCAACCACCAGCAAAAATTTAATACTTGAAATTATGATCTTACCCGTTTTTCTCCTTTGCCCTCATTTGACTCTTCCTGACAACAGCAATTGAAGCTAGAGTGCTATGGTGAAAGAGAACGAGTTAGAAACTCACATCCTCTGAAAACATGCAATAAAGATTTAAACATAGCAGATAGAATGATCATGGGAGCAAATCTATGAATTTTTGCCATTCAATAAACCTGGAGACCAAAATAAAAATTTCAGTTTTGACAATGAAAGTGTTTCCCTGTATGATGGTTTCTCAAGTTACTTTTTGAAATAGCAGTTCATGAATTCAAGCATAAACAAAAAGGTGTTTGCTTGATTCAGTTTAAAACTTAGTATCACCAGAAGTTATGATGCAAAAAAAGCAAAAGTCAATATTTCTTCAAATACAAAAGTAACACTTGGTGCAGATGGATGAGTTTCATTGTACGCTGAGGAGCATTCTGCACGATTGTTTACTGTTTTACATATGAAGCATAAACTCTTTGGGTTGTTGTTATCCTTCAGCTCCATATAGAAAAATGCGTTAGCTCCTGTGCAATATCAATGACTCAGAACCAGGCAGATAAATATCCTATCAAGATGAAAGAGATTGGATATTTGCTATACATATACATCAAAGTCTTCCTATAAAACTTTTTGACATGTTTCTTTCCTCCTTTCTGTGACGTGCTAGCTTTCAAGAGCTTTCAAACGAATGTCCACAATAAGATGTTTCTATGTTTCAGAACTTAGATATTTATGAAAATTAAATTAATTAGTGCCAGTCTGCAGAGTGTGGCAGCTGCACACACAAGATTCTTCGCACAATTTTTATGTGCATGCTGATTTTGATTGAGATCTTTAGTTCACTCCTTTGAAAACAAAGGTTAAACAAAGAACTTGCACGCAAGCACACCACTGCTTTGTTGGTCTGCATGCTCGTGAAATCTTGTTCAGAACTGCCATATGTATTCTGCAGACTGGGAATTGTGAACTCACCAGTTTTTCCTTGCTTTGCAATTCTAACTTGACAGGAGCATGTAGGAAGGAAAAAGAACAGTTCATTTGACACTAAGTCATAAGAATACAAAATTAAAGTGACAAATGAAGTATTTTGCGTGATTGAAAACAAATTGCTATGATCGCTGACCACTTGAACAAGTTCGTGCATTCAAGACGCAGAACTGTTTCACATATATTCAAAACTAAGAATAGAAATTGAGAATATGCTGGTCTAGCGTTCCACTCTTTGTCTCAATCACCCTACAGGGTATCTGGGTGTGCCGTGCGCCACAGATCTACGCCAATTCTTTTGTTCTATTGTTATTTCCATTGCTTAGATTGGGTCTGTGCGCCACAGATGTGTGGCGCACCATACGCCGATTCCAGTCAATCACCAACAAGAGATTTATGTTTGAAACTATAATCTTACCCACTTTTCTCCTTCGCCCTCTTGACTCTTCTTGAAGTCAGCCATTGAAGCCCGAGTGCTGTGATAAAAGAGAACAAGTTACAAATTCACATTACACAGTGTCTTAAAAAATTAATGTAATGAAATTTGAAATATAGCAGCTTCAGCTTGTAGTGATAAAGTGGGAGCAAATTTTATGAACTTTTGTCATTGAAGTAATCGGAAGACCAAGATAAAATGTCAGTTTTGCCAATGAAGGAGTCCCTGTGTGTTTCTAGCGTTGATTTTTAGAAAATGAATTCTTCCTTCGAATTCATTTTTGCTCTTGGATGTTCCAATGGCAATGTCGCCTCCCATTCGGGCCTTTGTATCTCGATGTTTCGGCTTTTAGGATGGGAATCTTCCTTCATAGATAGCTCACACCCTATAGCAACGATTAAATTTCTAAATTCTTTGGAAAGGAAGGTAGAACGGAACATCTTCTCGCACGCCCTGCGCCCGCCATTTTCTTTTAGCTGTTTAGGCCATAGTCAAAGAGACGAGATTTTAGTTCAAAAAGACAGACATGCAAAATAAGGAAACTCAACAAACCTGCTCTTAGTCTTTCTACAGACACTTTTCAATGCTCGAATTGTTGCCTTTTTCCAGAAACAATTTGATTTCATATACTTTCTTGGCTTGATGAGATTGTACACTGGTTGCAGAGACCTTCTTCTGTCGTTGATCGTCACAGAAAAAGAATGAATTTGGGCGCCAAAATGTCAAATGACATTTTGAACAAAAGGCTCGCGTTGCGGTGCGACCTCTACGGGGGAGAGATGCGTGCATGGCTGGATGGGCGGGAGGGGGGATTCGTGTTGCCAGTGTTGCGGGATGGGGGCTTTCGGTTTCTGTGTCGGTGTCGCGTTTACATTTACCATCATTTTCATATCTGACCATGTACTAAATTGCATCGTGGTCATGAGACCGTATACTCTCGAGTACCGAATGGTAATCCCCACCCTTATTAACCATTGAAAAATTGTCTAACGCCCCACTTTTATTCCAAACCCCCCCTTTTATAATTCTTGAAAAATTAACATGATATGGAAAATAATTTTTTAATACTTTTACAAATATAAAAAAGATACGCGTTTAACCAAGAAAAAGGCTATCTACAAATTTGTCTAGCCTCCCGCCGAATGTTCCAATCCCCCTTCCCCTTTATTATCATATCGTACCATTTCCGAAACCCCGCCCCCTCCCCTAAATTCTCTCACGACCCCCCGTTTATTCGCTTCGTGAGAGCATATATGTGGAATTTCTTCTGTTGGAAATCTTAAAAATGTTGAGTGTGAATCTCTTCAACTGGAATTGATCAGAAATTCTGCGTGTACTTTTCCCACAATGGAAATTTATAGGAAACTGTGGGTGCTAATTTCCCTTTCGGAAACTAATTGGAAATCCGAGAGTCTCCCCACTTAGAAATTGGTGGAAATTTGCATATTTCTTGCCGTGACACTCCATATCATTTCAAGAAATGGTGTCGCCTTGGATGTCAGGTTTTCAAACTCAAAAAGCGAAGGCAGAAATCAAGGGATATTTTTCTAATGTTCACCTCTCTAAAGCATATCAATAAACAAACATGTCAACACAGAGGAGAAGCAGTTAGAACACGGTAAAGGAAATGCGAGCGAAGCGAGCCGGGAGGGGATTCGGGGGCTTGCCCCCGACAATTTTAAAATCACGCTCTCTAGATCGTCGGAGAATGCCTATCTTAAAAGAGATCAAAACTAGAAGAGAATGAAAAACACCCGCCTAGGACAGACAAGAAACACTGAAAAGGCTGCTCGTACACGCTCTTTACAAGAAACTGTGCTCTGAAGTTTGTTGTATGGTTTCTCAATTTTGGGCCAATTTTTTTACCGGATGAGAATTTGAAAGGCCACTGCTCCTTGGATAAGAGAACGAAAATATTGGCAAAAATATCATTCAATGGTGAACAGGTTCAAATCTTTTTGTGAATTTACCTGAATAAATTTGGCCACTCCACTCTAAAATTGTGAGGGATTTTCTGGAAAAGCCCGATTCAAGAAACCTTTAAAACCGGCCTAAAATGACGATCAATTTTTCCTAATATTCCTGCTTCACAGCGATGACTTCAACAAGCATGAGCACGTGTTGTGTTATACTCTTGAGAGGACGAAGTCACCCGGAATTATGCTGTTATGCTCTCAGAGAGAGAAATGACACTTCCATAATTCCAAAGAGATTAAACGTGCTAATAATGCATGTAAAAGCCATTGCTGCAAGGAAAAAAATTCGATCAAGATTTTCGGCCTGCTTTGAAGATTTGTTGAAGGGGCTTTGTTTCTTGAGAAAACATTGAATGAAGTTGCCGATTTCGGTCAGGCAAATGTAAAATGAATTTGAACATTAACAATATCATTACCTTGATCTCCAGACAGCACTGGTCTTTCAAATGGGATTGTTTTTACTCACCCAGTCGTAAAAGTTTCTTGCAGCCGCATCTTTTAACAAAATGAGTCTTGTCTTTGAGCATCTGATTTGTAGTGCTTTTTAGATGTGCCATGTAAAACATCTCTTGACATTTTCAGCCGTATTTGCAAGTTTTTGAGCCTCAGCCTTCAGAAAATCGCTGATGATTTCGGAAAAATAAGTCCAATTCAAGCAAGGGCGCCTACCTTGTAGGAAGTGTGTTTATTCACGGTACTTTACGCGGTGTCCTATGTCCCAGTCCTGTTAATCTTTGTAAATTCTAACGTCTATTAGAGTTGACCAATCAAAAATCACGCTGTCTGATTCCCTGTGGCCAGATCGTATAACAGTTGTTAATACTCTCCCCTAAACCACCCCAAGGAAAACCCCCTTTCAGGAAGTGGGCATTGTTACGCCAGCCCGACTGCCTGAAGAATATCACATTTTAAGGTCGGTGATTGGACAGGAAAACCATTTTCGGCAAACGGACCAACGCACCTGTCCCACAGAGAATTCTGTGGAAAAAGAGATTGGAAATAGGCAGAATGAAACAAGCAAGGCAGAATATACAAGACAGAAGAAAAAGACAAAAGCTAGGAGGGACTGGGAGGGTGGGGAAAATGAACAAACTTCGAACAGCGATATTTCCAACTTGCTAGCCACGTAGGATCAAAATAACGGTATGAGGAACTGCTGCGTACCCAGCATGTATATACGCCCTCGGGCACCACGTGATCCCAGGCTAACCAAAGAAGGTCGCAGAGTAAACTGCTAGAAAATAACGACCACGCTCCTCCGGGGAGGTATTAACTCCAGTTAAACTAGCGTCTAACTGCCATATATCGTGTTTCATAACACCGGAATTTGAAACCACAAAGTTATTCATACGTCATCTTGACCTTGAGAGGACTGACTCTGTGTACTTCTGGGTCATGGTACGGTTTTAGGACACTCTCTGTACTGGGTCACAGGACACCCATTACTCTACTGGGAATAAACACACTTCCTACAAGGTAGGCGCCCTTGATTCAAGCAAAGCGAATTCTCCAACTTTGTTCGAGATCTTGGTAATTCAAGAAAGCATTATAAAAATATTGACACTTCGTCGCAAGAACCCGTATAAATACCGGTCAATAATACGTCAAATTAATATAATTTTCCCCCTAAAAAGGGCACTTTTTGCCCTTTTGAAAAAAGGGCAGGGGTCTGGACCCCCAGGACCCCCCCCCCGTAGTTGCGCCCCTGAGCGTGATATTGAAAATAAATCCTTGTGCTTTACAGAGGAATCCTCTATAGAACATAAGGATTTGTCTGCAAAATCACGCTCACAAATCCTTGTGCTTTACAGACGAACGAGGATTTGTCTTCAAACTCACGCGCTTCTTTTGAATAAAAGATGAAAAGTCAGGGGAGGAACAAACCAAATATTCATGTCTGTCACGATTGCTCGGCCAGGTTGATCTTTAATGGGAGTTGACATTGCTATATCAAGTAACCGCTATAAATCGGCAAAAGAGGCACCACACCAACACACCCATTGTTTCTTTAGCTACACAATGAAGCGGCACGTTTCAAACTTATCAAATACAAGGTAGATATAATATGATAAAATATCATTAACTTGGCTTGTGCGAGCATTAAACTATATGTTGATTCCCTTTTATATGTAATAGATATGGGTATATACGTCCATCTGTAAATGGAACACAGGGAAACCCACGTACTCTTTGTCTCCAAAGCTCTTGCATGTGTCAATTTCACCCATTTCAATTGTTATTTTAGTCGTGCCCAACTCTTTGTTCATGAACATCTTTTTTAACCCTGCCGATAAGTGCCGGGGAAACGTTCTCCATATGAACAGGCCCTAAGGGTAACTTTTTGGTGGCTTGCATGAAGCCATCAAATAAACAGCATGAGACAATGCACGAGTGTATGAAAAATAGTTCTTACAAATTTGTTTAGATTTTAGCGACAGAGCCCCATTAATGTAGATTTCTAAATGTTCTTCAACGACAGTTAAGATCTTATACAATTAATATCTATAAGAAGAACAATATGTGATGCATTTTTGTGAACTGCTACAAATGGTATTCATTTCATGCTATGTTAAATGTATATTAAGACACAATTTCGTCTAGTACCATGAGTGCAGTTGTCTTTAAGCTTTTGACCATGTTGCTGCTGCTGTGTGCGCAAATTTACTGGAGATGAAGTACTTAAAAATGACTCGATGAAAATAGCTTAAATGATCCTTCATCAATAGCTGCCTTACATGAATTTATAACAGAGTAGCATAGACTAGTCTAACCAAATAAGTCTTGGACAAACTTTTCTACCAGCAAATCTACCGTTAGACGGAGTATTAAAGAAGACTCGATTCGGTTATGAGTTTTCATCAATAGCAACCTCAAAGGAACTTTATAACAGAGTATCGTCTGACCTCAGTCTTTGACCAAACTTTTCTGCACGCAAATCTGTCGGAGACAGAGTGTCTAAAAGTGACTCGATTAAGTAAGCTTCGATGAGTTTTCATCAATAGCTACCTCAAAGGAACATTGTACTCAGAGTAGTATCGCCTGACCTCATAAGCCTTTAACCAAACTCTTCTGATAGCAAATTTGTCGGAGACAGAGTGTCTAAAAGTGACTCAATTAAGTAAGCCTAGATGCGTTTTATCAATAAGTTTCAAAGCAACTTTGTACTCAGAGTAGTATCGTCTGACCTCAGTCTTTGACCAAACTTTTCTGCACGCAAATCTGTCGGAGACAGAGTGTCTAAAAGTGACTCGATTAAGTAAGCTTCGATGAGTTCTCATCAGTAGCTACCTCAAAGGAACTTTGTACTCAGAGTAGTATCGTCTGACCTCATAAGCCTTTGACTAAACTTTTCTGCAAGCAAATCTGTCGGAAACAGAGTGTCTAAAAGTGATTCTATTAAGTAAGTTTCTATGAGTTTTCATCAATAGCTACCTCAAAGAAACTTTGTACTCAGAGTAGTATCGTCTGACCTCGTAAGCCTTTGACCAAACTCTTCTGCTAGCATCGTAGACGGAGTATCTGGAAACGACTCAATTGAAGGAAAGCTTCGATGATTCTTCATCAATAGCTGCCTCAAATGAATTTTAGGACAGAGTAGTTAGGAATGCAGCAGCTGACCTAAAGCTACCAAAGGAAAGCTCCACAAATGGGCAGAAATGTTTCTTTTTTGCAAGTACCAAGTCTTGGAAGGCTCTCCTGAGCTGAGTGCAAGCTGGCATCTTCCATTGATATCTTCAAAACGTGTGCTGATTAACTGCACAGTCTGTACACAGTACAATAGGTGTTCATATATTTGGACTTTCTTTTGCTGTAAATATTCATTTTAGATTATAGGGTATTTACAGTTACTAGTCCTTTTATAATTGAAAAATTGTAATTAGGTTCGTTTAGTTTTCTATAGTATTTCAGTTTTGAAAGGTTTTGTAGGGGAATGCCCCTTGAAAATCAGCATTGCTGAATGGCTACCCTTCCTAAAAATATTTTGAAATGAATAAATAAATAAAATAAATAAGTAACCCTTTGACCAAACTCTTCTGCGAGCAAATCTCCCTCCGACGATGTTCTTGAGAATGACTCGATTGACAGTAAGTTTTGTATGAAACTTCTAGATCTTTAGCTACACCGAATCTATTACATAAAGAATATCCCCTAACCTCATGAACACAGTTTCCTTGTCTTTAAACCTGTGACCAAAATCTTCTGCGAGCAAGTCTGTCGAAAACGATGGACTTAAAAATGATTGGCTTGTCGGTAAGTTCTGTTGATTTTTATCTATACCTGCCTTAATTTTAGAAGACAATTTCGTCTAGCTTTATCAGCGGAGTTTTCTTGTCATTAAGCCTGTGACTAAACTCGTCTGCAAGAAAATCGGCCGCAAGCAAAGTATTTAAGAAAAATTCGATTGACAGAAAGATTTGCATAAAACTTCTATATCTTTAGCTATCGAAAACATATCTTATAAGAGATAATTTTAGAAGGTCTAACCTCGAGAGCACAATCTTCTTTATCTTTAAGTCTTGTCCAAACTCTTCTAGCAGCAAATCTGCCGTAGACGATGAACTTCTGACAGTGGACTGGACTAGCGATAGCAGCTGTTTTTATACCCACGCAGAAAACAAATGGTTTAGCGAAATTTGCTATCTATGACGCGAACTATCGTTTTTTTAAAGCAAATGACACAAAAGAAATTGTGACGTTTGAGCAGCGAAAAGACTTCATTTTGGCGAAATTTTCATAATTATTCTAATCAATTGCCAACTGATCAAATTTGGTCGTGTGAAAAGATATGCTACTTTCCCAGGGAAATTATTCATGTGAGCACAGAATTGTAATCTGCGCAGAGTTAGTAAAATTAATAGTCATTATCGATTGAAGCTTTGTAGAAACAGATAATTGGAAAGAAGGAAATGATGTCATAGAAATTATTATCAAATCTCGAAAACCTGTTTTCGCTGCATTTGCTATATATGTATGTTATAGAAATCTGCGAAAAATTATAACCAGGCACTTGAAATTCGCTTTCACGGCATCTGGTATTTCTCGTGTTTATATTGTAATTTTCCCGAGCAGAATACTTAATTGACTATACTATCGTTGTTCGAGCTTGACAAAAGAAGATAGAAAGAGAGAAAGTGCCGTGATAAAAATTATCATCAAAGTTCGAAGACCTGTTTTCATTGCATTTGCTGTATCATGTGCATTCTAAAATCTAAAAATAGTAATCTAGTACTTGAAATTAAATTTCATGGCATCTGATATTTCCTGTTTATTTTTAATTCTTTTCAAACAAAATTGTTCGAAACATAATTGGGTTTGTTGTTCAAGCTTTTGATTGTAAATTAGCATGTATCACTTTAGGTTTATTGCAAATAGTTGGTGTAAATTAGCTTTATTCTTTTAAAACTATGTAAATACCAACTTTAAATAAATATATGAAATGAAAAAGAAATGAAAAAATTTATTAGGGAAGAGAGAGAAAATACCCAATCTCGTCTCCAGATTGAGTTCGTTACTCTACCTCTACTCTGGGATACACGGGACCGTTATATAATTTGATTGGCTATTCGAATGCAATATCAAACACAAATTATTTCTTGGAAACTTCCTAATTATTCTCATAACAACAATGTAATCTCGTCACTAAGCAACAACTATTACAAGTTTGCTTTGTTGTTTGGAATCGAGGTCGCATAATTAGGGTTATACCTAGCAAAGCAAACTGCAAATCCACACTGGCTGCTTTTCTGTCCTTATTTTGGACAGATTTGATCGATGGGTGTTCATTCGGCTATTCGTGATCAGCATATGACGTCAGAGCACCCTTGGAATGAGGTTGGAAAATACCATGGAAATGTTATTGGCATGGGTAGAAATTATCACAAAACTTGATGACTACTCTTCATTGCATTTGCTATTTGCTATCCCTTGTCAAAATTCTTAGTGATGGAAGCTCTAAAACTTTGGAAACAATTCAATTCAGTCTAAATTGTTTGAAAAGAGTTATTGATGTTGGTACTATGCGGTGAGCTTCACCATAGATGATAATGCTAAAGATGGCGAAAGAGATCTTTTCGCCAAGATGCATTGTGTGTGTTGTTCAGTCTCATTCCTATTGAATTGCTGTTGAAGATTCTTAAAAAGTACGCAATGTATCTTGGTAAAAAGGTCCCTTTAGCTATCCTTAGCATTACCATCATCTATTAGACTTACGAGATAGTCCCAGTTATCATGACAACAACAACAACAACATTAACAACAACAACAACAACAACAACAGCAACAGCAACAGCAACAACAACAACATTTTTTAGCGTCCATCAGTCTATCAATAGCGATAACTACGAACTTGTAATCAGTCTAATAATCATCTGCTTATATATGTTGGAGCTGAAATTTACATTTCATTCCTGAAATGCACATGTAAACACTTGCTTCGGTTTCTCACAAGAGGGTTCCCTTTCTTCCAATATCATACAAAATTAACGAACAGATCAATCAAAATGATCCAAACAAACTCCGCCTAAAGATCCAATTTCGTTCAGTTCTTAGGCTACTATCGATTCTGTTTTAGCTATACCAATTCCAAGTCTACTGGGCGAGCAAAAAATAATGCAGTTTGAAAGGTCATTGCTCCCTGGATATCAAGTCAATATTATTGGCAGGTATATCAAACAATAGTAAACAAGTTTAAATTGATTTTAAGATTTACCTGACCGAAATCAGCTTCTTCCTTTTGAAATTATGACGAATTCTCTGTGAAAGCACCTTCGAAAAAAACCTTCAAAACAGGCCTAAAATACCACATTTCTTGAAGGGATTTTCTCAAGAAAATCTCTCTTAGGTTCGGAACTGAGTGGCCGATTTCAGTCAAGTAAATCTTTAATAGATTTGACGATTTCCACTGTTAAATGAAATGTCAATGTTATCATCTTGACATCCAGGAAACAGCATCCTTTCAAACGGGGATTGTTTTCTACTCACACGGTACAAATCTTTCTCTTATTCATTATTTTGCTAGCCTGTTTGTCTCATCAAAGCAAGAGAATTATGTGGAATATTTGATTCTCAAGTCGTGGAAAACGTTCTCTTTTATCCCATTAAAATCCTCTAAGCTGGTTTCCATTGAATCTGCCATGCATCTGCCATCCATCTGCTGCCAAAGATGGCAAAGATACATTACAAATTAACTCTGGAGAAACAATGTCCGTTTTTATAAGCACTTTTGGTGATAAAATGTTGACACACACAGATAATGGAGGGACAATTATGGAAACAAGGTCGCGCTGACCTTTTAACATGCTATCCCCTCCATTTTAACTAGGGGCGTTTTTATTTAGATTAAATTTTTAACGTTTATATTAAATTGTACACCTGTAATTAGACTTTATTTCTTGCCTAAATTTATGTTGCACCTAGTTTTTAATTTCATATGGCAAAATTGTACATACATGCAGATAAATGATTTCTGATAGTTTCATAGCAAACTAAACTTTGATAAACATAGGAAAGTCTTCATATTAAGGTTCAAAGGCGATTTCTATTCCAAAATTACTGCTCGTCTTCCTAAATAATCTAAAGTACTACCTACAGACTTGAGGTAGAATTTTTGACCAAGATAGACGATTAACTAGGAGATATTCTAAAAATAAGGGTGTCCTCTCCATAGAATAAAGTGATAAATTGGAACACATACAATAAATAAAATGTCAATGGAAAGTAAATCATTGACCACAATCGAACGTGGAATTCTCGTTCCCATGCAAACCCCTAATCAGCATTTTTGAATTTTTGGGTATGAAAGATGAGTCCTTTTATCAAACAAGATTCTTAAATCTAATGTTAGCCAATGACTGATAGATTAACATTTTAGTTTTCGATGTAAGCCACGTAATTTTTATTCCACAGCTGAACAAAGGTCTTAATTTCTTTACTCATTCAGTGTCCCAAAAAAGTTGTGCCCCGTTTGTGTGGCTGCTGTGGAGGAGCTGTACATTTAATTGTCCTGGTCTTTACAAAGTTGCATAGTATAGACAATAGCATTATGAATAACGCTACTAACCCTGTGTAACTGTAACAAGGGCAGATTTTGTAATACAATAGCAACAGTTGCATTTGATTGAGACCTCAATTCAAAGCGATTAGCGATAGCAGACAAAGGATATTCTCTCAACTAGTAATTTAAAACAAACAAAGCCGCAAAAGTTTCCCCGAAACTAGTAGGGCAAACTCTCGCCTTGTGCAAGCGAAAGATGGTTTTTAAGAGAAGCTATGTGCTTATAACAAAAGAAGAAGGGTAAATCTAAAGTTCTGTCTGGCGGATTTCGTTTATTTGATTCAGAAGCCGAGCAGAAGGCATTGTAATTCTTGCGTATTTAGGGCTTAAATGAAACGATTACAAAACAGCTCCTTAATGAAATAAACAAAATCCGCCAGACAGAACTTTAGATTTACCCTCCTTTTTTCGTTATAAGCGCATAACCTCTCTTAAAAATCACCTTTCGCTTGCACAAGGCGAGAGTTTGCCCTACTGGTTTCAGAGAAACTTTTGCGGCTTTGTTGTTTTGAATTACTGGTTGAGAGAATTTCATTTGTCTCCAATCGCTAATCGCTTTGAATTGCGGTGTCAATCAAACGCAACTGTTGCTATTATGTGATAAAATCTGCCCTTGTTACCCTGTGTAAGACATGAAGCAAACATTTAAATGTGACGTAACGTAACGTAGCGTAACATAACATAACATAACATAAAGTAACGTAACCTAATGTAACATATCGTATCGTGTTCAGGGCTCACACAAGGGCACTGAAGAAGTCCTGCATGACAAGACGAAATATCGGTTAAAAATAGATTTACAAATTAGCTGTTGTTTCTTCGTCGTGTTATGGTGTTTCTGCATGTAAACGTAATACTAAAACACTTTCTTGTACTCGAGACAAAGGAAGTGCTGTTTTTGAAGCAACCACTTATTTTGCTTTTCTCGTGCCATAAGTCAGCAACCACTTGTCAGACTGAATCAAATAAGGTCTGAAACTCTAAGTTGAAACCTGACCTATGCGACTGCGCAAAAAACGAGACGTTTGAACTACAGCTCCTCCAGAGCCATTATGCAAAAGGGCACAATTTTGAAGCACCCTGTCGATTGGCGCTGAAATTTCTCTACTAGGATTGGAAAGCCCTGAAACTTCTTTCTTTGTAACTCACCCGGTTCTTCCAACGAAAACAAACATCAAAGCTATCGATTCTTGTTAAATTGCAAGATAAAAATTTGTTAATGGCTAAAAGTATAAGCAAACACCATGAAGCTAAATCCTTAAAATTTCTGAGCAATAAAGCAAACAAGATTAAAGCTCTTCTCTTTTCTTATTGCAAAAGCAATCTTAAATTTGTAAACAACTTTAAAACAAGTAAACAGTGTCAAGATCAAAATAAGCAAAATCAATAATTCTTGAAATGAATACCACTATTTAAGTCAGTAACTTCTGGTTAAAATCATATTTTGTAATGCGTTGATCTCTTGCTCTTAAGAAGCTAAGTAATCTGCTGCCGAAAGTTGTTCTATTTATTTTTGTAAACGTAGATAAAATGCGTGGGTTGTAATCCATGAGTTAGGTGAAGAAACAGTTTCAGTTTATCTTTAAATAGACTTAATCTTATGGTTAAATTTTGGGCTTATGGGTTGTTTAAACACATGACCAAAGAAATAACAATTTCTGACTAGTCTACATGTGAATATATAGCGGGTGAGTCAAGAAAGGCACGGCATTTGAAAGGCTGTTGCACCCTGAATATACAAGCAATGATATTGTGCACTATTTAAACGTTGAAGACAAACTTGCAATTATACACGAAGAAAATGCCAATGTAGTTAACGTTGCAACGAGCAACTACAGTGATGCACAGGATCGAAGACACAACAGAAAAGTACGATACTATAAACAACGTTCTCAAAAGGTTCTGCCATATAATAAAGCCTTTATTAAACGATTACTCGATCCATGCTGGAAAATATTTGGACCTTAGTTCATTGTACGGACCTCCCTGCGTTCGGTCCGTACGTCAAACTGCGGTCCAAATATTTTCCAGCATGGACCTCGTAATCGTTTAATAACCGCATAATATTTGATTGAATAGCTAACATATTCAATTATATTTAGAATTTTTCCTGGATGAAATCAGTCACCGTTCAGATTTTGCAGGGGATTTTTGAAAATGTTATATATAAAATTATGCATTAAGAGAGCAAGGGTTATAATCCAGTGGCGTAACGGAGACACTGGGGGCCCATAGTAGTTTGCTAAGATGGGGCCCTTATGTTGGAAGGGTGGTCGGGGTGGTGGGTAAATTTTTGAAACCATGCCCTTTAAAACCTCGAAAAATCCACGTTATGTTGAAAAGATAGTTTTTACATAAGAAAAATCAACAGTAAATTTAGCACATTTATAGGAATTGCGTTTCAAAAAGCTAGGTAGTTTACATAACAAATTGTTGCCCTTCGGTATAGAATTATATGATATCTCAATCTTTTTTAAAGAAATACGGCAATATTCAAAGGTTCGGGTGGTACTGTTGTGCTATTTGATGAAGATTGCTTTGAAAACACACAAATGTTGCCAAAAATGTGCTCCATAACAGGTTCTTTGGCTTGAAAAAAGCTTCTGCGGATAGTATTAGTGTAATAGGTGCAGTAAATTTAGTGCAGAATAAGTGTTCTCCCTTTATACCTGAAACTTATCCATGCGAATAAACACAATAGTTTTAAAAAGAATTTTAGTAAACATAATGCAAAGCCACAGTATGTTATTAGGTGCTCTTGCAATCTCTAAGAAGGTGATGTAAAATTCCATTTTGAATGGCTTTTTATGGTTTTTTCCTGTAATTTCACCTTGGTGATTTTGTTAAATCTTGATTACTTTCAAAACGGCGATGATTTCCTCTTTACAGAATTCAATGCTGAGTTCAAAAAGTGATTCAGACTGCTCTAACTGTTCATGTACTTTTAGAGATATTCAACTTTTACTTATTTCCCATTTGAAATAAATCCTTCAGATGTTCTGTAAATTGATTTATTATAGCAATATTTCCATGCAAATTCACTGCTGAGTTCAAAAATGTGATTTCAGACTGCTCTAGCTGTGGTACGTCTAGAGACATTCAACTCTTGCAATAGATCCTGCAGATTGTTACGTCTCAGATATAAACAATCTCCCATTTGCAATAAATCCTTCAGAAATCCTATTCATTGATTTATAGTAGCAAAACTCATGTACGATTCCTTATAGAGAAACTCATGTACGATTCCTTATACTCGCACCTTGTCTCATATGATTTACTTAACCCCAATCAATCTGGTTTTCGTCCTGGTGACTCAACAGTCAACCAATTAATTTCCATAACGCATACAATTTTCAAAGCATTTGACTGTAATCCTACTCTTGATGTTCGTTCTGTATGTATATCTTGATATTTCTAAAGCATTTGATAGGGTATGGCATCTTGGTCTCATTTATAAACTAAAACGATGCGGTGTTTCAGGAAAATTTCTTTCTCTTGTCGAAGGTTTTCTCAAGGATCGAAAACAAAGAACTGTTCTGAACGGACAGAGCTCTAATTGGGGAGATGTCTTAGCAGGAGTGCCTCAGGGCTCTATTTTGGGTCCATTGTTCTTCCTTGTGTATATTAATGACCTTACTGCTGATTTGAAATGTCATGTTAAGCTTTTTGCCGATGATACGTCCTTGTTTACGGTGGTCCAAGAACCTAACGCAGCTGCCGATGACATGAACCATGACCTGCAGTTGATAAGCAAATGGGCCCATGATTGGAGGATGTCATTCAATCCCGATCCACAAAAGCAAGCGGTCGAATTACTGCTTTCAAAGAAAAGGCATGGAATAGATCATCCGATGATCCTCTTCAATAACATACCCGTAAAAAAAGTGAACGAACATAAACATCTAGGTATAATCCTCAACACAAAGCTTTCTTTCTCAGCACATATTAAATCAGCCATCTCTAAAACGAGAAAGGGCATTGGTCTGCTAAAGTATCTCTCCAAATATCTGCCCAGACATACCCTGAACGATTTATATAAACTTTATGTGCGACCGCACCTGGACTACGGGGATGTTATCTACCACATTCCAGCAAAAGTCTGTGAATTCAGCCAAAACATCATTTTGCCAAATTTAATGGAAAAACTAGAGTCTGTTCAGTACTCTGCTGCTATTGCTGTAACAGGAACATGGAGGGGAACATCGCGCGAAAAACTGTATGCAGAGCTTGGCTGGGAGTCATTAAATTCCCGAAGGTGGAGTAGACGCCTTACCTTGTTCTATAAGATCATGAATAATCTCACCCCTTTGTATACAAAGGAGCCAATCCCATCACTTCATCAGTCGAATTACTCTCTTCGCAATCAGGATGTAGTTGGGCCAATAGGGGCAAGGACAGGGAAATTTCAATCCAGCTTCTATCCAAATTGCATATCTGAATGGAATAAACTTGATCCAGAAATTAGGCTTGCACCATCTGTTGCTGTATTTAAGACAAAGCTGCTATCAAAAATTCGCCCACCTCCAAAACCTGTCTTCGGTATCCATGACCCAATAGGATTATCGTATCTCTCCCAAATAAGGGTCGGTCTCAGCAAGTTAAATTTTCACAAATTCAAGCACAATTTTAGGGACACAATAAACCCTATGTGCCCTACGAACGACGGTATTGAGGACACGGAGCACTTTTTGTTGCTCTGCCCTTCATTTGACACTCAACGACGAGATCTTCTTGCTGGAGTTTCGGAACTATTACGACCACTTGTTCAAATCAACAGTCTTTCGAACAGCGTTCTGCTACAACTTTTATTGTATGGTGATAAAGACTTCTGTGATGACGTTAATCAAGTTATACTCGAACTGACTATAGACTTCATTCACAAAACTGGTCGGTTTGGTTAAGACAACTTCAAATTCTTGTTTGTGCCACAAAGTCACGAAGTCCTTTTGTCCTTTTTGTCCTTTTTGTTTTGTTTCTTTTTTTTATCGTTTGTTAATGGGTCTGTTTCACGTTTGATGCAAGGCATACATGATTGAAACATGGCAATTCATCCTTACTAAATCTTCTCTTTTTTATATATTTGAATCTTTATATTGTGAATGGAGGCACCCCTGATCCTGGATCATGTGCTTTTGCTAGCCTGGCATCCGACGTGAAACACGCCTCAGTATTTACTGGTATTAATCATTTATGTGTAGCTTCTTGTAATTGTATATTTATTTATAATTAAGTTGGATGTTTCTTTATGTTACGACCATGGGGTAGTCATTGTCTGTTGCTCCCTGTGGTTACCGTCCTTGTAGTGTTGTATGGTTGTATAGTAATTAGAAAGTATAGTAGGTTGTAGCATGTATTGTAGCATTTTAGAGGAATATAGAAAAAAAAAGTTGTTATTTATAACTTTCTCAGTACATTGTCGTTTTTTTAAGAATACTTGATTATATATGCCTGCGACGTACTAAACGCAAACACAAACATTGCTCTAATTAATTCACGAGACAATTCATATTACATCTATTTAGCTCAGTTGAAATGTTTTTTGCCTTTCAAAGATCAGATACAGCTACATTTCGATATACTGCCCTTGCAATTTGCAAACAAAATGACGTAAGCAGCTGGCACTTTTTGGTAACTTGAAAATGAAATGAGATATCAAAGAAATTTTAAACAAGATTCTTTATCTTTCGATAATGCTGTTCGTTTGCATCAATACAAATTTTTGTTTCAATTCACCTTCAATAGTGCTTCCTCTTCGTAAGAAAACACTATCAATCCCTTTTCAAATCTTGAAAAATTCAAATACAGGATACGAAATTTGTATTTTGACTTACCCGGTACAAAATTCTAGAACATGTGAACCATCCTCCCCATTCTTAATGCTGTACGCTTGTAATCATTCAAATAATTAGTTTGGTGGAAGTGGCGTGTACTTTCAATGCCGCTTTTATCTGCCTTGTCTCTCGGTATACTATTTGAAGTAGTTACTGTTTCAGATCTAAGCTGTCTTGAGTAACGAGGCCAGATGGCATGAATAATTCATTATCATATTTGGCTGCAATGGTCTCAATTCTGTCTGAAATAAAGCATTTTGCTAATAATAGCACACCAAGAATGTTTCTTATGGATTTCCTGTAAGCATTTCGTACAGCTAACAGCTAGTGATAACCACGAAATATTTGCGTTGAGATTTAGGGTGAAATTAGCCACAATTTGCGAAATTGTGGCAATGACTGTGTTAAATCGTGAAAAAATAGCTCCAAAATCCATATTAATTGGAGCAGCCGTGAGCATTTCAGAGGTTTCAAATTTCAGGATTGCTTTTTTCACGTTCAAATATCACTCTCCGTCGCAGAGGCTGTTTGTTGGAACTTTCAGAACTGTGAAGGAGCCAAAGAAGCACACAGCGCGCCTCTGCCAAAAAACGTGCGTGAATCGACATTAATTTGCGTGAATCGACATTTTAACAACACCAACAACATAGCAACAAGTGGTGAACCAGAAAAATGGCGGAAATGGAGATGACTTTGAACGACTATAAAATCAGGTAGGTACTTTGCATTCACAGTTTTTAAGGGAGCTACTTTTCAACTGTTCATTGATTGAATAATAGTGGTTTTGTTGTTGTTTCTTTGTGCATGGCAAGCCAAGAAGAGGGGAGGGAAGGGGCTGCAGAAATGGCAGCCGGGACGGGACTTGCTGCAATAAAAACATAGGCCTAGACTGAAGACTTCTCAGCAGTGAGACAGATTCATTGACTCCATTTCGAGAGATCCTTCGGAAGTCATTTCTTTTAGTATACAATTGGTAATCTACATATGTCGTACTATAAATAACATTCATTGAAAAATTAACCAGTATAGGAATCCCACAGTAGGATTTAGAACACACCTTTTCGTACTCATGATTTGCAAATTGGATCAAATAAAAACTTTTGTTCGTGTCTCATCTCCGTGCAATTTTTTGGTAAGCTGTGTTGTGTACGCATTCTGTGTCTGTGAGAAGACTGTCAGAAAATCTATCTCGGTGCATGGTTCTAAAACGTTGCTTCAGACCATCATTCCTCAGATAATACGGCTTTATTTCTGATAACTTTTCAAATCAAACTTTACACGCAGTTTTGTTATTGATGTAGGCCGAGTGTATTATGCGTTCCGCCATTACTGAAAACATGCGTTGTTGGGCATGCCGAAGCAGCAACAACAACAGTTAAGGATTTTTTGGCAGAGGCTGAACTCGCGCTCGCTTTTTTGGCGCCCTCGCAGTTTCGAGAGCTTCAGTTGAAAGCTCGGTTTCCAAAAAACAGCCTCTGCGATGGAGAGTGTTCAAATATTGTTGCTGGTATACAGGGTGTCCCAAAAACATTGTGCCCCGTTTGTCTGAAGATTGCGGCGAAACGGCAAAAGATTCTGGCCAAACGCTTGCATGATGGTGCTCTTCAGATGTTCAATTAAAGTTTACCACCATCCCCATGAAAATCCATTGAAAAATGATAGAGCTATGACCTTCAGGAGACCAAATTTGCCCGATCACTGAAACCAGCGGTCGGCCATTTTGTCTTACTATTTTGCAGTGATAAATAGCTTCATGGATTGAAAATGAAATAGCAGCTTCCAATGTCATAACTCTCGTGAAAATTCCAATAATCCTCGGAGAGTTCCACTATTTCTGACCTCACAGAAATTATTTCTTACCTCACGTGAAGATACTTATCACTGCAAAATGGTAAGACAAAATGGCCGACCGCTGGTTTCAGTCATCAGGCAAATTTGGTCTCCCGAAGGTCATAGCTCCATCATTATTCAACGGATTTTGACAGGGATGGTGGCAAACTTTAATTGAACATCTGAAGAGCACCATCATGCAAAAGTGCAATCTTCTGACAAACGGGGTACAATTTTTTTGGGACACCCTGTAGAATGAAATGAATTTTCGAGCTAATAGTTCAATTCTTCAGATCTTCAGTATTTACGTTGTTCGTTACCTAAGCTCATGTTACACCTTCTCATTTAATCATATTCAGAATTTGATATGATATTTCGTTGCTTTACTGTTTCTAAATTTAAATGAAAATAGTTATTTGAGCAATCCAATTTTTCCTTTAATAGTAAGCAACTTAGAATTCATAATTTCGAGGCACTCAAGTTTACAGGTATGTTCTTCAAACCTTTATGATACCATTTCGAATGCTCAAAAATCCAAGCTGAATCCAGCTTTCTGAACTATCAAATTATTTTCATTTCATTTTCATTTTAATTTCTTTAAGCACGGTAACCCCGTCAATCGATAGACTGCTTTTCAGGGGGCCGTGCATCTTGAATCTCATAGTGGTGGCTAAATTTGACAAATGATATATAGGCCCTGTTCCCAATGCTCCGTTTTTGTTATGATCCATTTTTGATGCATCCAAGCTATCCGTTCACATCGCTCTAGTTTTTTTTACAAATTTAGAAGAAAAAACATATCCGTTCACGTTAATCCACCTGATTACAAATACGAAGCCAACGATATCCTTTTTGTGCATTCATATTGCTCTGGTTTTGCGAAACTTGTCGTTCAGTTTTACAGCGCTTTCATAAACCTGTTTTTGTGCGTTCAAATTGATCCAGTACTTTTTCATAAACCTCTATATTTGTGGATACCCACTTTAAACAGAAGTTTCGAAATTTTCCAATTTTTGTGTTGTTTTTTTGAGAGTCAGTGTATGCTTTTCTCTTCATTTTCGTACAAAAATGGAGCAGTGTGAGCAGGGACTAAAGCACTTACACGGCTACACGATAATTCCTCTCTGTTGATCGTCACAAAAACATTTGACTCTCGCATCCGAATTTTGACAGCGCACGCATAGATGCTTCTTAAAATCATGATATGCTAACCCTCATGATGGGCATGTACTGTAATTTTTATGGTCTTATGTATGTCCACGAGAAAAAATTAATCTACCCATTTTCTGGAAAATTATTGTGATCTACTGTCCACCAAAGACTGGTTTTGGGGACAGACATTTGCAATGGAAACTGTTGCCAAATCTACATGTATTCAGCTCTTTTTAAGTCTAAGTTTGTATCAAACATCCATTTCTCCCACCATCTTGGTTCCACCTTTGTCTCTCCAGATACCTTTAATCTACCCAGTCTTAGCAAAACTGTTTCCGCCTGTGTCCAAACTATTCTAAAAATAAACCAGTTTTTTAACTATCTGCCTCAAATTTTCCTCAAGATACAAGATATAATCTCGACACACCGCATAAGTGGTTCCACATCTGTCGTCTTTCAAACATAAAAAAAACCGTATATCCACACTATTTCAAAATGTGACGTTTTTTGTTCGGGATTTATCCAGAATTACTTGAGAAATAAACCGTTGTTTTCAATGAAATGGCAGAGGATTGTCAGACAAGCTTTGTCTACCAAATTCACGAAAAAAGTCCGGATTCTCCGGACATAGCAATTCCGATGACAGCATTGTCTAGGTTCAGGCATTGAAATAAACCCACTTTTGGAGACGTAGATCGCAAAATATAGATAGTCCATACTTGCAGTGTAAAAGGAACTACTTTTAAAGGCCTATAAAAAACCTGGTTTTGAGGACAAACATTGTCAAATTAAGAACAAAATAAACCGATTTTTGGGACATACATAGGACCATTATCTCCTACATGCCCACCCTTGGATGATGAAAGCATAACCAATATCAAACATGAATTGATCAAGTTTCCTCCTGTAACGAAATCAATTTCCTGCTGAGAGACGTACATCTCTGGATGATTAATAAGTTTTCATTTGCAGCTTACTTCTGCTCTTTGTGAATTTAAATTGTGGTGAATATTTTGCTTCTCAGTTCTCACAGCTGCTGTGTTTTGCACGTCTTCACGAATACTAGATTAAGGTTAAATATTAATGCAGAAATTATCTTTATTGATATATTGTGGCATTTCAGTATCAGAAATTCAACGTAACTAGAAGATTTATTTTGAGAATCCATTTGTCTTCGCACGATGAAGAATCACTGAGGGGTGCAGGTGAACACCGGGTGAGTCATAAAGCCTTCAGGCGTTTGCCAGAAAGTGACAAATTATGAACTATCAAGTGATTAGTTGCAACCGAACAGAACGGACTGACTGATTTCCGTACCTAAATTTGATATTTGATCATTATGAAGTTATAAAGTTCTGGTCTAGCTTCCATGGACAATTTTTGACTGGCATTGCCCTACAGAACAAAGGAGATGAAATATAGGAAAGACGAATAATTATAGGTAAGAAATGTTGAACATTTTTGGAAAATATTTGCAGAAGAGAGAAATCGCTTTTTTCAGGTTGCAACCATGGCAATAAACCATGAAAGTTATGTCGTTTTGAATAGAAAACTCCGCCCAAAGTGATGAATTTGTTCAGGTTTTGTTCCAGTTTTGCTCAGAACGAGCTTATAGCCAGAACCTTATTGTTGGGGTCCTTTTTGTAATGACATTTGCTTTTTCTCATTGATAGTTGAAAAGATAGGGTCTCCCTATTGAATCGGTAGGGCCCAGTCCCCTTCCCGGCCTTTCACGTGCCGGCCATACCTCCCACTCACATGCGCTTTTCGATACATTAGCATGAGTTTTGAAGAGGAGAAAGTTGAAGTGATGCTGAACAGTCACGAATGTTCAGCCATGGTTACTTAATTTAACTATGTTGTGTTCGGTTCTATAAAAACAGAAAACGTATGGCATTGTGTTCATTGCTTCGTGACCTTCTAAAACACATTTATACATTGATAAAATTCAACTCTGAATCAGCTCTTAAGATTCAGTCAACTGATAATTTATGATAACAAATACGCTTCAAAGCAATAAGTCCAAGCCATAGGAAGGTGGGCCAGCGCAGCGCCGCAGGTACTGTTAGTAACTTTAGTGTTTTTATAATCATGATATTTTACTATCTTTCTATTGACGTCAAACCCTGTTGCTTGAGCACTGTGTAAGCCAAAAATAGTTTCATTATAAATCTATATCAAAGTCATATTTTCAAGTCAAATTTTGTTAGTTTTGGAAGGAAGAACATTAGGAGAGGCTTCTGAAAGAGAAAACAAGTCTCATCCGGCTCCTAAAAATATTCATGTCTATCATATTGTTAACTAGTGTAAGAAAGCAAGGCCTCTGATGTGTTGTTCACCTTTTTCCTGCATTAAAGGCATCGAGTCCGCATAAATAGCGCACTCATGACCAATATCAACTTCTTTTCAATCATGAAACAAAAGTTGTGATTTAATCGTTATTGAAATAAAGCCAAAGAAATTCCCAAGGGATAATGCAAGGATTTAGAAGCCTTTGGTCTCCACTGCTAATGACTTTAGCACTATTGTGCGATAAAAAAAGGGCCGTCAGCAGTTTGTCAGCAAAATTCAGGATAGCGTTGACGCTCAACTGTTTATATGGACTCAATTCCTTTAAAAGTGCTCTATATTATAAACCTCACGTGTGGTAGTCGAAGTGAGTCGAATACCTAGAATACGCTTAAAACGTATTCTAGGTATTCGACTACAACATGTGAGGTTTATAATATAGAGCACATTTAATGCAACAAAAAGATAAACAACACATACCTTACCAGAGGCCTTGCTTTCTTACACTAGTTGGCAATTTGACAGAAATGAACATTTTGTTTAATGTTGGTACGTTGAACTGTGCTTTGATACTGTGAACTTTGGTACTTTGATACGTTTGATGAACTTTGATAGTTTGAGTTGTATGCAATGAGAATGAAACAATGAAACTAATATCTTTTTAAAGCAAAATCCAGCCTACTGCATGTGTTAACCAATATTCTAAGACAATTACTTAAGTTTGAGATCATTCTTACCAATATTTGCTTGCTCTTCTTTCAAGTATCGATTCAAATTCAACTGCCAACTTTTTCAAAAATGGATGTAGAGCATGGAGGTTGGTACTGATCGACGAAACTTGAAAACTGAGTTGATTGAAAATTTTGCAGTGATAGATATATTCCTGACCACTATCTAGTTCTATTTTGATAACTCCACTGTTAAGATAGATTTGTCTTTCGATAGCTTTGTTTTTTGATCACCAAGATAATTAACCTTTAAAAGAATTCATACTGTGATGTGCAAGATATAGACATATTTACTTCAAATTGCAATAAGATTAGGCCAAGATTTGACGAAGATAATTTCAAGATTTGCAAAATCATTGCAATTCTTGATGGTATCAAGCTTGAAAAGGAACTAGTTTGAAATTGCTTGATAACTAGGAGTAGATTGCTGCAGGATTCTACCATGATTTCTTTGAAGATACTAGATGGGGTGAAAGGTGACGGTTAAGGTGAAGTTAGCGCTTCTAGCATCAAACGCTTGGATGGCAGGAGAAGACAAGACCTAATCGAGACTAGAACTTCTTGTCTTGATGCTTAAGTGGTCATTAGTGTGGCCAGAGGGGAGGGTATGAAGGGCTAAAGACCCCTGCTTTCAAGAGTTTGGCTGAAAGTTTACTCCCTCACTATATTTTTTCTGGCCCCGCCATTGCGCGTGGTGCTAGTGGAATGTATATGAAATTAGGAACACGGAAAAACATCTACAGTATATCCATGCTAGTATAACAAGGTTGAAGGTTGGACGACAAAAAAATACTATAAGCTATGTTTTAATTTTAAGTTTAATAACTCTACAACTAAAATAGTTACAGCAATTTGGATAACTTTTTTGAGCTCAGCATTCAATTGTGCATCGAAACATTGCTATAATGAATTAATTAATGATTCTCTATAAATTCATCAGCCTCAATGGAATAGATGTTTCTCTGTAGTAGTGATTCTCTACCAAATTCTCACATCTATTGCCATCTGTTGGATTAAAGCTGAATATATCTCTATGCCTGCAACAGTTACAGCAGTCTAAGTGACATTTTTGAACTCAGCATTCAATTCTACATCGAAACATTGCTATAAAAAGTCAATTAATGGAATCTATGAAGAATTTATCTCAAATGGCAGATTGTCACCTGAGACGTTGCAATTGGTGGGATCAATCGCAAAAGTTCAATAACTCTACAACTAAAATAGTTACAGCAATCTGGGTAACTTTTTGAGCTCAGCATTCAATTGTGCATCGAAACATTGCTAAAAAAAATCAATTAATCAGGGACGAAGGAAGCATCTCATACTTGAGGGGGCACGGCACTTCAAGGGCACTTTTTTCAGTAAGCTAAAGGGGCACTTCCTGAAAATAAAAAGGGCACTTCTATGTTTATTGCAAAATCTTGGGCGGGGGCACGTGCCCCCAGTGCCCCCCGGTTCCTACGTCTCCGAGTACTCTGGAGAAGTTCTGCATGGCATGACGAAACATTGGCAATATGTAAGCTGAATCTATCTATAATCGCTCGTCGGATATGCTGGCACAAAGATAATGCATAATTTCGCAAAATCTTCCCACTTTGCAGATCTTGAGATCCTCGTCATTTAATTCATAACAAGTACAGTAATACGTAATTACATACACTGACGTGGATATCACGTAATTCAAACATAAATGCACTAAAAAATCAGTTATCTTGGTAGTCGGAGCTCCAAAAAGCAGTGTAGGATGAGAAATTACGAGCAGCGGATATGAATGTTAGTGCGTCTTGTCTGCTGATATGATCGCGTACCTACATCAGTAAGTAGGAGGCTTATCTTAGTGATTCGATGGTAAGTAAACAAACATTAGCAATGCCATTGTTTTACACTTCCTAGCAAAATAACAATGATAGGCCTTGTAGCAGTATCATCTGTGGCTTTTGATTGACATCTCGATACGAACTGATAAAGGATTGTTAACTATGACTGATTGGTCACGCTGCAAAATAGGTAAACGAATCACATACCGTGTGTCCCAAAAAAAGTACTCCTGTTTCAAAAATCACCAACAATTGATTATCAAACTTTTGATAAAATTTTCTTTTTGAGTTGTTTTGTCAAAGACCCAAAAATCTTCATAGATGATAAAATATTTGCTTTTGATGCAACAAGGTAGGACAATTACGCGTTGAAAAACCTTATTTTGAGCAATAGTTTTTAAGCAAAATAGTCAATCTTGCCTAAGAGTCAAAATTTTTAGATTTTTTTTCATCATCATTGAGGTCTGCCATGATTTTGCGCATTTCTTTCTGTCATTTATGACCAAACTAGATGCTGTACATGCAGAAAGAAATTGATCTGGCAATCATGAGTGCGTTTTTTGCAGTATGGTTCAAAACCAGGTAGCCCTAAAAAGAGCTAAATTTGCTACTTTTTAAGCCAATTACAAGATCAGCTATATATTGAAAAATAGTTTGGTCTTTGATATACTTGACAAAAAAAGAACATTGAAGATCGGCCGTGAAATCAATTTTTGGTGATTTTTCAAACGGGAGTACATTTTTTTGGGACACCAGGTAGCATGCAGTGAAATTAGTGTGGCTTTTAATCTGCATGTATAAAGGTGTTATTTGGGAAGCTATTTCGACAAGTTATTGCGATAGCTTAAAAAGTCTGTGAAGCCCATGTGGGGGCTTATTCACTTTCGGAAACTCTAAAAGTAGGCTTGAAATTCAGGGACGCTTGTTAGAGAGGGCTATAGATCATTGCCTTTTGGCACTTTTTCTCACATCTAGAGGAATCAAATACAGTTCTATTAGCTAAATATTCTAATACAACGCAGTTATGTATCCAAGATCCCAGATAGTATCAAAATCAGCATAACTGGTTTTAACTTAAATAAATAAAAATTCGTTGGTAACCATGAGTTCGATGTACGTTGGAGGAGCGTTAATAGAGAGGGGGGCTAAACAGAGCTTTTATGATGAGCTATAAATATTCATTAGACTTGAGTATGTACTGTACAGGCAGTCAAGCAGACATATTTCCCATCATTGGCTTGACAACAACAACAGGCTATACTAGAAACGTCGTGCCTAATTCATTTCATAGCGAAGTGCTTATTTTTCAGTTTATTTACGTGTTTATAATTCCTATCACTTTTGGCTTGGTTGTCCCTATCATCAAGTGTACTAAGCCTGCTCCTTGTCGACGAATATTAGATACTTCTTTGACACATTTTAGAACAACAAGGGCAGATTTTGTAACAATGGCATCAGCAGCTTTTGACTGAGAATAGCCTGATGACATTCCTCTAAATTATGCTTCATTGAATTGAATTGTTGGGGTATCGTTAGGGGAAATGGAGCGAAAACAAGGACTCATGTAATAAGTCTAGATTGACACCACATTCAAGTGATTATCGCTCGAAAACAAAGAGTATTCTCTCAAGCAACGAAGCAAAACAAATGAGCCCGCACAAAGATTCTCTGAAACCAGTATGGCTAACTATCTCGTTCTGCACGCGAAAGGAGATTGTCAAAGGATATCATGAGTATTTATCGAAAGAAAAAGGATGGGCCTAGATAATTACTTCCTATGTTTATCAGAAGCTGAATACCATTAGGTAGTAAAGTTCTGGTACGTTTCAAATGCACATCAACCACAAGATTTTACTCAAGATATGGCAGACTTTCTGTATCTCGCAGATCAATACGTGTTTAGTGAGGCACCGTTTTGATCACCTTATCATCGTAAGGATCACATAACAGAGTTTAAAGATTAAGGATAAAGACATTTCCACTGCTTTTGCAGATTTTTGGTCGAAGATTCGGTTTTACTAAAAATAAAACTGCGTCATTCGAGAATCTTGGAATCTTCAGGCAAGCTTTGGTCACGCCTTGGTTTTGATCTTGTCGTCTGTTATGCTGTTCTGCTTATTTGTTAGACATGCTCCAAGTCTATCTCGTCGACGGTAATAAGTCTGTCTGAAAGCAATTTTTGACGAGATAGACTTGGAGTAAGTCTGTGACGCTGTTTTATCTGTTTTGATATTTAGTCTGCTAGATTTTGAGTAGACTGTATCTGGAGAAATAGGTGGTTATTGAAAGATTTGCACAAAGTGAATATTTTGTAATTACAGGGTGCGCCTGAAAAAAGTTTTCACTTTTGAAAATTCATAGCACAAAGGATACGTAAAGGATTCGAACGATTTAAAAGGAGTGTGCAATGGTATACAGGCTTCTCTATAAATAGAAGAAAGAAAACACTCAAACACAACATTGTTTCTTTGGCTATCAATTGTTGACAGCACCTTTGGCACATTGATTTGAATAGGCTATTTTTAGATGTTTTTGCTATTTGCAAATGTAAGAATGCAGCCTTGCACAAACCCTTTAAATTCCAGATATAAGTAGCCTACGTGCAGACGCTACTGATTCCCTGAAGAGAGGTGAGGTTCCTCTTACTGGAGGAGGAACCTCACTTCTCTTCAGGGAATCAGTAGAGTCTGCACGCAGGCTAGATAAAAGCTGAAAGAACAAAGTACTTTTGTGATGTTTGCTTATTTATGAGCACTGACAAAATAGTTAAATTCGACTTGAGGGTGAAATCTTGGTTGAAAAAAGCCGGAAGAGAGCTGAAAACACTTGATCAATTCGTATGGAAACTCTTCACACAGAACAATACAAAAGGGCATTTCACCTCTGTCACTCAAGAGCTATAAAAAGTAACATTTCCAAAAGAATACACAGGATTTTCAATCCAATGGCAATAAATACGCAGACGATATCTCTCATCAGTGAAGAATGGCACACTCTTCAACAAGGACAGATTTTATAAGACAATAGCATGAGCTGCTCTTGATTGACACCGCAATTCAAAAGCGATTAGCAATTGCAGACAAAGAAATTCTCTCAACTAGTAAATCAAAGCAAACAAAGCCGCAAAAGTTTCTCTGAATCCCAAGTAGCTAGCACGCTCGTTGTGCATTCCAGAAATTGTTTTTAAGAGCAAATGTGAGCATATATTAAAAAAATAAGGAGGTATCTAGACACCTACCTCGGGCATTTTATCTGTTTGGTTCAGAAGCCAATTGGAAGCCGATTCAATTCTCTTATATTTCTGAGCATATTTCTCAGCTTCTGAACCAAATAACAAGGGCAGATTTTGTAATACAATAGCACGAGTTGCTTTTGTTGACACCTCAATTCAAAGCGATTAGGGTTTGCAGACAAAGGAAATTCTCTCAACCAGTAATTCAAAACAAACAAAGCCGCAAATGTTTCTTTGAAACCCAGGTAGCTAGCTCGCTCGTTGTGCATTCCAGAAATTGGTCTTAAGGGCAAACATGAGCATAGATCGAAAGAAGAAGGATGCATCTACACATCTGCTACTGGCATCTTATTTGTTTGGTTCACAAGCTATTTAGGAGGCGATTCAATTCTCTTATTTTTCTGGGTGTTATCAAAACATTTACTGCTCAGCTTCTGGACCAAAAAAATAAAATGCCCGCGGCAGATGTGTAGATATATCCTTCTTCTTTCGATCTATGCTCATGTTTGCCCTTAAAAATAATTTCTGGAATGCACAACGAGCATGCTAGCTACCTGGGTTTCCGAGAAACTTTTGCGGCTTTGTTTGTTTTGAATTACTGGTTGAGAGAATTTCCTTTGTCTGTGATCGCTAATCGCTTTGAATTGAGGTGTCAAAAAAGCAACTCATGCTATTGTATTACAAAATCTGCCCTTGTTGAACCAAATAAGTAAAATGCCCGAGGTAGATGCGTAGACTTATCCTTCTTCTTTCGATATATGCTCATGCTTGCTCTAAAACAATATCTGGACTGCATAACAAGCGCTCTAGCTACCTGGGTTTTAGAGAAACATTTGCAGCCTTGTTTGTTTTGAATTATTTGAGAGAATTTTCTTTGTCTGCAATCACTAATCACTTTGAGTTCAGGTGTCAACAGAAACAACTCATGCTATTGTGTTACAAAATATGCCCTTGTTACTCTCTTTATAGTTCTGTGCAACGAGTTTCGTTATCATTTGATGAAGTGGTTTAGGCCTTTTCCAGGCATTTTGTAACCATGAAATTTTTGTAAAGTCGAATTTGAATAAATGTTTAGTGCTCATAAAAAGACGTAAAAAATCAAGAAAATACTTCAATCCCTCGGCTATCAAGCAAAATTCGATTCTTTCCAATCCCATTCCCATCAAGTATGCGGTGCTATCAATTTTGAAAGCGAGAACATATCACTGGCTCAGCCGGTAGGGTTCCGAATTCCAATTGAATTTTCTTGATACTTTGAGATGTTTATACTTTTTGGGCCACAAGGCTACCCTGGACACGTACCAGGGATACCAGACTCTCTAACAAATGCTAGAGAGTCTGGTACCCAGGGTTCCACATGGCATGATAGTGTGATGATTCATTTATGATAGATATGCAACTATCACTCACCTCTGAATCTTCAATTGAGAACTGTTTACAAGACATTTGATAATTTTCTTCTGGGGCACAGTTGACGCTCTTGAACCTTAACAACTTTATAACGGATCAAAACTGCACCAGTAGAGTGCAAAAGTTTTGTGACTTTGGTCAGAATATCATCGAAAAGAGCAGGATTGAATTTTGTAAGACAAAAGATTCAGCTCTCCGAAATCACAAAACGATTTGCCTTTCTAAAGAATAGATTTCACACCCCTGGGTGCATTCGATCAAACAAACAGTAGTGGAGGTAAAGTGTTATCGTCCGTTCCCCCAATGCTGAAGGTGTGAAATGTATTCGTTAAGGGAATAAAAATAGCTTTATCGAGTGACCACTATGCTATCAATAGGCTAAAGAAACGCACACACATCTATTGTTTCTTTAGCTACACGATGAAGAGGCACGTGGCAAAGTTACCAAATTCAATAGACTATGTTTCAGAAAGTGCCCTTCCATTGTGTAACCAGAGAAACAATAGTTATGTGGGCGTTTCTTTGGCCTATTGATAGCTGCTGTCACTCGATATAGCTATTTCTATTCTCTTTACGAATACTGGCTGGAATGGCACTGATTGGAAAAATAAGACAATCCAAAAGAAAAGGATTAGGCAATCCTTAATTATTTCAGTGGCCAGAGAAATAAACTCCATGATAACGATCTGACACCTTTCATTCCGGAAAGAATGCGTGGGGAATGTGTGATGCCAAGGCATAACTATACTAATTACCTCGGTCCCAGTTTCCGCTTCGTTCATTGGATTAGATTGGAAATTTATCAAGGAGCGCAACAACGACATCTAATTAGTCTAAATACCACATTCACACTGACACAGTTAAACTCCAGGTTACATTTCAGCCAATCAAATGAATTGGATTTGTTAGACTGACCAATCACAAGGTCCCTTTCGATAACCTGGTTTAATTTGAGCTGGTTTCACTTGCAGTGTGAATTAGTATTATTTGCAGTAAGGAATAAATTCTTGGTGAATAGAAACCTACTAGATCTTTCGTTACTGATTTGATCTGAACATCTAGCCAATCACATTCACGACAGTGTGCCTTTAACTATATTGATTCGCCGTAAGAAGGGTTTTCTGATGTTGGAGAGCTGAACCTTTGTTCTCCCTTGCTCTAAAGTAGGTAAAAAGATAAAAGTGTTCATACCTACCACAGTTCAAGATCAAAGCATTCTTCATTGATTTGAACGAAGACGTCACATTATGATTCAAAACACCATCAGACATGCTAATGAGGACAATTTACACATGTTTTCACTTGCTCATTTGCGAAGTCAAGTTCCAGATTTTCTTCAAATCGAGCATGCGTTTGAACCGTCAAAGCGTTCCTCAAGGATTGAAAAAAGACTGTTTTTTTCATCAGTCTAAATATCAGCTAATGGGTTATCGATTATTCCATATCCCTACAATTATTCCCCTACCAACACCTCAAATACCAATGTTTGTTTAGATGAGCATGGTAAATATCTTTCGTGAAAAATATCGAGCTCTTCTTCGGCATAACGGAATAACCAGACCCAGGACCAGTAGGACCGGACCCTAACGGACCAGACCCTAGGGGAATACCCATCACTTTCCTTCCAACGTTTTTTGCAATGGCGGCCAACACAGAAGCTTCGCTCCAAAGTAAGATAAGGCAGTCACTGCTGTAACGAAGTTCTACCTTCTGGATGCCACAACAAACACAAATACGCATGGTATATTTAATCGTCTAACCAGCAGGCAAACTTTGATCCAGCCTCAAGCCATTGCCAACTAGGCCAAAGCATTTAACTACATGGCCTAAATATTTTACCTCTCTGCCTTGCTTGGTGATTCAAGTTGTTGCAATGGCGTCGTGATGCCAGCCACGTTGTATTCCATCTCCACAATCTCAATTTATTGACTCTTTGCCAGTTAGTTTAGGACTGCAAAATCATTTAGCAGGCAGCTTTTTCATAACATGTTTGTTCGAAATGTTTATTGCGAAGGTGGTAATTGGCAGATATATGGGGTAAGGTGATCTCGAAAGAGAGAGTGATGATTTTGGGAATGTTAATAGAACTATTCTCTCAAACTACGCATTGACCCGGGCATTGACCCTACCTGTCTTTGGTAAATCCCATGATCCCAATATTACATCCCAGAGTGTGCATTTGAGTAGTGCATTTGTTTCTCGTATCGTGCATGCAGGAAGCAGCTTCTGATTGGGGGGATTGTTCTTAGAACAATAGAGAACAATACATCTAATTGATACTTGTGGCGTGGCACCACTGTTTTCAAAACTATTGGGGGCTTAAACCCCTCTGCCCCCCCCCGCTTCTTACGGGCATGCATTTTTACAAGAAACAGCTCATAAGAAACAGTAAGCTAAAATTTTCGAAAAATACTACCCCATTGCCTGTATCAAAATGCCATTGCCTGCTTCATTTAAAAATACTATTACTGTTGCTATTACTGTACCATGTCCAATTATTTTTGAGTGCCAGTTATGTTATTACCTATTGTTTTAGATCTTATCAAATAGTTTGGAAGCCGTTCTAACAAAACGAAATTAATTCTACATTTTCGGCATTACAAATTGGCAAAAACAAATTTAAAACTTTGGAAGCGAAATGTCCTAAGATTTAAGAAGCGATCTAACGACCTTGGACCTCAGTTGCTTATCGAAAAAGATGAGTGTAACTCATATGTTGGAAGATACATGTGACCATCTCCCCCCTAATAATTTTCTGGGGCCACCATGGGAGCTAACAAAGTCCCTAAGTATGCCTGCTAAATTTGCGTGCCTGATAAATTTGAACTCTTGGCGGTTGGCGCTGAGATGAACTTGCAGCTTGGAGGCTGGGCAGTCTGAAAGCCTCTCTTCGATGAACTCAGTTGAGTGGGCCTGAGTGTGTCGCAGAACATATATGTGAATTCGAGGGTCACTCATTCGCAAAAGTGTACGAGATTTTTATAGAACAGAAGGATTTCGTGTACGAGGTCTTTTTGAGTGAAATTCCCCTCCTTTCGGTCACTAACTTCCTATCCAATGTCAAAGCGAGGGTAGGGCATTCCCCTAGGGTCTGGTCCGTTTGGGTCCGGTCCTAGTGGTCCTGGGTCTGGTTATTCCGTTATGCCCTCTTCTTCAATGTCAATCAGTTGAGTTTGTTTACAAAAGATGAAAGAATTAGAAGGATGGTTTCTAAAACCAATCGATCTGTAATCCACAGTGCTAATTCTAATAATTCATGTTATTTATGGGACCTGCTAGCATTGTGTTCCTCGTTAAAGATTCATCAAGTTGCTATATTTTGCTTCAAGTAAATGAACAGACATAAGCGATCTATTCTAGAACAAAAGAAGGCCACTTGCCACTTATTGTCTTATGTTTGATCATCTATCAAGAACAATCCTTTCGGTTGTTGCACTGGCAACAATGCAAAAAGTTTACTGCTATGATAATGTGGTTTTCCTTTGTTCTTGAAGTTTGAGCTGGATAGGCATGTGAAGTATAGTGAGTAAAGTTCAATCTCTCCATGCCCACCAAGGCTTTTGAATTCCTTCTGAGTAAGGAATCAACGAGCGAGCTTTTTTGAGGCTTCTATTATCGAGGCTTATTTTTACAGCTTACCAGTATTGAAATTTAACAACAGTAGCAATTTTTGAAAGCTTTGCTCGGAAAGAGTGTTATTGACCCCGGGGGGGGGGGGGGGTACATAACATATTTAGCGTACGGGTATGTGCCGCCCATATGGGTGGGTTTTTGGGCCCAAAATTCTCTAAACAAGGGTCCTTTTTCGGCAGATTTTCAATAAACAAGGGTGGGGTTTCGCTGAAATTCGCAAAAAATTGTTAAAATGGGCAATTTGACGCCAAAATTCATCATAAAAGTGGGTATCAAAAGCAAGTTTGGGTAATTAGAAAAGGGTAGCTTTCTGAAAACTGGGCGGCAGACCCCCGTCCATTCTCAAGTCATGTACCCCCCGGGGTTATTGAAACTCCCGCCCTTTTGGATAAGCCAATGAGAAAGCTCTCGATTCTTGAAAACGTTCTAGACATAAAAGCCAGAACGAGGAGCTCTGGAGTCAGAAAAATATTTTCTATATCTGCAAAACAAGAGCAAATTTTTAAAACGAAGGATTTTGGTCTGTTCAAGACAAAGTGATTTCGAACTCCTAAAGAATAGATTTCACACCTTGTGCGCAGCTAGCCATAATGCTTTCACTCTCTGTTTATTTTGATTTGGTTGAGTGCACTCAGAGGTGTGAAATCTATTCTTCAGAAAGGCAAATCGCTTTGTCTTTTCAGAAACCTGAATCTTTTCTTCCACAAAATTTGCCCTTGCTTATCTGCAAGCAAACTTCAATTACTGACCAAACATAGGCATCAAGTCTTATTTTTTTGCAGAAAAAAGTGAGGCAACTTGGAAAATTGAGCTTATGATTCCACAAAAATATCAAGTTAACCTAACATCTGTTTTATTACACTGCTACATGTATTTCCTAATTAGCCTGTTTACCAGACTCAACTGAAGAAACTGCTCGCATTAAAATTGACTCTCAGATCGCCAAAATATAAAACGACAAACACTTTCTGTTTTCATTGCGGCCTATAGACGAGCTTACGGCACCCATCATGTATTAATACGAATGATTGAAGATTGGAGGTCTAACCTCGACAACGATTACCTCGTAGGTGCAGTCCTGATGGATCTTTCTAAAGCTTTTGATTGCATTCCACATGACTTGCTTATTGCCAAACTACATGCATACGGATTCGATGAAGATGCGCTTGTCCTTACCTATTCTTATCTCAAGCGACGTAAACAAAGCGTTCGGATAAATAATACTTACAGTTCCTTCCTAGAGGTTATTTCTGGTGTACCCCAAGGATCTGTGCTGGGCCCAATCCTGTTTAACTTTTATATAAATGATTTGTTTCTTTTCATAAAACAGGCAACTCTCTATAACTATGCTGACGACAATACTCTTGCTTATTTCTCTAAAAGTATGCCCGATCTTATCAATATTTTGGAAAAAGAATCTGGAGTTGCTCTAGCTTGGCTAGAACAAAATGAAATGATTGCTAATCCTGAAAAATTCCATGCTTTACTGCTCAGAAAAAACCAAACAAATACTAGTGGAGAACAAATTAACATCAACGGTAAAATAATCAAATCTGAGGAGACTGTGAAACTTTTAGGAGTCACTTTGGATTATAGACTTGATTTCGACCCACATATTTCGAATCTTTGCAAAAAGGCTGCAACGCAATTAAATGTTCTCAAAAGATTAAAGACATTCATTGGCTTTCAGGAGAAGAAGATCCTTGTTCAGAGTTTCGTATATTCTAATTTTGACTATTGTCCTTTGGTTTGGTATTTCTCATCTTCCAAATCATTGCAGAAAATAGAAAAATTACAAGAACGTGCTCTAAGATTTCTTTATAATGATCATACGAGTTCGTATAATGATTTGCTTTCGAGATCGAGTAAATGCACGATGCATGTTGCCCGCCAAAGACTCCTTTGCATTGAAATATTTAAAACTTTGAATCATTTGAATCCACCATTTATGCAGAGCATTTACGACAATAAATATAAAATGAGGGTACTGGGCGAAATGAGTTAGAATACTATTTACCGTGAAAGAGGGATCCTTAACATTACTCATTACTTCATATTTACTTGCTTCCAGTATCACTCGAAAGGGCAAATGTGACAACAGGCCCTGGGGACGAGGTTATCGAAAGAGTTGAGTTATGTCTAAACATAAACATTGGAACGGCAAAAACCCTTGCTTTAGAAAGGAATGTGCCATTTGTCAGGGTGTCGTTTTCACGAATTTTTTCTAGCACAGGGTATCAAAATAAGGCAATTTTTTTAGAGCAGGTTGTCAAAACATGCCAAACCGGAGATATTTTGTTAGATTGGGTCATATTTTGGTCAAATTTTCATTGGAGTATATTTCTCACCAATTTTTTCTGGAATTTATCATTTGGAGCGAAAAATTCTCGAGCAGGGTGGAAATTGTTTTGTGCACACCCGGAAGAAATCAAAGTCAAGTACCCCTTGTCGCTTTTCAGTTTTATGGAATAGAATATTGATCTACCCACAATGCTAAATTTCAAACGACCAAGCGCTTCTTGTGAAATTCCTTGATCCAGGTGGTTGCTAAGTCTCTCAATTTTGCCTAAAAGCCTATTTTTCCATATTTACAAACAGCATCTTGCAGAAATTTGCAACACTGAAGATAGCTATTCATATCATCCAGCACCTGCAGAACTTTTGAAAGAGTTTAGAAACCAAGAAAATTTTGATCTGACATGAGAACAATAGCTCTATCAAAATGGATGCACGCTCAAAATGGACAAATTTAGCCAACTTCGACTGGCTAGAGATTTTGTGTCCCAAGGAGGTATATTACTGCAATTTTTACATGGACTCATGCACCTTAGAATGGATGCTCTTGCAAATATGACAGCCAAACGGGGTCTGGAGGGGTGTCAAATAGCAACATTTGCGAGTGCGGGGCGGGGGTAACATGATAAATGAAGATTTTTGAGACGATTTCAAAACCATCCTTACATACTTGGTTCAAACTTTGAAGTAATATTCTACAAATATGTTGGTGTTATAGTGTGCTATAACCCCGGGGGGGTACTCCAATTGTCGCATGACAGGGGGGTCCAGTCAGGGTTAAAGAGGGCCAAAGCAAAAATTTTGAAAAATACCCTCAAATGGTAGTATCTTTTTATAGAAACCCCCAAATGGTAGTTCGTGGACCAAAAATTGGACTATTTGGTAGCGTCTGGTAGCAAAAATTTTCTGCAGTTTTTCAAAATTTTCTATTGTAAAAAATGATTGAACAAAGCAAAAAACTTCAAATTCAATGATAATTACTTCTGCAACAACCATATTGCCGTGCGGAGGAGCATACTGAGTTGAAATCTTATACCTGACCAGGAATCTTGGAATACCCCCAAGTGGTAGTATATGTTTGACAGGTAGGGCCATTTGGTAGCCATTTCGTAAGACCCTCAAACCGACTGGACCCCCCTGTTAGGCCATAATGGAAGTACCCCCCGGGGCTATAACTAAGTGCAGAAATAGTTAGGAAAGGAAGTTTTGATTTTTATGTATTTGAAGTTGAATTTGCCATCTCGTGAAAAAACTTACCCTGGGTACCAGACTCTGCAACAAAAATTTATGTTAGAGAGTCTGGTACCCAGGGTAGAAAAAACAAACATTTGCACCAATTGGCTAAATATTCAATTGATCATAAAGCCTGAGCCAAATGAGATATCTTACTGAAATATTTTCTGAGGTTCTCCAATGCTTGGGTGCCCTTGGTTAAGATAAGAAAGAATTTTGAAAACATCACCTGACATGCATCTGTTTGTGCTTATTTGGAATGTGCCAGTAAGAAACTTTCATTACTGGCCCAAGTTTTTAGTATAGGCATTAGGCAAATGGACCGTTGTCGTAGAAACCTTTTCGGAAACTTTGAGCTAAAAAATTTATGGAGATGCGTATTATTTTGTTTCATCAAACGGAGAATTGCTCTGATGGCACTCATCCCACATCCCAATTAGGATGGAATGGATGAAAATTGAAAACTGATGCTGAAATAATACTAGTTTTTTGAGATCCTATGCCGTTTCCATTCCACTTTTTATTCCATATTTTATGTCTGCTGCTGCTAAACGGTGCAACAGCAGCAACCTCACCTTGGAAGCCCCACCCCTCAATTCCAAGCTCAACAAGCAAAGATGGGTGGATGCTTAGAAAGACATGGATAGAGATGAAACTAGTACTAGTGTTGAAATAAGGATTCAGACAGAGCCAGGACCAGAGCCATATCAAGAAGGAGCAACTGAAACTACTTTTTCTGAACCACCGCCGCCACCTCCTTACCCAGGACTAGGAGGCTCAGAATTTGAGGAATCACAGCGAGAAAAGGAAGAGGGCCTAGCCAGCAGAAGAAGCTCAGCATCAAGTCAGCGAGAAGAACCCGGAGAAAGAACTTCATTATCCGGTTCTCATCTCCAAGTTGGTTATCTGGGAAGAACTGAGTCTACGCCAAGGGAAACTGCTACAGTCACAGACGGCCGCGACAGAATGGGATCTGAAGGAACAGGATTTGGGTTGTGTTTAATTCTGGTTCTTGTCAGTATTGGTGCATTGCTTATTGTCATCCTTGTACCGCTTGGGTTCTCGGATTTGGAATATTATGAGGTTAGTATAGTAAAGCAGAATACAAAACACAAATACAAAACAAAATATGAAATACACTAACATATGAAAAAGAATACGTATAAAAATATGAAATACAGTCGCCTAAGATATGAAGTAAGCAGGATAACATTTTTAGGTTTTATGACGTACATCATGGCACACAAAATTAAAGGTAGTGTGCAATGGTAAATAGGCTAGATAGAACAAATGAAACACAACATTGTTTCATTTCAGCTATTCTTTGTTTGTGAAGTGTGTGTGGCATTGATCTGGATAGCGTTTTTTTTTATTCTTTAATTGCTGTTCCAAATGCAGGCTTTTAACCTCAGCATGGCAAATTTTTTGCTTGCAAATAGATAAGCCTGTCCTTCGTCTCTCTCTGATCCAAGCTGTTTTTGTGTCAGAGCTTTAAAATCACAGAGAAGCAGGATGACTGTATTGTAGACAGTTAACATACTAATTTTGCACACAAAGCAATTTATTATTACAGCCATCTTGCAGTTTTTTATCAAAGCCCTTTTTGCATACATAAGCAAGAACAACTCTCATAATAGGGGTGTGGCTTTATGAGTACCAACAGTTTGCCTTGTAAGCAGTTTTAGGAAATTTTTCCATTTGTTAGGGTTTCAAATTACTGAAGAAAGATGATTGTTAATAGACCACAACAATCAATTTTTATGTTCTCAGACAGATAATAATTTTATCAAAAATGCAGCACTTAAGCCATCAATCATTGCATGGATAGAGAGACATGGATGATCGATTAAGAAATCCATCAATCATTGAGAAGACAAAAACCAATGTGCTTGCAGGTGTAAAAGGCTGAGACAAACCTTTCTTCAATAACAGAAATAGTACCGGGTGTCCCAAAAAAAGTACTCGTGTTTAAAAAACCATCAAAAATTGATTATAAAACCTTTGATAAAATTTTCTTTTTGAATGGCTTTATCAAGGACCCAAAAATATTCACAGATGATAAAATGTTTGCTTTTGATACAGCAAGGTAGAAGATTTTCACGTATCAGCTATAATTTTTATGCAGAATACTCGATCTTTCCTACAGTAAGAGTCAAAATTTTCAGATTTTTTATCATCATTGAAATCTCCAATGATAGTGCACATTTATTTTTGTCATTTATGACCAAACTAGAAGTTTACACGCACAAAGAACTTGATTTGACAATCATCAGTGCTTTTTTACAGTATGATTCAAAACCAGGTAGGCCTAAAAGAGTTAAATTTGCTCATTTTAAAACCACTTACAAGATCAGCCATGTTTTGGAAAATAATTTGGTCCTTGATCTACGTGACCAAAAAAGAAAATTGAAGATCGGCCGTGTAATCAAATTTTGGTGATTTTTCAAATGGGAGTACTTTTTTGGGACACCCGGTAGAAGAATTCAATGATGTAGTTCCAAAATAATCAACCACTGGTCTGATAAGGGTCTGATACTCCCTTCTACACTTGTATTGGGTGCTCCAAGGGCGGGCATGTCACACTGGGAACGAAGGTCCTACATTTATCCGAAAACCGGTAGTTCATTAAAACATTTTGCATCACCTTTGTCCCAAAAACTGGTCGTTTTTTATAGCAAATTTTCGCTGTTATTTTTCTTCAATTTGGAGGATGATTTTAACATCATGTGCCACTGAAAATGTTTGTCCCAAAAACCGGTAGTTTCGACCAACTGCTGTTTTCGAAAGCAAGTGGTAATTATAGATATGAAAGCACAAGTGTCCCAAAACCGGTTGCCAGACAATGATAGGACCGGTTTAGTGAAAAATTTGAAATTTTGGCCTTTTTTTCGGAAATTTGCCGGAAAAAGGTAGAACCGCATTTGTGAAAAGTTTGAATTTCTGGTCTTTTTTCCGTAAATTTGGCGGACCAAGGTAGAACCGCTTATGTGAAAATTTGAAAGACTGGTCTTTTCTGCTTGAATTTGACGGACAAAGGGAGAACCAGCTTACAGGTAAACTTCAGGATTTTGATTAGATAGGAGGTTAGAAAACTTGATTTTTGTGACAAACTGGTGGAAAAAGAAGATTGATATTCAAATTTCACCTTTGTCCCAAGAACTGGTTGTTTTGGGGAAGGAAAGTCGTACTATGTGATAAAAGAACCGGTTATTTTTTCCAATTCCTCTGGACAAACATGGGGTCAAATATTTTACAGTACTTGCCCGCCGCTGGTGCTCCTGCCTGCAGCTTTGAGCTGAGTTAAACTTGAAAATGAAACAGGCAATGTTGAAAACAAAATTTTGACTCGTGATTCACCTCAGTCCTCAACCTATGTATTGAGTTTTGGCCTGCCTTTGAATATTTTCATGACCAATTTACTAATCCTTGTGTTTTCCAATTTAGATGGGCTTTGTAAAGAAGAAATCAACTGGCTCAGTTGACAGAAGTAAAGTTTATATGGGTGGTCGCCATTTCATTGGTGTTGATGCAACATTCAAGAAATTCAAGGCAGACGCCCATCTTGAAAACTTCAAAAAGATGGAATTTTTCAACAAAGAGAAATTGCAGGTAAATTTGTTCATTTTCAGTAAAAGTTAAAACAAACATACAGTTATAAAAATACAACAAAAATATTACAAAACATATTACACATTTTTTACATAAGAAACTTGGATCAGCACTTAGTACGAAAAGTTTCTTAATTTCACACGAAAATGTCAGTGTTTTAGTAGTAAAAGTTTCTTATTTAGTTTTGACAGTTTCATATTTTTTGGGATCTAAAATTGTGTTATGGTTTAAAGTTCAGCCTTCTTATCGACGAAAGGCTTGCATTTTGCATTGATATTGTCACTACGAATAAGCCATGTACATTAAAGGAGCTCTGTCAGGCAGGTGATTGGTTTAGAAAACAAAGCTAGGCAAAGGAAAAGAGCAAGAACCCAGACTCTTTGAATTTTTCACATGATAAAGATTCAGTTCAATTCGAAACGATCTCTTTTCCAATTCTTTTTTGTTAATCCTGCCATACAAATCTTTAATCCCCTTATATGATCTTCAGCCAATTATGAATGACACAGATTGCTTAAGGCAAAAGTTACCAATTTTCTGTAGTCAAAACTTGATATTTACAAACGCAATGCCGCGCGACAGTAATCTACCGACTCTTATTCTAGAAATGAAATTTTGGAGTTTCTTCGTTGTTCTTGAACGTAGTACTAGAGTTTCTTAAATTTTTGGTCATTGTTAGTTTAGCTACTTTAGTCCCAATTCGGCTTCGTTGATTGAATTGGATGATGGCACTATGCTTCAAGTGGGACTGATAGTCAAACTAACTGAAAATCTGGCCAAAATCGCCAAAAAAATGATGCAACCAATCAGATTGCAGGATCTTCAACTTGTGATCTGATTAATCAAGAAAGGATCTTTGCTAAGCGATTTTGTGACCTACAACACTTTTAAAAGTCAAATTTTGTTCTAATCAACCAATCAAACGCTAGAAATGGACACGTGGTGGTGTGACCTTGTTAAGAAAGAAGCGATCTGATTGGTCCCACCGTAAACTTGGCAGAGATGGCCTAAATTAGTCTGCGTTTTGAAGCTGTATTGTCCTGAGTCTCAGTTTGAAGCCATAACATCATCCAATTCAATGCGGAAATCTGAGACTCATGTAATCAATCTTAATTTTAGGTTGGTATTCAACTTTTTCGTTCTTTCTTTAAGGTAACAATGACTTACTCTCTGCAATATTTCCTGATCCCCGAAGAACTGAAGAGCCTACATGATTCGTATGATCTTGGATATAGACCTGTAATACGTAACACTGCAAGATCTGCAGTTAAAAATGCTGCTACAAAATTCAGTGTTGATGACTACAGAAAAGACCGGACTAAAGTAGCTGCTGCTCTGTTGGCTGCAGTAAGAACAAGCTTGGGTGGAACATGTTGTTTCAAGAATTGCGTCAAGTATACATGTGCTCCAACTTGCAAGACTTCAAACTGCACCAAGGGATTGTTTTCCTTTGTTAAATATTTCCAGTTAGAGGAGGTCGATATCACAGATGAGCAAGAGAAGAAATTTTTGCAAACAGTCATGGAGAATGAGAAACGAGATACAGAGATTTATAAGCAGAAGGAAAAGGTATGAAATTTGCCCGGGGGGGTTACTTGACCAGGTTTTGGTCGGGGACGTGCCATCGAAGCTTCAAAAACATACCCGTTCCTTATACCAATTTTCCGAAAAAGCATACCCGACTTTATACCAATTGTCCGAAAAAGCACACCCGACCTTATACCAATTTTCCGAATATGTATATCCGATCTTGTACTTCAACCAAAATCGTGAAAATCGATACCGTTCCTTATACCAAAATCGTGAAAATCGATACCGTTCCTTATACCAAAATCGCGAAAATCGATACCCTTCCCGATGGCACGTTTCCGTACCCAAAATATGTGAAGTACCCCCCCCCCCCCCCCCGGGGAAATTTGCTTTGGACATGAGAAATACACCCCTAGACCAATGTATCGTCTTCCAGAATGATATATAACGTCGTTTCTGGTCTGTTATGTAAAATTTTTTCGTTGGAAGATTTTCACCATTTGTAGTGGAATCTTGTAGAGAGGGTAAATGATACCACATTGCAATGAAAACGTTTCGATAAAAAGTTTCGGAAAAACAACATTGCAATGAAAACGTTTCGATAAAAAGTTTCGGAAAAACAACTTTGGACAAAAAACGAAAAAACGTTTTGATGCTTTTTCGAAAATTTCAACCAAAAAACTGTCGACATAAGTGAAATGTTTCCACGATAACAAAACGTACTGTTGTAAAAGAAACAATAACCAAAATAAGCTTGTAACAAGAGAAAAACTGTTAAATCCTGTAAGACAAAACCGAATTAACCTTTAAACCTGAAAGGAAAGAAATAAGTTAATAACTCACCAGTAACTGCTGAAAAGATAAACGTGAAATCACCAAATACTAGTTTCGTCGAACTCTCATCAGTTTGGTTCGTGCGAAGAACAAATTACCATTAAAACAGGCCACTTTTATAGCAGACGAACAAAACAAAACCGACACGCCATTAGCACCTAACCCACTTGTTGGCTAAACCCAATAGACACCCGCCAAAGATCACAGCTTTTGGTGCAAATTAGAACAATTGCAACGTGAAAACAAACGCCTTCTGTCGGCAGAGGGAGGGATCCCGAAGTTTAATAAACACCGCTTCTAAAACCTTGAGGTGGAAGGCAGACCTAGCCCTACCCAAAATTCTGAAACAATCCTCGCTATAGTTGCTACCACACTCATTACTGCTCAGTAAGTGAGTACCAATGGGCCAATAGTACCAAAGTGCTATGAATTTTCAAATGTGCCAGCTTTAATCTGGCTCACTCGGTAGCCTTGTATCACTGTGAAATTTTGGTGGCCTAAATTCTGGTTTTCATTTGTGCAGATTGAACGCAAGAAAACAGAACAAGCGAAAATCAGGATCGGAAACAAAGCCTTTGAAGTTTCCCAGAATGCTGCTGCAAAAGCAACTTTCATCAAAGCAGAAGCTGACGCAAGTGCAAAAGCAACTGTGGAGGAGGCTCGCAACTCTGGCTTACAAACCATATATAGCAAAGTTAACATCACGATGCAAGAACACAAGAAGTCGCTTGACTACATTCGCACGCTGCGCAACCACAAGAACGCAAACCTTTACATTGGATTCACTACGATGATTGCCAAAGAAGGGGCTTAGACTTTACAACAAAAGAATTGTTCATCTTGTATCTATTTAGGCCTGATTAAGTACACTTATTACCTGAGTCCCTTTTTCCCTGGTGGTGAAGTTTACTATACCCATACTGTGTTAAAATTCTAGCTATTTTCAAGTCTCGTTCAAATGTAAAATGCTGTCACAATTTTGAGGCTTTGCCGGCAAGAAAACTGCCCTAATAATAGCACCTCCGTCAAATTCTCGTACACGGAAAGTAAATAGCTGAGAGTGGGGATTTCCTGTCAAAGGTTAAAAAGACGTTTTTTTCCAAACGAGAATCTTTCTCTGTGCTAGCAAAATGCCATTTGCGCAGTCGCTCACAACTAATTCCTAACCTCGCCTCGCAAATTGCTGTTCCCATTGCCAAACCTCGTATCAATCTCATCTTATTTTGTTCACAAATCAGTGAGAGTTTACCGAGCAAAACCTCATTCAAACTGACACATTTAAAACAGCTTTATCTAAACCAGGTTAAATTTCAGCCAATCAAATGAATTCGATTCGTTGGACTGACCAATTAGAATGCAACATTTGATAGCCAGGTTTAGTTTAAGCTGGTTTATCTTGTCAGGTTGAATGGGGTAAGTATTACGTGCGCCGGTTGGTCCACACAGGGAATAAAGGACTCAGGTAGCGAGTCTACTCATTAAGCATATCAATTGTTTCACCATTACCCAGAGCAAATGTAGCAATATTTTCAACTCAGTTGTAACCGATTTTATAAAGGACTTGTAACCGATTTTATACACATTTTTGTAATCTTTTTTAGCAGAAAATCGAACAGCTGATCGTAAATAGTATTAAGACGTTGAAGAAGCATTCTGAAAACATCAGAGCTGATAGATTTGATTGAGAGCCCAGAAAAGGCCAAACCAACCTCCAGATGCCAACTTCCTTAGATAAACTTTCCTCATTTTATCAAATTAAAAGCGACCGTTTATAACCTTCAAATTTATAAACCAGCTGCTGTTGCCAACTAAACCTTTTCCTCGGTTTCCTTTTAAAATTACCAACCCTCGTCAGTATGACATTAACGTGCAAAACCCTCCTCCCGGGGAAGGGGGGGGGGGTACTTGACCAGGTTTTGGTCGGGGACGTGCCATCGGAGCTTCAAAAACATACCCGTTCCTTATACCAGTTTTCCGGAAAAGTATACCCGACTTTATATTATACCAATTTTCCGAAAATGTATACCTGACCTTATACCAATTTTCCGAAACTGTCTTATACTTATACCAAAATTGCGAAAATCGATACCGTTCCTTATACCAAAATCGCGAAAATCGATACCGTTCGTTCCCGATGGCACCCGTACCAAAATATGTGTAGTTACTCACTATTTTGGAGGAAGTGTACACAGGCTTCAAATTGAGCAGATCAGTAGTGTCTAATATAACTCTATCTATTAAACGCAGGGGCACGAAGCAACGTAATACTTAAGAAGCATACTACGTGTATAACCTGATAGAAATAGCATTATCTAATATCTAGTCTTGCACCATATACACTCATTTTTTTTATAAGAAACTAAGGTCCGGGGCTGGTAGGCAGTTTCTTAAATTTTTGGGCCATTTTGCTACCACAAGTTTCTTACGTGTTTCTTATATTTTTATTGCCGGAAGTTTAGAGTTGATTTTGTCTTGTCTAAAGGTCTCCCAAATTACTTAGTAAGTCTCTCAAAACGAGTAAATAACATGATTCGCACTCAAAATATTGTCCAAACAGTTGCTATAACTGTATAATGTCAAAATATTTTTGAGTGTGACAGGAAAATTAAAACTGAAAATTACAGAAGTTTCTTAGCTTTTTTCAATTCAGGTAGGGTTGTTTCTTAGCTTTCGAAAATTTGAGTCTACCGTTTCTTATAAGCGGTTCCTTATAAAAAAAATGAGTGTAGTTGCACGATCACAGAACATTGTATTCATGATGATTATGATGTTATGATACTATGAGATTTTGCATTAACAGTCAATCGCGATTCCACGGGCTATCAGTGTTTTTACCCAAGGCTCGACTGAGGTTGATAATCAGTTATTTGATCTATATCATTGTAAAGAGACACGTTTATTCTTTGCTGCTCGGTGCATATTGTTTCGTTTCAAAATGCATCTAATGTCATTGTTATTCTTACTCACAGCTATTTGATGAAACATGTCTTTGTATTTTCATTGATATTTTTAATATTCTTATCATTGCTTTCATTAGTTCTATTTTATTTAAGCCAACCTGCTCTCAGTGGCCGGATGCAATATTGTTTGAATTATTTCGATACTGTGACGAATGTGACGGTCAGAAAGATGAAATGTTTCAGTTGTGGAGGTGGTAAGGGACCGTCGAAAATTAGTTTTCACCACGAATCGCGGCCTTTGGGCCGTGATTTTCGAAATCCCCTGACCCCCCATGATCGCGGCCCACTAGAATGCTCTTTACTTGTTTCATAAGTAATTAGGCCTATAGCCTTAGGCCTTCGTAATTGGGTGCAATTGTTATCCATTTCAATATTTGCATGGATGAAAGCAAGTAACAGCCACCATGATTATCCATTGCTAATTTCTGCTGTCCTTATAATCAAATTTCTCGTTTTGTATATTGAACGGAAAATGTCCATTTATAAAACAAATTTTAGTAAAAACACATCCACATGATGCCAATGCGCGGCTAATGCAATGTGTATGGCCTAATGTCAGGACAATTTTTAGAGGATGTGCAGCACACTTTATAGCACTTACAATACTCAAATGATGGCAGGTAAAATTCTCCTATAGATAATAGAACAGAAGGTAAAATTCTTTTGTATGTGAACGGTAAAAAGCAGACAGAATTGCTACAGTAAGTGTTAGAAGAGGCCAGAACAGGGCAACAAAGCCTAAACAGAAAGTGTGTATTTTTAGATTTTGAAATGTACCCCCGTTTTGAATTACGTCTGAAAAATCAGCTAAACTGAATATGCGAAATCTGCTTGTTTGGTTTAAATTTATTCCTATGACGTAATCTATTTCATAATTCATTCCCAGTCTCCTGCTTATCAATAGTTTTGCAAACAATAACAATCCAGTCCAGTTGCTAAGTAAAGTGTGGCCTAAAAGTAGAATCTATTATATAACCGATTTTCAATTGCAGACTTTACAAATATTAGCTGCAAAGAGCTATGAGATGAGCTAATATTTAATTCACGATAAGAGACTCAAGTTCAAGATCAAACTGAAGTGAAGATCGTATCGTATCGATCAAGTAGAAGACATTTTGAGACTTGGTTGGTGGGAATCTTTTTGCCTGTTTTGTTTTGGTAAGTTCTTGGTCAACGTCTTGCTCTTCCTGTCTTCTGCACTCGAACTGGTGAGCTTAGATTTGGTATCTTGGTATGTCAAGTAAAAACCGAAGAAAGCTGACTAGTTTTGCAAAATTCTTTTAAAAAAACTTAGGTATCTGTTATCAGGTGAGGTCGGAGGTTTTTCTCTGTTTTTCTAGGGCAGCCCAAAAAAGTAAAGTCAAGAAGAATCGAATCAATCGAAGACCACCGCAAAAAGCAAGAACTCACAGGCAATGTTTGGTTCGGAGTTATTATTATTTAAAAAGGCGGAAAATGTATCAAAGTCCTGAAATTAAATGTAGAACGTGAGATTTTGCGATAACGCAAAATTACTAGTCAAAGCCTCGTCAATTGTTTTGATTAGCGGACATTTAACGTGACTACACCTAATTTGAGAGGCTTTTTTGAGTGAGTGCGTCAAAATGCAACCAACTGTTAGGGAACCTTGCGAGAGCGCACGTATCATTAATTATACAGTACAATGAACACTTATATCACCAAGGAGACTTTACCTAACCATGTCATGAGATGCATTCTGTTGAAAGTATTGATGTTAAATTGGTTAAATAGTATCAGCTAATTGATATGCAAACACTAAGGAATTTGTTTACTCAAGTAGAATAACAGAATATCTGTGTAAATCCACCTTTTCAAGGTAAGAGGCAGGAAAGCGGAAGTTTTTTGTTATTTGAGATATTGCATTTTTGAGGCCAAAATCTCGTTCTGCAAACAAAGTTTAGTAAAGCAGCAAATTTTCACCATCATATATGTCTTCATTTCAAAATCATGACAATTTTAAGAATTTAAAGTCATAAGGGCTTTGACCGTGAAATCAAAGTTTGGACAAATTTTTGTCCAAACTCAAATTTCGATGGTCAAAGCCCTTATGAATTCAAATCCTTTGTATCATCATAATTTCTAAATAAAGTCAGATATGAATGTGAAAATTTGTCTCAAGACTAAACTTTGTACGCACAATAAGATTTTAGTCTCAAAAATGCAAAATCTCAAACGACAAAATAGTTCCGCTTTCGCATCTCTTACCTTGAAAAGGTGGATTGAAGTCAGTCCCCGGGGGAGGGGGGGGGGGTACTTGACTTAAATTTGTACGGGGGTGTTCCCACGAAAAATTTTTTTTTACCCTACTCCAGGATTTTTCGCTCAAAACGATAACCTGTTCTTGAAAAAATTGATGAAAAGTATACTCAAAAACATGAAATTTGATCGAAAAACGACCCGATCTAGCAGAATATTCCCCTTTGACATGTTTTGACAACCTGCTCTAGGAAATTTGCCTCATTTTGAAACCCTGTGCTAGAAAAAATTGGTGAAAACGATACCCTTAAAAACGGCACATCCCCGTCGGACAAATGCACATACTAAGTACCCCCCCGGGCTTTTATTGTGTGAATCTTGATGCCTCTTTCGAACTAGCGAGAGTACTGAACCAGAGTACGCACACCAACCATTGAAAAGAATTGCAGATTCAAGATTGCTTACAGTAGCTTTACAGTAGTAGATTCAATTAAAGAAGTATCAATGTTTCAAAGATAAGAAATGCCCATACATTATAAACATATTGGACAAATGATTATCTAAATTTTAAATAAATAAACAGGATATTTCAATTGCCAATGATTTATTTCAACTCCCAATGATTTCATAATGATCTGGAGCCATGATAGTAACAAAAACATTTTTTCTCAGGATGTAAACAAAATTGATGTCATCAACACGTGTCTCACGTGTGTCTCCCACACCAAATAATAATCAAGACAACCCAATAGGACAGCGCCATACATTAGAAATCGAAGAAGGAGGACAACCATCAAATCAAGCAAGAATGCCAGCATCAGAGGCAAGAGGGAAACAATTGAGAGCGCTGCTTTTTGCAGTGGTGGTTATAGTTTTTGCAGGAATAGCTATGATTCCAAACTCTTTTTCTGATGTTGAATATTATGAGGTATGTGCAATACAGGCACTGTGTAGGGTCTACTGGTGGTAAAAATGGGTAAACTTATGCATGGGTATAATGGGTAAAGCAATAAATGTCAATAACTTCTGTAAAAATCTTCATGAACAGATTTTCTCCAGCTGCATCTGATTGAGCGAACTGTTGAGTGAACGGTCTACTGGTGGTAAAAATAGGTAAACTTGGGGTATGATGGGTAAAGCAATGAATTTCAATTAATTCTGTAAAAATTGTCATGAACAGAGTTTCTCCAGCTACATCTCAGATTAAGCAAACAGTTGAGTGAACAGTTTTTAATCTACCATTTTTCTGCAATCAACATTACCCATTTTACCCCCAAGCCTACCCATTTCACTCCTGCAGAACCTACATTTTCTTGTCTAAGAATCCTTAAGAACTTTTGGGAAAATTTTCTTGCTTCTCAAGTTACTCAAGAATTTTTATCAGAGATTGGAAAATTGAAAATTGTTACCTGACTCTCAGAAATTTTTAAGAAATTTAATCATTAGAAATTCTGGAAACATTCTGATCATATTAGCAATGTAGACGAAGGCAATTTAACCAACAAACTGTCTACTGGCATGCCATATACTGTCAACATTTTATCTAATGGAATGGTCTTCAATTCAGAAATTATGTTCTATTAAAAAACGTTGCAACTCATGATGAAATTAGAAATGATATTTTCAACTTTGTATCTGATCACTCCCAGTATAGTTTCTAATCTTCTAGAAGGAGCTACAACTATAATTTGTTATAAGTGATTTCTCATAACAAAGACATAAGGTTGCTGATTGAGACTGCTTGTGGCAGGATTTGCTATTTTTGGTTATTACATTTGCCTTTGTCAGCATCTTTGCAGAATGATCTATAGTGTGGCTATATTAGAAGGGGAAAAAAGTGAGGAAATTCAAAACCATGACATAGAATCTTTATCATCATCTTAAATGTCATCACCTTCATATTTTCGAAAATTTCATACTTTCAAACATTTTAATGTCTGAAATTTTTCTAGTCCAAAATATTTAATGTCCAAAATTTTTTGTAGCATAGAAAAATCACAGCAAAACATTCCCATTGTTTGAAAACACAAAACGCTTGGCACTGAAAAATAATATGGCAAGAAACGTTGATCAGTAAAAAATATTATATTTTGTCAAACTAATTCTATCTTTAGCAATCATTTTCATCATTCTCAGCAATAATCATTTGCAGAAATTTCAAACCAAGAACCCTTAAAATGAAGCACGATCTATAAATGCATGACATTTTTAGTATGAAAAAGGAAATATCAATTGAAAATCTATAGTTGTTTAAGCAGTCTGAAGTGTCTGTAAAAACGTCCGAAATTCCATGAAAAAACGCCTTGAAAGTTTTCTTCAAAATTCAGTTTTTCCTTTTAATGCAACAGATTACTAACTGTATATACAATATCAAGCTCTGCAATACCTAGAAATCCAGAACATGGTCATGAAAAAGCCACGAGTCCAATGTCTGAGCTTCTAATTTCTTTCTGTGTGAGACATCCTTTCATTTATATCATATTTATGTTGGAACTGCATTACATCATTTAAAAATCTTCTTGAGAAATTAAATTTTGTGATGAAGTAAGAAATTTGGCAAGTGATGGAAGGGAAGGGACCTAACTGATCATCAGCAGAATGATTTTGATGAACATTTTCGCTGACAAAATGTTGCAAAAGATTGTTCTATTGCTATTTTCAGATGGCCTTTTTGAAGACCAAGTCAAGTGGCAAAGTTGATCGGAGTAAAGTGTATTTTGTTGGCCGATATTTCACTGGCATTGACAAAACATTCAAGAAGTTCCCAAAGACTTCCCAGATCATTGATATGAATCTAACCATTTTCAATGCTGATAAAATAGAAGTCAAGCTGCAAGGAGCCATGCAGTATTTCTTGAACAAAGATGAATTGCAAAAACTTCATGATGCATATGATCTCGGTTACAAGCCGATCATCGAGAAGACGGCTCTGGAAGCAATTAAGAACAAGGCTCCTTTATTTACAGTTGAGCAGTACCGTGCACAAAGGCAAATGGTCTCCAAGGAGCTCTTTGCAGCGGCCAAGGGTGCGCTCGGTGGAATCTGCTGCCCTAAAGATTGCTCTGCGTACACTTGTGGGCCAGGATGCAAACCTTATTCTACTTGTACAGATGCTGATAAAGGCGTGTTTTGTGTTGGCAAGTAAGTATAATTGCAACATTTGTTAGTAATGTAACGATTGAGTAAAAAGTTTGCCAATAAGCATCAGAAAGACCGTCCCTTCGTAGTCATTTATTTTCTTAAAGTGGTAAATGCTTTTTCGAATATGCAAGATGTTTAAAAAGATAGGGCGTTTTTCCCTTCTAAATCATACGTCTTCCTTACCGAATTTACAAGAGATGCGCTAGGGCCACTCCAAAGATAAGTGCAGGAACGGCTAGGAGATCTCGATCGAGTTTCTGCAAGCTTCTTCCTGCCTTGCAGGAATGACGACAAGAACATGTTTTACTGCGTTGTAGATGATTGGATGCGACACTGGTCCTGTCTCGGTCCTGTACATAGTTGGAACTAGAGCTGGCCCCCTCAAGTAAGAATTGTCTGTCCTACGTCTCTCGTATGGCAAATGGTATGAAACTTTAAAATCTCGTTGAGTAACGAAACTATTTGCTAAATTTTTTCGTTTGATACTGGTAAAAGAAAAACTGTCAGATATGATCGGAAAGGGAAAAAAGCGAGAGTAAACATGGTGCAAACATTGAAAATAGCCAAGCAAAGGGAAGGGGGGCCGCTGAAGTTCACATCGTTAATAGGAAAGTCAACGTCAATAGAAAAGTCAGCCTGACAATGTGCCACCCGTGCTGTTTTCAATATCAGACCAAAGTCTTCAATTCGAATGTTTTATATATTCACAAAAACGAATTACCTGAGGGGAATCTAAGCATGAATAATGTATACATTGAGGCAGGTTGCCTTAATGTGAGTTTAGATTAGGGAACTGTGAGGTGGGCCTAAGTTGCAATAGCTAGGATATTGCTGCATACCTTGTCAGCCTATCCTTGTGGCAGTCACGAGAATACTCCCCCACAGAAACCATGTGTCATATTGGTTTCTGTTTCGTAATCATGTATGTCAGCATCACTCAGCCAATCATATTGGAGATGTACTTCCTTCTTCCATATTTGGCCTAGGGCAATACTATGTAAGCCTGTGCTCAGCTTCTCTGATCAGTTCTAGAAAATTGGTATATTCATCGCAACAAACATTTAGGTTTCACACGGTGCATTCTTTCAAAAACAATAGACCACGACACTTGCCGCACCATATCTGGGCAACTGATCTACATCAAAGGAAATTCTAATATCTGATAGGCTAGAATTTGACCGCATGTGGCTTGAGCCACTTTTATATGTTTATATTCCCTGTAAGACATGACCTACGAACTGCTACGACTCTGCAAGAACTACCACGTTTGCTACTCTGCAAGGTACTATACCACGGACTATACTCCCTTCATTTCGATTCGTTAGAAGCCCATTTTTATCTGTTTCATCCAGCATGCCATCTCTTGGTTGGCCTTTTCGTTGCCGCCATTTTCATGGTCCATGAAAATGGCGGACAACAAAGGAACATCAACAGACGGCACGTGCAAGGAATGCTGGATGAAACAGACCCTTTAAGAACGGCTCCTTCGCCAAACTGTGTGCTGTCAACAAATCTGATAACACCGCACATGCCCATTGTCCATGACTTCACCCCAGCCACCAAAAATGCTCTTTAAAAATCCACTTATATAATATCCAAGCAATCGTCGAAAAGATATGAATGCTTGATTTTTTCCTCTATGTTTTCTTCAAAATGACGCTTTCATTTTCGAAAAAACAGGTAAACTTCCGTGTGCTATATTGCCCATCGAAAAACTGCAAAATCACCGTTTCGACCCTTGGTTTCGACCGAAATTTGGAAACGAAACCCTTTTAATTTGTTTGTTGATTTTCAGATATTTCCAGCTGGAATACATAACAATCACAAAGGAGCAAGAGCAGCGTTTCCTTAGAAAAGTTCTTGAACAGGAAAAGCTAGACACCGAGTCTTTCAAACAGCAGGAGAAGGTAACAGAATAAATTTTGAATTTATTAGCTATTTCATTAAGGCCCTGAGCCATGCTCCGTTCATACTGCTGCGATTTTGTTTTTTCATGGATCTACCATTCCAACATTCCGTCAAGAAACGGAATGTTGGAATGGCGGAGCCAGAAACTACTGTAAAGGGAACGGTAGACGGATGGCAAGTCTACTCCCCCCCCCTGCAATCGGGGCAGTTCCAGCAGTTTTCGAGGAATGAAGTTAGCGAACTATTAGTTCAATATATACCAAGAAAAGCCTCAGATGGGCCTTTCATTTATCTCGATTACAACAGGGGTGGCGCCAGGAATCTTCCGACAGAGGGGCTGGAGCTTCCGACAGGGGGGCTAAAATGGCTAGAAAATGCAGCTTTCATACGTCATTTTGCCAAATTTCCTCCGACAAGAACCCAAAATGTCCTCCGACGGGGGGGCTAGATGCTTCCGACGAGGGGGCTGTAGCCCTCCCCTAGCTCCACCCCTGGATTACAATACATCCTTATTGTCTGTTGCAGATCGAACGCAAGAAAACTGAACAAGAGAAGCAATTGATTGCCAACCAGGTAACTGAGGTCACAAACAACGCCAACAACGAGGCAATAAAGATCAGACAACTTGCCGAAGCCAGTGCAAAGGCGACCAGAGAAGGAGCTCGTAATTCTGGTTTACAAATCATATATTCCACTCTGAATATTACAAATGCTACCCACAAGAGATCACTGGACTATCTGCGTACCTTGTCAAATCATAAGGGTGTTCACTTGTATGTTGGATACCAAACGATGATTGCAAAGGAAGGCAACTAATGCTGCAGTTACACCATGCGTGATAATGATGTAGGGATAGGGTACTGATCGAACGTGTGTTTTTTATGTATGCGCAGTCAGTTAAGGTGGCGACCACAGAACATTGCACAGAAGAATTGATACAAAAGCACACGTTCGGTTAGTACAGTATATGTTTCTTCTTGCCCATGGTCACAGTGACACACTTAGGGCCTGTTTATATGAGGCGAGCTGGCCCGTTAGCGAGCTGGCTCGCCTTCAAGCTAGCCCGGTTTTATATGAGAAATTAGATAGTGAGCCAGCCCCGAGCCAGCCCGGCCCTTGGGTGCCACGTGCCGTCTTTCTTTTGTGTAAATTTGAAAGAATGAGGAAATATTTTCCTGTTCTTTCATTTTTACAAAAGAAAGATTACAGCCTTGGCGCCAAATGTGGCAAAGGGTCTTCCATTTTTAGAAACTTAACAAATCTGCTGTGTTCTGCGCGTGCGTTATAGGCGGGCTAGCCCGTTTCTTCCGTTTATATGAGAAAAGTCAGCCCGTTTGAGGCGGGATCCCGGCACTCGATAACCGGGATCTCGGCAAGGCGGGCCAGCCCGGCATACATATAAACGCAAACTACTGTTTACAAAGCTGTGACCAGGTAAGTAGGATCTCACCTGAAGGCGAGCCAGCTCGCTAACGGGCCAGCCCGCCTCATATAAACAGGCCCTTAGAGGGAATTGACATGGTTAAAAGCTGGCTCAGGCCAAGCTAAAAGTATACCCTAATGTATTTTATATCTTTGAAACGTGCTGTTTTATTGTGTAGCTGAAGAAACATTGGGTGTATTAGCGTTTCCCTTGGCCAACATGTCTTTTCCCTTTAAATCAGCTTTATCTAAACTAGGCTGAATTTCAACCAACCAAATGCCTTCTATTCATTGGATTGACCACTTAGAATGCCCCATACAATGACCTGGTTTAGTGTAAGCTGCTTTAACTTGCAACTGTCAATGGGGTATTTGATACATATATTCGTAAACGGGAATCTATCATTCGTAGAAGCTTTGTCGCAGCCATTTACCCAATTATATAGAAGCTCCTTTTGCGCTTTTGTTTCATTGCATTTACCAGATTTGCGTCCGCAATATGCGCATACTAACCAGTTTTGTGTTGTACAGGAACATATAAAGCCCGAGGTCTTAAAAGTACAGACCGAGCTTGCGAGGTGTGTGCAATAAGACCGAGGGCTTTATATTTTCCTGTACAACTACAAATCCGGTTAGTATGAGTTTTATTACCTGATAGCTTCTAATTTTGACTTATATCATTTAGTCAAACACATTTTGTTACTATTATGTTCCTTAAGTTTATCGTAAACCTCACAGGCCTAAATCAGTTGCTGTGGTGACAAAAACGCGTCCTTGTATCGTATTATACAAGGCTACGGGAAAACCGCGGGAAATGTGCGATTAACCAATGAGACTGGTGGGATTCCTGGATTGCCTCGTTTTTGAAACGTCAGTCAGGTAATAATTCACCAGAACAAACCGCTCTCCACATAGGCCCCTTCGTAATGGTCGAAATGGTCTATTAGAAAGCCCCATTCGATAACTTGGTACAATTTAAGATGGTTTAACTTTCAGTGTGCATGGAGTATTAATGTGCTTCTCTGCCATGTACAGTAGAACTGAACAGCATTACACGCAAGGAGTTTTTCTGATGCATGAAAACAACAAAGCTTCACGTCAAGGAAATGTATTCAAAGTCATTCAAGCTCCCTTCAACCTGCATCTGAAGTGGTATCAGACGAAATCCCCTTGCGGCGGACTCTTTGTGGACCTTGCCCTTGTCACGCCATATCAAAGTTTTATGCTGCATAAAGACTTTTTCCTCCGGTACAACAGGGAGGGCCCTTTGTTGCATATATCCTACCCATCAGAGATTTTTTGCACATCTTGCCAAGAAGCAAAACGAAGACAAGGTGAGTCAGAGAATTGCATCCACTGTTTCAAAAATCATACAGGAAAAGTATGCAACTAATTAGAAAAGTTTTGATTCCATCATCTTACTGGGGCTTTAACCTAATTTTCAAAATATTTCTCATAATCGTAGGAGCATTGTTTCCTTCTGAACTTAGGAACCAGCCAATAGTTCTATTTGTTGATACGCCTAGAACAGCTAAAATGGCCTGTGCACTATAATGTAGACCCGGGGGGGGGGGGGGTCTACTTAATACATTGAGAACCCGGGGATGTGCCTGCCAATAGGGTCCCATTTTCGGTTGAAAATTCCAGGACAGGATTATACCCTTTGTGTATTTATTCCGGCACGGGTATGCTCATTCAAGCTTTTTTCCCAGGACAGGTCACATTTGACGTGCAAAATTAAGATAACTTACAAAAGACACTTGTATTATCCAGGACAGGTACTATGTTTTCAAAAATTTATTCCAGGACAGGGGTCATAAAATTTTCTTTTGACAGGCACATCCCCGTTGTTTTTCTCCAAGGTAGACCCCCCCGGGAATGTAGACTTAGACATTTTGATACCCATCATCGATGGGAAAGCATGATTGAATTTCAACATTTTCTTTATCATTAGAAAGCAATGCATGGCCCAAGAAGACCATTTCTGTGTCAGCTTAGTAAACTGAGCCTATCACTCATAGTTTTATGATGCATTGTAAATTAAGAATATGTTATCAAAATTAAATGTATCCCTCAGTAAGGCAAAGGACTTGGAATTTTTCACATTGGTGTCTTGGTTTAGACTGATTACGATGAGTCCCAGTAATCGCTATCCAAAACGAGACTATTACGCCAGACCGAGACCGCTCTTACTGGGACTCATAATATTACGGCAATATTTTTGGACTGACTTTTTTCACTTTTGAACGCCCTTGGGAACGAGGCTGCTATACACAGTCATGTACAAAGTATACAACAAAATACAACGCCATTAGAATCTCTGCAAATTCGATTGATTGATGTTGACCAACGGAAACTCGAAGCTCAAAGTAGAGTTTCGAGGAGCTTGGCCGGACAGAACAAAGTCTTATGAACAACAATACCATAAAAACAGTTGGCGACAATATCAAATTTGTACGTAGGTACTACTTTGCTGCTTTCGCGGGACGAGTGCAGTTTAGCGGGCGGCGTTAAATGTCATATTCCATTCCTAACCCTAACCCTAACCCTAACCCTAACCCTTACTTACCCTTTCTAACCCTAACTTACCCTAACTAACGCTAAATTACGCCGAAAACGCTTTTCTGAAACTAACCCTAACCCTTACCTTATGCCAAACAACAACACAACATTCGAATGCCGCCCGCTAAACTGCACTCTAGCCGCTTTCGCTAAGCATTAACTGATTTATTGTGAAGTTTTCAAATCAATGTGTTTCATGTGAAAACTACAAATATTTGTGCTTTTCTGCCTAGGCCCTTATCGAAACGAGGCAGTCATAGTCATTTCAAAATAATGGCGTTTGATTATGAGTCGTAGTTAGGAACGTCCGGCAGTATTTCAATAGCGATAACTACGACCATATCATCAGTCTAGTCATGGTTTTTGAATTACGATTTTTCAAAAAGTGGATACATCGCTTTGTATCTAAGTATTTATCTGTTGTAAGTATTATTTAATGTAAGCAGTTTGAAAGGCAATTAGACGGTAATTTAGGTTTAGAACTTCGTATTATTATTCTGTGGTCGCCATCTTAGCTGCTCGTGTTCTAAGTCCCTGACCTATGGGGGTTGGGTCCTAGTAACCGCAAAACCGGGGTCTAGTCTCTACACTACAGATACATTTTTGACTCACCCGCAGTTTAAAACTGTGTGATTGTAAACATGTTGATTGTATGCACTAAGTGCACCCAATGGTATTATGGTATTTATCTGCTGTAAGTATTATGTATAATGTAAGCTTGAAAGGCAAGTAGACGGTAATTAGAAAGCATTAAACACTTTGGTAAATAATTTCATATATCTATGCATTTCGATTGTATAAGGGACCGGTTAATTCTTGCTGGGCAGGGGATTTACATATTCAATTATTTGTTGGAATTTTCGTAACCCCTCTCTCACTTTCCTGAAAATTTTTGTGCCCCCTCAAATATTGCAGAAAATATTTTCAGCCCCCCTCCAAGTATACCTATGTATGGTAATAATACTATACTGTCTTGATTTCCATTGCATGAATATTTACATCAGCACAGCTGCAAGCAGTTGTATTTAAGAAATAATGATGAACTAGTGTTAGATAGAAATGAACTTACTTCCTTAATAACTAATCTTTAGAGCTCGACAGGACTTACAGTATCTCAAACTATTTTCATACCCCCTTCCTAAAATGTGCGTTATTTTTCGTCCCCCCTCTCTTCAAGTAGGTAGAATTTTGGCACCCCCTCTCAGATATCTTCCACCCCCTCCCCGGCAAGAAATAATGAGCGGTACCTAACTTCAGGTTATACTTTGTTCATTTATGGTGAAAATTTCATCGCTGAAATTAACACACGGGTTGCCTCGATTTGACTTTTTCAGCTTTTAAAAATTTGTTAGGAATTATATACCGGGTGTCCCAAAATGATGTATTATCGTTTGATTGCTTATATGTCCATAACCAATGAAACGATTTTCAAAAACTTTATTTCATCCGATTGCCGAAAGGCTAAATTGTATTTGAGGACGTTGATTGTGGTTTAGGCCGATGTCACTCTTCATGTCGAAAAGAAAATCGATAAACCTGCTCAAATTCAAGCCTTAGATGGCATGAAAAAGAGACGGCCTTCTTTCCCAGGCAACATTTTTGATTCGATGCAATAGGCTGAACTTATATGTTGTTCAGAGAATATATGTCGTTCAGAGAATACGATTTCAGTTAATTCTGAGTTTAGAAAATACGAATACGAGTTCAACCCTTTGTATAACATCTAAAATATTGACTGAAAAAGTAGGCCGTTTCTTTCTCATGGCATCTAAGTCTTGAATTTGAGCAGGTTTATCGATCTTCTTTTCGAAATGAAAACGCCATGGTAAAACCGCAACCAACATCTTAAAATACAATTTTGCCTTTAGGCAATCAAATAAAACAAAGTTTTTGAAAATCGGTTCATTGGCTATGGATATGTAAGCAATCAAACAATAATACATCATTTTGGGACACCCGGTGGAAAATTTGTAAGATTACTCATTACTGATATGAGATCCACTGAGTAGGTAAAACTGTCCTGTTGGTGGATCCCAAGGTGGATACAAGCAAGATATTTTGATACAAGGAAGAGTGGTTAAAGTATAGCTTTTTCGAAAGAAGTTATTTCAGCCACTCAAATAACTCCTCAGTTAATGACAGATCGAATGATATAAGTTATGAAAATTTTCTTTGATATCCCATCATAATAGAATATACAGGGAGTGTGGTCAATGAACTGCTACGGTAACCCATGGAACTCAACTTTCGCAGTCAAATGCCAACCAGCCTGGCTCATTCAAATGTCAATGAGCCTAGAGTATGTCAGTTTGGTTAATTGCATATTTTCGTCTTGAGGTCAAATTGGGCCTAGCAGAAAGCATTTAGTTGTTGGGGAGATGAGCTACGGTTTGTTCGAGGAAACTTGTGTCCCCCCGTGCAGCAGGTGGATGCTCATGCGCAGTAGCGCTTTGGGATGGAGTTCCGATGGGCTCGGGCGCATGAGCATCAACCTACTGCACAGGGGGGATACATACGTTTCCTCGAACAAACCGTACCTCATCTCCCCAACTTTCGCTCATTTTGCCTAGCAGTGTGGATCCATATTTTCGGATCGGCCTAATATGTAGCGTGCTCGCAAAGGACCCTGGGTGACAATGGCTCTTTTATGTTGATCGAATGATATTTATTGGTTTTTTTTTGTATTTACTGTGCATGTATCTCGCAGTTGCACTGTAATGCAGTTATAAATACACACGAACTACTGTATTCATTTGTGACTATCGAAAATTGTTTGGTATTTGCAAGGGCGCCTACCTCGTAGGAAGTGTGTTTATTCCCAGTACTGTAGACCCAGTACAGAGGGTGTCCCAGAACCGTACCGTGATCCAGCAGTACACAGCACAGTTTCAGTCTTCTCAAGGTCGAGATGACGTATGAATAACTTTGTGGTTTCAAATTCCGGTGTTTATGTAATACGAGATCAACTGTTATACGAGCTGGCCACAGGGAATCGGACAGCATGATCTTTGATTGGTCAATGCTAACAGACGTTAGAATTTGAAAATCCCTGTAATTAGAGTAATGCACAGATAAACAGGACTGGGTCACAGGACACCAATTACTCTGTGAACAGTAGGTCACCCATACAGTACAAGGTAGACGCCCTTGGTATTTGCAGGTATTTGTATTCAGTTACATTGAGTTACCACTTAACTTGTCCAGTATCTTGATGTAAAATGTATCATACATGCTGTAATGTTTTGCATAATGTGCACATACTGTGACAAAATACAAAAATTGTGTTTTTGCAAATTTTCTTTGCTGATAAAAAACCTTAAATCAAAGACGGCCAAACAAATGTGTGGTAGTGAAAATTCTTCTCTGGGTAGAAAAATTTATATTAAAACCACAATACCGATCTTTTCTCAAATCGAAAACTTCAACAGGCGATCGTTTAATCATTCAATTTTGTTGAGAACGCCATTGCTGATGGTAAAAATGCGCTGACACAATCAGGGGCGGGCAAGTACTGTAAAATACATGACCCCATGTTTGTCCAGGGGAATTAGAAAAATAACCGGTGCTTTTATCAAATAGTACGACTTTCGTGCCCAAAACAACCAGTTTTTGGGACAAATGTGAAATTTGAATATCATTTTTCCTATTCCACCATTTTGTCAAAAAAATCAAGTTTCCCAACCTCCTATCTAATCAAAATTCTGAAGTTTACCTGCAAGCTGGTTCTCCCTTTGTCCGCCAAATTTGGGCAGAAAAGACTAGTATTTCAAATTTTTCACATCAGCGGTTCTTCCTTTGTCCGCCAAATTTACAGAAAAAAGACCATAAATTACAATTTTTCACCAAAGCGGTTCTACCTTTGTCCGGCAAATGTCCGAAAAAAGGCCAGAATTTCAAATTTTTCACCGAAGCGGTCCTACCATTGTCCGGCAACCGGTTTTGGGACACTTGTTCTTTCATATCTATAATTACTACTTACTTTGGAAAACAGTAATAGGTTGAAACTACCGGTTTTGGGGACAAACATCGTCAGTTATACATAATGTTAAAAATTTTCCTTCAAATTGAAGAAAAATAGCAACGGAAATTTGCCATCAAAACGACCAGTTTTTGGGACAAAGGTGGTGCAAAACATTTTCATGAACTACCGGTTTTCGGACAAAGGTAGGACCATCCTTCCCAGTGTGACATGCCCGCCCTTGCACAATACACTCATTTTCTTATAAGAAACTAAGGTCCGGGGCTGGTAGGCAGTTTCTTAAATTTTTGGGCCATTTTGCTACCAAAATTTTCTTACGTGTTTCTTATATTTTTATTGCCGGAAGTTTAGAGTTGATTTGGTCTTGTATAAAGAAACGAGTAAATAACATGATTTGCACTCAAAATAATGTCAAAACAGTTGCTCTGTACAATGTCAAAATATTTTTGAGTGTGACAGGAAAATTAAAACTGAAACTTACAAAAGTCTCTTAGCTTTTTTCAATTCAGGTAGGGTTGTTTCTTAGCTTTCGAATAATTGAGCCTACTGTTTCTTATAAGCGGTTTCTTATAAACAAAAATGAGTGTATCTAGCGCAATCTTCTATTGACGCTTTGCTTTCAACAGCAATCATGTGAAATTGTCAAATCAGAAAATGTAGAAAACCACATATGGAGACGGAATGGGCATTGCTAAGCACATCTGAATAAAATAAAAGCTGATAGATTCAGATTGGGATAAATGCATGATGAATAAATAATTCACTAATGTTGTGGTAAACTACAATATAGAATAAAAATACGGCAGTCTGCATAACAATAATGAACCTGCTTTTTGTTACCATGACTTCAAAATATTTAAAAACAGAAGCCAGATCCGTGGTGTTCTGTGTTTGCTCTCCGTGACCTTGACTTGAGGGACAGTGTAAAGTTTATTTATGACATGGCCGGTGCAAACCGTGAGCTTGTACAGAACTGGGTCAACACTTTTTACAAAGCAAATATGAACGGGGCATTACTTTTTTATCATAAGCGTACGGGAAGAAAAAATCTAGGGGGGCTGCCCGATACAAAGTCCATTGTTTACCAACATTTTTGCCCGGCTGAGGGCAGATTTTTGCCCGATTGGGGCTGATTTTCGACGATTTTTCCAACATTGGGGGGGGCTGCTGCCCCCCGCCCCGTACGCTTATGATTTTTATAAGCTCAAGATGAAGTTTGAAATGTAAAATGGTTCATTTTGAGGCACAAAATTGTGAATCATGCAAGTTGAAACATGCTTAGAAGGACGTGTGTCTGAAAATGACACAAAATGTCCTTATCGGTTCCTTCGAAGAACCATTGATCAGTCATATCTTCAAAGTCAATTTTTTCGTTGACAGACTCATAAGGACAAGAATTGATTTTGTTATGATCTTTGGCTACTTCATCGGTGGTACGTGGTACTATACATTTCATGTCATTTTAACTTTTTTATCAATGGTAACGACATCTGTTGTTCATGAATACGGGGCATATACATTTTGTAAGGAAAGGGTGATGGGGCAGTTGGCTTTTTTTGCAATAATTTCAAACAGGGCGAACAGATTTCTTTGGAAGAATTTTTCTTCTCCACCGGCCATGTAATGTAATAAATTTTGCATTGTCCCTGATTAGATAGAAAGTAGGCTTTCTGCGGGAAGCAAGAAAAAATAGCTGAAGGGGGCAAAGCGATCATAGACTCCTTCTCTCTAAAGTATCTCCTATCATAAAGAAAAGAAATGTACTGATGGGAGGGGTCAGTCATTTATAAATCTGGGTCCTGGGGCGGGTTAGAATTTCTAGTGGTCTGCTGCTCTATCTTTTGGTATCAGGAGCATGGAAGGATACGTCGAGAGAGAAGCTGTATGCAGAGCTTGCTGGAAATCGATAGCCTCCCTTAGCTGGAGCAGACGTCTTATTTTTTTCTTCAAGTTCATAAATAATCTGGCTCCTGAATATACGACAATCCAATACCACCGCGCCGCAGTCTTGATACTCTTCGTAAGCAGGATGCCATCGGTTGAATGTTGAATAAGAACTAAGACAAAAAAATGTAAATCCAGCTTCTGTCCTCACTCCTCACTGCTTAGGGAGTTGTCATGTTTAATGCTGGGCACAGGGGTGGAAGAATTTTTGGAGGGGTATTAAATTTTCTAGCCTAGGTTTAATGGGTTATCTAATTATTTTTGTTAATTCATGATGGGGTATCAAAGTTTTGAAGACATCCCCATCATAGATATAACAAGAGATATTGCTATCTGAAGATTTGCGCTGTGAACTGCGACAGTATTTTGAGGATAGACGCAAGGGTGAAGATTATGTCATATGTATTGTTACAAATGAAGTTTTGTTGCAAACTGTGCAGGAATGATAATGAATGTGCATGATTTGTGTAGAGCACACAGATTACCTCGAAGAATGCTTGCTTGCACGTCTGAAAGTTTTTTACCTGTCCAGGGTACTGTGGTATATCTAGGATAGGGGTGGTCAGGTTCCTTTTTTGGGTCTAAAATTTGAGGAAAGCAAAGCGATGGGAGTATCATTCTTCCAGAAAAGCGTAAGAGATTTTTTAAACACTAGGATTTTCAGGGTTTTTTTTGCAGATTTTTCCAAAGATGTACCAGATTTCTTTCGAAAATGATACGCTCTTCGTATGCTGCAATATGAAATTTATTACGGAGAGCAGGGAGACTGCGAAACTGCATTAGCGCCAAAACGGGACTTACTTCGGACACTTGCTCTCTCGTTGCTCATTGACTGGGAAACTTCCACAACCTACGCGTCTCACAACACAACCCAACTGCCCTGATCTTTCTCTGGTCTCCAAATTTGATGCCAAATACCTCTGCAGATATGCCAATTTTAATCAATCAAAAACATCCAATGAATGGACTGTCACTTCCTAATCACTTCCTCCTGCGAGCACTTAAAATTTTGTGACGTATGTGGACAACAATGGATGACAACTTCCGATGACGTCAATCCTGAACGCAGTAAACATGCGTCTGTTTTCTAGGAATGTCATTGGCTGAAACCATGAAATGTTCACTGTATGTTTAGTTATGCGCGCCATGTCAACGTTCATTCATCGAACCTACGAGCCTATTTTAAAGATTTGCTGCTGCTGCGCAGCGCAAATCAATTATATATTAATTGCAAAATGTTAAATTTTTCTATTGTGTGGTGTGTGCATGCAAAAGTTATTTGAAATCATATTGGTAAGTGTTCTTTGATTCTTCGACCTTTTCCAGTTTCCTTCCAGTTTCCTCTGGGTTACATTATTTGGCACTTTCAAGCTCTTGGTCCAACAAAACATCCTTTTCCTCAAATTTCTAAATCCTCTTATAGTAGCTTTGGAATAATATTGCAAAGTTTCCCTCAATCAAATCTTCCTTCATTACCACACTGTATATGGATGCATGACATGAGTAGCACTATTATTGGGGTATGAAATTTGCTCAGTATTTCGAAATGGGGTTTCAAATATTATTGAATTTATCGAATGGGGTAAGAAAACTTTTCCATATGTGCCCAAAATTCTTCCACCCCTGCACCCAGCATTAAAAATGACAACTCCCTGCTTATCTGAACGGAATAAGCTTGATCCAGAAATTAGACACTTGCACCTTCTATTCCTCTATTTCTTGCTATGCATAATTGCTAATTGCACTACATAAAATTATGCATTGTAGCTATCAGTAAACGTAAACGAAACTAAACTATAATCAACTGAATTAAACAATGAATAAATTGAAAACGTTAAATCATAGGTGTGTCTACATCCAGGCACAAATCCATCAATAGTTTCTCTAAAAAAATGGTTCTTGAATCAAGTAATGAGATAGCATATTTGGGAGGCACCAATTACTGAAACATAAGATCCTTTTGGATGATTACAAAGTCTGTCCTGAGCTAAACAAGCATAAGAATATCTGAATGTTGATTTCTTCATAACCCCAAATGACCGTAGATGCTGTTTTTAGCTACAGTCAGAGAGATGAGTGTTGCTGCTAAAGTCGCCTTCAATGGAAAATCGAGCGCCTTGTATAAGGACGAGAATCGCCTCAAAGGCAATATTTTGGTCTTTATGTCAAACGAGAATGATATGCAAAAATCAAAAGTCATTACCCCTAGTTTGCTTTGTTCGTGCACGAAACTATTGGTGCATCAGTGTCAAATGATATGTCATGTGAGATTTACGATAACGCAAAAATACTTATGCAGAACCCTACAGAACGTTTCAATTGTTGCTATTCGCGGGCATCTAATTTGAGACAAGCAGTCACGAAGATAACCTCTGTGCAGAATGTTATGCATGAAGATGTTTTGGTTCAGTGTGATCTCGTGCCTTCCCCCAGTCAATGGCGCCATAGACCTTTTTACTATTCAGGAAAGAATCAGAATCGAACAAACTTTTGCTACACTTTGTAGAATTTTCGAATGTGCACAATAGTGATAGAAGCTCTAACGCCACTCGATCGAACGTAACGTATAAAAATGTATAAAAATAACGTTCGATCCAGGCTCCTTTTAGAATAGCTAAAAAGGTCTATTGTTTGCTGGGATTCTGCACCTTTCTGTAGCTGTGTAGGAAGGGGATCCTTCTATCTTCGGTGATGCTGCGAACCCGGGGGGGGTACTTGACCAGGTTTTGGTCGGGGACGTGCCATCGAAGCTTCAAAAACATACCCGTTCCTTATACCAATTTTGCGAAAAGGTATACCCGACTTTATACCAATTTTGCGAAAAAGTATACCCGACCTTATACCAATTTTCCGAAAAAGTATACCAAAATCATTCTTTAAACCAAAATTGCGAAAATCGATACCGTTCCTTATACCAAAATCGTGAAAATCGATACCGTTCCTTATACCAAAATCGTGAAAATCGATACCCTTCCCGATGGCACGTCCCCGTACCCAAAATATGTGAAGTACCCCCCCCGGGGCTGCGAATGCTAGCCTCTGTGCAGGCCACCAGTTACATCATCCCCTAAAGTTGACTTATTTGCATAATGAGTACTATCAATAAGTGGCTAATGATTCGTTCGTTCTAGAAAACGATTGTTTTGACATAATTAAGCTGCTACTGAAGTCAAGAACGTGCCAATTCTGGGTAATAGTCAGTGTCCTAGTGTCGAAAAATGAGCTCCCGAGAATATTTTGTGTTAATTTTATAATTTTGGTATGGATCGATAGATAATTTAATGGAGATCACGAATTTCAATGTTGGCAATTTCAAATATCACTTTAATGGGTGTGACGTCACAATGACGTATGACAGAATTGACGTTCCATTGCAGTTGCTAAAATACACTATTTATAAACATCTGCAATATCTTAAATGTTTTAAATGTACTGAAATAATATTTTGCTCTTTGTCTTATGGTTTTGCACATATTAGTTATATATTTCATGACATCACGATGACGTCATAGTTACGTCATGCCTAAAACATGCTTGAATTTAGTAACATATACAAAACAAGGCTAACGGCCAAGAACAGAAATATTAACGAACTTTATCAGACTATGATGACTAAATAAGCAGTGAATAGGTCATCTATGATATAATTACAAATCGTTGTCACTGTCAGAGTCACTGAAATTGATGAGATCTTCTTCACGATCAGTGTTTTCACAATGTAAACAGTTGCAGGCGTTTCTTATACAAGCGCACTTTGCACCAGTGGATCCTTGTTTGCAATTTCAGCTCAGCAATAGACCTTTTAGCTATTCTACAAAAGAGTCTGGATCGAGCTTTTTTTTTATACATTTTGATCCGGGAGGTTCGATCGAGTGGCGTTAGAGACTCTATCACTATTGTGGACATTCGAAAATTCTACAAAATGAAGCAAGATAATCGTTCGATTCTGATTCTTTTCAGAATAGCTAGAAGGTCTATTCGAGTATATCGTCTGGTGACACTGGCTGCTTTGAAGTAACTGGGACACAGCGCCCTTCCGTGGACTCCCAACCACTTGTTTCATCAAGTTCACTGACTATCTGCATTGCTACTTTGCTTCGTAGCCAAATTTTACTCTGAAAGTTTGCTCTTCGCACGTGTTCTTCGAATACGGCTCTAGTTGGTGGAAGTCGTTCAACCTTACCAGGAAACTTGTTAAACAAATGCCATTGAACATCAGCTAATGTAAAATTCCCTCAGGACAATCAGGGATTGAAAGCAAGTTAAAATCTCGTTTTATCTACTCATGGCGTGCACATTAGTCTAATTACCTTTAATTGCTGGACAATAAACATTGCAAGTAAACATTTCCAGTTGATCCAAAACAGCATCATTAATCTCATGTGATGGACTCAAGCTGACAAATGCCTCTATAATGTTGGCATGGGCCTTTGCGAAATGTTTCCACCAAGACAACTTCCCTTTTCCAGTAAACTTTCCAGTAGTATCGCATCCAGTGAATGCATGGAAACCAGAAAGTGCCTTTGACTTAATGGACCCAATCGTGTCCGCAATTTTCTTGATGCAGAATAATTTTTCTGTTGTCAAACGCATTGTTGCTGAAACTTGCTCATGAAACGTGCACAATATCATGAAGACGTCTGTATCTGGTGAAAACATAACTATTCTGTGATTTTCGGGTTGAATTCTCGTTGCTTCAATGGCGTGCAGGACGATGAGCGTATCTTCTTCTTCGTGATGATAGGTTGTGTGGTTCGATGTTTCCTTGCGTTTTTTCCATCCGACGACACTGGGTACTGAAATCGTGTAATACTAGATACATCTTCATCTTGAAATGCTCTTCTAGCCTCCTCGGCAAGGTATGTGACAAAGTGACACTTGGTCTCATTGTGAGCCAAGAATTGCTTCAAGGTCCCTTTGATCTTTTTTGAGTCCTCTATTCGGTACTTCAATTTCAACTGAGCTACTTCTCCCCTACAAAGATTTCTAGTGGATTCTTTCAAAGATTTTTCACGATAGGTATAAAAAACAAGCCTCACATTCTGACTTCCAGCTGCTAGCATCCTACATCGTTGGACGATCTCTTTTGCGAAATCTTTGCAAGTTTCAATATTTCTTCCTTTCAAATTTATCGACTGAACAACAACCATTGCATCTATCACGCAAGTACTCATTGAATTTTGTTGTTCTTCCAGTACATCTTCTGCATCTTCTGTGTTGGGCGTTTCCAAGCACTTGATGATTGCATTCATTAATTTTGATTTGCCCTCATGACCAGGTTTCAGTGTTCCATTCATCTTCATCGAACTTCGAGGTACCAAAGACAGCTCGTAGTGTCCAGTAACCTCTTTCATGTCTTAGCCTCTCTGAGATTGCGCAACCAAAGCAAATCTGCTGAAAAGTTCCCTCTCCTCTCGCAACTCAATAATTCTATCCTTGCTCTTGATTTTTACTTTCTTATTTAGCAATGTGAAATTCGGCAGCTTGGGTAGCTTTATGGGTGCCCAAATGCTAACAACGGTGCTGTTGACCTGTGATCTTTCCTGAACAAATTCCTCATTGAGAGCCTGCCCTATCTTTTTCAACACCTAATATTTGACCATGTGTGGCTGGTGGCATTAATGCATTTGACATCAAAATGAAGATAGAATCTTCTTTAAAATCTTCATATACTGCTGACTTCTCTTTGAGTACAGCAAGAAGCTTGATGTGCATCTCCCTGTGACGAATCATTGCAGCTTTGCTGTCCAGATGATGCCGCTTTCGTGCAGCAGAATTACCGTGAGATAAAGCGTCTTGGACGATATTCGCTAGCAGTGGTGCTGTGAGGAAAAATCGCAGTCTGGCATTCTCATTATTTGCTATGCCAACCAATCCTCCTTCGATTTTCAGCGTTTTGATGACTTCTTCGACACCATGGTCAACTCCGATTCCTGTGAAAGGAATCTGAGACTTGTTTACACAAAATTCGCCATTCATAAAGGCCTCCCAGGTGTGTGGATCACTTTCCTTGAGGGCGCACATGTTTGCAATGTATACTGGCATGAGTCTTTGGTATTTGGTACGATCCATGCTGCAGTGATCTATCTTGCAATAGTTGCTTACTTGATTCGAGGTGCAACAACCAGTCCCTGTTCCTTTACGCATACACAAATGACTGTAGCCGCTCTACCATTCTCATGTATTTGAATAATATCTGTGCCATTTTATTTTCCTCACAATTTTCTTCAAATTGCTTCATTGCACGAAAGAGGCTAAAATTTCCAATAAATGATGAAACAGCGCCATTCGTAGCTTTGACTTCCTCTTCGTTGCCAGATTTAAATGCTTGTTTTAGATCACTTTGGATAATCACAAAAATGAATTTATGGAAGTGGCTTATTTGCTGCGATTCAACCATATTAGCCTCTAAAAATGTATCGATATTCATTTGCTTCCTTTATCCTCGATTGTTTCCCTTATTGGAATTCAACAAATTTCAATGCATGACGTCACTATGACGTCATTATGACGTCATGAAATAAAAAATTGATTTATGCAAAACAATAAGGCGAAAACATTCTATTATTGCTATTTATTTGCTTACTTTGTCCCAAATTGTTTCCGTTATTGTAATTCAATTAATTTTGATGCATGACGTCATCACGATGTCACCATGACGTCATGAAATATCTAACTAATATGTGCAAAACAATAAGACGAAGAGCAAAATATTATTTCAGTACATTTAAAGCATTTAAGATATTGCAGACGTCTATATATATTGTCTTTTTGCAACTGCAATGGAACGTCAATTCTGTCATACGTCATTGTGACGTCACACCCATTAAAGTGATATTTGAAATTGCCAACATTGAAATTCGTGATCTCCATTAAATTATCTATCGATCCATACCAAAATCATAAAATTAACACAAAATATTCTCGGGAGCTCATTTGTCGACACTAGGACACTGACTATAAATTTGTTGTTGTGCCAGGGTAAACATCATGGTAATTGCATGCGATAGCATGCCTCCTAATCTTGACATACTTTGAGATTTTTGTGCAACGTCAGCAAATCATCCATTGTCTTTTGGGAACAGGATCCCTATGGCAACCGTGATTTTAAGTGATCGTCGCATCTTGATTTATGATACCTTTTCGAGTCATATACCTTTCGAGTCATATGCGTGAATGAAAAGAACATGACGGTATACTCTTGAGGTATGACATTTTATAGCTGATCAATGAATTGTTTAGATGGATCATCGCTGGATCAGTGATTGCAGAAGGCGTGCACAGCAAGGCAAACAGCGAGGGGACAGTCAATTTGGTAAGGTTCTTTCATTTATTCTTCAAAATTTTATTGTTTCTGTACCGTTACTGACTATTTTGTACATTATTCATTGAGACATATTTGCTGGTATCTGAGATAACAATACTCAGTTTCTTATTTTTTCAAACAGTTCTCTGCCGATTGTGCCTGGCACTTTCGTGTCCCCAGAACAAGATTCACATTCAGAATCACATTCAGATTCAAAATCAGATTCAACAAATGAAGGAAACATTGCCCCCATTACCCCCTGTTACAAGATATCGAGCCCAAACCTAAAATAAAAACAAGCTATGGTATCCAGCTATAGCTTAGAAGAGAACTTTCCAAAAATTTCCCCCTTGGGGGCTTTGTGCAAATTTTTCAAGGTTTCCTTCATTTGTTAAATCTGATTTTGAATCTGAATGTGATTCTGAATCTGAATGTGAATCTTGTTCTGGGGACACGAAAGTGTGCCTGGCATATAATGCTGCCAGTGCTTGCAAGCAACCCTTCCCAGTTTCCCAGTTCATGGCATTTGAGTCATGCATATATATCTATCCTTGCTCATACCTGCAATGCCAAATTCTGGAATTTTTTGTGAAATATTTGCAAATAGAAATTTTTTATCATTTATTTGCCAGCATCATTTTTTGTCATGGATGAGCTTGAAAGAAGTTCAGGCCAAAAGGTCCTTCTTCCCTATGATGTTGGGGGGGGGGGGGGGGGGGGGTCAGGAGACTGCTTTTTTCGTGCCCGTTAACATTTGATGTTTGGAACCCTGAAAAGCATATCAGGGAATGTGGTATAACTCATATGAACAACCATCCACACTTGTACCGAGGATGTGTTTACAATTATGGACTTCAATGCTTATATTACCCAAATGTCTGCAAAGGGAACATGGTGTGACCACATTATTATTCAGGCAGTTGCTAATGCATTCCATTGTATCATTTACATAAGTCACATTTGCCAAGGATGCAATTCTAGTAAAACCTGATGGGGTTGAACAAGTCTGTGATGTAGTTTATTTTTCTTACAGGCTTTATCCCAGAAGTACACTATGTATCAACAATATGTCTCATTGGAAATTCTTCTCCAGTTCGTAAAAACCTAATGAACATTAAAAGGAAACTGACAGTGACATAAAAAAGAAAATCAAGACTGTATGCCAAACAATCAAGCCAAAGAGACTGGTAAAACATAAGAATTGTGAAAACTACTATGCTATTACAGACAATTTCTTGGGGTTTTATAGTTTATACTTGTCATTGATATATGTAAATGCTACCTATATAGTTTTGATAGCACTGAAGTATTAGCATCATCAGTTACAATCAAGAAGTCCTAAAACCCTCACAAATATATCACAGACTTTACTTCATGTGCACAGGATATAGTGTCGATCTTTTTGTTATCTTTCACTTTTACATTCAGATATTCAGATAGCAATTACAAATCTTGTTATCTTTAGTTTGATCAGGAGATTCCAATACAATAGCATTTTATTTTTAAGAGTTGTTCAGAATAGCTTCAAAATTCCATAACATTTGTCTTACTTTATAAGAATCACTTTCACTTTCAGCATGTAACAGTGTATTATTTTGATGGCTTGTGACAAAATCTTGCATTGTTTGCTACAAAAGCTCGATGCATTCTTGTGAAAATGAATTCAGTACAATTTTGTATTTTGTTTATGCGACATCAAGTCAAGCAATCGCTGTGCTAATTATATTTCTTTTCATTTTATTTGTTTGGGAAGAATGATATAAACAGAGACAATGCCCTTGTTTGACCATTAGCGATTGGACACCAAGTGCGTGAACATTTTATTGGAGGCGAGCCACCTTAATCAATTTGTTGCGTGTGCTTTTACTTAATTTTACTTGGTAGTGAGCCACCTTATCGCTGTTTCGTCATTTTGAATTTTTCGGTAGTGAGCCACTTCAAGTGCAGATTCACCTTAATCGTAAAACCTCCAGAGTATTTTACTCTGGAGGTGGATTTGCACTTACAGTGGCTCACTACCGAAAATTTCAAAATGACGAAACAGCGATAAGAAGCAAAAATTAGGTAAAAACATAGACTGGCTGATTTTGCCAAACAGCGTCTGAAATCGGAAGAACTTGATAGCCTCGTTTTCAAAAGTGCTACAAGCTTAAAATTCGGACCACGGAATCACGGAATAAATGTTTCAGTTGTTGCTGTTGCTGTGAACAGTAATCATCAAACAAATAAATAAAAATGGGAAATAAATTGTAGTTCCTGTTGAATACTCTAGGAAACAACACATTGATACCAAGTTTTATTCATGTGAATTTGAGAGAATTGCAGACAGTTTACGACTCTGACAAAATTGAGCATGGACAGTGAACACACAAAGTTGAAATTTCAAAGGAGTTCAGAGTGACAAAAGACTCAAGAGACTTTAGAGATGTCAGAAAAATAAATGCTTGTGATTTGTAAATTATCCTTCATTTATTAGAAACTCTGTTTAGAATGTACAGTTAATAATATGCGATATTCAAATGCAGAGTTATTAATGTAGATCACATTCAACAGAATATTTCATGCAATATAAAGTGTTCATATAATATAATCTAAGGATCATGGTTAGTATTGTAAGGTCATTGACATTGACATTGCTGAAACAAACGTGCGTAGCTGCAAATTTGCAAGCCAATGTATAGCAGCATTTGATAGCAGGATATCAATGATTTTAACTGCAGATGCTGTTTCCCTGCTCCACAGTCGTTTGCAGTTTTTTATTAATGAAAGAGGTAACGCATTTTAACCTCTCAGTTTGCACGTGGAGGGATCACAACTCATCTTAGAACCCCATTAGAACGATTTGGACTGGAATAAGGTTGGATAATATTTTATACGTAATCACCAGTCAATCTGGAGAGTATCTAGAGAGGTAGAATGCCAAAGTTGTATTACTCTTCCTTGCCCGTCAGGAAAAATAGCCCTTGTGATAGATAACCTTGAAAGGGAATCTAAGCATATGAAAGTCGCATTCTAGCCAATCACATATCAGTATTGCTTGTTGACTTCAATAAGTTTCCCAAATATGGTACATGCTTAGATCAGGAGCGGATCCAGCCGAAAATCTGACCTATGCTCAAAGTAGCGCCGAAGGCGCACAGGCTATATCCAGACGCCGCAGGCGGATGGATATACGGGGGTCTGGGGGCGGAGCCCCCAGAAAATTTTTTGGACCACGCCCTTTTTAAGCATGGGAAACGCCCTTGCAATATCTTCTGTGGTACACGGATTTTTTTATCTAAGAAACTAGCTTATAAGAAACTAGTACTAGGATTGCGAAAAATTTAAGAAACTCTAGTACTATGCTTAAGAATTGCTAAGAAACTTTTAACGCCAAGTACAAGGAAATCATGGGAAAATTGTCGTTGAGCTTTTTTTTTTTACTAATATTCATGTTAAGGTAGTTACACACCATTAGATTGCGAAGTTTTGAAGATTTTATCAATTTTCTGTATTTGAGCTATTTTGTACAATTTATATGTGCTCTTTCGATTGGAGAATGAATATTGCCTGTATAAACTTTAGTTTTGGGGGGAAAAGCAATTATTTATGACCAGGTTGTCTTGAAGGTCCTTAGCAACCCCTTAGCAACCAAAATTTTATCTAAGAATTGCTAAAACGTTGCCAAAATATTTTGAAAATTATTGGCCAAAGTCCTCTTTCCTCAAGATCCATGTGTCCTGTTCCTTTTCCGGCTGCCTCGATATCCAGTTAAGCCTCGTTTGAGGGACAGGATGAAAAAGCACTGAAAGAAAGCACTTAGGCCATATTTTTAACATTTACTGAAAAGTTTCACTGGCATGCAATTGGTTTAAAGAAGTGCAGAAGTACAAGTTGCAGGGCTGTATTCAAGAAACAGGACCTTAGTAAAGATGAGCTGCTAACAAAATGCCTCCACGGACAGACCCAGAATTGTAATGAGGCTCTGAACAACATGATCTGGGCAAAATGCCCCAAGAATGTATTTGTGGAGAGGGAGACACTTGAGATGGGAGTGAATTCAGCAATTCTTGAATTCAATATTGGACCAAAAGGGGTCTACAAAGTTTTGAATAAATTCAATATGGAACCTGGTATAATGACGCAGAATTCGTCATCAAAGAAACTGGCAAAAAGAATTAGAAACACTGAAAAAAGACAATCTGATGTTGTCAAAAAGAGAAGGAAACATCTTAGGGGCATCAGGAAAGGTTTTACAGATGTGGAAAAGGAACAGGAGGGTGGAGAGTCTTACGTACCTGGTGGATTTTCATAGGAAGACTGTTCGCTTGACTTTAAGCCTCATTTTCTCAAAATGTAACTTTCGCATGCATTTCAAACTTTCATGCCACATTTCTCAACGATTTTTCAGTCAAATTACTTGAAACTGGGCAGATGTTCTGTGCAGGAACTGTTGCAGGGCCTGGTTTACAACTTTTGGAATAGGACCAACAGTAAAATTTTTATGCCAGGTTTTATCTGTAAAGCGCACACAACATTATCAGAAAAATTTCTTTTCTACTATAAAAATATTTCTGATAGGTCAAGCAAAAAGTTTGTAGTTCTAGTCCTTTAACTAGTATACTAGAGAACATATAGCAAATTTGAGCTCAATTGACCTTACAGTTCCAGAGAAAAGTGGCATCAAAGATTTGTTTCATTATCGCATAATTATGTAGATGACGTCATTAATTATGCAAATTTATGCAAACACTTAAATTGAAAAGTTTCTAAAAAGTGAACTGAATATGATGACAGGCAGCAATTCCATATAGCATTGAATGCCTTTGAAATGCTCTAGATAGTGTGGAACCACCTTAAACTTCTACATCTAAATCTATCAGTGATGCAACCACCCCTTTACTTCAATAAGATATATTTCAAATAGCCTACCAGAGCCTCCCCCCCCCCCCCCCAGTGTTCTTGTCTAGATTCAACAATATAACGATCCTTTCTCAGCTTCTATGACTTCATAAAATGCGGGGGCTTACTGAAAAATTGTAAATTAAAAAGTAAAACAAGTTATGCTTACTTCACTGGTCGTAAACCATTGGCTCTGGACGTTTGGGTCGCTGGAAACTGTATAATTACAGCAGCCGAGTCTAACAACGATGGCCTAGGTAGGCCTGGCCTATCATCAGCAGCGGTGGTGCTGTGGGTTTCCCTGTTCCTTGTCTCTAACAGCTCTTGCAAGTTTTCTCGAATAAAATGCAATCCTTCCTTCCTCTCCTTATCTTCTAAGTTTTTATTTACAATAATGCTGTTTATGTTTTGAAGAAAAGAGAAAACTTTGCTCCGAATATTCATTACTTCGAACTTTGACTTTTGACGTTGACCGCCCACTATTTGGTTTTGGAGTCTTAGAACAATTGCGTAAGTCAACTTGAATTTCTATTGGAAACTTAAAGAACAATTGCATAGGTCAACTTGAATTTCTATTGGATACTTGCACAACAATTGCTTAGGTCAACTTGAATTTCTATTGGATTCTTAAACAACAATTGCATAGGTCAACTTGAAATTCTATTGGATACTTTAACTTGAGCATAAGTCAACTCGGCTTCTCATTCGTTACTTCAAATCCCACCTATGCTCGCGCCCAAACTTTCAGAAGCAGAGCTGACCGCTCATTGGCTTACAGACCTACGCAGATCAAATGTATGGGAATAACTTCAACAATTTTCGGACCCACCTATGCTCTGGAATAGACTGAAGAAAATGGCAATAGTTTCAAGACTATGCTGGCCAGTAGAATATACCGACTTGTATTGGAAAGCAAAAACAAAATATTTCAACGCGTAGGCGGAAGCTTAGTCATAGAAGATGATGACATATAAATGAAATCAAATGCACACAAAGATATTACGCTCTTACGCATACAATTCAATGATGATGGATGCAAACAATAAAGCGAAATAAAATCTTTCAATTGCAATAATAAACTGAATTTGTTGGGGATACGAACAGGCTAAGTTGTAAGCCTCAAGGAATCTCCCGAAAGGGGCTCCAGATCGCATGCGCAGTAACGATTTACTTCTCTTATGTAATGTGTAAATTAGCTTGACCGTTGAGAACAAGAGAAGAAACAAAGGCAGCGATGCGCATGACAACGTGAGCCCCAACGTCCATTCGCTCTCAACAAAGCTGTAACACAATGAATCAAAACAATAGGGTCAGCACTTCATCTCCCCAACAAGAATGAGGTTTTCAATACCGAATTGAAGTTTCTGAGAATCTGACTTATGCTTGCGCATTAGTTGCCATAGTCTGGATCCGCCCCTGCTTAGATTCCCTTCAAGAAACTGATGCACAAAACCTGATGACAATGCTGTACTACAGATGATTTACGGAAACGATAATGTCGAGGGGCATCTAACCAAGATGCATTGCTCTTAATGATCAAATTTCTATAGATTGAATTCATAAGAGGGTGCAATGCTTTTCGCCCTCTTTTTCAAAATTTGCAATCTTTGAGAAATGTTTTATTTTCTCTTTATTTAACAACGATAGAATGCCTCCCGGAGTGTGCAATCTATTCTCAAAGGTGTCATTTTGCTGTGTCATATGGGAGACCTAAGTCTTGCAAAACCTTTTGTTTGTGCAATTCTTGCAAGACTTCCAATGTTTTTGCAGCAAGAAAACTTTGAATCAACGGTAGTTGGACGGTTTGCTGCAGAGGCAGTAAAGTCTTGTCACATTTTATCGAAAATATCGATGATAAAATGGTGGAAAGAAATTTAATTTGTGGTGAAGTTATTCGTTGATGTATCCGCTGGTTATTATTGCGAAAAAGAGTGATTTAATGCCGATTGCTGGGATTCTACTGCAGGTGAAGGTAGGCCCAATAGCTTTCTTCGCAGCAAATAGCTTTAATTCGTCTAGGATTTTCAAAAATCACACAAACAAATATTTTCATGTTATTCCTGGACATAATTCACGTAACATGTGAAATTTTGAAAGCTATATCTTATTTGTAGCGTTCCTGAAGAATTTTTGAACATAGGCCAATTTTCGAAGGAATGAAATTCGATGTAACGCCGATCCCTGACGAGATTTTAACCAAATGCAGAAAAACAAATGTGGAGTGGGGCCTCTCGAATCGATTCGTGGTAAAACTAGCTCTGTATCTTTATTACTCGAATATCCATTTTTATTTTCGTGAAGGTACTCGAAAAGTTATCTCGAAAGCATTATTTTCAGTCATGTGACTGGAATACGACGATATCATTGGCTTATAAGTGTGAAATTAGAATATTTGCTGGTTTCCCTGTGCCCTATTGAAAGATTTGACTCATATGCTCACATGTCATAAAGAAGTTTTTAAATTTGCCCTTCTTCACTAAGGAAACTTTCGTAAGAACAAATTTTAGCGGTTTTCGCGTTTGTAGGCAAGCTGCGAAAAATTTTCAACGATATGAGTTACGAGTTAAAACGTGCAAAACTTTATGCCCGTGAGGTTAAATGTGTGATGGTTATTGATTTGAAGTACAAAAGTAATTTATGAAAATATAGCCGCGACAATTTCTTGCCGCCGAAGTTGCTTCCTTCAAGCATGCTTCAAGCAAGCTTCAAGGTATTTTCCCCGATCGATTTCAGACATTGTTTGCGTACAGGTACATTACAATTACAGAACTTAGCCTGGACCACCTTGCAAGCTTTTGAGGAACACGTGTTGACGTATTGGCAGCGCCCACCATGTGGAGTCTGATCGATTTCTACGTAGGAGCCCGGGGGAGGGGGTATTAGATTTAAACATGGTCAATAGAAATACGTGTATTTCTATTGACCATGATTTAAATTTGTACAAGAACCCTACTCCAGAATTTTTCGCTCAAAATGATAACGAGATAACCTGTTCTAGAAAAAATTAATGAAAAGTACACTCCAAAACATGAAATTTGACGAACAAATGACCCGATCTAACAGAATATTCCTTTTTGACATATTTTGACAACCTGCTCTAGAAAAATTGCCTCATTTTCATACCACGTGCTAGAAATTTTTGCAAAATTTCCTTTTCTTTTCTTTATGCTTGTAGGGCCGCCAATGCCACCTAGCTAATTTCATATTGCACAAGGGGCGTGTTATAGGAGTGATTTAATCTTGCAGTAGCCTAAAAATACTGGGATCTTTTATGTGACACATGCAGAAAAATGTTGGTGAAATCAATACCTTATGAATATGTATTCTGGGTGTTTGACTCAGTTTGGAGACTTTGTGTTATACCGATAATTAAATTTGAGGCAATTTATCAGTTATTAGGGCCTGATTATATTAGAGATTAGAGTTGTCAACCCTAGGGTTGAGTAACTCGAATTGAACCCGAGTTGAATTGAATTTGCTATTACATGCGCCGAAGGGTAAGGGAAATTTCAGCATTAGGAAAAATTTGATTCAGTTTATCAGCTTCACTCTGATGAAAGTATCAGGGGCGTACCCAGCATTGGAGTTTAGGGAGGTCCATGGCCTCCCACCCCCCCCCCCCCCCACTTTTCTGAAAAACGATACTTTCCTCACTCACTTTATTGAGATTCGAAAGGAATATCTTTAATCGTGATTTTTTGCAAAACAAAAAGGCAGTGTTGCAAAAAAGCTTTGGCAAATCCCCACCTGAATTCTTCTGAAAGAATTTGCATTGCATTGCAAATGCACGACTAGACTTGCCCCAAGTCTGTTTTGTCAACTGTAATAAGTCTACCGGAAAGTATATTGCTTGACGAAATTTTTTTTTTGACGAAATAGACTTGGGGCAAGTCTAATGCACGACTGATTACTTAAAACCAGTAGCTTCTGTCTGTAAAAAAATGGTTCTTATTCTTGATCTAGCCAGAGGGGAAAAGTTATCAAATGATGGGACATTAATTTTGAAGCTGGTATATTAAAAAAGGCAAGACTTTTCGAAACAACAGGATTTTTACGGATTTCTGTAGGATTTTTCTTGAAGAAAACGGGATTTTTTCCGTAAAGTAAGGTTATGTTCATCTCTACCCTGGGTACCAGAGCCAAAAAAATAATAAAATAAAAAATAATAAAATAAGGAGTTTCTTCCTTCTCTCTTCCTTTCCAAATGTTCAATTCCCTTCTAATTTTGAGGCTCTGGTACTCAGGGTAGTTCATCTCCAATCGTATTTGATTAGTCCATTAGTCTGGTTTAACCAAATTAACATCACTCTTTCCCTCATTTCGAAACCTTAGATTTCCCACGAATATTTGAAAGACCACACTATATTTAGAACCCCTTTCAGTGTGCCAACAATGATAAACTTCTAAGAGCACAGAATTGCATACAAATATGGAGTCATGTTTTGGACAATATTCGTGGTTCGTTTCTCTTTAGAAAAGGGCACTGATTTTCATCACGGCCGATAAAAGTTTCTCACGAGCCTTCTTCTGCTTGCAATGAACATGTGATGTGATATTCCAAAGATGCAAAAGGCTTTGGCAAGATTGTTTTATTCTATTTATTTATTTTTTCCATCTAAAAGGGGTGAGGTTTGGGTGGGGCTTTTGCTTCCAATTATGATCCGTCCTTGGCAGGACAAAACACAGGCTGGAAATTTTCTAGTTGTTCTACAGTTTTTTTTATAAGAAACTAAGAATTTGGGCACAACTGAAAGTTTCTTAAAATTATCGGATTTTGAGTACTCAGAGTTTCTTGCGAGTTTCGTAGAGGTTCCATAACAATCTTCATGTTCACTGCCTATGTATGCCTTCAAATAAATATTTTCTTAAAGGGAATTTAAGCATATATAAGTGGCTCAAGCCACTTGCGGTCAAATCCTAGCCAATCATATATCACTATTTCCTGTTGAAAAAGTGGCGTAATGTCACAGCCTATTGTCTTTGCATGGCTATTTTTATCAAAGGCTTATACAGTATATGCTTAGATTCCCTTTAACTTATCTTTTCCCAGTACTGGAGTTTCTTAATTTTTTGGCGAACAGAGCTGAGAGTTGAGTGTCTTATGGGCAGATTCTTATGAAAAAATACGTGCATTGGTTCCAGTGGTTCGACCGCGTGTCTTTTGCGCGGTTAGGGTGCTTTGTGCGTTCGTGATTTGGTTGGACGTGTTCACGTGATAGTCTTTTCGGCTGTCATGATGATCATACCATACCAAAAGCCATGATCTTACCATGGAGTAATCGTACCATTGACTTTCGTTGAAGATCATTCATTCATTCATACAGTAAGAATTTTTTGTGATGATAACCATCTTTGCATTTTGCTGCGTTGGAGGTACTTGAGCATTATCGACTAAGTGATCCAATATATACTAATTTACGTGCTAATCCTATGGCAACTCTCACATTTGTTCTCATATATGTCAACAGACCTCTTTCAAACTCTACACCTGCAGTTTGGCAGCTTTGATAGAAAATTATTTGTAATGGCAAAAACAAGACCTCATTTCATGTTGCTAATACTTCTTTGCAATAAGTTGTGTTACTTTTCTGTTTTCTTCTGTTATTGTTGATATCCTGGTGATAATCACGCACATCTTGCATTTCTCTTTGTCCATCTTGTGTACCACCATGATACAACTACTTTTTGGCTCTCAAGCGCATGCATTTCCTAACGTATCGTTATTTCTAGTTTATCCATCTTATGGTGTCAAATCTGTCTAACATGAAATAAGCCGACGTCAAATGTTGCTATAGGATCGCGGGAAACTTCTGTCTTGTATGCGCTTTATGTGCGCTTTCTTTATCTCAGTGCCAATTAGCAGAGATAAAACGTTAATCAATCGCTTTAACGAGCGTCACGGAAGTGGGTTACTTACTTTCTGACAGCCTGACATCGAAGCCCCTTCTTAGATTACAAAGTTGGACTTTGTAATCAAAAAGGAAATTAATCCTTAAAGAGATGGGGGTGGAGACTTTCGATCATAACGCGTGAAAGATGAACGCAAAGCAGAACCAACGAAAAAGACACATCCCAAGAAAGTCCTCCCCCGTGTTCTGAAAACTGCTGAGATAACAAGTTGGAAATTCCTCCGCAGCGTCATAACACATAAAGGCGGGGCTGTGCATATTGCAAGTTGCGTTGCTGCAAGTGAGTTTGGCTCCAGGAACAGCAGCAAAATGGAGAAGAAAATTATAATTATTGGAGTCATCGTCGTAATAATTGCCATTTCAGCTGGACTCATTGGATCTTCGTTGAAAAGGCTAAGCACAGAAGAAGGTGTGTTTATTGTTGTTTGGCTTTTTTTAGTGAGTGAGGCTTAGGCCTACCCTAGGCCTTATTGGCTTTCTTCTGATCATCCTCCCATCATATCATCGATCGGCATTTTGATGATAAACATCTTCTATGATGATGGGGATCGAATTTGAACGTAACAATCTTCACCAATATGGCAATGATAGATGAAATACTGTTAAGCTTTTGTTGTAAAATTCGTAAGAATTTATGATATGCGTGGTTCGTGGTTGATCAACCGGTGTCGCTTTGTTATGTTACTGTTGTCATGTCCATACTGTATGTATTGTTCAAACTTGCAGTAAGCTTATGACGTAGCTAGATAAAAATAAAGCAAGTTCTTCATCAGAATTTCTTTCATTTGCTGGGAAATGATCATGAAATGATTATGTATCCCTTGAGAGTATAGCTTGATGAAATGAGTTGAAAAGTGCTTCATTTTGCTAAAAGAGATATGACAACTTTTTTGATTGCATTTCCATAATTGATGAGTTGCTTAAATGCACTAATACCAGGATTTCTCCATCAAATTTTAGCAAAAATGTTCTTCTGAAAACAAACAAAACACATCATCTAGTCTACCTAAATAATTGCATGTAGAACTCAAATTTTGCCATGAGATGTGATGATATGTCAAACTCAAATTTATGAATTATGAATGTCAGATTTGACTTCCCAAATTTATCACGATAAATTCTTTTCCATAAATTTTTTATCATGATGATCACTATCTGCCACCAATACAAAATTTGTATAAGGAGTTGACAGGTAGTCATGCAATATTTGCCATTCAAATCTATCAGAAATTAATTTTACATCATTGAGCCCATTTAATTCAACACCAACCAGGAAGCTTTTAGACAAGTCATGGGGGAGGTACAGTACTTGGTCTAATGCACATATGGGGAGGTGCCCTTGGAAAATCAGAAAAGGGACCTTGTCAGAGTCAAATTCCTGAAAATGATTCCTTGTCCCCAGAGTAAAAATTTTTTTTAAACAATACCCTGTCCTTGAATCTCTTGAAAGAACATTGTGCGCTGCCCAGAAATTTTGATTATGATAGAAATCTATCAGAAAATGTGGAATGTTGCTATCAAAACCATTTGAGTAAACTCTTGAAGTGCAAATGGCCTACAACCATGTTTACTCTTCAGAGTGAATCATGACAAATATGGACCCTGTCATGGAGCTAGCTGTAGAAGAATGACACCCTGTCCTGGAGTGGGAATCCTGAAAATGAAACCCTGTTCAGCGGCACATCCCCGAATGGAAAATATATGAGTGCCCCCCCCCACTGAGAACAAATTTCAGTATTGTTATTTCCAAACTAAATATATGTATAAATATTAGGAGTCCATGCAATTCATTGTACAAACTTGAGACTTCCACCAAGAAAGAAACTCCAGGAAAATACGCAATGTTGTGCTACAGTATAGGCCTTTCTTGCATTAGCATATATGTCAAGAATTTTAGGATAAATCATGAGCCTCCTCGATAACTATATAAAATTAATAAAGATTTCTCAAAAATATAGAACTTGCACTTACGTTTCGCTTTCGCTTCATCAGAACTGACCTTACAATAATTTGAGGCCTACCTATAAACATAAGTTACAATGGGGTAACATAATAGCAACGACCTAACAAAAGGGACCTACTTAATACAAAATGTCGAAACACACCTAGATGAAAGAGAAAGAGAGCCGAAAAGGAGACAAAGGGAATATCAGGAGAGTTGCAGCAACAGTTAGGAGCAGAAAGAGGGATCCGTTAATCTCAAGAGAAGTTGGAAATGCGTTGCGACGTGAAATAGCGGCAGAAATAAAAGAGCAGAAAAAGGCGCCGTCTGTCCCAAGAGAGGTACTAAAGCGTAGCGACATTAAATAAAGAAAATAGGATAAGCAAAGTGATGACTAAAGTAAAAGGTACTGGTCCCAAAACACGTTTACGTAACATGAAAAGAAAAAATAAAATAAATTAAAATTAAATAGATAAATAAATAAATAAAAAGAAATAGACAAGATAAAACAACCCCTAATAAAAACTACATGGAACTGCGGGGGAACGGTAGGTCTAAGAATCCACAAGTCTGACATTGAGTCCCTTAGGTGCAAAAGTATCCAGCTTGAACTGCCAAAAACCTTCCCTAACCCTAGTATCCCCAAACAACCGATCAATAACCTGGAAAGTAACATCCTCAAGAAAGCCGTGATGCCCTACTGATGCAAAATGCCTCGGTAACTCAGGCGGATTTTTGTAGGCATTTTGCATCGGTAGGGCATCACGGCTTTCTTGAGGATGTTACTTTCCAGGTTATTGATCGGTTGTTTGGGGATACTAGGGTTAGGGAAGGTTTTTGGCAGTTCAAGCTGGATACTTTTGCACCTAAGGGACTCAACGTCAGACTTGTGGATTCTTAGACCTACCGTTCCCCCGCAGTTCCATGTAGTTTTCATTAGGGGTTGTTTTATCTTGTCTATTTCTTTTTATTTATTTATTTATTTTTAATTTATTTTATTTTTTCTTTTCATGTTACGTAAACGTGTTTTGGGACCAGTACCTTTTACTTTAGTCATCACTTTGCTTATCCTATTTTCTTTATTTAATGTCGCTACGCTTTAGTACCTCTCTTGGGACAGACGGCGCCTTTTTCTGCTCTTTTATTTCTGCCGCTATTTCACGTTGCAACGCATTTTAAACTTCTCTTGAGATTAACGGATCCCTCTTTCTGCTTCTAACTGTTGCTGCAACTCTCCTGATATTCCCTTTGTCTCCTTTTCGGCTCTCTTTCTCTTTCATCTAGGTGTGTTTCGACATTTTGTATTAAGTAGGTCCCTTTTGTTAGGTCGTTGCTATTATGTTACCCCATTGTAACTTATGTTTATACTGTAGGTAGGCCCCAAATTATTGTAAGGTCAGTTCTGATGAAGTGAAAGCGAAACGTAAATGCAATTTCTATATTTTTGAGAAATCTCAAGAATTTTAGGAATATTCAAGGATTCTACACATTCAGATATTATTTCTTTATTTAAGAATTATTGATTCATGTGCAAAAATGTACTTTTTAAAAAGGAGAATCTGATGAAACTAGAATATTCTACTGTAGAATATTCTCAAGAATTCATAGGCAGAAAAAAGTGCTGAAGGCCTCAATACTGTACAGTATTTTTTTCTTGACATTTCTATATAAACTTGTCGATTTTTCACAAGATTTTTACAAATACATTTATAGTTTCTGTAGAAATTTCTTTCCTGTTCAAAATCTTCACATTTAATCTCCACCTTTTGCCAAAAAAGTCTAAAGGAGGAGCTACAGTGGGCCTGGCCTTGTCTGTTACTCTGCTGAAGTCAACAATTTTGTGGGTGATGTGAAACTGAAGTTTCTAAATTAATTTCTATGCTGTTTGAATTTTCAGTTGGTATCAAGTATGATATTCATCAGAACAAACTTGGCAATGATGTGTTTCAAGAGGGTCTTCATACTGGACCACCTGGCTACATGTTCATTAAATTTCCCAAGGTTTTCAAAACCATCACCTTTGGCACACTCAAATGTCTGAACAAAGATGGATTGACCATCAAACTAAGCATCCAATTTCAATATAAAGTGAATGAGAAAGAAATCAAACAGTTGATTCTTGAATTCAAAGATCATAAACGATATGTTGAAGTATTGAGGTTAGTGTATTTACTCCATTAACCTGCTTATGGGCATCCCTGGGTAAAAAGCTTTTCCATTTTTAAGAAGCATTTTGGCATTTTTCTAGTATTTCTAATGTCTAACTAATGTTTCTTCAATAGTAGTGTTTCCCTTTAAAAAAGTAGCCTGTTTCCTTTAGCCTGTGTTTGCTTGAAATGAATAGTCCTCTTCAACAATTAGTCATGATATTGTTGCTGTTGCAGCGTTTTAAAACATTGTCAGGACTAAGTGGTTTGGTATTCCATTACTCTGGTTCTGTTTAAAACTTATCCATTTTGAAACTCTCCCACCTTGAGCACCATTTGTAAAGAGCCATTTTTTAAGCTGGAAACCTGGGCATGGTTATGTAGCTAACGCCTGCCTTACTATATGTATTATGTAGCTGCTAATTTGTTGTAAGAAACCAAACATTGTGTTAAAGATTTTTCACGAGACCTCCAGATGGAAACAAAACCTCTTAGCTTTACCTTTGGCAAAAGTATGAAGAAGCGCAGTAGCATAAGCGTACGGGAAGAAAAAATCTAGGGGGGCGGCCCGACACAAAGTCCATTGTTTACCAACATCTTTGCCCAACTGAGGGCAGATTTTTGCCCGATTGGGGCTGATTTTCGACAATTTTTCCAACATTGGGGGGCTGCCGCCCCCCGGCCCCATACGCTTATGCGCAGTAGTTTCCTTGTGGTCATTTCTCCAAAACATCAAAAAGCATTTTCTTTACAGGCATGTTGCATCATCAGCCATCCACGATTCATGCAGTGAGTTCAACGTAACCAGGTTCCAGACAGAACGAGCCAATTTCAAGACAACTGTGTACAACAAGTTGACTGCAAGGTTCAAAGAATTGCATGGGATTGTTTCAGATGTGCAGGTAAATTTTGCATAATGCATCCCTGTACGAAAATACAAGGCCATGTAATAGCCATGTACAAGCCTTGTAGTTATGGCCTTGTAACCTTGTTATAGCCTGGAATAGCCTTGCTGTAACCTTGTAAATGGCTTGAAAAATGCTAATTAGCCTTGTAGAAGCCTTGTGGAAACCTTGTGTTAGACTTGTTGCAGCGTGGAATCTTACTGATAGCCTTGTAATTTTCTTCCAAGGTTAGTACAAGGTCATAACAAGGTCATAATCCCCTCTACAAGGCTAAAACTTGGCCTGTACAAGGCCAAGTTTAGCCTTGTATTTTTGTACAGATCATATCAGTTCATGAAATCCTGGTGCTACTTCACACAGCGAGCTTACCAATATCTAGCTATAATGTAAATATTATCTATCGGGTGAGAAAAAGCAATCTCTGTTTGAAAGGACGTTACTGCTCCCACCCTGGGTATCAAGACAACGATATTGGCAAATACCGGGTAGCCTACGTTTTGAGCATTTTTTGTCAATGGTAAATTGCCCAAATTAAGGCTTTCGAGAAAAAGTGCATACCTGAAATCCTAAAAAAAGGCATCAAAAACAGGGGATTGATTTACAGCCATTTCAGATCTTCAAAACAACGAGGAGCGTATTTCATTTCAGCCTGGGAATAGGCAACTCAATTGCTGTGATTCTATTTCAATTACCATGCATGCTAACTCTTAGGCTCTCTACGACCCCAGGCCTTTCTTGAATAATCATGTCAGTTCATTCGAGCTGAAAATAAATGTTCTTTGTAAACTCATGAAAAATCAGGAGCATCCTTTGTCTTTCATGAGACAAGAATATTTAATATTTTTAGCCCGGGGGGGGGGGGTACATGACATTGACATTTTTCTGTTCTAATTACCGAAACTAATGCCTTGGTACCCTCTTTTAGCTGCCTGGCTTTAATCCGCCATCCTGGAGGGGGGGGGGGGGGTACATGACTTGAGGATGGACGGGGGTCTGCCGCCCGGTTTTCAGAAAGCTACCCTCTTCTAATTACCGAAACTTGCTTTTGATACCCACTTTTGTGATTAATTTTGGCGGAAAAGTGTAAATTTTAACCATTTTTTGCGAATTTCAGCGAAACTACACCCATGTTTATGGAAAATCTGCCGAAAAAGGACCCTTGTTTAGAGAATTTTGGGCCCAAAAACCCACCCATATGGGCGGCACATACCCGTACCCTAAATATGTTATGTACCCCCCCCCCCCGGGTCGGCCATTCCTTTCCATGGATATCGGGGATTTTCTGCAGAAATCCCCTTCCAAAAACCTGCAAAAACGAATGAAAACAATGAGCAAATTTCCCTTGGTTTTTCTTCCTAAAAATGATGACACTCACATGTCTTCGTGCATTTTGTTCTCTTAGGAGAATGGAATTCCCCTTAATAGGTTACTGATACTAGGGGGAAGACTTGTTCATCCTCCCAAGAGCATAGCACGTGCTAAAGCGTGCAGAAGTCATTGCTGTAAGGCCCGTGCAAATCAGAAATGCTAGGCAAATTTGTTCGTGATTTTGGGCACATTTTGAAGGTTTCTTGAAATGGCTTTTTCCAGAAAATCTCTCATAATTTCAGAACGAAGTGGCCGATTTCATTCAGGTAGATTTTGAAATAGATTGGAACATGTCTACCATTGAATTATATATCTGCCGATATCATCGTCTTGATGTCCAGGGAGCACTGACCTTTCAAACAGGGATTCTTTTTATCGACTCACCCGGTATTTGAATTCGACTTTTCAAAAATTCTATGGTTACGAAATGCCTGAAAAGGGCCTAAAACACTTTATCAAATCGTAAAGAATCTCCTTGCACAGAATGATAAAAAAAGTAAAAATTGTTCACGGGTGATATCTTCTGCACATTTATTGCCATGGGACATAAGATCTTACTTTAAAATCTATTTCTTGCAACTCCCAAGAGAGGTGAAATACCCAAAATTCGAAATTATTGTACAGAAGTTTTAAAGAGTGTAACAAGGACAGATTTTGTAACACAATAGCACGAGATGCTTTTGTTGACACCTGAATTAAAAGTGATTAGCGACTGCAGACAAAGGAAATTCTGTCAGCCATGAATTCAAAACAAACGAATCCGCAAAAGTTTCTCTGAACCCAAGTTGCTAGCGCGCTCATTGTGCATTTCAGAATATGTTCTTAAGAGCAAACATGAGCATATATCGAAAGAAGAAGAATATATCTACACATTTACCGCGGGCATTTTATTTCTTTGGTTCAGCAGCCGATCAGTAAGTGTTTTCATTACACCCAAAAAAATAAGAGAATCGAATCGCCTACCAATCGGCTTCTGATACAAAGAAATAAAATGCCCGAGGTAGATGCGTAGATATATCCTTCTTCTTTCGATCTATGCTCATGTTTGCCCTAAAATGCCATTTCTGGAATGCACAGCAGGCGAGCTAGCTACCTGGTTTTCAGAGAACTTTTGCGGCTTTGCTTGTTTTGAATTACTGGTTGAGAGAATTTCCTTTGTCTGCGATCGCTAATCGCTTTGAATTACGATGTCAATCAAACCCAATTCGTGCTATTGTCTTACCAAATCTGTCCTTGTTAAACAGTGAAAATAGAAGGGTGTTGTAGTTTGCTTTGATTAATAGAGCTTTAATTTACTTTTCTTAAATATGAATATAGGCTACCTATATTTTCAGTGCTCATAAAAATGTGAGAATAGTCACAAAACTACTTTGGTCTTTCGGCTTTTAGCTACGACTTGAATCATTCACATCCGTCATGAATTTCTCGGTGCTATTAATTTCCGAAGGCAGGTACTTCTTTCTGGCTCACCCAGTATAACGAGCCGCACTCGTAAAATTTTTGAGTTCTTCCCAACCTTGACACGACATCCAATATCAGACAGAATCTAGTATATTATATCCTTTATCCATTAGTTTTCTAATCGTTCGTAGTGTACAGTTAGTTGCATGTAGGTTAACGTTATATGTCTTTATGTTTTTGGCCATGGGGTAGTCATTGTTTTTTCGCTCCCCCTGGTATCGTTCCCGTAGTGTTGTATAGTAATTAGATAAGTATTGTAGATTGTAGAACTCATTGTAAACTTTTTAAATGAATGATATAAAAAAAAAAAAAAAAAAAAAAAAAAGTATATTCTGACTTATGGCTTTTCGTCCCTTGTTTCCTTGCGCTCTTTGATAAATTCTAGCAAACTGGCAAATTTGATAAAAACCAACTTCCAGCAATTTGATTGGTAAACACGGAACCACTCTATGCGAGCCACAAGGGGCCCATTTTTTAAGAATAATGGCATGAGTCCCTATTGAGCAAGTGATATCAGCAAATCAAAGAACGCAGGGAAACAAGGGACGAAAAATCATATGTCTGAAACAGTTGTACTTTTTTGATTCACTCAATACTTGCACAAGTTTTGTCCGAAAAGATCATTTTTCAGTGTTCAATGGCTTCGTAGTACGGCATATGTTTTTATGAGTCGCAACATTTTCACTAGGTAAACGACATCCAGCGACCAGCAGCTTACGAGAAAGTCATCCGAGAGAAGGAATCTGCGAAACAGAACATCGCCATTGCATTGAGTGAACGACCACGTATCACAACCGAGGCTACCACGAAGCTGAGAGAGGCTGAAACCCAGGCAAATATCACACTGCAAACAGCCCAAACACAAGCACGTATCACAAAGACGAAGGCCAAAACAGAGGCCGATGCGATTTCTAATGCATATGCAACCGAAGCGAAAACATATAGTGATATCATGATCAGGCAAGGACTGACCGTTGAAGGACTATTATCATACTTGTCTACACGTGCTATTCAGTCAGCTAAAAAGCCAGTTTACGTTGGTATGGATGCCCCCGCTAAAACTAAATTTACTTAAGTAATGTACATTATGGGCACAAAGCTAGTTTAAGACTGGCTTATACGATTTTTCTTGTATCTCCAATAACACTGTGTAACGAAACGATATAAATATACCATCAAAAACTCGTCATTGTTGGCACTGCACATGCACATTATAATCAGCTTTCCGATTTGCTAATTCCAGATAGCTTTGAATCTATCCTGACTTTTGGATCAACCAGACTAGCCTATTTACTAATTTCTGTTTTCTTTTTATATATTCTTTGATAATTCTATATAATGTTTTATATACTAATGATGTGAGGCCTGAGAACTGAGGGAAAAGCGGTGACACTATGAAACAACGTAAGTACTGTATATGAATATTTAGAAAAAAGGCCAATAAACAAAGACAACATTACGGTCTAGGATCTGACACTCAGGATCGCATTAAAGTACTAGCGGATAGTGGGTTCTGCCAGGAGAAGCAATATTATAATTTAATGAACCGTTGAAATGCCTCACCTTGTTAGGAAAATGACTCTGAACTGTATCATCTTCTAGAATTGTAAGTGTAATTTTGTAATAGTTTGTAGTCTTGCAAGAGTACATAACAGGTCTTGATTTTCATCCAATGTACCAAGGCCACAACAGCACGAATTGGTTTTAAGGGCCATTCATAAATGATGCCTCCTAACCCAACATAATCTCGTTTGTATACCTAGCTCTGTACCTTTTAAAGACTTTCGGTTAACACTGATGATTTTCAGTTGTGGGGCAGAAGATGTTACAAACTAAAATTCAATCCTACCTTGGCCCTCATAGGGTGTGCTATCATCTAAACGCACAAAGGATCAGTTCTGCCTTCTGCCCTAATCGAGTAAAAGCTGGCGTTATTTATGAATGGTCTAAGACATATTTTGGATTCAGTAATTCTTATAGCATTCACTGATTTGATACTAGGAACTTTCTGCAAGAAACATACGCCATATTGTACGGTAGCTCTTGATTTTTTAAGAGCCAGAGGAAGTGATCTGATGTCCGCTGCTGCTGCCCCACGTGAGGAAAACTGCGAGGTTAGGGTTTGAACACAGAAAATCAGTACTTGCTTTGGGAACTATCTTCACCCATAGTCCTGTGCGAGTACGCTGAGTCAAAAATATGGCTCCAAACAACAAGGACAGATTTTGTAAGACAATAGCATGAGTTGCTTATGTTGACAGCTGAATTCAAAACGATTAGCGATTGCCGACAAAGGAAATTTTCTCAACCAGTAATTCGAAACAAACAAAGCCGTAAAAATTTCTCTGAATCCTAGGTAGCTAGCTCGCTCGCTCTGCATTCCAGAAATTGTCTACAAGAGCAAACATGAGCATAAATCCAAAGAAGAAGGCTGTATCTACACATCTACCGCGGGCATTTTATTTTTTTGGTCCAGAAGCTGAGCAATAAGTGTTTCAATTACACCAAAAAACAAGAGAATTGAATCGCCTCCCAATTGGGTTTTGAACGAAACAAATTAAATGCCCGAGGTAGATGTGTAGATATATCCTTCTTCTTTCAATCTATGCTCATGTTTGCTCTTGAAAACAACTTCTGGCATGCACAACCAGCGAGCCAGCTACCTTGGTTTCAGAGAAACTTTTGCAGCTTTACTTGTTTTGAATTACTGGTTGAGAGAATTTCTTTGTCTGCAATTGCTAATCGCTTTGAATTGCGGTGTCAATCAAGAGCAGCTCATGCTATTGTCTCACCAAATCTGTCCTTGTTGATCGGATCCACATCTTTCGCTTAGAAAAATTTTGATTTGCAGACAGTCTGAAATTGCAATTTTTGAAGAGACGATTTAAGGAGTAATTTTCTTTGCCGGAAGACTGTTTGTTGACAACAAAATTAATAAATGAAACTATGCTGCTCACCTCGACAATCTTATTCAATGTACTTCGTACGATCTAGGTTGAATTTAAAAATCTGTTGATAATGTGCCACGCAGGTTGAACTATGGGTGAAAACATTTTCATACTTTCATTTCTTAACAAATGGTGGAATTCTGAGAAGGACCATGGGTAGTTAGACACTGCTGGTGTGCTTCTATGGAGGAGCGCTGGGTAATATGTATCTGCGGAGGAAATGTTTTATAGCTCTGCGGAGGAGTTCGTTCTTTCGATTTCTGCTCCGCAGAGCTATAAAAAATTTCAAAGGCAGATACTTATTATCCAGCACTCCTCCATAGAAGCACGCCAGCAGTGTCTAACTACCCATGGTTAAGCTTCACCAGTTTCATGATAGAATCACAACTAATGGGCATGGAGAACTGGCTGTATTGTTTCTCGCAGAAAAATGCTTGTATGCGTTATTGCACGTATTTATCGTTATTATATGAGATTTTATATGTCAAAATATCAACTGGATAGCAAGGGCAAATGTTGTGAAACGAGAGTTCAGGTTTCCGAAAAGACAAAGCGATTTGTTTTTCTAAAATTTGTAAAACAAAAGATTCAGGCTTGCGAAAGACAAAGCGATTTTCCTTTCTGAAAGAATAGAGTTCACACCTCTTAGTGCACTCCGGAACCGTATCGTGTGTTAACAAAATTCACCCTTGCTCAAGTGGATACTATTCAATCTCTGTGTCAATGTAAAAACAGTATCATAAAAAAGTTTTGCTGCCAATCGTGGCTTTGTTATTTTTTCCTCTGCATTCTTACTCATTACATGTCCGCCTCTACACTACATCTTGGAAATAGACTCCATTTAATCCAACAAACCGAAGCCAGTTGATTGGTTGAAATCTAACTTGATTTAGACAAAGCTGGTTTAACTCTGTCAGTGTGAAAATGGTAATAGAAATGCTTCTTCGTAATTCCCACTTTTTTTGCTATGTATTATCTTGCATTAACAGTTTGTCACACAAGTTTTGCGTTGAATCGAATTTCGTAACTTTCGCTGGCGATTGCTGAAAAGTTCAAGCAACTTGGACTCCAGGGCGAACCACGGCGACCGGCCTGCATGTGTGAAAAAATGAAATACGCATGCTCAACATGTTGCAATCGCTGACGATCGTTGCGATTCGCTTTAATGCAGATTGGCCTTTAGGTACGGTACCATTTGATATGTTATCTGGAGGGCTGCTAACAAACTCTGTGCCCGAAATCGGCGCAATGTGTCAGATTTCTATAACCTCATCCCGAGGGCCTTTTGTCATATGTGGTAATTTGGCTTTGGCGAAATTGTCACTTTCAAAGTTTTGCGTAAAATTTTCGTGTACGACAAGAGTGTTGTTACAGATCAGCACTGCATATTGCTTTTGGTTACATGGCAACAACTATTGTACTGGTCCCTGGTCCCCAAAAACATCAGTTTGATTGATTCTTGCCCCGAAAAGTCGGCTAAAAATCAATCACTTTGAAAAGTGGGCTCAGATTACAGATATGGTATACATCTCAACGAATAGAGCAGAAACTGCGTGCATTAGCGAAAATGAGTAACTTTGAGCCCCGGTGGCTCCCTCCAACAGATCCCGAAATAAGGCAACACTTGACATTTCCTTCCTTGGGCCAACAAGGGCAGATCTTGTAAGACAATAGCATGAGTTGCTTTCATTGACACCTGAATTCAAAGCGATTAGCGATCGAAGACAAAGGAAATTGTCTCAACCAGTAATTCAAAACAAGCAAAGGCCGCAAAAGTTTCTCTGAAACGCAGGTAGCTAGCGCGCTCGTTGTGCATTCCAGAAATTTTTTTAAAGAGCAAACATGGGCATAAATCGAAAGAAGAAGGATATTTCTACACATATACCCCGGGCATTTCATTTCTTTGGTTCAGAAGCTGCGCAGTAAGTGTTTTAATTACACCCAAAAATATAAGATAATTGAATCGCCTCCCAATCGGCTTCTGAACGAAACAAATTAAATGCCCGAGACAAATGTGTAGATATACCCTTCTTCTTTCGAGCTATGCTCATGTTTGCTCTTAAAAACGATTTCTGGAATGCACAATGAGTATTTAGCTACCTTGGGCTTCAGAGACACTTTTACGGCTTTGCTTGTTTAGAATTACTGGTTGAGAGAATTTCCTTTGTCTGCTATCGCTAATCGCTTTGAATTGCGTGTCAATCAAAACCAACTCATGCTATTGTTTTACAAAATCTGTCCTTGTTCCTTGGGCCTTGAAATCTTGATTTATCAATTCAAAAAGCTTATATTCAAACATTTCCTTACATCAGATTGCTCGATGGCATCATTTTGATCAAAGCGATAGAGCGATTCCTCTCTTTTCGAAGGCACGTCGTTGTCGTTGCGATATCGATTTGCAACACTGATCAGTGATTTGCAATCACTGCGAAGGAATACGAAGGAATGGTTTGCTATTTAGCCTCAACCTCATGTCCAGTGATTCTAAAATCGAGGCTACTGAATGTTTATGCCGCCATTTTGATTTTATTCATTCTTTTCTATGAAATTTGATGAGTGAAGCAGCGTAGCAGTGCTGTTAAGTTGAAACTTGTATCAATCATTCAAGAAAATGGGTAAGTTTTGCAAGATGCTTTGAGTCGTTTTAAGTATGACTGAATTGACTGAAAGGTGTACTGTACTAAAAAAGGTAAGGTGTGGGTGATATAAAATGTAAAAAAGATAGCTAGGCATAATAGGCCTAAGTAAGTGAACCTTGATTGATGACACACAAAACAAAATAACAGGTCCAATCCAAACAAACGTAGTATAAATGCGATGATATCACGTAGCGTAGTGCACTATGATAGTTGTAACGTAAGAGCATTAAAACAAATGCCTATCACCATATTTACTATCTCACCAAATAATGACAATGTAAACAACATTGATAGTTGAATTCTCAGTTGGCGTAAAAGAAATATAAGGAAAAGTACCAATAATAGAAATGTTTTCAAGCAAATTTGTGGAAAGAATAGTATACTACAACATTCAGGATAACATTGTGGTCCCTTATATTACTATGATCAAGATCATCATGGTATACTACTTTCGGACCAGTTTCAGTTTCACATATTTTAAGTTCCACAACTTACACTTTTTTTAAATAACTAAACAGACAAATAACTAAACTACAAGAATAGACGATACAGAAAATTGATACACTAGTAAGCAAAATTAATGCAATATACATACAAAAAAGTGAAACTGAAAATGTTTCTAAGGACATGATATTTTACGATTTAGGTAGAACTCAGGCATGATCTATATTATTCATGATGTGGACTGTAATGGAGAGACTCACTGACCGCTCACCGAACAATAGAAACCAACAGAGCAAACAAACTGTGTAAATCTGTGTGGCATACAGTGTAGACAGACCGTGATTCTACTTTGGGGTAGAACGGTTTTATTTACATGCCTATAGGCTAATAGGTCATTGCAGGGCTGTTGAAAAAGTTTTCCGGCGCCGGAGGCCGTGGTGGAGGTAAGGGGCCTCTGGCACCGGAAAATTTTTCGGACTGCGCCCTTTTTGATTACAAAGTCCACTTTGTAATCTAAGAAGGGGCTTCGATGTCAGTCAGAAAGAAAGTAAGTAAGTAACCCATTTCCGTCACGCTCGTTAAAATGATTGATTAACAATTTATCTCTGCTAATTGGCACTGAAATAAAGAAAGCGCACATAAAGCGCATACAAGACAGAAGTTTCCCGCGATCCTATAGCAACATTTGACGTCGGCTTATTTCATGTTAGACAGATTTGACACCATAAGATGGATAAATTACCATGATGTTTACCCTGGCACAACAACAAATTTACCCAGAATTGGCACCTTCTTGACTTCATTAGCAGCTTAATTATGTCAAAACAATCGTTTTCTAGAACGAACGAATCATTAGCCACTTATTGATAGTACTCATTATGCAAATAAGTCAACTTTAGAGGATGATGTAACCGGCGGCCTGCACAGAGGCTAGCATTCGCAGCATCACCGAAGGTAGAAGGATCCCCCTCCTACACAGCTACAGAAAGGTGCAGAATCCCAGCAAACAATGGCGCCATTGACTGGGGGAAGGCACGAGATCACACTGAACCAAAACATCTTCATGCATATCATTCTGCACAGAGGTTATCTTCGTGGCTGCTTGTCTCAAATTAGATGCCCGCGAATAGCAACAATTGAAACATTCTGTAGGGTTCTGCATAAGTAATTTTGCGTTATCGTAAATCCACATGACATCTCATTTGACATAGATGCACCATCGTGCATGAACTAAGCAAACTAGGGGTAATGACTTTTGATTTTTGCGTATCATTCTCGTTTGACATAGAGAGCCTTTGAGGCGATTCTTGTCCTTATACTGTATAAGGCGCTCGATTTTCCATTGAAGGCGACTTTAGGAGCAACACTCATCTCTCTGACTGTAGCTAAAAGCAGCATCTACGATCATTTGGGGTTATGAAGAAATCAATATTCAGATATTCTTATGCTTGTTTAGCTCAGGACAGACTTTGTAATCATCCAAAAGGATCTTATGTTTTATCTTGGATCAGGCCATCCTTAATGCACTGGTAAAATGATGCTTTAGATAAGAATACCCTCCTATACAGGACACTGCTAAAGCGTAATTTTTAGGTGGACAATTTGTTTATCTGATGCATAAAGATTAAGCTGAGAATGCCTGTGTGCACGCAGGCCTAGAATTGTTTCTTAAGCATAATTTTTGTAATATTTGTGTCTCTATGTTAAGTTTCTATGGTCCCTTTGCTATCGTTTTGTATTTGGTTGTTATTGTAAATTTAATGAGAATATACTGAATTCATATATAAAAAAGAAGTGTTACCTTTTGTTTCTTATTTTCTAAATTAATGAGTGAAAAGTTCCAAAGTTTTGCTTTTGCTCCATTTCTTTGGGAATTCAAGTAACGCCATATCAAATTGTGGATGGAACAATAATACATTAGGACTTCCTAAATTTTGGACTTGCTTTTAGATCCAAGAGATGATCCTTTCATTGATCAAGATGATGCAGTCGGGAATGAATCAGGTGGAGAAGAGGAAGCTTCAGAATCAGAAGAAGAAGAGATTGAAGAACCAAAACCTGTCAAAAAGGCAAGAAGACCAAGGGGATCACTTCTTACTGGAAGAGGTGTAACAATGCAAATGCTTATTGATGAAAATATCTTGCAAGCTGGAGAGAAGCTGTTATCCATTGATTATCTTGTAAGTTATCTCTGTCTGAAGAGTTGAAGATAGTTCATGAAATTGCTACAGTGTCATCAATCTTTGCTTGGATTAAATTAAAGGGGCCCATTAGCCATGTACGAAGAACGCTGGTACGGAGCAAAGTTTAAAACAGCTTAGAGAAAATGCTTCCAAATAATCATTGCAGACAGGAAAGAGCACATGGTGACCTTTAGATGGGATCAATGAGCTTCTTCGAAGCTGCGGCAATTCCGATACTTTTCTTGTTTCATATTTCTATTTCCTACTGGAGGGGGCAGCCCTTCAGCACACAAGAGCTAGTTTTTAAGGGGTCCTCGCATCCCTTGTTCGACCTAAAAGGAAAACACGTTCCCGTGGATTGATGCTTGCACAGCGGCACAGAGTCAACTCGAGTCAACTGTAAAATTTGCCCCAAGAAAGTAAAATTTCAAACCAGACGTTCATTTACCCCATTAAGTTATTGATTGAGGCCTGACGTCAACAGTCCCCTGTCAGGTTTCAAAAGCAGTTAGGGCATCTGCGATCTACAATAGACCTCTTTGCTATTCTAGAAAAAATCTGAATCAGCAATATTTTTATAGATTTTCTAGAATTTTGGAATGTGTACGATAGTGAAGCTCTAACCCAACTCAGCCTGCAAGTATCTTCGAGGTCGAACGCGGCGACCTCTGCGGTGGCACATAAAAGCAATGTAGCCATTGTGGGATTTGGCTTCGAAGCCGAAGTCCGGGTACCAATGAAGATATTTACTTCCAGTATCCAAAATTGTTGAATTGAAAATCTGCCAACACTTTTGTAAAGAGAGCAACATGCAATATGGTTAACTAGGCCCGCTCGGCGCGGCTTCGCCGCGCCTCCGCGTTCCTTTTAGCTTCGCTGTAGTTCGTCTAAGTGGCAGTACTTAAGTAGAAAATATTTCTTCGTTAGTTCATTCAATCTCAGTACTTAAGTGGAAATTCAAGGAAATGTGCATCAGTGCATTTTGGGATTGGCTTCTTCCGTGGAAGTTTGGAAAGAGATGAATCTGCGGAAAAGTTAGTTGCCGTCGTTGTTGTGGGTGCCTCGGTTGTTTCAGTTGTTTCAGTTGAGTTAATCTAGCGGCGTTTCTTGCCTTATGGACTTAGCTGCCTTGCCATTGCGCTTTTAGTTGCGTTAGTTGCCTAACGGGTCTCAGTTGGTTTAGTGGCCTTACTTACGTTAGTGGCTTCTTGTTTTAGTTTTTGAGTAGATTTAGCTGCGTTTCTTGGCTTAGTGGATTTGGTTGCGTCAGTACCTTTCGTGCCCTTAGTTGCCTTATTGGCCTTGGTAGCTTTAGTGGGCTTTCTTACGTTAGTTGGCGTCATGTTTTAGTTGCTGAGTAGATCTGGTTGCGTTCGTTGCCTTATTGGAGTTGGTTATAGCTTGATGCTATTTCATGTTATTTCATCTTTTTTACCGATGGTTGCCCCTCAGTTATAAAAACTGATGTACAGGGGGCCGTGGTAAAACTTAAAATAAGTAATAATTTACAATATATCCAATAATTGTTAATCTAACGAAACTAAATTACAATTTGTCATTAGATGATTCATTTTTGCACCTATTTCTTGAATGCTATCAGGGTTGAAGAATTTCTAACTTCAGCGCCTTTGGTGGTGTTAGTTGCCTTCAGGCCCGATACCATCCTTGATTCTTAGGGGGGCAAAAAACTAAAATTTTCCGACACTAAAATCAACAACAACAACAGCAACAATTCCAGTTTTAGGAACATACGTTACAATCATGCACGAAGGGACTGATGTGCTCCTTTAATGACAATATTTTGGAATTATTTTGCAGTTTTAAAGTTGGAGCCTTCAAAATTAGTGAATATGAAGGGCAAAATGCTGTAGATTCAAAATTCATGTCAGAATTTATCCTCGAAAGTCAATAAATTCATGTTCTATGCATCATTTCCCTAGTAAAATGTTCTAAATGTGGGCCTGTAGCCACATAAGATATCCGACAGGTGGAGTAAAATTTCCGACAAATAGCCTTCTGGGGGGGGGGGCGCTCCGCCCCTCCAGCCCCCCACTGGCTTCGGCCCTGGTTGCCTTATTGGCCTTAGTTGCTTCAGTGGACTTACTTATGTTAGTTGTTGTCTTGTTTCAGTTGTGGAATTGGTTTTGTGTTGTTTCTTCCCTTAGTGGACTTGTTTGCCTCTAGTTGTGTTAGTTGCTGTATTGGCCTTGCTTTGATGGCGTTACATACGTTCAATGATATAGAAGTTCCTTCGGTTATATTATAGTATACGTTACGTAGGATGATTACTGTGGTTGCTTTACTTGCTGTAATTGCTTTACTTGCCCCAAGTAGTTTAATTAAAGAGTTATGGGGAGAATTAGTTGGGTATTGCCCCAGTTGCCTTTGTTGCGTCAGCTGCCTTAGGTAACCCTAATCCATATGGGCTGGCTTTTTTGAGCTACCATTTATGGGGGGGGGGGGTCTTTCTACCCTTCGGTGAAAACTGCCTTAGACTCACCAAAATTCAATACAACTTGGTTCAGTTATAGAGCAAATAGTTTGTAGCATGTAGTGAAGTGTGGGTATGGCTGCCATGTCTTATGAGGTGACAGTGACATCATGAAGTTGAAAATCAGTAAAAATTAGGCTTTCAAAGTTAAATTTGTGTTTAAAGACGATGTTGCATGACTCAATTTATCAACATAGCTGGTGAAAAAATATCATTTTATCGAAGGTAACGATTTTGGGGTGATATTTTGAGAGAAATCGGCCAATTCTGATGACGTAATTTGTGCGATTGCTTTTTTCAATGTAAAAATAGACAAAAAGAGGCTGCAAAATGGTGGTAACCTATTACAAATGCATCCATGGAGTTCATTGAATGGGAAACGTTGGAGAAAATTCAAAAAATGTACTAATTAGGCCAAAATGGCAGCCAAAATGACATCATGATAAAAGATGCTGACATCAGCAAATTCCAGAAATTCCGGCATAAAATGAACGCTCTGCATTATGTGATGCTTCATAATTCAATCAAATCTTTCCATTGAAATCATGGAAAACAATGATTTTGCTGCTACCTGCTTCCAAACATGGGCATGTCACGTGACTTGTGAGCTCTATTGTTTAAAAAATTTTCCGTCAAATTGTAGCTAATCAATAATTGGCAAAAGTCAGGGAGGTCGGGGTGACATAGCTGATTTCCTTTAACAACGTGGGAAGTAAAACCTCGAAGGAGGTGGAGAAGCCCGGCTCACATATGGATGAGGGTGAAGATAATTGGCTTACTTGCCTTCTCAATTCCTTTAGTGTATCATTTACGTTGTTCTTAGTTAGTTAGTTTTCTACGTTGTTGCATTAGCATTTGCTGCGTTAGCTATCATAGCTGGTGCCGCCGTCTTACTTTGTAACGTTAGTTTCGTTTTGTAGTTGTCATTTGACAGGTCAGTAAATCTTGAATCTCCCTATGCAAGATAGCTATTGAAACAATCATCAGGGAAATAAGCTGCATGTCATCAGGGGTGAATTTCGGGGAAGTTGGCAAGGTGCCAAGTGACGTCACAGAACTTGGCACGGTGCCAAGTCACATGCTCAAAACCTGGCATTGTGCCAAGTCATGTGACCTACATTGGCAACTTGCCAAGTAAGTCACGTGACATGGGGGCTAGGCACGTGACTGCCCCCAACAACTAAAAGTATCGTTACCCCACATCTTCGTCGGTAACTATGTTATATGCCCTTCACTTGGTGTCATCCCGGTATTGTAGCATTTTCATACAGGGGATCCCCGAGAGAAGGACCCATATGTTGCTAGATACGACACGTCACCTGGGTGGAGGCACGTGATTGCCCCCAACAAATGTCCAGTTTAGCACCCTTCTTACTCCTTAGTAACTAACTGATGTAGTCTTTACTTACTATCACCCCTGTAATCAAGCATTTTCATACAGGGAGCCCCGTATATTCTTAGAAAGAGCACCATTGTGGAGGAGAAAATATCACGTGATGTGGGTGTGGTCATGTGACAGCCCCCAATAAGTGGTACTAATCGCTGGCACCGACCATGCACCCCACCACCCTACGACATCGCCCATACTGTTAACCACACTGCAGGATTTAACCTCAGAGAGCACCGTTGTGAAGGAGGATACCGCTACCACAAGCCTGTCAGTCCCTGCGAGGGTGAATGTGCACGTGACGTGTGATGTGACGTCTTAGGTTGTTTACCATCGAGCACTGACTGGATTGTTTGTTGATGGCCCTTGATAGCACCACCAAGTGTCGTTAGTAACAATCGGCAGTCACTCAAAAAACAATAACCTGCTGAAGAAGGCTGCCAACAAATTTCCCCCACTGATACCCCAGCAGCAGAAGGTCACCCCAAAACATGGAGTCATTTGTACACACATAGATTTTCCCCTCGATTTTTGGAGACAAAGAGCGAGCTTCCAGGGCACGGGAAAGCTGACATCTCGGAGTGGCAAACAGACAAATTCAGCGTTTGATCTTACCGCTCAGGCAGTAGTAATATAGATGGGCTCATTTGTGGTCGAATTGGACATGAATCGACTGCATCACAACGTTCCTTCTAGAACTATAGTTGATCACATGACATCGAAAATAATTGGTGCAAATGGTTTGTTTTCCTGGTGCTCTGCCAAAAAAGTCTCAGCAAATGCAGTGATCTGATGGCGCGGAGGCGCAGCAACAATACAGCTGTTGGCAACTGATTGCATTCTTAGCTGGTTCACGGAATGCGTTCTTGGTTCGTGAGCGAGTGAGTTAGTTAGTTAGTGCGTTACATCGCCTCACTCCTATATGTACTCGTTTTACTTCGTACATAAAAATCACACTCAGCTTCACAGACCAATTGAGCTGTTTGTAACCAGATAAAACTATTCTTGCCTACTAGTTGCTAGAGCTTGCAGCAAAGAGAGGATGCCAATTAGCATAACAATAATAGCAAGAACAAAGGAAGAAAGCAAGCTGCCATCATTTATTATGCCTTGCATTTAATGAGAAAATCTGTACTAAAACTCATACAGTGCAAGCATTTGCAGGGTGCGGTACAAATCTCAGCCAGCTTAGTGCTGAGTTAGCATGCTTTCTCAGGTGCACAGAAATTAGTATGGATAGCCATATAGTAATTTTGTGCTGAAAGGCAGGTTTTGTGTGAATGGGAAGGCTATCCATTATAATATTCATCTGTACTATTACCATGTACTGTACATGTAATCAAGATATCCTGCCCTCCCAGTTATCACCATACTGGCTGCATGGCAACTCGTGAACTTGGGCACATGATGTACGGTTCATGAAATTGCTAATGTTCTGTACCATGTATGTATATAGATGGGGCCTTCATCTCTTTCTTGTTTTCCGTTTGAGGTATTGTTCTCCATTGATGATTAAATGATAAGATAATAAGTTGCATGTTTCACTTTTTTGCTCTGTTATTATCTAACATTGCTCAGTACTGTATATCTCTGTTCAGTAGTTCATTCAAATTTGACATGCAAAACAAGAGCAATGTGTTTGGCCATCCAGATTCTTGGCATCTCTTGCAGTTTGGGTTAGTGCTTATTTGAAAACCATCTTTGCTAAATAGCTACACTTCCCTACATGGCTTTTACTTTAACAATTCATGATCCTCTTGTGTGCCGTCTTTGCACAGGGGAGGAGCTTTGATGGTGACTTACTTTCAGATGGGCAAATTCGATGGTGTGAAACTGGACAGATTTTCAGCTCACCATCATCATGGGCAATGTATTGCAAGAAACTTGTCAATCCAACTAAGAAGTCTGGATGTGGTTGGGCATCTGTAAGTATTGCAATTATTTCAATGTGATAAGTACTGTAAAACAGTGAAGATGCTATATAAACTTGCATTTTTTGTTATGCCGTGTTATAACTTTCAGTAGAAATTACAGTAGAAATTACTTGAATGAAAGGGAAAACTTAGACTCGAAGGAAATTTGAAACAAAAAAATGTCAAAATTACGTACATTTAAAAAAAGGGTTTTTTGCGTTGTATTTGCAATAGACCTTTTCAAAGAGGTCTGGGACGGCATATTTGAAATTCTAAATTTGAAAATGGTTCATTGTTATTGTTTTATCAGTAAACAATGCAATTAACCCTTTGTAAACAAAGAAAATGCTATTTTGAAACAATCGCTTGTTTGACTATATTGTGTCATAAATCAGCAACTGTCCCATTGGCTAGAACAAGGTCTCCAACTCTAAGTTGAAGCCTATCCTAGATACAACCGTATCAAGAGCAGGACAATAGAACGTAAATCTCCTATGCAGCAGTCACCCAATTGGGGCACAATGTTTTTGGGTCACCCTGCATAATGCAGTACACTATTCATCGACTATTAGATTGTCATGTGCTAGCTACATTGACATTTTCTGATAAAGAGTGAAGTTTGAAGGTCTTTTATTTTTTGAGAGTCGTAAAATTGTGTTCTTCGTGCTTCTTTTGCCAGGAAGATAAATAACAAGTCTATATCTTGATAGAATATGTCTTGTGATTTGATGTTGGTTGTTCTTTAGGTGAGATACAAAGGGAAAAAACTTGACCAGTTCAAATCCACATGGTTTAGAAGTCAAAAACAGAAACAGGAGGCAAGCAGCACAAGCGAGAGTTCAGCCGTGAAGGATCAAGATGTCACTAAGAAAATTGTTAGTATAGGCTCTGTTTATTCAGTCACTCGTTTATTCAATCTATTTCTAAGTGTTTGGTCTGTCACTAAGTGTTTGGTCTGTTGAATTAGAAACGAAATTTTAGGGGACCAATGTAATGGAAGAACAGCCGCAAGAAGCAAATAACATGGCATCAGTGTGCGTATTGTCGATTTGGAAACAAACCATAAATCTCCACTATTTGGAAGATCTTCCATTGTTTAGGGATATCTATTTTCTAATAAAAAATGGGAAAAACGCTTTAAAATTGTTTTGCTGAAACATGGGTTGCAAATGTAACTAATGTTAAGTGTTTAACTGGCTTGCTATTGCTGCAAAGGCTCGGTGATGAGCGTATTTTGCTATGTTTTCTCGTATCTCCAGCTAGTTGAATGAAAAAAGAGAAGTCTTAGCAATTATCTGTTATCCTATTGGGGCAAAGCGAAACCCTTGTAGGAATGATTAGAAAATACCTTACAATAATGCCATCCTCTCTTAAATTTCTTTTCCAGAAACATGATTCAAAGGCCCACAGCAATGAACGTGAAAAGAAGCAACGACCCACTTCTATCATGTCACCTATTTCTGAGAATCCTATCATGAGTCCAAATTCCGAACCATTTCCTTTAAAATCGCCACCCTTCCGACAACCAGTTACCACCTCTATCGACACATCACCATCGCACCATACAAAGCCGTTCCCTCAAAAGTCAACGAAAGGAGCTACCCCTGGCACCAAAAGACCTCCAGGTTGGTATCTTTTTCTTATTTTCCAAACAGTTTGCGAAGAGTTTTTTAACTCGTTAAAAGTGAAGCATTAGACAGACATTCAAATGGTATTCAGGTTGCTTCATGGGTGTTAGGACACCTACATTTACTTTGTTTATTGTTTCCTTCTCCTTTCCGTCTCTCCTTGCCTACAAAGTGGGCTTTTGGCCAAAAGCGTTTTCAGTTTGGTTAATTGAAATTTGACTCCCTTGTAATCCTGTGTCTTCATTTGCCCTCGTTGAAGAAAGGTTCTATATCCGCTGTGGCGTGCTGTTTGAAACATAGAAATGGTTTAAAACCAGCTCGAGCACAGGAATACAAGGGAGTTAAATTCAAGGTCGAACATAGGAATGCAAGGGAGTCAAATTTCCAATGACCAAGGAGAGACGATAAGACAAAAGCAACGATGAATGACATCAAGGTATTTATAGATATCCTGACAGCGTTGGCCACGTTCGAAATCATTTAATAACGAACTCAATGGATTATGAAAACACAGCCAAACTTATGTGTTCGAATTAAATTTTAAGGGTAAGGAAAGTGCAGGTAACGCCTTTTTGGTGAACTGAATAATTACAAACAATCCACAAATTTTAGCGCAATAAATTTCCACATCTACGTTAGCGTTTCTGTTATAAGATGAGCCACAGTACAGTACCTGTACACTGATATTGGAGAATGTTCCTAGCGCCTATTATATCTTTGTTACTTAACAACTAACTTCGAAATAGAAGACAGTCAAAACAGCGAAGACCTTTCCGGGCAATGCTGGCTTTAGGTTTTTTTATCGTAATTTTTGCTCTGTACCTGTTCATGTAAAGTTAAACTGTTTCTCACTGATACTTGTTTGACATTTTTGAATAGGTACCTTTGCTAACAGATTTGCTTAAAAATCTTGAGAATCGATTTAAATGGTAACTCTTGAATTGTATATCTTGTAGGGAGACCACCGAGAAATAAGGCGCCACCCATTGATTCAAGGCCACCACACGGCCACGGGAATAGCTCACAGTATCATGGTATGGCTCATTTCGGTTCGCCACCTCACCATCCAGATGGTCCACGAATCTCCCCAACCGCAGCACACCACTCTTTAAAATCACCACCCCCAAGCCACCATCCTCAACACCATTCACGACCAGCTCATTTTTCGCCGCCCATTCCTGGTAGAACTGGCAATGTTATGACATTTAGTGAAGCATTGGAACTTGTAAAGAATCAATCTGCCAGGAAGATGGAACAAGCCGGGTCATATGACTCAGGCAGGGCTCATAGCAGCAATGCAGTAGGGCAACCAAGGATGAGCACCATCCAACAACCAGTGTACACAGTCCACGGAAGAGTATATAAAAGGTTTGTAGAACGAGAGTCTCACAGAACAACACTGTTTTAAATCAGTGGCGGACACTTTGCCAAATATTGGGGGGGGGGGGGCGAAGCTATTGTTTCGGTTAAAAAGCATTGTTCGTTTCTATTGTTTTAGAGCAAAAGATCTTTGTTCTAGCCAACATTGGGGGGGCGATCGCACCCCCTCGCCCCCCAGGTGTCCGCCACTGTTTTAAATGTTCTTGTTACATAGTTGCGTTCTTTTTACCATAAATGAATGAACATTGCAGGAAAAACATAGAAAATATTAGGATTTAGACTGTTAGCTACTTTCATAACTCATAAAAGTTTGCTGTATGCAACGCAGCGTATTCCTTTCTGAATCAACATGGGTTGAAAAATGTAGCCCCAAGATAAAACATTTCTGAGAAAATTTCTGAATACAAGATTTAACGTAGATCAGTTCATTATCAGCTGTTTTTCTTTGCGGAGAAATGAGCTTTTAAAACAAAATGGTTACGAAATCACTGTAATTAAGTCACTGATCACCAAAAGCGCAACTTGGCCAAATGAATTGTCCAATGTGAGACTTTTTTCTTGCTATGCATTGTTTCCACCTCTACTTGCATCTTTTTTGGAAAAATAATCACTAAATTACAAGATACTGCTACTAAATGAGATGCATCGAAGCATCAAATTGTGAACATTTCTATATTGTCCATATTATTGTGTTACTTACAGACAATGATCGCCCCACTGAAGTCAAAAGGATCACAATTTTCAAATTGTGAAAATTTCTATATTTTCCATAATATAGCATTACTTACTGACTATATTATGGTGTCCTACTGAAATGTTAAACATTAATCTGATGAAGAGTACCTGGTGTCCCAAAATGATGTATTATTGTTCGATTGCTCACATGTCCATAACCAATGAACCGATTTTTAAAACTTTGTTTTATTTGATTGCCTAAAGGCTAAATTGTGTTTTAAGATGCTAGTTGTGGTTTTACCACGGCGTTGTCGAGAAGAAGATCGATAAACCTGCTCAAATTCAAACCTTAGATGGCATGCGAAAGAAACGGATAATTTTTCCAGTCAACATTTTAGATGTGATACAAAAGGCTGAACTCCTATTCGTATTCCCTGAACTCAGTATAAACTGAATTCGTATTCTCTGAACGACATTTATTCTGTGAACGACATATAAGTTCAGCCGTTTGCGTCACATCTATAATATTGACTGAGAAAGTAGGCCGTTTCTTTTTCATGCCACAGAAGGCTTGAATTTGAGCAGGTTTATCAATCTTCTTTTCAACATGAAGACATCGGCCTAAAACACAGCCAATATCCTCGAATACAATTTAGCCTTTCGGATATCGGATAACATAAAGTTTTTGAAAATCGGTTCATCGGTTATGGACATATAAGCAATCAAACGATTAAACATCATTTTGGGACACCCGGTAGTTGAAATTGATTTGTAAACAAGTTAGGCCCTCTAATAACGCATTTTATCCTTCTTTTGTAGAAAGCCTGGTAGACCACCAAAAGATCAAGGTAAAGCAGCAGCAGGATATAATATGATGATGCCTCATTCATCTCCATTGCCACCACCTCCCACTGCATCGTCATCACGTGGTATGTTACGTTCGACTTGAATATTCTAAAAAGAAACAATCCCCTTTTCTCTCGGTTCGGGTTTTTCCTTGCATTTCTTTAGGCCTTACATTTCTTTTGACACAAACATAGTGAAAATTTGAATATGACAACCATCACTATGTCCAAAACCTTTGGGCTAAAACTGTGAATGCAAAGATTATTATTTTCTTTCAACCATACAACGGAATTAGTTGTATTTTATATTCGTTTAAACTCTGTTCAGTGAGTGACGATCTTAAAAATTAATCCGGTTATGTGGTAGCCCGGGGGTGAAGTTACCCAAAGCCGGGGACGGGGACTGCAGTAGGCGATCTAGGCAAGAGTACCGAAAACCGGGGAGAATAATTTGAAAAGACTACCCAAAACTGGGGTAAATTTTATGATGAAATACCCAAGTTGTGGACTTCTTGTAATCTCGCACCAACAACATATTTCACATGAAAAAATCTTTCTTCCCAATTAAAACTGTAGAAGCTCTACAAATGTATTCTGTACAGAAAGTACAGAATTTATGACCCAAAACTGGGGTCCACAAGTCCTCGTCCTCCGGTTTTGGGTAGCTTCACCCCCGGTTGTGGAGTAGCGATAACTAGGACGAATATCATAAATCTAAAAGTGTAGGTAGTTGGGCGAAAGCAAGCATCCTAAACTAATGCATCGCATCCACTGTAATAAATATCAACTGCCTGTTGTATTCCAAAATTATTTTATAACAAATGAACCGTTACAAAAATATACTACGAGGCAAGCAATAGATTATAGAAAACTTGGGGGATAAAACTTTAAGAAACGAGGGTGCACGATTATGGAACAATCTGGCAAAATCAATAAAAACATAACCAAAATAAAACAGTATACTACAAGCCTTAAAGCGTTCACAATAGCGAAATATTAACAATCTCAAACCTCAAATCAGAATTATCATTTTGTGAAAAATGGATCTTTCATCAATATGTATCAATTTTGACAATGCTGTGATTTTCGATATATAGTCATATTTTTCTTTTCTTGTTTGCATTTTAATTTAACGGCCAAAGCTAGATAAGCTATCCTTTACTTTGGTCGTATAGGATACAGATCTTTTTATGTATACCTTTAATAGCATTTAGTCCTGTATTCTATGAAAAAAATCGAATTGAATTGAATTGTACGGTCGGTGTTGATGCTAGATTGGGCCATGAAGAAAAACATGATTATGTGAATTGCAGATCTAGTAAGCAATCCCCAAATTATCAATTACTTTGTATTTTAGGACGAGGAAGGCGAGTCTCACGCTCCCGCATGTCGCTCAAACACGCAACTGTGCACCCGGACAGGTACTTCTTTTACGTTTCTTCGTTTGGCAGTTTACGTTGATATCACTTTCATGTAAGCGTTGTAATGTTATTCATAGGACAAGTGCTTCACTCAAGACAAGGGCTACACATCTGTTCCTAATAAGCTCAACTCAATTTCAGTGAGGCAATCATTTTGCTCTTTCCATTTTGAAGGCGGTCTGTCACGTAGCCGATTGGCTGCAACAAAGTCAGAGCTCAACAGAACGGATATCTTTGTGAATCTTTGCACTTGAAACAAAGGAAGGCTGATTGTTGGTACTTTCTATAGTCATAGAAAGTCAAAAAGTTCAGCAGCCATTCAATTAACCTATTGTTTGTATTTTCTTTATCACTCAAGCATATACGTGACATACTGCCTTTAATCTCGTTCCTACAAGTATGGCCTTAATTTCCATTGGAATTGGCTCAACCTCGCGTAGATTACTGAACAGGTGAAGCATTTAATATCTGGAGTAATGTTACGGTGTTGACCCAATCAAAGTCTCTTACAGAAGCTGGGGCAATGGGATTTGGCTAAGAATTTAGTTTGAATGGTATTGCTCTCAATAAAGCTGTCATATCATGTCGAATTCTATCGCCAAAATTAATCACAACGAATCACATTTTCTCTGTTTTATGTTTTTATCCAGCGATCCTCTCACTTTGGTGGAATGTGCACAGTTTGCGAGCATTGGAAAGATTCAGCCTTTTTCTGTAACATTTTCGACAAATGCCTTGCTTGTTATTGTAAGTGCAAACTTTTCTTTCATATTCAAATAGATTTTATCGGGTGAGTGAATAAAAAGAATCGCCGTTTGAAAGGTTATGGCTCCCTTAATATCAAGATGATGATTTTGAAATTTACTTTACTGAAATCGGCCACTCCGTTCTGAAATTACGAGGTTTTCTCGAGAAATCCTCTTCAAGAAACCTTCAAAACGTGCCCAAATCACGAGCAAGTTTCCCTAACATTTCTTCCTTACGCGAGCCTTACAGCAATGACTGCTGCACGTTTTAGCACGGGTTAACCTCTTGGGAGGATGAATAAGTCTTCCCCCTGGTATCATTAACTTATTCAGGGGGATTCCATTCTCCCAAGAGGTCGAAATACATGACAACATGTGAGTGTCATCATGTTTAGGAAAGAAAACCAAGGAACATTTGCTCATTGTTTTCCTTCATTTTTGCAGGTTTTTGGAAGGGGCTTTCTGCAGAAAATCTCCCATATCCACAGGAAGGAATGGCCGATTAAAGCCGGGTAAACTACTGAGCTCAGTTGACTGTATTGGCAATAAAACAAGACAGTTTTGAATGTTATTGCTTTGATATTCAGAGAACAGTTGCTTTCCAAACGGGGATTCATTTTTTTGAGTCACCCGGTATATGAGGTTTCTAAATAAATATAGTAAAGTCTGCTGTATCTTACGAACAGACGTGCCCTTTTGCAGATGTACTTCATTTATCAATCCTTAGTTTAATCATGCTGCTTTATGAATGGGCTCCCTGTGCTTTGATATTTTGACTCGTTGGAAGTTATGACATCATCAAATGTATAAATTCATCGCTGTTCTGTGTATTGTTCCAACTGCTCATTCAGCTGCATGATAGACTGCTTTTAGTGAGTGTCCGTCTTTTTACTCTCTAAACAGATAGAGCCTAGAAACTTGTTTACCTTGTCCTTGCTTTATCTAGGACTTTCATTGCCATTTGTCTACAAGTGAAGTAACTGGCTATCTAGCTGGAAAATTTGATGCTTCAAGACAGCGTAAGTTTTCTATTTTATCTCCTCAAGTGTGGTGGTTTCTTCAACTTCTCTATCTCCTGTTATTTCATCTTGGAGGTGTTTGATTGGTACTTCTGAACCTATCAATTCTTTTTTTTATTCATATAGAATATTACAATGCATCTTACATTCTACTATACCTTCCCAATTACTGTACAACACTACAGGGACGATGCCAAGCGGAGCGAAAGACAATGACTACCCCATGGCCAATAAGAAAAACACACAACGTTAAACTACATACAACAAGCTACACTACGAACAATTAAAGCATAATGGATACCATACTACAGGGTGTCCCAAAAAAATTGTGCCCCGTTTATCTGAAGATTGCGACAAAACGGCAAATGACTCTCGCCAAACTTTTGCATGATGGTACTCTTCAGATGTTCAATTAAAGTTTGCCACAATCCCCATGAAAATCTGTTGAAAAATGATGGAGCTATGACCTTCAGGAGACCAAATTTGCCCGTTCACTGAAACCAGCGGTCGGCCATTTTGTTTTACTATTTTGCAGCGATAAATGGCTTCATGGATTGAAAATGAAACAGCAGCCTCCAATGTCATAGCTCACATGAAAATTCCGATAATCCTCGGAGAGTTCCACTATTTTTGACCTCACAGAAATTATTTCTTACCTCACGTGAAGATACTTATCACTGCAAAATAGTCAGACAAAATGGCCGACCGCTGACAGTCATCAGGCAAATTTGGTCTTCTGAAGGTCATAGCTCCATCATTTTTCAACGGATTTTTGCGCGGATGGTGGCAAACTTTAATTGAACATTTGAAGAGCACCATCATGCAAAAATTTGGCGAGAATCTTTTGCCGTTTTGTCGCAATCGTCAGACAAACGGGGCACAATTTTTTTGGGACACCTTGTAGATTCTGTCTAACATTAGATGTCAGGTCAGGTATGCGATGAAATTAGAATGTCAGGAGCGCAGCTCATCTTGTTTGTTTGCGGACATAAAAATGCCTGGCATCTAATGTGAAACAGAATTTACAAAGAATCAGAAAAGTTACCTTTGGGAATTTGGTGGTTGCTTGGTGCTGAAGCTTCAAAAGTCTTAGTTAAACCGACCAGTTTCATGAACGAAACGTAAAGTCAATGCGAGTATATTTTTGTTCAAATCAATAGAAAGGTCTTGGTCAATTATGAAAACAGTAGTTCTCGCAGAGACGGAAATATATTTCTCAATCGAATATAATTAAAACAGTACTGTGGTTTGCTAATGAAATCGAGAAACTCTACCAGATCTGCGAAGCCCTCTACCGTTTGAAGCATAAACATTCAGCTTTTTGCTTTTTTCCTCAGATCTGAAAATTTCTCAGGCGTATCCTTGCAAATGTAGGATTGCAGATAGAGAAGATGGATTACAAATGGAGGCTCAGGTATTTGAAAGCTTGAATTACATCCTGTCGAAGAGTTCAAGATTAAACATTTAGGAATCATACTAGATGCAAAGTTGTCTTTCTCTGCCCATATCAAATCAGCTATCTCCAAAACGAGAAAGGGTATTGGCTTGCTGAAATATCTCTCCAAATATCTGCCCAGGCATACCCTAAACGAGCTATATAAGCTCTATGTGCGACCACATCTCGACTATGGGGATGTTATTTACCATATTCCAGCAAAAGTATGCGAGTTCAGTGGTAGCGTCATTTTACCGAGCTTGATGGAAAAATTAGAGTCTGTTCAGTATTCTGCTGCGCGAGCTATTACAGGAACTTGGAGAGGAACATCGCGAGAAAAGTTGTACTCGGAGCTTGGCTGGGAATCACTGAGCTGCCGAAGATGGAGCAGACGCCTCACTTTGCTTTACAAGATCATTAATAATTTAACTCCTGTTTATACTAAGGACCCAATCCCACCACTTCAACAGTCACACTACTCTCTTCGCAACCAAGATGTCGTTGGGCAAATAAAGGCCAGAACAGAAAAATTTAAATCTAGTTTCTATCCTCATTGCTTATCCGAATGGAATGAACTTGATCCTGAGATTAGACTTGCACCGTCTGTTGCTGTTTTCAAAAAGAAGCTACTATCTATAATCAGACCCCCGGTAAGATCTATATTTGGCATTCATGACCCAATAGGTTTATCATATCTCACTCAACTCAGGGTTGGTCTCAGTAAATTGAATTTTTACAAATTCAAGAACAACTTTAAGGGTACCATAAATCCGATGTGCCCTACGAACGATGGTATTGAGGATACGGAACACTTTTTGTTGCTTTGCCCTTCCCTTGCTGTGCCACGTAGAGACCTTCTCGCTGGAGTTTCTGCTTTAATACGACCATATGGACATACCGATCTCCAAAATAGTCTTCTGATGCAGATTTTATTGTATGGTGATAAAAATTTCCCAGATGAAGTTAATAAATATATACTCCTGCTAACGCTTAAATTCATCTACAAATCTGGTCGATTTGATTAGAAAATTTCAAACTCCGTTATAAGTCATAAAACCACAGCCACCATCTCCCATGTCCCATGTTCCTTTTTCCCTTTCTTTTATTTTTAGTCGTGTATTTTTAAAGTCTACCTCAAATTAGATGCCACGCAGTAGTTGCGATGATACCTAAACCACCCTTCTTAAATTCGAATTGATCGCAGACATTTCTCGTGGCATGTAATTTGAGACAGACTATAGTAGTTTATTTTTAACCTCTGTGTCTATGGCCACGGGGTAGTCATAGTCTTTTGCTCCTCGGGGTATCGTCCGAGTAGTATTGTAAAGTAATTTTGTAAATAGCGTAGCTTGTATTTATGTATTGTAACTTTTTAATGGATATAAAAAAAAACAAGTTCAAGATTCATACCCACTGGCACATTGTCTACTTATATTGAAATTTCTTATCGATGCATATATTTTCGACTTCCAATTTTCGAATTATATTTCAGATAGAAAAATATGCGAAACTTAAAGGCATTGAGTCCGCATAAATAGCGCGCTGATGACCAATATCAACTTCTTTTCAATCATCAAACAAAAGTTGTGATTTAATTGCTATTGAAATTAAACCAAAGATATTCCCGAGGATAATACAAGGATTAAGAAGCCTTTGGTCTCCACTGCTAATGACTTTGGCCATATTATGCAATAACAGAGGGCCGTCAGCAGTTTGTCAGCAAAATTCAGGATAGCGTTAACGCTCAGCTATTTATATGGACTCAATGCCTGTAATGATCATGAAATTCCGTGTCAAGGGGAATGTTGTTTTGCATTCTCCTGCAGCTTAATAGTGAATCCTTTAGCCGATGCCTCTCAGAAATTTAGCCCTTGCTGATTTACACAGCATAGCTTGCTCTGAAGCAATATTGATTGCTCAAGAATTTTCTTATTCTGAACGAAGTCTACGGCCATCTGAAACCAGCACGGCACGTAGTCATTCCAAAATAGTTTCACAGTGATAAAAGAAGTTTAGAATATATCCAGGTTTGCTCTTCCAAAAAATATCTGATGCCTTTAATTATAGATAAGAGAAGACATGGAAAGATCTGATCAAATTCTTGTTGGTTGGTATCATAGTCATCCATTTTGTCAGCCAGATCCGACATTACAAGACATCAAAAATCAGTTGAACTATCAGCAAGTTGTGAAAGACGAAAATTCAAATGAGCCATGTATTGGATTGATTGTTTGTGAGTGAAATTTTGGTTTTTCTGTTTATTGTGGTGGTGCCAAATATTTTGTAAGGGGTAGTTAGATTCCATATTTCTGGTCGACTTCAGTTCAGTTTTAATACCTTACAAACTTTGTGGTATGAATTTATGTCACAACATAACCTTTGGACCTACTTTTGTAATTTCTTTTAATTAATGGCGTTTAGTCCGCATAAATAGTGCGCTCATGACCAATATCAATTTATTTTCAACCATAAAACAAAAGTTTTTATTTGATCTTTATTGAAATTAAACCAAATAAATTTCTGAGGATAATGCGAGGATTAAGAAGCCTTTGGTTTCCAGCTCTCCACTGCAAATGACTTTAGCATTATTGTGCGATAACAAAGGGCCATCAGCAGTTTGTCAGCAAAATTCAGGATAGCGTTAACGCTCAGCTATTTATATTGACTCAATGCCTTTAATTAGAGACTTACAAAGTTGTGTCCAAATCTCTTTGAGATTCTATATAAACATACTTCCCATTGTTGGAAGTTACTTTGGTCTCATCTCATATCGTGCCCATCTGAAGTTCTGGGTTTCGCAAGCCCTGGGGTTTCTAATCATGTCGATGAAGTATTTGACAAAACTTCCTTAAAACTGTTGGATTTGGCATTTGGATTTGGTTTTGGATTTGATTTTCTATGCCATCAAAATGTAATTACTCTTGGTAGATAAATGGTGAAAAATCAATACAAATTGTCAGATTATTATCAATGAGGGCTTGATCGAAGGTTCCTCTGAAGCGCAATTTTCTGTCGTGGTCTGTAAAATTTTGAGGCCAATGTTATAGACCCTCTTGATAGAGGTGCTTTTGTTTGGAGAAATTGGAAAACAAATTTTGTCTTAGCTGAAAGCCAAGGGTTTTTGTGATCGTTTCGCTTCTTCCCCGGACCTCATTGTAACAGGACTGGCAATTAGCCTCACTTATGGCATTTTTTCTCAAACAATGCCATATGATTCTCACAGGAAACAAGCTAACTTTGAAGCATTTTGGATTCAAGCGCTGGAATTTAGAGCGCAAAATAAGCCTCCCAACACCACTGTCCCTCAAAAAGGGTCCTGATTCATACAAACTGCCAAATTTCCTGAAATGTTTTATGACATATCTTTTCTCTGACAGCACCATACGATTCCCACAAGAAAGAAGCTGCCTTCAAAGCATTTTGGATTCAAGCGCAATCACCAATGCATCCTGATAAATTACCTCTTGCTCTTAGTATGAGTTATACAACGCACCAAGACCAGCTGTTAACTCAAGATGTCGTCAATGAAATGGTAAGAAAATATGTGCCAATTTCTTGAAAATTGCGCAGGGATTCTGCCCGTGTCACACTCATCAGTGCACTCTCGTTCTGAAGTAATGTGTATGGAAGCCTCTCGTATCATCTGCTGCAGTTCCCGTGAAGTTACTACAATTTCCATGTCATAAGTCGCAGCTAAGGAGGTTTTGGTCCATGGAAGGTTACAAACAATTTCTATTGTTTAGAACATGCTTTCTTTTCGTAGCATGTTTGCTCAGGACATAGCAAATCTACTTTTTCCAAAATTAATAGTTCTAGCCTTTCTCTTACAAACTCAGCAAAACTACTTTTTTCAAAACGTCACTTTTCCTGGAAAGACATTTCGTCAAAATCTATGTTATTCAGTGAATAGTATTATGTTTGTTTAAAACTCCTTCTTCGGTGGTGCTTCAAACTAGAATGTTAATGAATGAGTTTATCTGAGTGAGTAACCGAGCGGCTACAGAGTTTCCGTCAGATGACTTTAAGTTAAGCTCGGTCCAGTGAGGTCAAACTCCGGATGGGTGACCTTTCGGAGGCCTGACCTCGCAACTCACTTCGCCGTCCTTCGGGAGGGACATTAAACTAGTGGTCCCGTGCCTGGATGCGGCATGCATAGTGGGCCTAAATTAGCATCAAGTAGCTAGAAATACTTCCAGCCCACCTAAAAGTAAATTACTGAAAAAAAGGAGGGAAGCACATTTTGATATTTTTAACAGGATAGAAATTCGATTATTAACCAACAAAAAACGTGCGAAGAAAATAACGCATCCGATAGTAGAAATGATAAATGTGTATGAAATTTCTCTTACCCTGGTTTTGCTTTTTGTTTCAATTCAACTGCAATCTATATTGGTGTTACTATTTTCAGGTTGCCCTTGTGAATTTCTACAAAGGAAATCCCGATAGTATCAATTTTACCGAAACATGGACATCTGAGGCAACATACCTTGAAAAGATAAAGGTAATCTTTGTTTTTAATGATGTCCTTATTCGTTTAGTAAATGTTGAGAATTAACAACTCGACATTACATATTGTTCTGTCATGATTCCTCTGCTCCCGAGAAAATATTTATATCGAACGTTATTTTGAAATAATACTTAGTATCTTTCAGGCATAGCCCGTCTCCAGGTGTAAAGTATATTTTGAGTATATTTATTAATAGGGCAGTCAAATGCTGGTTATCCATAAATCCGGATTGTATCATAAAAAATGTACCTTTGAAAAAATGGCTGGTACTCAAGTTATCCCGTCCCCCCTCTAGGGCATTAAGCATGAAATTACCGAAGGAGGTGCAACTGATTAAAGGGAGTACAAAGACCAGCAGCCTTTGCCATCGTTTGCTGTTGTTTTTGTGAATTTCGTACTGTCAGTTATTTTGGAAGCTGTGCAGAGCAAGTTGCTGACTTCATGCTAAGCATGCTCACACTGTCGTGGCTGTTATTGGCTGGTTGTGATGTTGAAATCACTAACAAGAGACCTGGCCTCTGAATAATTACCAAGCCTTTATGCTCTTGGATCATACTTTGTCTCTAGAGTAAGGGAGCCAGGCCGTTATCACCTTCGTGAATTTCAGTGTACAGCGAAATTACTGAAGCCTGCCTAATTCTATTATTTTTTATTGTCTTATTCATCCAATCAGTGCTACGACAGTGTGCCTTTAAGAGCTTGTTGGGAAAACTATAGGCTTTAACTACCATTCACTTAAACCTTGTTCAATATCAAAATTGTTTCCACAGCATTCTGCAATTCGCAAGTTCCCACAAGATCAAACTGACGGAAGGCTCCTCGATTTCATCACTAAACTATTGATTGCTGCAAGTGCTTGAGGTAAAAATTGATTTATACCGTTTCTGAATTACGTTTATCTCGACTTGTGGATAGAAACGAAAGAAGAAGGGATTTGAATATGCGAAGGAGTACCTGGAAAGGATCTAAGCTTCAGAATAAGGTGACTTCATGATCGGGTATTCCTAACCATTTGGAATAAGGCTGGATTCAGAGACTTGTGCTTTATTGCCATGCTGTCGAAAAGGTAAACTCGGATAGTGATACAAATAGTTTGAGCTTGATATATCGGAAAGTTTTGACCGCTTTTCAGTAGGGCTTTGTTCTTTGGCAACGTTCAAGGGCTTCGTAGGGCCTATTTGGCAAAGGAGAAATGGCTACTTTTCGTGGATTTTTCATAATATCACAGTGGCATGCATCAACGGATGCTACCTTTACGATGTTGCTTCCTTGTAGGAACACGATTCGGTCTTGGCATTGTAAATCAGTTGACATTTGGAATGCTTTTAGTTGAGAAATCGGAAGCATGTTTATTTCTGTGCAAAGTTGTGCGGGGAACTTGGATACTAAGCATCTGTTGAAAGTATATACAATGTGAGAAGTCAAGCAAGTCTGTCCAAAAAATCGAGTCGGGAAGAAGAGCTGCTTAATTAGGTGGAAATCGGACGACAACAGATCTCAGCGGGTTGGTCAGCAAGAGTGGCAAACATCACTGTTTGTTTCCAATCTCGAATGCGTACATATCGATCTGTTACTAAGCATCGTTTTTTACCAGAAGTCAAGAAGCAGTTCCAGAAATCGATTAATTTTGAGCAGATGAGACTGGTGCATGACGAATTGAATGATGTGACTATCAGCTCGAATTTTTGAGTGGTTGCTGAGGTGACATTACTGAACGTAGACCCTTTCAAGCATGATAGACTTTTAATAGAACTCGTATTGCGTAACGAAACAAGGTTTTATAGATCAATTTATTTATATATTGTCATTTTGGTAGATGAAAGTGAAACAGAAGAACTGATATAGAAACTTGGTTACCCATTCTATGGTCTTGTCTTATTCTCACCTCAAAACTCAGACCTTAAAGTCTGTCACTCATTTGATTGGGTGATAATTACAATACAAACAATAGTAGAATTGAATAGCTGCTGACCCTACTGACTTTCTACGGCCGTAGAAAGTGATAAAGATTAGCCCTCCTTTATTCTAAATATGCAGATTTAGAAAGACATCCTTTGTGTTGAGCTCTGACTTTATATTGCAACCAATCAGATGCTTGACAGATTGCATTTTAGGAAACCAGACATTTGATGGGTGTTGATTTGATATTGAAAGTTAGGAGCAACTCGGCTTCTAAATGACTTACATTCGATGTTCACTGTGAAACAACAACTTCAGATAAAATGAGTTAGACTCCTAAGGGTAGTAGCCCCTTTTTATATGGACATCATTGTTCAAATTTGAACCCAAAGCCAAATTTGGGTTTGGTAGAACTTCGTGCCAGGAGTCGTGTACTTGTTGATTTATTTTGGAATTAGTTGTGGTCGGAGTTTGTCTTTGGCTAATCTCAAATAGTTGAAAATGTATATATTTACGTGTTTTGCTGCTGCACGCTGTCTGTCGTGTAGTTATGTCATAATTTGTTTTGGTTAGCAATAGTTACTTTAGGCTCATTTCTTGTGCTTGATCATGATTCATGATCATAATGAGTAATCATAGTCAGAATCAAAATCATATTAATCATTGAGCAATAGTTACATAGGCCCTTTAACTGTACTTGATTTAGAGTTTATATCTTGATTTCGATTCAGTGTAGAAGTTGTTTCCATATGGGGGGAGGGGTTTGGCGCAAAATTCTCTAATCAAGTGTTGATTTTTCGGCAAAGTTTCCTCAAACATGGATCGGGTTGGCTGAAATCGGCAAAAATAGCTGAAAATGGGAAATTTTCAACCAATTCATCAAAAGCGAGTACGAAGGAAAATTTTGGCAATTAGAAGAGGGTAGCTTTCTGAAAAACGGCGGCAGACCCCCGTCCATCCCTAGGTCGTGTACCTCTCCCCCGGGGTGAAATCAAGAAATGGAAAAGTGGAGTTAAAATGTTTTGTGCAAATAGACTTTTCATAACTTTTCAGAATGTATGGTTTTGGAAAGACATAGAAATCGCTTAATAGAGAAAATTAGTTTCTTTATATTCGAAATTCGCACAAATTTGAATGTCGCCGCGGTATCTAAACACAGCTTCTATGATTCTGTTGAAATTCCGCGCGGAATATTATCCAAACGAACCGCTTTAAACATTATTCATCATTTGTACAAAAAACCATAAAATACAACTTCGTAAATGAAAGCCAATGCCTGTTGATTCCGAGTTTTTATGTACAGGTGTGATGAGCGTAGATTTTAATTATTGTTTGTTTATACAATTCCTCCACAATGGCAGATTATGATTTGTAGTTGCTATGGTTGCTACTAACGAGGCCGTAATTAGCGCTTCCTGAATGCCGCACATCACGATTGACAAATATCATAACTTTTGTCGTAACATCGTAACAATTGCGAGGATGGCTTAGGGTAGCTCGCTGGACTACCATCTGAAGGTTGGTGGTTCGAGTCCCTGCCCCGCCGAACCTGCTACGTAGTTTGAGGAGAGTCTCCAAATATCCGTAACTCTGTAATTCCAGGCTAAAGAAATCACGAGGTGTGGTCACATCGAGAGGAAGGACCAGGACATTCCTTCGATAAGTTTAGCTTCTCAGTGTCCTATAATTACCCTCGAATGCTTGGTATTAATATTGAAAAAATGTGTTCAGTGCTGTATTAGGAGTATTCATTACTGTAGATGGAACCCATCGATACCACGGAGGTTTTGTCGATACCTCTTGGGATCTCTTGAAAGAACAAAACACCCACCACAGTACAAAACACCCTGTGCGTTCGTTTGCTGTGGATGATAACAAAGAATACTCTGCAAAACTATATACTTTCTTTCACAGGAAGTCTCCATTAGCCCGTACTAATAAACTAGGCTTGCCGTTGGTCGCATGCTATGCCGTAGTGGCCTGCCTTCGTCGTACTTGGCATTAAAACGTGTATATTCTATTTCTATTCTATCTATTTGGTACTACTTTACTTCCATAATATCATGATACATTGTTCTTGAAAGAACACTGGTGAAGAGGGATATGAGTACAATTTGGAGATATCTTTGAGTAGCAAAGCCAAATGTTGACATTTTGTTGAGTGAGACATTTTACATCACAAGTGAACAACATTATTGGTTGGCATTGTCCACTCACCAAGAAGGTCTGTTAGAATTCTTTGGAAATTGATCTTGAAAGAAGATGAATTCAGGGAGAAATCTACAGGAAACATCTGCAGGAATGACTACTAACCCTTGTTCTGCTTAGGCCCGTTTTATAAGTCGCGCCTTGCCGTGCCGAAACAAGGGTATTTAGACCAATTTTTTCTGGTTCGGGGCAGCGCGGCACAACTTAAAAACAGGCCTCTTAATCATATCTCTGAACGTTTCTTATTTTTTTACAAATGTTTCGACGTTGTAGTGCTAACGAATTTTTCATAACAAGTTTCTCATAAACCCTGTATTAGCCTTCAGATTATTCCCCGGGGGGGGGTACTTGACCAGGTTTTGGTCGGGGACGTGCCATCGAAGCTTCAAAAACATACCCGTTCCTTATACCAATTTTGCGAAAAAGTATACCCGACTTTATACCAATTTTCCGAAAAAGTATACCCGACCTTATACCAATTTTCCGAAAAAGTATACCAAAATCGTTCTTTAAACCAAAATTGCGAAAATTGATACCGTTCCTTATACCAAAATCGTGAAAATCGATACCGTTCCTTATACCAAAATCGTGAAAATCGATACCCTTCCCGATGGCACGTCCCCGTACCCAAAATATGTGAAGTACCCCCCCCGGGGATTATTCAGAAACAGCTAAATTTAGAGTTTAATTCAGTCGAGGCTGAAAGAAGATTAAAATAAAATTAAAGATTAAAATAAATCAGTTTCTAGAAAGCATATTGCTGCAACTGTGCTGCGGCTAAATCGATCTATTATGATCCATTCTGGTTGACCATCTGCATTTTAATTTTCTAAATTTGAATCATAGTACTTGACCATCCCCTCACTGTTATTGCGAATACTGTCACAGTGATGCTAGAAAATAACAAGTATTGTTGCCCAAATCTTACAGGTCACGTCGACACGGCTAAACTAAACCCACCATAGAGTACAAATATGGTGGAACATCGCGGTGGAAATGGTCGTTAAATTTTTCTGTGGATTTATTGAATTGCTCCAAAGGAAAGATCGACGCCCTTGGGCTATGGTTTAGACTCTACCATCACCTTACTGCACATCCTCCACAGTGGTGAAATGAACCCTCGATGCTATGAGCCCTTCCATTGTAGTAGGCTTGAATTAGCTTTTATTCTATAACTATTTATGTATACGACTATTTTAAATAAATGGATGATAATAATAATAATAATCGTGCTGCACAACCTGCATATTACTGAAGATTTCCCTTGTATAACCCGCTGCAGCACCTAAATTATCATTCCACAGTGCTGAAGTTATCCTTCCACAGCACTAAATTTATATCCCCAAAGTATTGAATAAGCACAGTACTACAGTCATCTCTCCACCATGCTAATTATTTCATGACAGTACTGAAATTGCCCCCCCCCCCCCCCCGTAGTACTGAAATTATCCGCTGTAACTGAAATTATTCCCCTGTAGCGCTGAATTACCTCAACAGCACTGAAATTTTTCCTCTGCTGTTCTGAAATTATTGCATAACGAAAATTAAGGTGAATGCCCATAGACCTTTTACTTATTCTACAAAGAGGCTGGATCGAGCGTTATTTTATACAGCTTTCTACGCGAGGTCCATCGAGTGGCTAGACTTATGACATTTCGTCCCTTGTTTCCCTGCGTTCTTTGATTTGCAGATATCACTTGCAGAACGCAGGGAAACAAGGGACGAAATGTCATAAGTCTATCGAGTGGCGTTAGAGCTTCCATCACTATCGTGCATATTCGAAATTAGCAAGATATCATTCGTTTCTGATTCTTTTTAGAATAGCTAAAAGGTCTATTGTCAACCATAATCTTTGGTGCGCCTGTGCGCTGAATAAAAGGCAAACAAAAAGAGCCTAAGCCAGAAACTTGACTTATTACTTTGAGTCCTAGAAATCGCTACCACCCACCCACCCACCCTATTAGGGGTTGCGATTACTAGGACTGAACGTAATAAGTCTAGGCAGAAACGTTTTTCATATCATACGAAGGTTGACTTTATGGTCCCAAAGGATCATGGTTAGCGATGGGTCTTTAATGTGTTAAAAATTGGAAAACAATCAACAAGAACAAATGGAAGGTAGTAGCAAGATAAAGCACAGGGAGCCTCTTAAAGAGTAGCAGAAAGCAAACGAAATGCGGCAAATGTGGAGACACGGCGAAAAGTGGCATCTTTGGAGGAGGAAATGAACGATGTGCGTTATCCCCCGCAAAACGCAGTGTTCATTCCTCATTGCTCCCCCACAGAGGCCGCTTTTCGCCGTGCCTCCACAGATGCTGACAATACATTTGCTTTCTGCTACTTTTTAAGGGGGCTCTCTGTGTATGAAGTACAAGTCGCTATTCTTGCAAGCTGTACAGTTTGTTCCGACCCCTAACTGAAAATACATGAATGCACCTTCCCATCCCGTAGGGTCTTGTCAATGCTCGAGGTAACCTTTCACGATATTTGTTTCAGAATGCCCCCAATAAACCGAGCAAACAGAATTAACAGTAACTTTATCATAATTCAAAATTATAAAATGTTTTCTAATTACAATAATTGATTACTTTGTACAGTAATAGCGTCACACCTGCTATTTTCCAATTGCAAAAAAATATTAGTTTGAGAATAAAGAGTCACAGTATTTGTTCCCGTGTTTCTTTCCACCAAATTATGACGGAAAGGAATCTTAATTGAAATTATAAAATGTTTCCTAACTACAGCAATTGATTACTCTGTAAACTCACTATAACTTTAACTATAACTTTAAACATGCTTTAAAAATGTCATGTTCTATTGCAGCAAATTATTTTCCATTATTTTTTGAGAAAACAGCTGCGGCTTTGACCTAAGGAACGTTGACAAACAAGCCAGAAACAAGACCTTTTTTGTTGACTAAGCAAATACAACTGACCTGATGGAAGGGCCTAATAAACTATTATAGAAAAGAGGACGTCGAGGGGGCATTTGACCAAGATGCATTGCGTTCGTTAATGGGATAAATAAACGATTATTCTGTAGAAATGCGATCATTTAAACGCAGTGCACGATGGTCAAATTCCCCTCGACGCCATCTCTTCCGTAATCGTATATTACAGGATCACCTTATTTCGTGATAATGAATATGCTGGAAGGGGTTCACGGGTTGCGGATTTAGCCTTTCTTTCTCCTCACATGTCAGGTTTTTTATTCAAAATCCGTACGTTTTCGGGTTTCCAAGTTATATGGCTTGCGTAATTACTCGAGATCGAAGAAACAGCTTTTGGATGTTTAAAACAACGAGGGAGAGTCACTGAAAGCGAATATCAAATGCCCCTCCCCCCCCCCCCCGCCAAAGCCGCTTTCTCGTGCCAAGTGCATCGAGCATGGGGGTATTTTTCAACAACTTACAGCTCCGTGACGATTTTAGCATCAAGCAACTTATTACGTATTCAAAGGACGTATTGAAGTAATTTCTAAAAGCATTTTCTTCTTAAAGTTCTGCTGTAAGTCGCTTAGGTCGAGACACTATAGATGATTTAGAACGTAAGATGATTTAGAACTTAAGCCGCTTTTCTCAAGCACATAATCAAAACAGTACCTTGCTATCGATAGCTTCTCCTGGTTAGTTTTGCCTGTTTGCATAATGTGTACGGAATTTTAACGGTAGGGAACTTTTTCTAAGGCATAAATTTGAAAGACGACTACCGTAGTTTCGTTATCGTTCAAGAACCTACGATCTTGGAAGTTAGCTTTATTTTTTGTGCAATTAATACAGTGAATTGGTTCTTGCAAAATAATTAACAATTTGACAATTTCAGTATTGGTTCTAATCCACCAAGGTTCTTGTTTGCGGGTGTTTATTGATATTTTATTGGCATCAATATGTTGGCATCACTCTCCATATTTACATCCTTTGCTGGAAAAGTTGCTGCAAATCTATGTCAAAATTCTAATTAACTATAAATTCTATTATATGAAATTGAATACTAATGTTTAGAAAAGCGAATCAAGCCGAGTTTCGTTCGTCGTAACCAAGAATTTTGCTGTCGTTACTTGTTCAAGCCAACGCTCTAAAAGCAATCGTTGATGCTCCTGGAACCAATTACTTGCACACGAAGTCGCCAACAACATGTGAACATCCTGCGAATAACCAGCGTAGTTGTGGTAGTACGTATAACATCGCTTTATCGCCATGAAAATACGATTTCTGTCGATACAAGGTGGCCTATCAAGCAGATATCTCGATAACAGGCAGGCTAATTGCGCGATACTGCTCGGCGAATACCCGTAAGCGTAGTCTGGATCCCAGTCTGGGTATTGTCGTTGATTGGTTTCGCGTGTTTCGTGTTCTTCTTTGAGTTTTTCGAGCTCTTCTGCGATAGTACTTGCGTATTTCTCTGAGTCTTTCAACGCGATTCTTGTACGTGATAAATCAATTTCTAGAGCTGCGATTTGTCGTTGCAATGATTCAATCGTAACTTCGGTAACTGCACGATCTTTGAATTTCTTTAACTCTTCTTCAATTACGCTGCAAACTTTATAATGGTTCGCCAAATCGTTACGAGGAAACGCTTCTCGACATGCAGAGCATTGCACATCTCGATACTCACAACGTTCAAGATGCTTTTGTAACGACTCAAGCTTCATGACAATTTTACATCCTTTCTCTGAGTTATCGCACCAAACATGCAAAGAATCGATCATGCTTCGAACAGCAATGTTCGGTATCATATCAAACTTCGACGTGTAAGACCGGCAACTTGGGCATGAATCTATATCCGGACGCTCTAACCATGTTCTCAAGCATGCTTCACAGAATGAGTGTCCGCAAAGTGTAACAACAGCATTATCCATGACTCCAGTGCAGATATTACACACCATGTTTTGATCAACAGTGCTGACAAATCGATCCACTGTGAACCCCATGACGACTGGCCTAAAATCTCTTCTTTGCTGTTGACACACCTAGAAATATAACATTCGAACTCGTGTCAACTTTGCTGATAATACTCTTTCAAATTTGCTTCCTCCCTAATATTCATAAATCATCCAAGTATTTAATTATACATGTTTCCCTCATAAATTTATCTATCCACCATTTGTTTATCTCATAAAACGATAGTTTATAAAATCTCGTTCGTTCTTTCTAATGTCTTTCTTTCATCGTGAAAATTAATCCTAACCACTATCTATTCTTCTTTTTCTTCGTAGATAAAAACTCAGTTTGTTTCTTTAGGTCTCATAAATTTTGAATGAGCGTATACTTCTTCGTGAAAATACCTTATTCATTTCAGTAAAATCTGCTCCATCATTTGAAAGATTATTTCCTCCTATTTAATAAAGAACATTGCACACATACTTAGAACAGTTGATTAATGACTTCTCATTCCTATCCACATTCTGACCTTTGTTTGTCTGGCCTGTTATTGTTTTCTTGATAGGCAGTTTGATCTTTACTACTGTTTTCGGGTACCCGCTCTATTGTTTACTTTAATTCATACTATTTTAGACGCGCATTGAATTGCGACGTCGTAACAAGCTTGTTTCGTCACGATTCTCCTCCCACATGCCAGACATGCGTCCGCTTTTGTTACTTTTGTACAAATTCATTTCCTTTACGTAAAAGGCTAAACAAAGCCGAAATTGCTGAATGTAAGAAGGCAAAATTAAAACTTTATTGCACACGAAAGGTTATTTAGATCGCAGAGTTCAGAGTATACTATATAGCACAATAATCAGAGGAAAAATCATATCAGCCAGATGTGCCTCCCACATCATGGGTATTGGGAAACGTGGAATTTGTTATGGGATTATATATATCGTTGCAAAGAATCGTAACTGTCAGGCGTACCTTTGTGTACTTTTTCTGTCTCGATATTCTCCGTTGTCCCTGTGGAGTGAAGAGCGACTGGCGGCGGACTGAAAATGCAAAATGAACGACAACGGAGAAAATCGAGACAGAAAAAGTACACAAAGGTAGGCCTGACAGTTTTGATTCTTTGCAGCGATATATAATCCCATGACAAATTCCACGTTGCCCACATACAGTATATATTTTCGTTATTCTTATTTGCCACGTTTACTTTTTTCTATGAACCTTTTTATCAAATAGCTCGTGTAATTTTTGAATTATAAACACCATTGTATAATTGGTAGCAATAACATTCATTCAGCCAACTTAGCTAATTAATTTCAGGCCCTAAAAGTTCTAAAACACGGTAAGATTTTAGCAAAAAATGGCGCTCCAGGACTGGAGAACATTTTGATGTATATGTATGGAATTCATCAAGAAATCAAAATACTGTGTCTCACAGCAGAAAATTGTATGTTGTATGGTTGCACAGTTTGAATGCATCGTAAATATGATAGAGTCAAACGAAAATTTTCTCAATTTAATCAATTCCTCTCTCCAACTGAGACCTTTAACCAGACAGCAGTCTTATTCATCTCAACTAGGCCTAATGCTTTCTTGTGAATTTCCCCTGATCTTGTTGATTGCTGGTCAAAATTTCTCGCAATTAACATCCAAGATCTCCCGATCAAGGAGGATCAATGAAGGTGTGTTGAGTTCACTCACTTTTATGCAAACAATGTGAAGGAATTCAATTATAAATTCTACCTGAGATCTCCTCGCTACAGTATCCACAAAATGCTCTTGTCCTTGAATATTCATCTATTTTCATAGCATCCTTGCAGCTTGGATTATAACGTTTCAAAACGTACTTACTTCCCTTAAACTTCTCCCTTCAACTGTGTGTTTGTATCACTTACAAATCCATTCAAGCAGTTTCTAACATCCGATCTACAACAGTACCGCTGGCAAAACATTAGGCCCACAAACACGTACCTTTTCTCTGATAAATCCCCTGAATTTCTTTCCTGAGATTCCACTTTGTTTCAACCAAGTTCCAATTGCACTCTGAAACGACAACAAAGATGTCCTTACTTTGACCATAAGCTGATATTTGCCATGAGCATTAAAATGTTCCTATCCCATCTATATTATTCGTATTGTTTTACACTGATTAACCTTTTTCTTCTGAATCACATTCCGAATCTTATTACCAATTCCTCGCCTTTTTTAAATTCTTTTCCTTAGCTAATCAAACGTGGACAGAATGACACAATCCCTGTGTTTACACACCCACAAGACGACAACTTTGCAACATCAGGTTTGAATCATGTGTCATTGTTGTCATGTTTTGATATACAGTAAAGTCTTACAAAAACATCACCAGTGCATCTTTAGACCTCCAGGACAACGAACCTGAAAAACTTAGAAACCTTGAAAAATCTAGCTGTTATCCTTTTTGAAAACCGAAACTTGGTAGTCACTGAAATTTGGGTTTTACTGTTATGTTTATATAGCCTTGGATCCATCCTCAAACACCTCAAACATGCCAGATCAGATCTCTTCATTTTTCTGTGAAAAACCTCAGCTTGGAAATTCAATGACATTCTGTGTCAATGTTACATGACTTACATTTGCATTACGTTAAAGTCTTGGAAAAACAGCCTTAGAATTCAAGTTTGGAGAAAGTTTTGATCAATTTGTTCCCTTGATATATGATTTTCACAAATGTGAATGTGTGCCCTTGTTCCCGGCCTTTTTTCACAAATGTTCCCTTGTTTCCTGCTTAAAAATTTCAATTCTTCTCTATAATAAAACTCTTGGGAGGGCCTCATCACTGCTCTCTGTTGGTTCATTTGTGCCTCATTTCCTCGAGAATTTCATCTCTGACATGTGACTACTGTGAGATTCTAGATGCTGTCGGCAGAAATCTTTTTAAAATGAGGAATAATCCAGAAAAGTCCCAGAAAATCCACGCTTTTGTTTTGTCCTATACGTTGTTCAACCTCATACGACGTTTGAGGAAGTGATTTACTCCTCGGTTTGTTATTCTGATTTAAATATTTCTTCAGCTCTTGGAAAAAAGACTGAACCAGAACATTTCCGTAAACAAGTTTTATTTCCAAAAAATTTTTATCACAAACCCTTTTCTCAATTTCTGATGAAAATTTCATGTTTATTTCATTTGTTTCTTACTTTTATGGGTTCGAGACTTATCCTGTAGTTTCTACGACACCTGTAGATCCGTGTCTTGGTGTTTTCAACAGCATAAGGCAAAAAAGCAATCACTCAAGAACAAGGGCCCAATGACATCTGTGCAATTTGCAGATGTTACTCCTGAAATACACCATAACAGGTTGTAAAAAGAGTTTTTAAATTTCTTGACTTGGTCATAATAGTATTCATTTCTTATAAATGAGTTTCTTACAAGAATGACATAAAAAGAAGAGGTGGTGGTGACAATATAACACTGATAGGCCCTCCTACGTCAGAAGGCAGATTATTTACGAGGAGAGATCATCTTGAAAACCAAGAAAATCTCTCGAGAATGAGTCATTCAACCAAAATCCCATAAAAATCTCAGAGAATCCACCACCCCCACTCTTCGATTGCCAGAAGAGAATCATTGAAACCCCTGATGTCCACCTCACTGTTTAGCTTTGAGAAAGGTCATAAGCGTACGAGGCGGGGGCGGGGGGCCCAACTTCAGAAAAATTATCGAAAATGAGCCCCAATCGGGCAAAAAAATGCCCTCAGTCGGGCAAAAATTATGCTAAACAATGGAATTTGTGTTTGGCAGCCCCCCTAGATTCTTTCTTCCCGTATGCTTATGGGAAAAATAAAACAGTTGAAGATCTCTTAAACGAGGAAGATGACAGCTTCTTACGAAGCGAATCCGTCTGAATTTGTCTCCGAATTCGTTAGCAATCGTACAAATCCTTACGACTGCGCGGGAATTCTCACAAGCGAAACATGTGTTACATTTACTAAAGAACTCTGCTGAATGTATTTATATTCGGTCTCAAGTTAGATACAGTATCACACGAAAATGCTCGCGAATGATGACAATTGAGGTATTTTGCATGAGCAATTCTGCGTTCTCGCAAATCTCACGTGACATCTAATTTGAGACAGACTTTAGCGAGGTATAGCTTCTTACCTTCTATGGTCTCTCCGCGTAATACTTTATGCCTCACCACTTGTAGACATACAGCTGCACAACAAATCAAATCACTGTCTGCAATATGCGTTCTTTTGACCAGTTTCTGACCACCTTCTTTCGACTTTTCTTCAATCAGTGTGAGCCCTAAATGTGTGCGCTGTACTTCTTTATCAAGAAGCATGACAAAGCCCACATTTAATTACTAATTTGCATTATTTGAAAGCCGTGGGACGTACTTTTAGAAAATTCTCTTGAATGCAAGATCTCTTGAGGTCACGAATGTAAAACCACTCTTTAATATTAATCCAGGGACAATTTTCTATAGCCTCCTTTTGACAGGTGTATGCCATCGTTTTAGTCCATACGCACCTGCCTACTACATTCCTTTAATGTCTAGAAATATACTATCAGCCATTCTATCTTTCAGGACTATTCTAGCAGGCTTTGCATTCGTTTGAGAGGGACCAAAGCATCTGACTTCATCTCAGAACCGCATGTTTTCATGTAAAGTTGGACTGCGTCACATTCTTTATCGTATCGCCGCAATTCCCTCCGATCATTGAGAGCGTCATAATTAATGCTTATTATTATCATTAAGCTGCACTTTTGCCGTCTTTATTATTGACGTGAAACTCTAATTGCCGGAAAGATACCAGAAACCATCGATGCCTCGCAAAACTATTACGCCTTGCTCGTTCGCGGTTCGCCCACCTATCGACGTTTGCAGCAAAAACAAAACAATTAGCGACAGGACACACACACTGTATCTGTGTGAAGCTCTTTCCAGTTTACGACTTATTGATTTCATGACGTCATAGCCTACGATCTTATACACAAATATAGTGTTACCCAACAGGAAACGAAACTTTTCAAAAATGACGAAGGATGATTTTTATTTTTATTTTTATCTCAAAATTCATCTTTTTACAGTTTGCGAAAAAGATGAAATCAATATCAGAGATCAGAAAGTATCCACTTGAATAACCAAATTTTGAGAAAAATTATCTTTGGAAAACATGATATGTTTGGACAAAAATATGATAAAATTTTATGTCCTACATGATATAAAAGCTTCGTGAAGGGCATAGGCAGCCAATTTATGTAGCCAGGGATAAAAATTCGATTTCATGATAGTAAGTAATAGTCTTTTACGATTTCGAAATGCTGCATGCATCGACCCAGTTAGCTCGATGAAAGCACAATTTCCAACAAATTTTGAAGCCATTCAAGCCTGTGTACCAGACTCCAGAAAAAAGTAAAATAATATAAACTTATTCGTAATAGGATCTGGCACACAGGCTATTCAAGACTGTGCAGTATCCCTCAAATCAGCAGTCTTTAAAAGTAAAACAGCTTTGAAAGCATAAAAGCTTTAAGACCAAATGATAGGAAAGAAATGTTCAAGATTTATTATATAACCAAATTTTGTTTTAAAATTTAGGCCAAAAAATTCGCAGATGCTGCCATACTATAAGTCTAGCATCAATTCTTTCTTTCGATGTAAAATTTCAATCTGAGAACGTCGTGGGCGAAACCCCTCCCAAAAACGTCCAAATGATAATCGTGGGGAAAAATCGATTGTCTGCGGCTCCTAAAAGTTTCATTTTTTTTATATTATGCGCATACTAACCGGTTTTGTGTCGTAGAGGAAAATATAAAGCCCGAGGTCTTAAAAGTACATACCGAGCTTGCGAGGTCTGTGCAATAAGACTGAGGGCTTTATGTTTTCCTGTACAACTACAAAACCGGTTAGTATGAGTTTTATTACCTGATAGCTTCTAATTTCGACTTATACCATTTAGTCAAACTCATTTTGTTACTGTTATGTCGTTTGAGTTGATTGTAAATCTCACAGGCCTAAATTAGTTGCTGTGGTGACAAAAACGCGTCCTTGTATCGTATTATACAAGGCTACGGGAAAACCGCGGGAAATGTGCGATTAACCAATAGGATTGGCGGGATTCTTGTATTGCCTCGTTTTTGAAACGTCAGTCAGGTAATAAAACCCAGTATAAACTGCTAAAATCATATAGATTATAGCGAAACATCGAAATTGCTCGCAGTAAGATTGCAATAAAATAATAAAGTGCCCGATGAAAATTGCATTAACCAATTTACAACAATCGGTTCCAAAACTTTAGACACTTCCTTAACTCTATATACGTTCTCCTGCAAAATTTCATTCACTAATGATGATGAGGTTTCTTGTGATCATGATGCTTATGATGGTCATGATCATCTTCACATTCCGATTCAGAGCCTGAACTCCCTGAACTGTGATCGGAATAGTAATCCTCTGCTCCTACGCCGTTATCTGCGCAGTCTGCACGTTGATTGGTTGGAGAATAATCACATGACCATTCACAGAATTCTGCCTGCAACGAAAGTGGAAAACATAGTCATGGAATTAGTCTGAATGCCATGTTTCTCAGGGCACGTTCTGCTAAACATTTTGTCAGGCGTGCATAATGTTCAAACCTGCCTGAGAGCGGTAGAAATTCTCTGAAAACCTGCCTGCATATCAGTTTTGTACAGCTAGGGTAGTGAAGCCTATTACCAGAACCAATAATACTGCAGGTATCAAACAGTTTTTACACATGGAGCAACGAAACGATTAATCATATATTCAACAGCAGAACATGAGCAATTTCTACCAGTTGTTTGCTATTATTCATCATCTTACTGCAATTATATTTCATTAAAAACGATTTTAGAAAAACTGCCTGCAGAATATTGCTTTGGAAAAAGCTGCCTGGGAACTTTGTTCCCACGTTCCCATGTTTATGCACGCATGCATTTTGTATCACAGAACAAATGTCCATCAAGTTGTTATTGTCCTAATAAGGTTTGGTAAAGCCCCGGGGGGGGGGGGGTACTTGACTAGGGAAGTGACGGGGTTGTGCGGAAAACCTCTCCACACCCTGCACCCTGTCGCATAAAAAATAGGCCAAAAGTATACCCTGTCGCATAAAAATGTTGCCTCTCAAATACTGTGTAAACGCAATTTTTGCTTGTGATACCCTGTCGCATAAAAATTTTGCCTCTCAAATACTGTGTAGAACGCAATTTTTGCTTGTGATACCCTGTCGCATATTTTTTTTACCTATTATAATACCCTGTCGCATAATTTTCGCTAGAAAATGATACCCTGTCGCATAATTTTTACTGCAAAAGGACACCCTGTTGAGCGGCACATCCCGTCAGGTCAAGTATGGGAGTGCCCCCCCCCCCCGGGGGTAAAGCTATTCGCACGAATATGGCAGTTGTCGTACCTGGATTCTTCCCTTTTTCTTTCCTCTCTTGACGTAAAACGAATTAGGTCCAGTTCTGCCCCACCAGCACAAGCATTTTCCATCTTTCTCACATTTACCAGAACCAGATGTTTTCCCGCAATATGGGCTGCAACCTATCAACAATTAAAGATATGGGTGACTTTGGACCCCATTTAACCCTATCTCACTCTTTTGTTCTGTCGTTATATGAGATATGGCAACCTAATTTGGCACAAAGGGAGTTTTTTGCATAAACACTGAAGATTTAAAAGAATAATTCAATTGGTGATGTTGTTGTTGCTGTTGGAGCATAATTATCATTACGATGTCATATGACGTCATATAAATGAAAGCATGTTAAAAGGTCATCAAACTAGACTTTTCATAAAGAAATGAAAACGCAAATCAAAATTTGAGACTTTGACCGCTCTAAAGGTTCGAAATCTCTGCCCTGGTCGTGACAAAATATTGCAGATCTGTTTGGTTTGCAGATAGGTGGGTAACAACTGTGCACGCACAATTAAAAAGGACTTGCACAATTTAAAAAGAAATGACCGTTTTCTAAAGGTCTTATTCATATCATTTCCCCCTATATTTGGAGCTTGGGCACATATCAAATCAACCTAATATCTTTAAAACTCTTGGTCAACGTCTTTTTAAGTTCATGCATCGTTAAGCTTCCTGTAACAAGGAAAAAACTTATTAAAGGATCTGTTTACATACCTTTCTTCTTTTTGTGTGACCAAGCGGCTTGAAAATGTGTCATCAAAATGACGGCGATGAGAAAACAGCATCGGCGATACATTTCGAGAACGTCCGATTTCGACTGTCACGAACTATCGCCTACATGAAATATATTTGAAACTGTTTATAGTTGCCTTTTAGCGTGACTTTTTTTAAGTGCCCTAAACATTGTGTCATCTTTAAATTTGAAATAGCTGGTTCTCTACACCGTTTGTAATGGGAATTATCAACTGCATTGCAAATAATGCTGCAAAATTAACAGGGGTTGCAAATATCAGGGTTTAAGATGCGTCATTATGTTTACATAGATATTAAATCTTTGACAAATAGGCGTTTAATGATTTTATTTGTTGTTTCAGCTTTTTTGCCAATGATTAGATCATCCACATACAGGCAGTATTTTATGAGATTATTACCGGAATCTGAGTACCCTGTGTTCTTCGAGTACCAGGTGCTAGACAGCATACAAGTCAAATAGGGCATAGGGAAACCCGCAAATCTTCCAATTTCACGCTTATAAGCCAAATCGTCGTATTCTGATCACATGACTGAAACTAAAGTTTTTGAGACAACTTTTCGAGTGCCTTCATGAAAATAAAATGGATATTCGACCAATAAAAACACAGAGCTGGTTTTGCAAGGAATCGATTCTACATGCCCCACTCCATATTTGTTTTTCTGCATTTGGTTAATATCTATAATCAGGGATCGGCGTTACATCGAATTTCATTCCTTCGAAAATTGGGCTGTGTTTAAGAATTTTTCAGGAACGCTGCAAATAAGATATAGCTTTCAAAGTTTCACATGTTACGTGAATTATGTCCAGGAATAAGATGAAAATAGTTGTTTATGTGATTTTCGAATATCCTTGACGAGTTAACGCTATTTGCTACCAAGAAAGCTAATGGGCCTACCTTTATCCGCAGCAGAATCCCAGTAATTTGGCATTAAATCACTCTCTTTCGCAGTAATAAACAGCGGAGACATTTACCAATAAGGTCATCACAAATCCAGTTTCTTTGTACCATTTTAATCTTCGATGATTTCGATAAAATGTGATAGGATTTCACAGCTTCTGCAGCGAAGCGTCCAACTATTCTCAAAGGTGTACAATCTATTATCAAAGGTATCAATTGCTTTGTCATATGGGCCTTGCACAACCTTTTGTTTTATGCAAGTCTTCCAAGATGTTTGCAACTTGCAACGAGAAAACATTGCATTGGTAGCTCCGAGAGAAGCGCTGCTTGCAACGAGAAGCGCTGCATTGGTAGCTCCACATAATAGCAATTGGTAAGCTCCCCTCTCTATTGAGCCCCCTCTCCACTTGTATCAAATTCCAGGGGCTACCAAAGATTTTCCATTTATTTAGCTGAAGAAGTTTACATCTTAATTTTGATAGGGTTTGAGATATGGTTTGAGATATGATATGAAAAGATATGATATGGTTTGAGATAAAGCTGCAGGCCCGTCGGAACCGGGGGGCTGGGGGGGCTTCAGTCCCCCCAATAATTTGCTGCAGTTCGTTCACTTTTGTAAGTTTGTAAGTAAAAAAGGCCGTGAAAGCCCATATCGTGGAAATGCAGATTCAAACTTTTCTATGTATTCGAGGAAGTTATTAGAATTTATCAAGCTATCATCCTTGATATTATGGAATTCAAATATAATCTATATCCTCGTGAAATTGAAGTCCCATTTTTCAGAATTTTCTCGGAAAGACCCCCATCAGACTTCATCCTTTGCTTTTTTAAATGGCCAATTCTCCAAAAATGGGGCGTTTTCCAACGATCTAAAGGGCGTGGCCATGAGAAATTTTCCCGGGGGCAAGCCCCCAAACCCCCATTTATCATCATTTCGCTCGCATGACGTTTCAGCCCCCCTAATAAGAATTTCGTTCCGACGGGCCTGAGCTGTGTCGAATTTAGGTATTTAACTCGTAAAATTGTATGCTGAATGGGCAAAATATGGTGTAAAAGAACTAAAAGGCTATCATATATATCCTTGTCATTTGATTTTGTGAATAAGCCACCCTCGCTAATAAGCCCCCTCTTTTAAGCCCCCCTCTGGAGTCTCCAAAGTTAAATAAGCCCCCAGGGGCTTAATAGAGCTTTTACGGTATTTACATTTGCGAATGGCTAATCAGCTGTATGAATTCCTTTGTCCACAACCGCTGGTGGCTTTGAAATTCCGTGTCAATCAAAAGCAACGGATGCTGTTGTTGCTGGTCTTGTTATTGACCTCGAGCTGCAAGTCATGAATGATTGTTTTGCAGAGTTTTACACAATAACGTTGAATAACGCTGCATTGGTAGCTCCACAATAGCAACTCTCTAAACATTCAAAGGTCTTGTGCGTCAGGTAGATTGTTTCTTTCTCAATGTAGATTAGCAACATAGAAGAAGAAAAAATCTTTTTGCTGTTCTGAAATTCTATGTTCAGATTACTAGGTGATACTAAGTGGTACAAAGTCTTATAAGCCAGCCGAAAGGAAATTAAGGCATGTCCCAAAATGGATGTCAGATGTGAAAATCTGCGAATCAAAAATGAAAACGGTTCCAATTAATTTTCCATTGCTATTTTGGCTTTGTCGCAAAAACTATTTCATCTGGCATCAATTTTGAGACTAACTTTAAAGGGAATAGACATATCTAGATTGAGTGGCCGCTATGAATGGGCTAAAGAGAAAAAGTGTCTTTGCACCATTGCTAAAACATGGGTAAAACCATGATTAAAACCGCTATGCAGGCATTTTTAGCTGCACAATGAAACGGCACATGGTAAAATTATCAAATACAATAGGGTACATTTTAAACTTGGCTTCGGGCAGCTCTTAATCATGTCGATTCCCTGCAGAACAGGTTATTATATATATGTAGATTTATAAACATTGAGTTGCTTTCAACATAATGGCATTAACATCTTTAATAATCATTCTCGGCATCACTGCTCTCGTCCTCACTTCCACTGCACCCGCCTATATCTTCATCTACACACTCTGCATTTTGCGAAACATGTGTCCAGTGGCATGTCCATTCGCAGTGATTTGCCTGCAATACAATACAATGAAACAATGAAACAATGATGATTTCAGGAAGAGCAATGGTGAATTTCGTAAGCCACCATACCAAGTCCATATTCGTAAAGTCTCCTGTTCGCTGAGTCCCGTTCCTCTATTCTTTTGTTCTTTTGTTTGTAAGTAGCTTTTCGTAACCCACCCTTTAGCTATTCTACAAAAGAGCCTAGATTGAGCGTCTTTCTTATACATTTCATACGCGACTTTCGATTGAGTGGCGATAAAGCTTCTATCACTATTGCGTAGCCTCACTACACAAGGACCCTCAACTTACGCTCCTCTAATTGAAGTGAATTGATGTTGTTGTTGTCGCTCCAGTTGAGGGTCTTATGGACAAACTCTTCTCAAAACGGCAAAAAAATTCTCGCCAGGAACTAACCTGTTCCTGGACCAGTCAGGATGCAAGACTTGAAATAACTTCATGAGATTGGCTGATTCTTTTCAATTCAAACTTTCCGCCAAAGGCAAACAAAAGCGTTCGAACAACGCGTTCGACTGAACTGCTGCAACGATCAAAATCTCAAAGTAACGAGCGAATTTACGAGATCTTTTGCGTCCCCAAACAACCAAAATATCAGTTATAGGTAGGAGTTTTTTGCTTTATTAGCTTGAAGAAACATTCATCTAAGTACTGATAGCTCGTTTTGCAGCAGGCCCGTAGGAAGCGGGGGGTAGGGGGGGCTTAACCCTATCCAGACTGGGCTTTTTGAGCTACTAGAAGACTGGGGGGGGGCTCATTCAGCCCCCCCTCTCTAAAATCGCCATTCCTTCACTTACGAAGACGAAACTCACCATGCAGGTAGCCGTACTTATGATCTATCATTTCTAATAAAAAAATTTCTAAAGATAGATATGACGTCATAATTATTCAATACCAACTGGCACGTGTCCACGAAAAAAATGAAAAAAACAACTTTATTTTAGATCTTTATAATTTTCTAAGAATGATTCATGAAACCAAATTAGGCCTATCAAAGCATTGTTAGAAGGTGAAAATATACTTATAAAGTGAAAAATTCGATTTTCGCAAATTCAAGATGGCGGACAAAGAGATTAAAAATCTTGTTTTTCTGAAAAATGACAAATGCAGCCATATTAGAGAATTTCTCCATAGTTTACAATGAAAACTACTTCAATGATAAGTGATCGTTGCATACTTCATTTTTCCTTTTGAAATTTTTGTTTTGATTATTGCAAAAAATGCTGACATCAGCATTTTTTCCCAGTAGTAAGCAAATGAGTTGGAAGGAAGAAGGAAGGGGGAAAAGGGGGTTGAGGATAGTTATTTGGTGAAATTTTGATAATATCTTGACGAACTAAACACTTTCAAGTCAAAAAAGTCTCACTGTAAAACAGATTCTCAAGATATGCATGAAAACTGACCGTTAGTAGTACTATGTGAGGATACCCCCGGGGGATCTTACACCGTTTGCGGCCAATGATGCACAAAATTCAAACAAAATTACACAGCTTAGGTGGAAACAACCCTGTTGATCAGTTTTAATCTATTTATTGCCGCTGTAAAACATTTGGGGTCGAAATATCCTTGCAGAAAGTCCGCGAACTAATTTGTGCCATTTTCTTAAAGATGACGTCATTGATGAGGTCACGTGACACATAATTGTTCTATTGTTCTTGGAAAAAATTAAAGAGACCTTACAGATTATAAGTTCACAAATGAAAAAGGATATTATCAAAGGACTATGAGGTGATCTGGAATTACATCCATAAGCAGCTTACCTAAAAGTTGGCCCCGACCACTCTGAAAAAAACAGCCACCCCCCGGCCCCCTAAATTTTTTTTTCAAAATTTTACACAAATTCACACTTCAAGAGGATAGAAACTAAAAGTCAAAAAATCATTTCCTGGTTCGTTGAACCAATTTGGAGCAGTACTCAGTTAAGTAGGTGGGGGGGCTGAATGAGCCCCCCCCCAGTCTGGATAGGGTTAAGCCCCCCCAATAAATTTTTAACACAATGGTGCTACGTCACATGACTTAATTAGATGTATTGTTCTCTATTGTTTTAAGAACAATTCCCCCCCAATCCGAAGCTTCTTCCTACGGCCCTGTTTTGCAGTGAAGCACTTCAGGAAAACGACTTTTTGCGGTGATTTAGGGTCGGTGGTCTTGAGAAAAAATAGCAGAGCATTTAGGCCATGTCCGTTTCTAGAAGCGTAAGTCCATGAGTCGTAGTTATAGCGTTCATCAGTCTATCAATAGCGATAACCTACGAACATATAATCAGTCTAACTATTGCGTACATTCGGAAATTCTATTTGCAAAATATCGTTCAATTCTAAATTCTTTCCTGAATAGCTAGGGGGCCCCTTATATATTTAGTTGTATTTTAGTTTATCTCCTTCATGTGATGGCCCTGGGGTAGTCATGATCTTTTGCTCCCCTTGGTATCGTTTCTGTAGTATTGTATGGTAGCTCGTTTGTAATCTTTGGTAATTCGTAAATTGTAAAGTTTTAACATAGAATTTATAGAAAAAAAGATTTCGTAAGCAAAATTGCCTAATCATAATCAGGTTTCCGAAAAGACTGCGTTCACACACAGGGCGTTTTTCCTTCGTTGTGTCATGGGTAATTAGACACTGCTGGTGTGCTTCTATGGAGGAGCGCTGGATAATATGTATCTTCGGGGGAAATTTTTTATAGTACTGCAGAGGAGATATCGGAAGAACGAAAATATTAAACTATGTATCTCCTCCGCAGTACTATAAAAAATTTCCCCCGCAGATGCATATTATCCAGCGCTCCTCCATAGAAGCACACCAGCAGTGTCTGACTACCCATGGTTGTGTCTTTCCAAAACAACGGGTGAATTATGTTGTGAAGTGTGACCTCATTTCGTTTTCACATACAGTACAACGTCGTTACAGCGCATTTGCCTTATAAACTAATTCCATAACTATCAGATGCAAAACAATGGGCAAACAAGGTCCAGAGCTAGCAGCATAGGGCTCAAACCTTTCAAATCTGTCAAAAGGTCGGTGTAAAATTCGATTATATTTTTCTTTGAATTGGATTGCTTGAAAGGAACTTATGGTACTTTGCTGTAAATCTGCCGTGGAAATTTTATGATATCTTTACTTTTTTCAAAATGGCGGCAATTTGATAATTTTTGAAAAATTCATGGAAAATTTTGAAAAAATTTAAATCATTGTAAATCCTAAACTAATAGAGGAAACATTACATAACCTTCAAGAAAACCATAGTTTATGGAGGTCTACAAGATGGTGGCAAGCAGAAATCTGTTGCTTTTGTAGTTTAGGAATTAGAAATTTGATGACGTCATAGCCTCAAATTTAATAAATGCCGCCATATTGAAACTAATCAAGACATCAATAAATTGCCACGGCAGATTTACAGCAAAAAAACCCTAAGTTCCTTCCAAGCTATTTATTTCAAAGAAAACGGCAATAAAATTTTACACCGACCTTTTTAAAGATTTGAGCCCTATGTTGAGCTAGACTCGTGACTTTTCGTCCCTTGTTTCCTGCGTTCTTTGATTTGCTGATATTACTTGCTCAATAGGGACTCATACCATTACTCATAAGTCTGTCCCGAGCTATACTTTAGCGTTGTTTCAGACAAGAAACCAATCACAGTCTTGCATGGCTATCACATGATACATCATCATATCACGTTGTGACCGGGTGTTATTGTGCCGCTATAATGCCGTACTTTCTGGCGACAAAATTAAACTACAAGAACTGAAGCATCATAATTGGAAATTACAGTGATTTTTTTGTTTTTTGTTTTTATTCATATCAAGTAATCAAACCTACAAAACTTCAAGAATACATAACTACAAATCGTAACTGCTTACACAAGAAAACGAGAAAATTACACAAGACGAAACTGCATGGAGTGTGAACTAGCACATCTCCCCTGCAGCAAACATTTAGACAAAGAGCAGAACAAGAAATACACCAAAACAATGAAAATGAAACAAAGAGAGATAGAGAGAGAGAGAGAGAAATAGAAGGGGGATGCAGCTCAGCTCATTCGACGAGTTCCTAAGATGGAGATAATGCGTCTGTTTAGGGTGCAGTTAAGCCTAGAGTGTCCATATATTCAAAAGTGCACACTAAGATAAATCGTCTATATTGATCCCTATTTCAGATAGAACATCAGATACCTTTCCAAGGAGGATTGTTCTCTGCTGATTGAATCAACCCCCCCCCCCAAGATATTGACCGCTTCAAAAGTCCCAGGTGAGATAGGGTTTAAATAAACCAGGTTATCCAATGGAGCCTTCTAATTGGTCAATTCAACAAATCAAATGTATTTGATTGGTTGAAATTTAACCTGGTTTTCACAAAGCTGGATTAACTGTGCCAACAAGGGCGGTCACAATAATAGAACAATTCCTTCTGCTCTCAAGATTACAGTACGTTCGAAGGACAGTAGTAGCGTCGCCACGGGGTGGTCTGGGGTGGACATGTCGACCACAGTTTTCACAGAGTCGATGTTATAATTTCTCGAAATCAGTCAAAAAGATTGGGAAGGGTAGATTTTTATTGACTTGAAACTTTTGTGATAACTGGCCTCCCTCCTGAATTCTCAATACCTTTATTGAAGATTTCGAGAGAGGCCTTAAATTTCAATTTCTAACCAGTGGCGTGGCCACGGTGGGGGGTATGGGGGGGGCAATTGCCCCCCACTTTTGTCGGAAGATGGTCCTCGAGATTCCTCTAAAACCGAGGAGAAAATAGCTGCGTATAGGTTGGGTAAGAATTTTCCGAGAAATGTCAAATCTTCCATTTTACCACTGGCAAGCATGACATTGGGAGATGCATTCTAAGCCAAAGTAAAGGATACTTCTTCAAAAATTTTCTTCGTGCTCTGATTCATAGGATAACTGTTACAAAACGATCAAGGTTTCCTCGTCGCTAAAGGCAAGCATGATATTGGAAGATGCATTCTAAGCCAAAGTAAAGGGCGTGGCCCCAAAAAATTTCCTGGAGCTTCGCCCCCAGACCCCCTAATTTTGCATTCCCCTCCCACTTAATTTGCCCTGGCCACGCCGCTGTTTCTAACCATATTTTTTCCTTCCTCGTAAATAAATATGATGTTCTTTTCTGTTTCGATTTTTGTTGCACCAAAATGCCCGCTGTTGTAAAAAGTACTGCTTGAGATGGTTGCTTTTCCAGAAATATCTAAATAGATCAAAATAATAAAAAGAGCATTCCCATCATGTTCTCCGAGTGTCTGAAGGGCGTTTCGCACGTTTTCCGAGGGTCTAAAGGGCGTGGCAAGGAGTATTTTTTCTGGGGGCTTTGCCCCCAGACCCCCTTATACCTCTCCGCCCCAGCTTTTTGGGCTGGCGACGCCCGTGTCGAAATAGATGTTGAGCACAATATCCTAAATGAAGATTCCCGATTATTTTCAACGGCAAACTTTGACACCCTAAGGTGCCCTTTCTGCGATTCCTGCCCCCGCCGCATCATGGAGCCTCCGGCGCCTCTGTGTGCCAATGCGAGGGCGGTATAAACATTGCAGAATTTTCATCCGTTGCAATTGCCAAGTATACCAAGTACGTATTCACTGTCAAATTTCGAGCACGGTTGAGAGGCCTGTTTTTCCGAAAAGGCGCTGTCGCAAGGCAACGTATCCTGCGTGCAGATTCAACTGATTTCTTTTCAGAGAGCTTTCTTCTCCAGTAGGGGATGGCACGTCCCTGAAAAGAAGCCGCTTGAGTCTGTATGAGACTAAACGCAAATGAGAAAGTACAAGAAATGCATTGAATTGAGCTGCCTTACGAACTACAACGTTACGTGTTGTAGGCGACAACTCAAAGACTTCTATTCTACCTACCTCTATCTTCATATATGAGCCATGCTTCTTATATTTTGCGCTTGGTCCCGTAAATCCCCAATAGCAGAGGCATTTCCCATCGGAAAGGCACGAACCGGTTCCAAAGGTTTTCCCACAATCCGGACTGCAAGCTGAAATCCAATGGGAAGTTGGTCATCACTTGAGATTGCGGTCCCGGGGAGGGGGTACATAACGTGTTGAGTGGATACGAAACATACCACACCATCCGTATCCACATCATAAAGAGTGGGTACGAAAGTTTTGGTAGAAGAGGGTACCTTTTTGAAAAGCGGGTAGCACATCTCCGTCCATCCGCAAATCATGTACCCCTTGAATTGCAGTATTTGGAGTCTGTTAAATCGCGTACCCTTCATGCCCATTTAACGGACTCAGTATTTGTCATATACTGTTCAAATGTTGGAGCTGTAGTCGGAAAAACGGTTAAATGCCTTTGCAAACAACGCTCAAAATTGAGAATTCTGCCTAATCAAAGTTTGTCCAGTACAATCTGACGAGGAAGTACTCGGCAACTACCAAATCTTGTCGTTTAGCAATTACCAAAAATTCGATTGCAAGTCTATCCATAAAATTTTTGTCAAGAAAGATCTAATTATTTTTAGAGGTGATGAAAATTTGTTGTTGAAGGGAGTTGGCTGATGGGGCCTCAGAGGAGAGGTGACCTGTAAGCTCTATTTTTCAAAAAAATTTCCATCAAAATGTAGGTAAAAGAAATCAGTACCGGGTGTCCCCAAAAAAGTATACAGATTTGGTTGACTCCAGCGATGTGAATTGAATTTAGCTTTAATCAATGGCTAATCACTCTTAAGATGTTCCTCGATAGTTAACTTGAACATGGATACTTCATTTGTTGGTATTGGTGCTTTGAGCGTAAGGAACTCATCAGAAACGTTAGGTAGCGAAAATGTCCTAAAATTTAAGAAACTACCTACCAACCCCGGACCTTATAGTTTCTTATAAAAGTGAATGTAGTTCAAAATAAACTTACATTGAACAGCATGAGCTGAAACGTCATACGTTAAAGCGAGCACGAAAATCAGGATGACAGTGCAATTAAACTTCATTTTGATAAGGATTTGCTTCAGTCTTCTCTGCTTCTCCTCTGTCTCTGCTTCCCGTTCAGTATGACGCACGGAAGGCTTAAAATCTCCTTCGTTAGACTAATTAACATGTGCTTCCGAGATCCTGTTTGCAAACACGCACACGGGGGGATTCGAGATCCTTCTCTCTGCTTCTTTGCTTCTTTCCTGCTTGCATAAAGACCAGGTATTTTTCGTTTTAAAGGCGTAAACAGATGGCACTTGATTATGTTGCAACGTTTTTTCCGTTATAATAAAGTTTGCTTAGTTATAAACGTTATGGGCCTAGCCATGCAACGAACGCTGTGAGCAGTGCAGAAAATTGTGAAGGATTGCCTTTCTTGCCTGAGGCACTTGGTGCATGTAGTTCAGTCAGATGGCCACTCCGATCTGTAGTTGTAAGGGATTTTCTCGACAAAAAAACCCTTCAAAACAGCCTAAAATCGCGATCAAATGTCCTTTATATTTCTGACTTATAGCAATTACTTTACACGCTTTAGCAAGTTTCATTATCTCTTTGGGGGAATGAAAATGTCATCCTCAGGAGCATAACAAAATTATACTTGAAGATTTCATCCTCCGTAAATGGAAACGCTTGGTAAATCATGTAATTGTCATTTCTGTAAAGCAGAAAAACCGACGACATTGATTTGCTGAAAAATCCTCTTGATTTAAAAGCAAATAGGCCGATTTAAGCCAGGTAAATGATTAAATCTAATTGACCATGTCCACCATCAAACAAGGAGCATAGGGCTCAAATCTTTCAAATCTCTAAAAAGGTGGGTGTAAAATTCTATTCCATTTTTCTTTGAATTGAATGGCTTGAAAGGAAGTCATAGTACTTTGCTGTAAATCTGCCGTGGACATTTTTTGATATCTTCATTTCTTTCAAAATGGCGGCAATTTAATGATTTTTGAGAAAATCCATGGAAATTTTTGAAAACATTTAAATCATCGAAAATCCTAAACCAAAGGAAGAAAAATTATATAACTTTCAAGAAAACCATAGTTTATGAAGGCCTACGATATGGTGAAAAGCAGAAATCAGTATCTTTTCTGGTTTAGGATTTAGAAATTTGATGACGTCATAGCCTCAAATTTAACAAATGCTGCCATTTTGAAACTAATAAAGATATCAATAAATTTCCACGGCAGATTTACAGTAAAAAACCATCCATAAGTTCCTTCCAAGCCATTTAATTCAAAGGAAACTGTAATAGAATTTTGCACCGACCTTTTTAAAGATTTGAGCCCTATGTTCAAACAAGGCATTTGCCAATGCTGTTGCTTTGTTATTCAGGGAACAGTAGCATACCAAACTTGGATTGTGTTCTTTTTACTCACCCGATAGATGCTATAGGAAGCCTGGGATAGGAAGTTTACCTGGTGAGTAAAAACAAGCAGTCCCCGTTTGAAAGGGCACTACTCCCTGGATATCAAGACGATAACACTGGAAATATGTTATTGAACGGTGCACATGTTCAAATCCATTTTAATGTTTACTTGATTGAAATCGGCCATTCCGTTCTGAAATTATGACGGATTTTCTGGAGATGGCACCTTCTTCAAGAAACCTTCAAAACGGCCTGAAATCACGAGCAAATTTTCCCAATATATCTACCTTACAGCAATGACTTCTACACGTTTTAGCACGTGTTATCCTCGTCGGAGGGTAAAATCTAATGCTCTCAGGGATGACACTGGCCTCCTCCCAAAGAGATAACACGTGCTAAAGAATGTAAAGTTGTTGCTGTAAGGCAGAAAATTGGGACGTGATTTTAAACCAGTTTTGATTGATTTCTTGAAGGGGATTTCTGGAGAATATCCCGCATTGTTTTAAAACGGAATGACCGATTACAGTCAGGTACATTTTGAAATATTTTAGCTTATTCATCGAAGATTTCTTTTCTGTAAACTTTGAAGACGAACTTGCAATTATACACGAAGAAAATGCCAATGTAGTTAACGTTGCAACGAGCAACTACAGTGATGCACAGGATCAAAGACACAACAGAAAACTACGATACTAATATAAAAACAACGTTCTCGAAAGGTTCTGCCATATAATAAAGCCTTTATTAAACGATTACTCGATCCATGCTGGAAAATATTTGGACCTTAGTTCATTGTACGGACCTCACTGCGTTCGGTCCGTACGTCAAACTGCGATCCAAATATTTTCCAGCATGGACCTCGTAATCGTTTAATAACCGCATAGTATTCTTGCCTTGATATCTAGGGAGCCGTGACCTAGACTAACTACTTCAGTCCCAATTTCCGCTTCGTTCATTGAATTGGATGACGGCACTACGCTTGAAGCGTCCATCAGTCTATCAATAGCGATAACTACGAACGTGTGATCAGTCTAGCCGTGGCCCTTCAAATTGGGATCTTTTTTTGTGACTCACTTGGTATCCTAAAAGAAGATACTGTGATCTGTCTTGCATACATTGAAACATTGCTTTATATTCCTTTCCAGCCTAAGACTGCGTTCACATGATGCCGGCACATTTTGAAAACGGTGAAAAATGTGACGGTAGCTAAATTCGAGCTAGCGTTCACACGATACCGTTTTCAAAGAGTTCTGTTTTCAAGGTCTACCATTTTCAAAATCTGCCGGCAAAGAATGTGCCGTTTTCATGTGAAAATCACATTTTTCACCGTTTTCAAATTGTGCCAGCATTGTATGAACGCAGTCTAAATTAATGCTACTCCCGTCTTTCTAAAACTATTATGATATTTGAGAATATTTGCGAGCAAGTATTTACCATGAGAAGTCTCATTACCCGTAGAATATTGATAAGAACTAACACAGCTGACTGGTTTGTAAATAGTTCATTCTGTAAAGCTTTGAGCAAATTAAGAAATTTGATGAAAGTCGATTTGAATTATTTGATTAGTAATGAACTGATGGAGGGAACTTAGCAGTAAATTTACACGCGTTTGGCAAACTAGTTGGTTGAGTATTTAGATCGCGTATTTTCGGTGTTTGAAAACATAGGGCTCAAATCTTTAAAAAGGTCGGTGTAAAATTTTATTGCCGTTTTCTTCGAAATAAATAGCTTGGAAGGAACTTAGGGTTTTTTGCTGTAAATCTGCCGTGGCAATTTATTGATATCTTGATTAGTTTCAATATGGCGGCATTTATTAAATTTGAGGCTATGACGTCATCAAATTTCTAAATCCAAAACTACAAAAGCTACAGATTTCTGCTTGCCATCATCTTGTAGACGTCCATAAGCTATGGTTTTCTGGAAGGTTGTGTAATGTTTCCTCTATTTGTTTAGGATTTACAATGATTCAAATTTTTTTCAAAATTTTCCACGAATTTTTTCAAAAATTATCAAATTGCCGCCATTTTGAAAAAAATAAAGATATCATAGAATTTCCACGGCAGATTTACAGCAAAGTACCATAAGTTCCTTTCAAGCAATCCAATTCAAAGAAAAATATAATAGAATTTTACACCGACCTTTTTAAAGATGTGAAAGATTTGAGCCCTATGCTGTGTTTGAAAACATCTTCGACAGAGGTTTAAGAAGCTTTAAAGGACAAGTCCGGGTTTCATTAGCCTGCGCACAGACTTTACTATTTTGCGGAGGAGGAAAGGACCAGGCTCTGTACCAGGCCTGTTCCAAGTCTGTGCGCAGGCTAGGGTTTCATAAAATTAATGTCAAAACAACCTTACCAACTGCCGAAGAACAATTGTAACTTCTCTCCACATTTTGACATCCGTAATAGCTGTAAACTTGTAAAACATTTTTCATAAGTTAGGCCAAATGTCGTCGCCATTTTGTAAGAATACGAAATACCGAGGCTAGCCTCGGTTTAGAGGTTAGGTTCAACATGACGTCGAAGGCTTCGAGACTATGGCCTTGTGCGTTTATGACGTCACATCGCTAATTTCGCAGGTAGAAAAAGTACAACATACGATTCACAATAGTGTAATCTCTTATTTTATCAGCAATGATACCAACCCGAGACTGGTCCTTTAACAGTGGAGATGGCTCAGTGGTTGCTGCAGCGATACTAACATTAACATCCTTCAAAAAGTACAAAACAGGGCAACCAGAATATGATACATCATCAACGTCTCTACCACAGGGAATCCACTACTAAGATTGCCTTCCATTTAGGTAAACTTCGCTTCTTTCCAAAACGATATGATCTTTTGAAATTTTCCTCACCGTGGCATCGTAGAAGGAAGACAAAGAAAATTTCGAAAGATCATATCGTTTTGGAAAGAAGCGAAGTTTTAGGAAAGAAACGAAGTTTACCTTTAGAAGGCAATCTTAGTAGTGGATTCCCTGCGCCTCTACTTTCCATACTGCGTATGCGCTAATGTCTATAATGACCGCAGTGACATCAATTGACAGCCACCATTAGGTCTACAAAAATTGGTGAAAACGAACGGACAGACCGACAGACCGACAAACAGACAAAATCCACTGCGAAGTTATTCCGCAAAGATATTATGCTGCTTCACAGCAGTTACAATTTCTGATGATCTATTGGCCAAATTTTAATGCACATTGCTGTTCGCATAAAAATCTCCGTTAATTCCCACGGAAAGCTCACACGCCCCAGTCTCTTAGGCCCACACGTATACGTTTACGTTCGTAAACAACGCATACATTGGTATACGTTTACACCTTGCGTCCAAACGTAAACAGTGCTTCAAGCTACCCTAAACGCATACGTTTGAAAGCGCTTTCAAAAGTGGATACTTTTGAAAACGCTGTTTTCGCGTTTACATTAGCCTGCGCGCAGACTTTACGGACTGCGCAGGAGAAAGCGAGAGAAAAGGGAAAGTAAGGCTACGTTTACATGTGGACGGTCGTAAACTCACACTAACGTAAGCCATGACGTCATCGACATTGTAATCATCAATCGCTTTCAGTTGCTTTGAAAACGCTATTTCGCGTTTACATGTGGACTGTAGTAAACGCATACTTTTGTAAGCGGTGATGTCACATCCACCATGTTCATCAATCATTTTCGATTGTTTTAGCGTTTGGGTGTGGCCAGGCCAAAGCGTTTTGTAAGAGATTAGTGGATCATTGTGGATAGAAAATATTCTATGCGTTTACATACATGGGGACGGACGGGGCCATAATCAAGCCTGCTAAGAACTTTATTGAATTAATTACAAACACAATGTAATCATAGAAGTTTATTCTTTCATTCATTGCACATTAATAATCAAACACAATGTAATCATAGAAGTTTATTCTTTCATTCATTGCACATTAAAATCAGTATCCTGATTTGAATCCTGCCACCATGAAGGACTTAGTATTTTAGGCAGCAAGCATCGCGAAAACCATTCAGAACTGAAGCTTTGTAAACCATTTGACTTAGCGACGACTTGTTGAGAGTAATCCATTGAGGCCTTCTCAGTAGATCTTATAGTGCATGGTGCCCTTGACGCATATTGTGTCGATTGAAGCTATTGATTAAACTTTTATTTGCTAACGAATTAAGCTTTTACTTTATCAAAAACAATCACCCTATGTGGCCTGCTGTAAAAGTCTGAATTTGCTTACTGGCTTGTCATTGCGCTTACATGTTAATGTTGTGCTGAGTTTGACTGCTTTAAGATTGATAGGAATGTTTGGAGAAATTGCTGGAATATTTGTAATTCATAGCAGCTGTAATAGTTCGGTATGAATTAGTGCTTTGTACCTGAGCAAGAAGAGAGAACATTTTTAACATGGAAGAAAGCAAGTAGTTGCTCGTAGTTCTTTGTATTAAAGACCTCTCACTGCTATCAAGAAATGCTAGCTGTAGAAATATTATAAGTCTACAGCTGTTCTAGAAGATATTTATTCAAGTTATCGTTTCTTTGGATGCAGCAGTTCATAGTGCCTTTCACAAATGCACAGAACATTTGACTGGATCAACGTCTCTGAAGAACAATTGACCGAATTTCCGAAGAACATTTGATCAGATCAACAATCTCTGAAGAACATTTGACCGGGTCTTCGAAGAACATTTGACCGGTTCAACAGTCTCTGAAGAACATTTGATCGGATCAAGAATCTCTGGAGAACATTTGGCCTGATCAACAATCTCTGAAGAACATTTTATCAGATCAACAATCTCTGAAGAATATTTTATCAGATCAACAATCTCTGGAGAACATTTTATCAGATCAACAATCTCTGAAGAACATTTGACCAGATCAACAATCTCTGAAGAATATTTGATCTGGTTCAACAGTGTCTGGAGAACATTTGATCGGATCAAGAATCTCTGGAGAACATTTGGCCTGATCAACAGTCTCTTAAGAACATTTTATCAGATCAACAATCTCTGAAGAACATTTTATCAGATCAACAATCTCTGAAGAACATTTGACCGGGTCTTCGAAGAACATTTGACTGGTTCAACAGTCTCTGAAGAACATTTGATCTGGATCAAGAATCTCTGAAGAACATTTTATCAGATCAACAATCTCTGAAGAACATTTTATCAGATCCACAATCTCTGAAGAATATTTTATCAGATCAACAATCTCTGGAGAACATTTTACCGGATCAACAATCTCTGAAGAACATTTGACCGGTTCAACAGTCTCTGAAGAACATTTTATCAGATCAAGAATCTCTGGAGAACATTTGGCCTGATCAACAATCTCTGAAGAACATTTGATCGGATCAACAGTCTCTGCAGAACATTTGACCGGTTCTTCGAAGAACGTTTGATCGGATCAACAATCTCTGAAGAACATTTTATCAGATCAACAATCTCTGAAGAACATTTTACCGGATCAACAGTCTCTGAAGAACATTTGATCGGATCAACAATCTCTGGAGAACATTTTACCGGATCAACAGTCTCTGAAGAACATTTTATCAGATCAACAATCTCTGCAGAACATTTTATCAGATCAACAATCTCTGAAGAACATTTTATCAGATCAACAGTCTCCGAAGAACACTTAACCGGTTCTCCGAAGAACATTTGACTGGTTCAACAGTGTCTGGAGAACATTTGATCGGATCAAGAATCTCTGGAGAACATTTGATCGGATCAAGAATCTCTGAAGAACATTTGACCGGGTCTTCGAAGAACATTTGACTAGTTCAACTGTGTCTGGAGAACATTTGATCGGATCAAGAATCCCTGGAGAACATTTGATCGGATCAAGAATCTCTGGAGAACATTTGATCGGATCAAGAATCTCTGGAGAATATTTGACCGGATCAACAGTCTCTTAAGAACATTTGACTGGATCTCTGAAGAACATTTTATCAGATCAACAATCTCTGAAGAACATTTTATCAGATCAACAGTCTCCGAAGAACATTTGACCGGGTCTTCGACGAACATTTGACTGGTTCAACAGTCTCTGAAGAACATTTTACCGGGTCAACAGTCTCTGAAGAACTTTTGATCGGATCAACAGTCTCTGAAGAACATTTTTTTCGGATCAACAGTCTCTGAAGAACATTTTACCGGATCAACAGTCTCTGAAGAACATTTTACCGGATCAACAGTCTCTGAAGAACATTTGATCGGATCAACAGTCTCTGAAGAACATTTTACCGGATCAACAGTCTCTGAAGAACATTTTACCGGATCAACAGTCTCTGAAGAACATTTGATCGGATCAACAATCTCTGGAGAACATTTTACCGGATCAACAGTCTCTGAAGAACATTTGATCGGATCAACAATCTCTGAAGAACATTTTATCAGATCAACAATCTCTGAAGAACATTTTATCAGATCAACAATCTCTGGAGAACATTTTACCGGATCAACAGTCTCTGAAGAACATTTGATCGGATCAACAATCTCTGAAGAACATTTTATCAGATCAACAATCTCTGAAGAACATTTTATCAGATCAACAATCTCTGAAGAACATTTTATCAGATCAACAATCTCTGAAGAACATTTTATCAGATCAACAGTCTCTGAAGAACATTTCACCGGGTCTTCGAAGAACATTTGACTGATTCAACAGTCTCTGAAGAACATTTGATCAGATCAACAGTCTCCGAAGAACATTTAACCGGTTCTCCGAAGAACATTTGACTGGTTCAACAGTGTCTGGAGAACATTTGATCGGATCAAGAATCTCTGGAGAACATTTGGCCTGATCAACAATCTCTGAAGAACATTTGACCGGGTCTTCGAAGAACATTTGACTGGTTCAACAATCTCTGAAGAACATTTTATCAGATCAACAGTCTCTGAAGAACTCTTAACCGGTTCTCCGAAGAACATTTGACTGGTTCAACAGTGCCTGGAGAACATTTGATCGGATCAAGAATCTCTGGAGAACATTTGATCGGATCAAGAATCTCTGAAGAACATTTGACCGGGTCTTCGAAGAACATTTGACTGGTTCAACAGTGTCTGGAGAACATTTGATCGGATCAAGAATCTCTGAAGAACATTTGACCGGATCAAGAATCTCTGAAGAACATTTGATCGGATCAACAGTCTCTTAAGAACATTTGACTGGATCTCTGAAGAACATTTGATCGGATCAACAATCTCTGAAGAACATTTTACCGGATCAACAGTCTCTGAAGAACATTTTACCAGATCAACAGTCTCTGAAGAACATTTTATCAGATCAACAATCTCTGGAGAACATTTTACCGGATCAACAGTCTCTGAAGAACATTTGATCGGATCAACAATCTCTGAAGAACATTTTACCGGATCAACAGTCTCTGAAGAACATTTTACCGGATCAACATCTCTGAAGAACATTTGATCGGATCAACAATCTCTGAAGAACATTTTATCAACGAAGAACATTTTACCGGATCAACAGTCTCTGAAGAACATTTGATCGGATCAACAATCTCTGGAGAACATTTTACCGGATCAACAATCTCTGAAGAACGTTTGACCGGTCCTCCCAAGAACATTTGACCGGATCAGTTTTCTCCAAACATTCAGGAAAGATAGTAAAAAGCTACATTGAATGCCAATGATAGCAAATAGTCATGTGGTAAATGGATCCAACTGCTTTCGACAAACCCTCCATCCCTCTGGTTGTTCTTCTTGATCATCTGTCATACACTGCACACATCATTTTATTTCATGTTCTAAACCATCGCATCTTACTGTGTACTTGATTACAAAAGACAGAAATAGCCAATCTTATCCAACTTTATCCAATACCCAGCAATTAGTTCTCTTCTACATCCTTGCAAGTCGCGTAGCTCCTCGATAACATCGCAACTTGAGACTCTGGGTTTTCTGTTGTTCGCCTGTTTCAACATCCAGCCTCCCCGTCTCCGGCTCACGTACCGCCTCGATAGCACCACAACTTGAAATTCTGGATTTTCTATTTGTTCGCCTGTTTCAAGATCCAATATCTCCGCCTCCATTCTTGAGGGTCGCTTAACGTCTCGATAGCAACACAACTCGAGACCCTGGGTTTTCTGTTGTTCGCCTGTTTCAACATCCAGCCTCCCCGTCTCTGGCCTTGAAGGTCGCGTAACGTCTCGATTGCTTCACAACTTGAGACTCTGGGTTTTCTGTTGTTCGCCTGTTTCAACATCCAGCCTCCCCGTCTCCGGCCTTGAAAGTCGCGTAACTCCTCGATAGCAATACAACTCGAGACTCTGGGTTTTCTGTTGTTCGCCTGTTTCAACATCCAGCCTCCCCGTTTCAACATCTAGCCTAGCCTCCGGCCTTGAAAGTTCCGTAACGCGTCAATAGCACCACAACTTGAAATTCTGGATTTTCTATTTGTTCGCTGTTTCAAGATCCAATATCTCCGCCTCCATTCTTGCAAGTTCTTGAGGGTCGCTGAACGTCCTCGATAGCAATACAACTTGAGACTCTGGGTTTTCTGTTGTTCGCCTGTTTCAACATCCAGCCTCCCCGTCTCCGGCCTTGAAGGTCGCGTAACTCCTCGATAGCAACACAACTCGAGACTCTGGGTTTTCTGTCGTTCGCCTATTTTTTCAAAGTTCAGCATTCACAGCCTTGGGAAATACCAGAGGTCCTAAAAGTTTAAAGTGCTACGTAGCCTATAATGGAGGACATCTTCCTAACGGCTTCAAATATACTTTCTTTCGTAATACTAATTTCTGCATTGGGTTTCCATACCTTTGGAATTTATTTACTTTGCAAATTGAGGGAAAATCGTACAAATCAACAACTTATTCTCCTCAATTTAAGCGTGGATGAGTTATTGTATGCAATCTTCGATATAATCATCTCGATTTTGCGCTTTTCTGGAATAAGTTACAAAAATGAAATTCTTCGCACATTAGATATGATGACAAACGCTTTCTATATTCTACAACGCTTGTTTATGATACTCATAGCATTGGATCGATTCCTTGCAGCAAAACTTGGTCTAAAATATTCCGTTCAGTTTTCAAAACGAAGAGCTATAGTGGTTCTCATCTGTGTATGGTTAGTAGGCCTGTCATTTCTTTTACCGCTGTTACTTGTCCCTCCTGGCCATCGGAACAATGTTTTAAAATATGTGTATCCGACACTAGATGGACTTGTCGTTGTATGTGCACTCTTTACTTACATATATATAGCAAAGAAATTGAATGGTAGTGGCATTTCGGAGGCAAGGAGAGCTTCTGGTGAAGAAAACAAACAGGTGCCTGCACCAATTAAGAGACTTTTCAAAATGGCTTCTCTTATAATCGCCTCTTTCATCATCCTTGTTGCCATCCCGGACGCGATATACTTGGTTGTTATTGTGCTTTTGAAAAAAGATATGATAATATTGATTAAAATATTGGTTATTCTTTGGCATGTGAATTTATTAGCAGACGCTGTCATTTATATTTTCCTGCAAAGAAGAGTCAGGGAACAGTTCTTCAGAATGATCAGTTTTTGGCGAAAGAATCGTAACAATGATGAAGGAGGTAATACGAGAAATAATGGGACGGAATACCAGATAAGAAGTCCTGCACTCATCAGCAGATCAAGGCTTATACTAGATACTTCGCTATGAAAGACATCAGAGGGTTCACCATAGAAATAAGAGAGTTTATGAACCAGTACCAGCTAGAACTACAATCCTCGCCAAAACCCTTGTCACAAAATGGAAAAGGTAGATCTGAAGAGCAACTACCCCCCCCCCCCCTTTACCCCCCAAGTCAATGTTGCTGATTTCTCTAACTTGGAAATATCATGCAGCAAGTGTCCTGAGTGAAGACAAACAACATTGACTTGGAGGGAAGGGGGGTTTACGAGATATTTCCGCTGAAGTGGTAGGCACTTTGATTTTTGTTGAAAAATGCTGAAAAATTCAGTTTGTGACAAGAGGTTTTGGCGAGGATTGTAGAACGTATCTTGTATCCCGCAAACCATGTTCCGGGTTGCCCAAAGAATTAAACTTTTTCAAAAATCGTCAAATTTGATTATGCTACGGATCTTGAAAATTTCTTCTTGTGTATTCATGTCACAGATGATACAGATGAAACTTATTGCCTGTGGTACCGGGTGACCGAAAAACTTCATAATTTTCGCCAGCGCAGTACCGCAGAAGCTACGCAGCGCCCAAAACATAAAAAGGCACAAACTGAAAGAAATAAATACATGTTCATTAGCGCTCTTGAAGTTTTTTGGGTCAACCGGTATAATAGACAAGGAGGATCTGATTACATGGAACGGGCTGAGATGATCTTAACGATTACACGGAGGAATCGAGCCCGGGCTGTAAAACATTTGCCGTCGATGGTATCATCTGTTCAGAAAGCGCACGCGTTGCAGAATTCTCAGCCCGCTTTGCCGGGCCAACCCGGTCTGAAATTGATTACATGAGAAAAATGTGCAACTCGCAGCCCGCTTTGCTGGGCTAGCCCGGTATAGGCAGCAGACGGGGTCTCGGCTAAACGGGCCAGCCTGCTTGCCATATAATCGAAAATATACGAAATATTGTAACTTCTATTGTCCTCGGGATCCCGGGTGAAAACCTTCATCTCAGTTAACTAGGCTAGCCCGCTCCATGTAATCGGCCCTTAAGTTTACATCCCGGGGGGTACTTGACTGTCAATTGTACGGGGTGTGCACTCAAAGAGAAACATTTTTCACTCGGCTTTATATAGTTTTTCCCTTGAAATGATAGCCGGCTTTAGAAAAGATCGGTGAAAAGCATTCCCCAAAACGTAAAAATCGGCAAAAGCATAGCTACCCCAAAAGTAAAAATTCCTTGAAAAACAAAAAAATAACACTTTGACAACCGGCTTTAGAAAACTTGCCTTCTTTTGATACCCGGCGTTAGAAGTTAGAAAAAAGAGGCGAAACGATATACTCGGTACCCCCCCCCCCCCGGGTTTACATGTTTACTGACAAAAGGAGGAAGTAAGCTTTCAATTTTCGATACCCAATGGAAAGAATTGCTGTCTCATGATGAATGGATGTATATACGGATTAGAAGCCTTTGTTCAATTGCTAAGTGCTGAGTAATGCTGACTGACAAAAGTTATTGTGCGAAGTGCGATGTTATTGTGGGATTTTAACGCTTAGTTATTTCTGCGATTCAAGTGCTCGGAGCTAATAACCTGCCTACCCTCACCCTCGCCATTTAGCATTGCTGGTTCACAACAGCAGCACGTGTGACCTTACATTAATTTTGAAAATTAAAGACAGCTATGAAAACATTATGATAATTAATCATAGATTTAAATGGATACTGAAAGTCTATAATACAGAAAACATATGCAACAAACAAGAAAACAAATACAGAGAATTTTAAATTTTATTGAGAGGCTGCATGTATGTATGTATGTATATGTATGTATGTATGTATATATATTGGCAATAGAGAAACAATAAAATGGATACTATAAGTGCGGATGAAGAACGAACGAGAAATAGAGAAAACTTTGATGTTTTTAGCACATTAAGACGTTTCAAGTCATTACTATCATCAGAGTGTGAAATGATTACACTCTGATGATAGTAATGACTTGAAACGCCTTAATGTGCTGAAAAACATCAAATTTTTGTCTATTTCTCGTTCGTTCTTCATCCGCACTTGTTTGTATGTATGTATGTATGTATGTATGTATGTATGTATGTATGTATGTATGTCATATTTGCCATCAAACTTAAAATTAAGTGTATTATAAAATATTAGGAAGAAAAAAATAGATATTTGATTACATGTGTAAAATATATGGATGTAAAGTTAAAATCTAATCTAAAAACACCCCCAGGTTAAAATGGCAGGGATAGAATTACAAGGTTAGTGCGACCTTGTTCCATAATGGTCCCTCCAGAGGTGTCATTGAAAGAAAATTTTTCAGATTTTGTGTCAAATTTTTGTAGCTTTTGGAATTTCAGTAATATACATAGGGGCTGTTTCCTTGATTTTGTAGGTCTTTAAAGAATTTGTCCTGAAGCTTATGTTTAAAACTGTTACCGTTCTTGGCAGATTTTAGTTCAGAGTGTAGACTGTTCCAGATTTTAGTTCCTAGGAAGGAGAGACCATCTTGCCCTGTGTTACCCTTTCGAAAAGATCGATTCAAATCGTTTTTAGATCTTCGAGTTATCCGGCTCTGGCCAACTGGTAAGAGTATCTCGAGTTACAAAAAAATTGAAAACGTTTGTAGCAATACATTTTTCAAATCTCTTTTTAGTGGGGAGCCAATTTATATCTTTAAATTCTTTGATTCCTATATTGTCTCCATTATTTACATTCAAACATGACCAGCATCTTCTCCAAAATTTATTGCTATTGTCACAGTCTTGTTACAAGGACGGCAGGTTTCTGACTATGATTAGTTGTAGTTGATTGTCTGTGTTCGGCTTGATTACTTCTGCAACAGCACTTGAATATGTTGAAAAACGATTTTCTTAACCTCTTGCGAATAAGTAGATACGTTATAGGATCTGCAGCTAGGCCTAAATAGAACCAGCACAATATCATTCCTTCTACTTCCTGTGACATGTTCTTGCGAGCAAACGCTAATATGAAATCTGGAATAACAATGAATAAAAGAAATGTTGAGGCAATGATAGCTGTCATTTTCATGAGTTGTTTGCTGCCTGTGTTTCTTCTCGAAGATGCTGCTGTTGCTACCTTCCTTGCGCGAACTGCGTACATGATATACCCATATGAAATTCCAATACAGCATAATGCTGCGATATCCAATACAGGAAACACAACTCCTTCAAATGTACTGTTAACGACTTTGTAGAAGATACTTGAGAAAATGCCCATTATCACACAAAAAGACCAAGTTATTACAAGACAAACTTGAAGTCTTCGCTTCGAAAATATATGAATACATCTAAGTGGATATTTTGTTCCAATGAATCTATCAATTGCCATTATCATCATAATGAAATAATATTGAAGAAAGCAGATAAATGCCACACTTTCTAAAATCTGTACGCATTTATTTTCATAGCTTAGACCAACAATCCTCAAGCAAAATACTGCAGCAACAAATGATGAATTTATTGCATGGCAAATGCTAAGATTGAAGAGAATTGTACGCTGATTTGTGTTTCCTTTCTCAAACTTCCACAACAAAATTGCTCCAGTTACATTCAGGAGTAAGGCCATCACGACAACTGATAGCGACATCAAATAAATAACTAATAAATTATCAGATACCATCGTCGCGAACTTCTTGTCAAATGCTCATCAGATTTCTTCTACCAGCTACGTCGTGTTCAAATCAATGTCTCACGCATTTTATCGGTTGAAGGAAATAAAGAAAAGATCAAAGCAAAAATTCTTATAACTGGATGTCAGAACGAGGCTAATTTTTACTGTAGTAAAAACACGAGAAGAAAGCTGCTTCTACTTTGTTCAAAGTAATAGACAATAATGAGTGACAATGGGTCTGCGCGCAGGCTAAAGTGTATTGTTATTGTCATGGGATACTCCATTATGGGATGCTCAGTCTGCATTTCAGTTGTACACAGGAATAGCAGGGGGTAAGGGCAAATCGAAGAACGCCTGTGTTGTTGGATTTCGTGGGTTGTGTTCAAACGACTTGTATGTAGATATGGGTTTTTTTATTATATCTAATCGAGTGGGATACCAAAATTGGAATTCAAATGTGCTCCTATGCCGGGAATCGATCTTGGTATGGATCCAGGAATAGGCCGTACGGGAAGACAAAAGCTGAGGGCTGCTCGAAAAAAAATGTATTGCCTTCGAAGATTTTGCCCGACCTGAGGCGGCTCTTTTGCTCGAATATTGCATATTTTCCAACGTTGGGGAGCTGCCACCCTCCTGCCCCGCCTGGCTCATACGCTTCTGGATCCAGGATTTTCAGGTGCTGATTGTGTACAATGAAATGTTGCAATGATCTAAAGGCACTCTGATCCGTGGAATTTCATAACGTACAGAAGCCATTCTTGGCTTTTTTCTTGTTTCTCCGTTTGGCATTTCTGCAAATGAGTAGTCCTCCGGAGGAAGGGGGTACTCCCGTTATGGCCTAACCGACGGGTCCAGTCGGTTTGAGCGTCTTACGAAATGGCTGCCAAATGGCCCTATTTTCAGATACATACTAGATACTACCAATTTATGGTATTCCAAGATTCCTTGCCAGTTATAGGATTTCACATCAGTACGCTCCTCCCCGTGGCAATATGGTCGTTGCAAAAATGATTATCAATAAATTTTTAAAGTTTTCTTGCTTTGTTTAAACAGTTTTTACAATAGAAACTTTGAAAACCTGCAGAAGATTTTCTCTACTGTAGATGCTACCAAATAGCCCAATTTAAGGTCCACGAGCTACCATTTCGGGGTTGAGGATCTTTTTCAAAATTTTGCTTTGGCTCTCTTTAAAACCCTGACTGGACCCCCTGTCTGGCCAAAATGGGAGTACCCCCTGGGGTCTAAAAGATGGGTGATTTTGCCGGAAAAAAGTCAGTGTTTGACTAATACATCAACAGTTTAGCTTTGAATATCGGCTGCGTGCATTTTATTCCACAACCCGCCAAACTTTTTAACTTTTTCTTGCTCACCCGCTTGACAACCTTTCAACATAGTTCCTACAGGGTAAGAGACAAATAATTTTCAAATTTTTTATCATTACGGTAATAAACTGCAAATCCACATGAACGTTTAATGACTATATAAATGAGAAAAATTTTGCAGCAAAAAGAAAACGAAGACAGATAAATTTGAATCGTACGATGGCCCAGAAGACTCAGGTCAGTTTTGTTTTTTGGCAGTTCAGTTTTGTTTTTTCGCAATGCAGTTTTGTTTTTGGGCAGTTGAGTGTTGTTTTTTCACAGTTCAGTTTTGATCTTCTGACACAGTTCGATTGTGAGTTTTGACAGTTCAATTGTAGTTTTTGCTTCGCAGTTCAGTTGTAGTTTTTGCTTTTGATTCTGAACGAGGTCACAGCATATGCGTTACATTTTGGCCTCTGGCCCCAAACATACTAGAAACACAGAGCAAGCCCAGTTGAGGCGAAGCAGGACTAAAAAAGTTCAAGTAAGATGCCTATGCCTGCATATGTACCATGTACATCTTGATAGATTTGTAGAATGTTCGAATGTATACAATACATGTTTTTTATAAGAAACTGGTTGATTAGAAATTAGTACTACGATGATAAAGAATTTGAGAAACTCTGGTACTACGTTCAAGAACAATTAAGAAACTCTAAAATTTTATTTCTAGAATAAGAGTCGGTAGATGACGGTTTGCGCAGCATTATTTAATTTTTGGCTGTAAAGAATTGGTACCTTTTTGCCTTATTTGCATGGATTATTTGTGGTGACAATCAATATCAATGCAAAATGAGAGCCCTTTGTCAATAAGAAGGCTCAATTTTGAACCATAACACAATTTTAGGCCCCCAAAATAAGAAACTAATTAAAAAACGTTTACTACTACAACACCGAAATTTTCATGCGAAATTAAGAAACGTTTAGTACTAAGTGCTGATCCAAGTTTCTTATAAAAAAACCTGAACTGATAAAAGCTCTAATGCCACTTAATCAAACCTTTAGTAGAACAGGTAAAGGTTTATCGTAAAGGCCATACAGGAGCTATTCCGTTTCTACAAGCGCAGGGGAAGGAGTCTCTGTTGACCAAAGTGCCATCATCAATTCAAAGACTTAATCAAACCTTTAGTAGAACAGTTAAAGGTTTATTGTAAAGGCCCTACAGGAGCTATTCCGTTTCTACAAGCGCAGGGGAAGGAGTCTCTGTTGACCAAAGTGCCATCATCAAGTCAAAGAGCACAGGGAAACAAGATACTACAGGTAATAAGTCTACTCCACCGCCACTTAATCAAACCTTTAGTAGAACAGTTAAAGGTTTATTGTAAAGGCCATACAGGAGCTATTCCGTTTCTACAAGCGCAGGGGAAGGAGTCTCTGTTGACCAAAGTGCCATCATCAAGTCAAAGAGCACAGGGAAACAAGATACTACAGGTAATAAGTCTACTCCAACGCCACTTATTCAAACCTTTAGTAGAACAGTTAAAGGTTTATTGTAAAGGCCATACAGGAACAAGAGACTCCAGGTAATAAGTCAAGCAAAAACTACAACTGAACTGCGAAGCAAAAAATACAAATGAACCTTCAGAACTCACAATCTAACTGCGTCAGAAAATCAAAACTGAACTGCGAAAATACAAAACTGAACTGCGAAAAAGCAACACTAAACTTCCAAAAAACAGAACTGAACTGCCAAAAAACAAAACTGAACTGCCAAAAAACAAAACTGAACTGAGCCTTCTGGGCCATCGTAGAATCGACGATTCTAAACGGTTCAGAGAGATTACTACGCTAGGTTTAATATCCAACGTTTATCATTAACTTTTACAGTTTTGTTTCAAGAACAGCAGGTCTTTGACTATGGCTGATTGTTGCTGATTGTTGATGTTCATCTTGATATCTTCTCCAACAACACTTGAGCATGTTGAAAAACGGTTTCCTTAACCTCTTTCGAATAAGTAGATACGTGATAGGATCTGCAGCGAGGCCTAAATAGAGCCAACAATAAATAAGTCGTTGCATTTCCAATGGCATGTTCTTGCCAGTAAAGGCTATTATAAAATCCGGTATTACGATAAATAAAATAAATGTCGAAGCAATAATAGCTGTCATTTTGATAAGTTGTTTGCTGTCTGTGTTTCTTCGTGCAGTTGCTGATGTTGAAAAGTTTCTTGTCGAAACTACATACATAATATACCCATATGCAATTCCAATACAACATAATGATAGGATATCCAATACAGGAAATATAATGCCTTCAAATATACTGTTCACGACTTTGTAGAAGATACTGGACAGAATACCGATTATCACACAGAAAGACCACGATAACACAAGGCAAATTTGAAGTTTTCGCATCGAAAATATATCTGAACATCTGAGTGGATATTTTGTTCCGATGAATCTATCAATTGTCATTATGATCATGATGAAATAATATTCAATAAAGCAGAGAAGTACCATGCTACTTAAAGTCTGTACATATCGATTTTCAGAGCTTTGGTTGGTAACTCTCAAGCAAAACATTGCGATAATAATACATGAAATAATTGCTTGGGAAATGCTGAGATTCAAAAGAATCGTTCGTTGATTTGTGTTTCTTCTCTCAACTTTCCACAACAAAATTGCTCCAGTTACATTCAGGAGTAAGGCAATCACGACAACTAATAACGATATCAAGTAAATAACTAATAAAGTACCAGATACCATTGTCACAAAATGCTTGACAAATGCACATCAGATTTCATCTAACAATTTCGTAGCTATTTTAAAGTTAGCAACAGCATGCCAAAGATGCTCAAACCGTATAGATAGAATAGATACCCGTCATGAAATTGTTTATGTGGTTTTCTGTCAAACGCCTAACGCTAAAAACCTGCAATCACTTTTGCCATTCAGCATTACAGGTTTCCGGGGGGGGGGCATGATATCTTACATTAATTTTAACAATTGAAAACTGTAAAGCCTATTACAAAGCATAGGGCTCAAATCGTTCACATCTTTTAAAACAGGTTGGTGTAAAATTCTATTGCAGTTTTCTTTTCATTGGATGGATTCAAAGAAACTTATCGTACTTTGCTGTGAATCTGCGGTGGATATTGGTTTTTTCAAAATGGTGGCAATTTGATTATTTTTTGAATAATTAATGGAAAATTTTGAACAAATTTAAATCATCGTACATCCTAAACTAATAGAGGAAACATAACACCTTCAAGAAAGTCATAGTTTATGAAGGTCTACAATATGGTGGCAAGCAGAAATGTGTAGCTTTTCTAGTTTAGGATTTAGAAATTTGAGGACGTCACAGCTTCAAATTTAATAAATGCTGCCAAATTGAAACTAATCAAGATATCAATAAATTGCCACCGCAGATTTACAGCGAAAAACCTAAGTTCCTTCTAAGCCATTTATTCCAAAGAAAACTGCAATAGAATTTTACACCCCGACCTTTTTAAAGATTTGAGCCCTGTGTTCTATGACAATAATTGATTACAGATCTATAAATAAGGGAGCAGTGATAAAGTATGGAACAGAGGGCGGAAGAGATTGCAAATTTTGCTGCAAAACTATGTAGCCCAACCACAAGAAGCCCTGGCGGTTGATTGAACGATAATAAGTTCAAAACTTCAAAAAATACAATCGTAATACCTTTGTGCCATATTTGTTGCACTTCTCTACGGCTGCATTGTGTTTCCTTTGTTGACTTCTGTACTGCGTAATTGTTCGAATACGAGAGTTCGATGTGAAGTAACACTACGCCTTCCTATATAAAATTACTTTTTACTTGTTTACCTTTTACCTTTTCAAGAAAAACTCTGCGCGTGATATCAGTATGAATTTGCGGAATGCCATTGCCGATGTCCTTGTTCTAAGGATGAAAACTTGCAATGAGCAGAAAGCGATATCTTTCTGGGGTGCAAAGACTTGGAATGAATTGCCTTTGGATGTCAAACAAGCACCCTCTCTTAGCATTTTTAAAAGTATGCTGAAGAGTAATTTGCCTCTCTCAGGCTAACTCCATTGTTTTTCATTTATTTTTTTATTTTAGATTGTAAATATAGGTAATTGGTAATTTTTAGTAATATTGTAAAGTTTGGCACGGCCCCCTGTAAAGCAATCCTCTCGATTGACGGGGCCACCGTGTAAAAATAATGAAAAATGACTTTATCCTAAGCTACACATTTCTGCTTGCCAGCATATTGTAGACCTTCATAAACTATGGCTTTCTTGAAGGTGTTATGTTTCCTCTATTAATTTAGGATGTACAATGATTTAATTTTCCAAAATTTTCCATGAATTTTTTCAAAAATAATCAAATTGCCGCCATTTTGAAAAAGACCAATATTTCAAAAATTGTCCTCCGCAGATTTACAGCAAAGTATGGTAAGTTTCTTTGAAGCCATCCAATGAAAAGGAAACTGCAAAAGAATTTTACACCAACCTGTTTTTAACGATTTGAAAGATTTTAGCCCTATGCTTTATAATAGGCTTTACAGTTTTTAATTGTTAGAAAAAATACACATTCTAGATGAATGTTTATAGACTATAAATGATTAAAATTTTGCAGTAAAAAGAAAACGAAGACATAAAGACTTGAATCGACGATTCTGAAGGGTTCAGAGAGATTACTACGCTAAGTTTAATATCTATGCTACTACAGTGTTTGTCGTTGACTTTTACAGTTTCGTTTCAAGAACAGCAGGTCCCTGACTATGACTGATTGCTGCTGATTGTTGATGTTCATCTTGATATCTTCTCCAACAGCACTTGAACATGTTGAAAAACGGTTTCCTTAACCTCTTTCGAATGAGTAGATACGTTATAGGATCTGCAGCGAGGCCTAAAAGGAACCAACAATAAATAAGTCCTTCCATTTCCAATGGCATGTTCTTGCCAGTAAAGGCTAATATAAAATCTGGTATTACGACAAATAGAATAAATGTCGAAGCAATGATAGCTGTCATTTTGATAAATTGTTTGCTGTCTTTGTTTCTTCTCGAAGATGCTGATGTTGTCAGCTTTCTTGTCGAAACTACGTACATGATATACCCATAGGTAACTGTGATATAGAAAAATGATGCGACATCCATAACGGGAAACACAACCCCTGTAAGTGTACTGTAAACGACTTCCCAGAAGATACTTGACAAGATGCCTATTATCACGCAAAAAGACCATGTTAACACAAGGCAAATTTGAAGTCTTCGCTTTGAAAATATATCAATACATCTGAGTGGATATTTTGTTCCGATGAATCTATCAATTGTCATTATCATCATGATGAAATGATATTCGATATAGCAGAGAAGTGCGGCACTTCCTAAAATCTGTACGTATTTATTTTCATAGCTTAAACCAAAAATTCTCAAGCAACATACTGCAGCAACAAATGATGAATTAATTGCGTGGCAAATGCTAAGATTGAAGAGAATTGTACGCTGATTTGTGATTCCTCTCTCGAATTTCCACAGCAAAATTCCTCCAGTTAAATTCAGGGGTAAGGCAATCGCAACAACCATTAAAGATATCAAGTAAGTAACTAATAAAGTACCAGATACCATTGTCACGAAAATGCTTGAAAAATGTACATCAGATTCGTAGATATTTTAAAGTTAGCAACAGGAAGAAACGGCTGTATCAAGTGTGGTTTGTGTCCAACACCTAGCGCTAAAAAACCTGCAATAACTTTTGCCCACCCTTTTGCCATTCAGCATTGCTGGTTTACGGGGGAGCATGATATCTTACATTGATTCTAAAATTAAAGAAAAACTGTATAACCAATTTCAATAATTGATTACAGATCTATGAATAAGGAAGCTGTGATAAAGTATGGAACAGAGGGCGGAAGAGTAGGTAGTGGTGACAAGAGCAGTGAAGAAATTCAAAAATTAAGAGCAGAGGAGTAGAAAACAAAGACAAGATTTAGAAAATGAACTCCTCCATAACCCCCCCCCCAGTCAAGCCATACCCTAGTTACCAGGGCCAAAAAATGAGGCTCTGGTACCCAGGGTAGTCAAGCCCACGGGATGGAAAACATTGCTGAGTCCAGGGACGTAGGAAGCATCTCAAACTTGGAGGGGCACGACACTTCGAGGGCACTTTTCCATTAAGCTAAAGGGGCATTTCCTGAAAACAAAAAGGGCACTTCTTTGTTTATTTCAAAATCTTGGGGGGGCACGTGCCCCCAGTGCCCCCCCCCGGTTCCTACGTCTCTGGCTGAGTCTCGACTGTTATTTTTTCGGCCTATTTACAGCGGCCACTCGACTATGTTATACTAGCTGTGTCTATTCCCATTAATATCCATATGAAGTAACATGTTGTTAGAATGTTCTCTTTCATGCAACTATGAACATCAGTTTTGTAGAATGTAAACCGAACCTATGACGAACCTTCGTTACATAAAGCGATAAACAGAAAACAACGCCAAGGGGTAACAAATTCCTTTCCAAGCATTTACTCGGTGCTTCGGCGGGCCAGCTCGGCGCCGCAGGCGCCGAGTGGCAAACCTAGTCTGTATATATATATATGTATTCGTTGCAGTCGAATGTGGCGTCATTCCCTTTGTCCCTCGCCTCGAATGCTCTTCTTCTTTAGCCAGTTCGATTGGCAAAACCGGAACCTGGGGGAAGTCAAACCGCAGGTGAAAGCGTCGCCCAACATTCCGTTACTTCTCAAAATATTCCGTTACTTTTACCAGATATATGAAGAGAGCATAGTGAAGTGCGTAACCCCCGTAACGTCGGCTGAACATGACGAGTGATCTGAATTGAGAAGCATATTGTTTACAAGCTATTCTTTTTTCAGATTTTCACTGAAATTCAACAACAAAGCATTAAACATTGCAATTCTTTTGAGTTGATGGAATCTCTTTGCACCTTCATCAACAATTCAACAGAGTGAAGAAATTGAATTGAAAGCAATGCTGTGTCAAACACCGCTAATTGCCCTTCTTTTAAAGATCTTTCTAATTAGAGAAGTATCTTCATTACATCAATATTTTACAAACTAGTATATGAAAAAATGATCTACAACAGAGAAGAAAGCAAGATTGACCTTCATTTCAGTGAATTTGCTGCAGGTGCAAGAAACATAGATCAACAACAGATCATCCTTTCACAATACAAGCTATACAGTAAAAACCGGCATACAAGAACCTTACATTTTGAAATCACCCTGTTTAGGTTCTTATGCACATGATACTATTCTTAAAAACAGGATGCAAGGTTCTTAAATAGGTTCTTATCAAAGAATTAATTACAGATCTTCGGGAATTTAGGTCAAATATAAGAAAACAAGGTTTTCACCTACTCATTATCATGACATAATTTTCTAAAGAACAATATACACACAAGGAATTTTTACAAATGGTTTCTATATGGCTAAATTTCTTAAAACAATTAATCACATAATACCAACCAGTAGTGTACATTTAACTTTTTTAAGATAAGAACCTTCCTTGAATTTCAGGATGAATAGGTTCTTCTGTAATAAGGTGAAATTAGAACATTTTAGGCCTTGGGTTCTTATGAGTGGATGGTTCTTATATGCGGGTTTTTACTGTATTAGATGATTATCGATACCTTGGGAAAAGTGTGCACCTGCTGTTTCTAGATCTTGAAAAAGCATTTGGCAACTTATGTTTTACTGATACTGTCATTGATATATACAAATCAGGAGTCTCTGGAAAAAGTCTTAGAAATCTATCTATAAGAGTTGAATAAGAAAAGTATGATAATAATCAGAGCTCCTTGTGGAGACACAAAGCAAGCCAGAATTGGTAAAAATGTCAAACAAGGAACTATTTGGGGCGCCCCACTTTGTGCAAACACAATCGACCCGGGGGGGGTACTTAGTATATTTTGCTGACGCCATGTGCACTCCTTTTCGGGTATCGTTTTCGCCACTTTTTTCTAACGCCGGGTATCAAAAGAAGGCAATTTTTCTAAAGCCGGTTGTCAAATGTGTTATTTCATTGTTTTTCGACAAATTTTTACGTTTAGGGGTATGCTTTTCGCCGATTTTTACGTTTTGGGATATGCTTTTCGCCGATTTTTTCTAAAGCTGGCTATCATTTTGAGGGAAAATATCTAAAGCCGGGTGAAAATTTTTTTTCTTGGAGTGCACCCCCCCCCCGTACAATTGAAAGTCAAGTACCCCCCCCCCCCGGGGCAATCGACCAAATTGCTATAATTATGCAAGAAGAAAACCTTGGGATAAATCTTGGGAAACCAAAAATGTACCTACTACTATACCAAGATGATACATTAGTTTGTTCAATTACTTCAAACATGCTAAAAAACAAACAGAACGACCAGAAACATTTCAAAATGAGAAGTTAATGAAGTTTGGAGGCTCTTAAGACAAAAATTTTAACCGTTAGCTGTACAGATCTAAAGGACAGTCCATAGAACTAAGTCTTAATGACACAAAAATGGAAACCATTGATAAACATTGGTACCTCAGTGTGTACCTGAATAAACAGGGTTCTCTAACGGAGACGATAGAGCGAAGAAAAGCCCCTTCAAAAAACTTAGCGTTGATGGGGTAGTCATTGTCTGTTGCACCCTGTGGTTAGTGTCCTTGTAGTGTTGTGTAGTTTCATAGTAATTGGAAAGTATAGCAGATTGTAACATGTACTGTAACATTTTGGATGAATATAAAGAAAAGATATATTCTATGTAACTGTTTGAAAAGCAGGACAATTGGAGATGCTGCACCTCCACAGCAACCACACAAACGGAGCTTAACTTTCTTGAACACTCGGTATCATTTAGAAACTTATCCATAAACTTATATTTTAGAAACTTATATTATCCAGGGGCGCCTACCTTGTACTGTACGCGTGACCTACTGTTCACAGAGCAATTGGTGTCCTGTGACCCAGTCCTGTTTATCTGTGTAAGGGATTTTAAAATTCTAACGTCTGTTAGTATTGACCAATCAAAGATCACGCTGTCTGATTCCCTGTGGCCAGCTCGTATAACAGTTGATCTCGTATTACATAAACACCGGAATTTGAAACCACAAAGTTATTCATATGTCATCTCGACCTTGAGAAGACTGACTCTATGCTGTGTACTGCTACTCTACAGTACTGGGAATAAACACACTTCCTACAAGGTAGGCGCCCTTGCTTTATCTACCAAAGAGAAAACAAATACCGACAGATTTAAATCAACAATTTAAAACGAGCAAGAGAGGTAGCATGCATAGGCTTTTCAAAAGTTTAGCACCAAAGTTATAGTTTTGTTTCAATGACAGCAGCATTCTGACTATGGCTATGGTTAAGCGTAGTTGATTGTCGATGTTCGACAAGATTTCTTCTGCAGCAACACTTGAACATGTTGAAAAATGATTTTCTTGACCACCTGCGAATGAGTATATATGTTATAGGATCCACGATGAGGCCTAAATAAAAACAGCAGCACAAAATTTCGTCCATTTCCATTGAAATTTCCATGACAGCAAAGGCTTTTACAAAATCTGGTAACACAATAAATAGAATAAATGTCAAAGCGATGATCGATGTCATTTTGATAAGTTGTTTGCTTTCTGTGTTTCTTTGTGCTGTTGCTGATGTTGACAATTTTCTCGTCGAAACTACGTACATGATATACCCGTATGCAATTCCAATACAACATAATGACAGGATATCCAATATAGGAAACACCACACCTTCAAATATACTGCCTACGACTTCGTAGAAGATACTTGACAAGATGCCAACAATCACGCAAAAAGACCATGTTAACACAAGGCAAACTTGAAGTCTTCGCTTTGAAAATATATGAATACATCTGAGTGGATATTTTGTTCCGATGAATCTATCAATTGTCATTATCATCATGATGAAATAGTATTCAATAAAGCAGAGGAATGCAACACTATCCAAAGTCTGTACATATCTATTTTGCATGGTTAGGCCAATTACTCTCAAGGAATATACTGCAACAAGAAAACATGAATTCGTTGCATGGCAAATGCTAAGATTCAAGAGAATTGTCTTCTGATTAGTGTTTCGTCTCTCGATTTTCCACAGCAAAATTGCTCCAGTGACATTCAGGAACAAAGCAATCACGACAAGTAGTAAAGACATTAAATCAAAAACAAACAAAGTTTCCGATTCCATCCTCATTTAAGAAAATACGTCCGATTTCTTTACTTCTACTAATTTTGATGCTATTTCAAAGTCGGCAATACAATGAAATAGCTGACTGACAGCTGAATCAATATTTTAACAGCTGATAGTACGGTAGATTCACGAAATAGTACCAGTTATCGCTACAACAACAAGAACATTTCCACAACAAGAAGATATTTTTAGCTCAAACTGGGACTTATGGGTCATGGCAACTTTTCGGCAGTTGGAAATTTTCGTTCAGTTGTGGTGCAAAACAAGCTGCGTTTTATTATCTGAGGATTGAAACGACAAGTTAGGCCCATCCGCCATTGCCTGGAGCACTCGGCTTTTCGTACATTGTTGCTATGGTAAATGGTTTCCATATCGGACGTGACGTCAAGGAAAACAATTTTCGACCCAATTTTTAATGTGAAAGTCCATGAGTCGTAGTTACAGCGTCCATCAGCCAATCAATAGCAATAACTACGAACTTGTAATTAGTCTAATAGTGCAGGAGCATGGGAAAATGGGAGACACTACCACCAGAACTTCAGGTGCTTGATATAAATGGGAAAAGCTTGATAAAGAGGGGTGCTTACCGTAAAAGCTCTATTAAGTCCCCGGGGGCTTATTTAATTTTGGACACTTTTTAGTCCTTTTTGCTCCACATTTTGCGGTTTAAACATACAATTTTACCAGTTAAATACATGAATTCGACAAAGTTTTATCTCAAAACACATCAAAATTAACATGCAAACTTATTTAGCTCAATAAATGGAGAATCTTTGGTAACCTCTGGAATTTGATAAAAGTGGGGGGGGCTGGCTTAATATAGAAGGGGGCTTAATAGAGCCTTTTACGGTATCTATGATTTTGCCTTAAAAGTGGAGGGCTTATTAGAGAGGGGACGTGATAGAGAGGGAGGCTAAATAGAGCTTTTGCGGTATGTTGAAATCCCCATTTCTCGGTTACATTCTTGTTTCAATGATCGTAGAATTTCGACCATAGCTAAGTATTGTTGCTTGTAGACGTACAGGCATTTCTTGATGTGCTCTGCAACACGTGAAAGTATTAACAAACGAGTTCCTTAATCTCCTACGAATGAGAAGGTACGTGATGGGATCTGCAACAAGTGCTAGGTAAAAACAACAAAATACGATGCCTTCCATTTCCCTCGACATCTTCTCACGAAAAAGAGTTATTGTAACATCTGGTATTATGACGAAGAAGATAAATGTGGAAGCAATGATAGCTGTCATTTTGATAAGTTGTTTGCTGGCTGTGTTTCTTCTCGCAGATGCTGATATTGGCAGCTTTCTTGTCGAAACTACGTACATGATATACCCATATGTTATTCCAAAACAGCATAACGATAAGATGTCCATTATTGGAAGCATGATGTTGTGAAATTTACTGCGAAGATCCTCGTAGAAGACATTTGATAAGATGCCCATTATCACAGAAGCACACCAAGTTAAAAACAGGAGCATTTTAAGTCTTCGCTTTGAAACTATATATGAATGTCTCAGGGGATACTTTGTCCCAATAAATCTATCAATTGCCATTATGATCATGATACAGTAATATTCAATGAATATGTGAAATATCACGTTATCAAGAGTTCGCACGTATATGTTATATATTGTTAGGCCGATGACTTTCAAGGACAGATCAACAGTAACAGCAATTGATGTAACGGCTTCACAAATGCTGAGATTGAAGAGAATTATTCGCTGATTTGTATTCCTTTGCTCAAATTTCCACAATAGAATGGCCCCAGTTACATTCAGGAATAATGCAGCTGCAGCAACCAAGAGAGATAGCAGATAGATGACTAAGAGAGTATCAGAAATCATCGTAGACAATCAATCAACACTTTACATCAAATCCTATCTACTCCTATCTGGGCATCTCCTTTTTCAAATTTCTTATACAAGTAATAACGTAGTGTCACCTGTAAACGGTCAGATATCTTTCAACTGTTTAATAATGTGAGTTTAGGGTTGCAGTATTGTTTTGTATAACGTAGATAATAAAATTGAATTCTATCGGTCCCATAGTTACTAAACAACGTGCGCAGTGCGCAGAGTAATATTTACCGGTGGAAGCTGCACAGTAAAAGCTTAACGACAGCCCTCAGCTTAACGACAAGGCCTTGCGCGCTGTAGCTGTCCCACAATACACTGTAAAAGATATCTGCGAAGTTAGGCCAGTGTTTTGTTTTCAGATTGCTCCTTCCACAACAAGTGAAAAGTCAAGTTACAATGGATACAGAGAAGAAAATGCGTTGCCCAAGACGCCCAGTGGAAAGCAGAGCGGTCTTTTCTTCGTGTCCTTGCCCGATAGGAGAACCGTAAATATTTGCTGTCGCTATTGCTCTGCTCTTGTTCAGTGGCGGCGCCAGCCTAAAAAATGTGGAGGGGATGGATCTGGAGGCTACCCAGACCAGAAAAAATTTTTTTAGGAGCACTGCCTTTCATACTCAAGGAACGCCCCTTTCACCCTCAGGAAACATCCTCATTATGTATCAAACTCTAACCCCTCCTTAGACATTTTCTCAACGGATTTAGACGAATTGGTACCCTGGGTGTAATCCTCTGACTTGCAGCCAGAATAGTCAGGCCGACAGGGTCAGGGTCCGGGGCCAAGAGCCCATCACGTAGTGTCATGACAAGGGGAGGCGGACTCGATTGGGTCTTCTCTGGTTCTGCAATCCCAGCGCTTAGGACTAAAAACTGCAAGAACACTTCATCTTCATTTTTTCGATATATTTTCATTTCGTCTCTTGAAAATGCGCTTTGATGTACGCTACGAGACAGTTAGCCATACTGGTTTCAGGGAATCTTTTGCGGCTTTGGTAGTTTCTATTTGTTGTCTGACGCACTACTATTTTTTAAATGTGTGAACTTCATTCTGGCGCACCCGGTATTCTCCACAATACAGGTTACTTTGTAGCAAGTGACTCAACACTTATGGACAATTTGAAACATCGCGCTTCAGCAGCTATCGAGCCAGTTTGAAAAATTCAAGCTCCATTACTTGATTGATAAATCTATTTTGATTTGTTTGATATGATAATTCAGCTGCATTTCGCTCTAGATCAGTGACTCGTGTGAACAAGGGCAGATTTTGTAATACAATAGCAACAGTTGCGTTTGATTGACACCTCTATTCAAAGCGATTAGCTACTGCAGACAAAGCAAATTCTCGCAACCGGCAATTCAAAGCAAACAAAGCCGCAAAAGTTTCCCCGAAACTAGCAGGGCAAACTCTCGCCTTGTGCAAGCGAAAGGTGGTTTTCAAAAAAAAGTTGTGTGCTTATAACGAAAGAAGTCTTTCGCTATATGCACACAACTTCTATTAAAAACAATCTTTCGCTTGCACAAGGCGAGAGTTTGCCCTACTAGTTTCGCGATAACATATGCGGCCCTGTTTGTTTTGAATTACTGGTTGAGAGAATTTCCTTTGTCAGCAGTCGCTAATCGCTTTGAATTGAGGTGTCAATCAAACGCAACTGTTGTTATTATATTACAAAATCTTCCCTTGTTACTCGTGTGCATAATTTGTAATATTGTTAAGGTTCATCTGGTTTATGTGTTTTATTTATAAACCGTTTAGTAGCTTTGCAATCTTTGCTTTTATGCGGGGTGGGGGGGGGGGGGCTCTCTCTCAATTAGTTTACCTATTTAGAGAACTCCTCCTTAATTAACCTATCCTATATACAATCATGTCATGTGATTTCCTTTGTTTTAGTTTGTAGTTCTGTAACCCTTTGACGTAGTTAATTTTAGTATTATATTTGTAGTTAATTGCATTTGAATTGTTTAGAATTGTACTTAGGATGGATTGATAATCTGGATCAAACGTCGCTCTTCTCGTGTGCCGAACTTAACTCGAGGATTGAGTGCATGAAGAGCACGACGTTTGAATCAATTGGGTACAGCAGATGAGTAAGGAGCGGCAGCCTACTTCGGATCGGCAGAGCTTGCCCCCGGGCCTGGCAGAACCCAAGAATGGGGGCGGGGACGTTAGGAGGTGACGCCTAGCTTTATACCCAAAATTGGGGTTGAAGATTCAAAATCTGCCCCCAAGAATGGGGAAGAACCGGCAAGTTGGCAAATATTTGACCCCAAGACTGGGAATGCTGACTAGACCATTAGACCACCATAAAAGTGGCTTGAGCCACATTTATTTGTTGTCTACCACATTTTACTGATTATAAACTATCTAATCATGCAAGGAAGCATGCAAGGAAACATTTACACAGCTTATGTGCTTTTCATTTAAAAGCATTACTGCAAATTCAACTTGATGCAGATTTTTCCCTCCTTGAGGCTGCACTGGATATTCTGGACTTACAATAAAACCCGGTTGGTGCTTATAATATAAATTTGTATCTGGCATGCATGTCCATGGATTCTCTGTGAAAGGGGTTTGTTTTCAATAAATATACATTTATTGAAACTTGACCCCTTTCTCAGAGAAACCATGGACATATATCTAGGACCTAGATTGAGAAAAAAGGGGTCTTTAATATAGCTTGTCAGAGAAAACTAAAAAGGGTATGTACAGTATTCCCCTGTCTAATTTTGCAACATTATTCATAATGTTTTCTAATTAAAATATCTGCCATCATAATCATTTTGTCCAGAAAATTCCACACAAACAAGATATACATTTAATAATACATTTAGTAATATATATCATCTTATTTGCATGGAATTTCCTTGAAACTGATTATGTAGACTATATAAAATAATAATGGATATAATCTGTATCTTCAAAAACTACACATTAAATATCATATTTAAACAAAAAGCATCATTAAATAATTTTACTGTAGCATTTTCTTTCTTTGGTAATATTAATGAGATTGATCGTTATCCTTTGATTTATGAAGCACCAATGGAGCAAGATAGAATACTTGTTGGTGAGAATTGCATGAAAAAGTGGATCAAAAAACATCTTCTCATTTCTCATAGATTGTTATTTGTTGCCAAAAGTTGCTTGCTTTGCTTGTCGTTACTTTTAAGGACTTAAACTTAAAGTACACTACTTACTCAGCTTTGTTGGATGACCTTCCTGAATTCGTTCTGATGCTTTATTGGAAATCCAATCCCCTCGCGCTCATAAAAATTCACCTGATTCTTAAATTCCACAACATTGCCAGAGAGAGTTGTTAGGAGTTGTTTGGCCATGGCCTAATAAACTTTTCCTTTGCTCCACAACAACAGCAACGGTTGGAGAAAACAAGTGGCGGGAAAACATTCAGAACGAGGCTGAATTCTTTTCCGCATGCAAGATAAGATTATGGAAAATGGTGTATCACATACAGAAACAAATATACTTGTAGAAAACGTCTTCTTACTTGTTAGTAATAACTAATATTGTTACAGTTGTCAGTTGTTAATAACAGAAACTAATACAACTTTGGTTCAGAATGGTAGCACCTACTGTCATGAAAGAAAGGCTTACAAATTGGCCTAAAATGAGAAGAAGGGCCACAATATGGCGGTCAAAATGGTAAGATCATTGATGCAAATTTATCTCATCTCCTGACCTATGCTTGGCAATAATAGTTTTATAACAAGTTGGCTACAGACAGAGAGGGCCTTGCCTACTATAAACAGTTTTAATTGATTGCACACTGAAGGTGTGGAACATTTATGATCTAACTATGAGAAAAGGGTCATTTTTTATATCTTTGGACACACATGCCAGTACTTTTGTTATCCAATTGCACCTGCATGACAATAAAACTGCCAAACCATGTTTTTCATGTAAGAAGATGGAGCTGAATGAAGGGTTCACAAAAAGATACTCATATCTAATCTACCACCAACTATTTAATCTATGTAACAGTCAGTATCAATATATGCATATGTAACAGCCTATTTTAATAAAGGTACTGGAAGATGAAATCTGGGGGCTGCCTGATAAAAAGTTAATTGTTAAACTTAACGTTGATTTTTACCCAAATATGGTCAATTTTTGTAAAGTTGTCCAACATTGCTGGCACCTCCTATGCCTATGCCTTTAAATAATAGATATTATTACTGGATCACTGCCACATTTGCACATTTGACCACAGTTATTTCTGTCATTTTTATTTATTATAGGGTTACTCATAAGGTCAGTTATCCTCTACACAAGCAAGCCTTGTTTAAACGTTGAATGAAACTAAATCAATCTTTGTTGCACACATAAATGATGCATAGAGATGAGAGATGAGCATTTATACTGTACTTCGTAAAGCAATAAAGGGTAGGACTAATGTTTAATGAATCCTCATATCAGACCTTGTGCATATTAACATGTTCTTCTTAGATCTTACCAAAGAATTGTAAGGAATTCATACGATGTCTAGAAAATTGTTAGTTTCTTCAGAATTCTTTATCAAAAAGTTTAAAGTTATCCATATGAGTCAAGAATTCTTATCAGCAATTGAAGATTCTTGAAAATGCTTAAGAATTCTTGTCATATGAATGTGCATAAGGTATGTACTGTACCAGTATAGGTAGCGTAGAAATGCTCAGGAAATGGGCATTTCTCACAAGATAATGCTGCCAAGCCATGATTATGGTAATTAAGAAAATTACTTTTTCACTGCAAAATAAATACCCAAAAATGGGGAAAATTTGGAGAGGAACCATTGATACCCAAGAATGGGGAAAAATTCTCAAAATAGACCCAAAACTGGGACGCCTCACGTCCCCGTCCGAATTTTTGAATGCTGCCAGGCCCGGGAGCTTGCCGAGCTGCACGACTCAAGCACAGCTTGGTTTCAAACGTTGAGCTTCTCGTGTGCCGATCTCAACACGAGATCTTTTAACCGGCATCCAAACTTGTACTCCCAAACATCTGGAGAGTAGATTGCTTTAAAAAAAATTCCGGAAATCTCAAGCAGTTTTTTGTCCTGGTTGCGTTTTAAGAAGGTAGATAGAATTTAGAAAAATCTTCTCAAGGGTTTCTTTTGTCTCCTTCGCTTTTTAGCCATCTGATTGGTCCGTGAAAATGAGGCTTTGGCGGTTTCGGCCATGGGCTACGAGCAATCGGCTATGTACGACCAATGATTCCTATGTTTCTTTTGATAAGTCAATCAAAAGCAACTGTTAGAAAATCTGTCCTTTCTTTCTGGAACAAAAAGAGGCAGATCAATCAAGATATCAAAGCTATCAAAACCAACAGTAAAGATATTCTCTTTTTTTATAACATTTTCCAAATAAAATTTTTACAATACGCAATACGAACTACATTACTTACAAAATTACTCTACAATACTAGCGGGTGCGCCAAAATAAACTATGCATTTTTGGCAGGCCACGATAAATCGTACACTGGATCGATTTTGAAGATTTATGACTTAATCTTCAGCAGAAAGCCTGAATTAGATTCTAGGACTTTTTGCAAATTTTTCCATTTTCAATTTTTAAAACTAGAGGTGAGTTTCTTAAAATTTTCATTTTTGAAAACACTGAAAACGATCAAAAAACGTTGATCAAATTTTCTAAAGACTCATCATGAATGGACAAAAAGAAAATGTTTTCAGCGTGATTTGGGGATTTGGAAATTGATCATTGTAAACTTCAGCACGAGTGTTATTTCAAAGATTGGCTTGTTGCGAAATTCTGTAGTAGTTGCAATAAAGTGCTGCCCCAATCAAAAATGTATCAAAACTCCATGCTTGCTGGCCCCATGACTCTTCCTCGCTTGTCTTTGAACCCCCTTGATACAGGAACACAGCCTGCAGCAAAGCATAAATTCAATGACATTACAAAAGAGAAGAAATTTCTTTATATTCTTGAAAATATTATTACATTTCTCACAAGATAGTACAAACTCTCGTACAGCAGCTTACAATTAGTCGATTTCTAATCCCAAATCACCACGAAAAAGTTTTCACTTTGTCCATTCATGTCGATTCTTTAGAAAGCTTGATCGACGTTTTTCGATCGTTTTCAGTGTTTTCGAAAACAAAAATTTTAAGAAACTCGCTTGTAGCTCTAAAAACTGAAAACAGAAAAATTTGCAAAATATCCTAGAATCTAATTCATGTCTTCTGCTAAAGAAAAAGTCATAAATTTTCAAAATCGGTCTTGTGTACGATTTATCGTGGCCTGCCAAAAGTGCATAGTTTATTTTGGCGCACCCGGTACTAGGACGACCAACCCCAGGGAGCAAAAGTCTGTGTCTACCCGGGGCCATTAAATAAAGATAATAAAAGAAAAGAAACTGCTTTAACTACGCGACAATTCCTACAAACAAGTTACAAAATCGGGTGGCTTACGAAGGAATGGGTAAGTGACTGCAGAAATTCACTCGAGTCGACCAGCTTCATGGATAAAATATAGCGTAAGCTCCAGAATATGTCTATTTAGTGAAATGGAAAAAATCTTTATTGCCATACAATAAAAGTTGTCCTAAAGCTTCATTTGCAAGATTTGCATATCCAAGTGGTCGTACCAATGCATAAATTCCAGCGAGGGGGTCTCATCTTTGTACATCAAAGCAAGTTCAGAGCAACAAGAAGTGTTCCGTATCTTCAATACCATCATTTGTCGGACACATAGGATTTGTGGTATCTTTAAAATTGTGTTTAAATTTGGGAAAATTTAACTAGCTAAGACCGACTCTAAGTTGAATTAGACAGACCTTTTGGGTCATGATATTCTGTTTGATGCTACTTTTTAATCAAGATCATCCAATTGTATTCTTGTTTTCGATCTCTACTATTAGTTTACATAATTCGGTGGTGCTTTGATGTACTTGACAATGAATATATAGAGATATGTTTGGTTCGATTTATAGAAGATTTCTAAGCTTGAAAACCAACCCATTCAACGGTTGAAGGAAATTTCAATGCTAACAGGTGACACTATTTCATTACTTATGTTTTATTTTTGAGATTGGAGATGACTAGAAGAGACTATAGACATTGCTTTCAAAATAAATTTACACAGTATTGATTTATTTTGTAAGATGAATGATTTCTGATTCCTTATTCCTGAAAGCCGCACTTTCAATAGTCTTATACAATCTAAATGCTTGATACAGCTGTTTTTGTTCATAGCTTTGTTGAAGCTAGCTACGAAATTGAAGAAGATATCTGATATATTTCGCTTTGCACATTTAATGACAATGGTATCTGATACTTTGTTAGTTATTTATTCAGTATCGTTATTGGTTGTCGTGATTGCTTTATTCCTGAATGTAACTGGTGCAATTTTGCTGTGGAAAATCGAGAGAGTAAAAACAAATCAGCGAACAATTCTCTTGAATCTTAGCATTTGTGAAGCATGTTTGTCGGCCTTTCTTATTGTACATTTGTTTATGAAACTCCAAATTTTTGGTAGCGATAAAAAATATTTTCAGATTATGGAGAGTGCAAACCTTCTCTGTTATCTTGAATGTTACTTCACCATAATAATGATGACAATCGATCGATTCATTGGGACAAAGTTTCCTCTCAGGCATCAAGATTTGTTTTCGAAGCGACGATTGACGAAAGTTTTGGCTCTAACTTGGATTTTGTCTTTGGTGGCAGGCATTCTGTTAGCAGCAATGTATGAGAGGGTACGTCAAGCTATGCGAGATAGCTACTTGTTTCCGTTGATGGATACCTTATCATTAAGCTGTATTGGAATTGCATATGGATATATCATGTACATAGTTCGCACAAGAAAACTGCCAACAACAGCAACTGCGCGAAGAAGCAGGGGGAGCAAGCAGCTAATCAAGATGACAGCTATCATTGCTTTGACATTTATTTTATTCATCGTAATACCAGATTTTGCACTAGCCTTTATCGGTAAGGAAATTTCAACGGAAATTGAAGGAATTTTATTGTTTGGTACATATTTAGTACTTGTTGCAGACCCCATCACGTATCTACTTATCCGTAAGAAGTTAAGAAAATCATTTTTGAAAATATTCTGCTGCAGAGGATGTCGACAAGGATCAATCGAGCACCAGCAAGCAACAACAATTAGCTATGGTTGTAATTCTACTATCTATGAAACCAAAATGTGAAAAAAGAACAAAAACCGGTTATAGCATGCGTTCTACGTGATTGATATTACAGCTCAAAGCGATTTTAGCTATTGCAAGTAAAATGACTTCTACGCCTAAATGGTCAACTTGGAAATTTAAAGCGTTCAGGAAGTAATATAAAGAAAGAAAGATAGGACAATAGTATCGTTTAAAGAATATAGTATCACTTGATGCTGGGAGAGAGAGAGTGAGAGCTAGCCGCTCAACAAAAATAGACTTATGACTTTTCGTCCCTTTTTTCCCTGCGGTCTTTGATGTCACTTGCTCAGTAGGGACTCATACCATTACTCTTATAGCGTGGGCCCCCTGTTTCAAAATTTCCTAAACTAGCGGGAGTTCTCGTACACTCAACAAATTCGCTTCAAAGTTTGGCTTAAAGAGCTTAAACATTGAAAAGCAAACTTTTAGTACAAAGAATGATGCTTTCCTGACCTACTGATCGCAAAATACATACCTTTCAGCAGACAGTGATCTTCCTCTGTAGAAACAAAATAGATCCATTGCAGCTACGAGAACTCTAGGCAACCGTCTTTGTAAGCAACAACAACAATTGTCTAAATAGCGCCTCCTTGTTGGTTGAAAACTAAATTCTTGCAATTTGATTGATCAATACGGATACACAACATATTGGCCTAAGTGGCCACACTTTATAAGAGTAATGATACGAGTCCCTATTGAGCAAATGATATCTGCAAATCAAAGAACGCAGGGAAACAAGGGACGAAATGTCAGAAGTCTAGTCTGATGGCAGGTGCGAATCTGAATATAAAGTTCTTATTTTAGCAATTTAAACATTCAAATTGATCGAACAAAAGAAATTAAGATAACTGACAACCCTTTTCGTCGTATGTGAAATTTTCTTGAGAGACACTTAGAATTTCAACGCATATCAAGCAACCACAAATAGAGCTACCAGCAAAGTCAGAGATTTTTGTTTACATAAAACCATCAAAATTATCACCGACGTCATTGATTATTCACACAAAATTCACACTTAGCATTGTATCAATTAGCATTTTGAAAAGCTATAGAATTAAATTCACTCTTAGCCCAAACATTTTTAGTATATTCTTGCAAATGATGTTTTAGATGAAGAATTCTGATTCCAAATCTTCTCTTTTTGAAGACACACCGAGAAAAAATTAATTGACTCTGATTTTGCATTGTCATTCCATAGCGAAGTGGTGTGAATTGTTTACAGATTTGATAACATGGTGTGAAAGGCTTAAAATAGATTGGAAATAATGCAACCAACGAGCGAAGATCAGTCATACTGCTATTGGTATTCTTTCGAGGCAAAAATGTAAGTAAACGTGGAACTCGCGTCTGCATACAGCACGCTTGGAGTTATTTCAGGAGAAGTCGATATTCATGCTAAAAACTGAAGAATGGTTGTTTTGAGGCACAAATTTGCTAATTAGCTTGTCTTGGGTTGATTTTGCATTCGTAGAATTCGTGTCTTGGAGAATCACTGCTGTTGTTAATCTTTATCTGCTGGAAGCAGACACGCGAAGAGACTTGAACTGTATTGCTTAAAATGAAGATAATGGACTTGCATAAAATAAATGATATGCTGAATGTAGTTGATGAGAAGTTGACTCAAGCCACAAACTGAAAAATGCTCGTTTTTGAAACACAAAGTTGCTAATTACCTCGTCTTGCGTAGATTTTGCATTCGTCTAATTTTGTCTTGGAAAATCCAAATGTTTTGTAATGGAGGGCGGCGGTGGCTCCAAACTGATAAATATGAGACAACAGAAAGTTCAACTTCAATGACCCCAGATAGCAGGATCGATGCAAAGGGCAGATAGATTGCTCTGAAGTCGAAGGAACATATTACCAAGAATTGTTTGTGCTTTGAAGATTGTAGCAGAAACGTCAGTCATTATATTTGCAGTCTTTTCGATGCGACATACCAGCAGAAAGTTTACACGTGCGTTATTAAACCAAGAGGCAAAGAGTTTCTTCAGTAGCTTCGATGAAAAATCGTTTGGTTACGGCAGTTCTGCAAACATCCACAGAGAAACACTCCTTGTGGTTTTTATCCCGAAATCAAAAGCGCCGCTGACGGATTTTTTCAAGCGACTTTGAACGCAAGAGATTGCCTTTAATTTGCAACTGTAAAATTATGTTTTTGCAGGTAATTACAAGCAATTACCATATGCTGCTATTTAGAGTTAAATGAAAGTAAAACGTCCATTTCAAATCAAGTTGTCATGAAGTTCAAGAATACCCTCGATCAAGTGCAAGAAAGAAGCATTAATTGATAATACCAATTGAGCTATTGTGGCAATTTTTGAATCAACCGAGAAGCAAATAGTGCATTGGCTAGTTGATATCTGGAAACAATGGAAACTCATCTCTTTGTTCTGACTATTGTAGCAATCACAATACTCTTTGTGTCGATATGTTTGCACTTCTGTGGCATATATGTTCTTTCAAAGATCAGTGAGAAACGAACAAATCAGAATATAATTTTGATAAATCTGAGTATCGTTGAGATTGTCCTCTCTGCTTTTCACATCGCGTATTTAACGCTTTCTCTGCTTGAATACGACAACACATACAGACTTCATCAAGTTATTGGGACTTTGGTGAAAGCATCATACAACATGTACTACCCGACAATGATTTTGTTAACAATCGATAGATTTCTTGCAAGTAAATTGAGCTTTCGCTATGCAGTCATATTTTCGAATCGAAAAGTACTGAAAATATTGATATGCCTCTGGTCAATTTGCATCAGTGCTCTCGTCCCTCTATTGTTGATAAACTATGAAAAAATCAGATATGCTTACTCGAGAGCTGTTTACCCAACCTTTGATTTCATGTTCCTCATTAGTGCCTTTGTCACTTATGGTTACATTCTCAAGATTGCAATTCTGAATAAATTTCCAAGCCATGCTTCTAACAGAACTCAAAGAACAACAAAGAAGAAGAAATTTTTCACCATGACAGGTTTAATAATTCTGAGTTTCACGCTCTTTGTTATCATTCCTGATTTACTCTATTTATTTCTGTACTTTGTTGGAAATCAACGATCACATTTACTGCTCCATGTACTGTTGGTTTTATGGAATGTCAATTTCTTGCTGGATCCTATCATCTATATATTTCTTCAGAAGAAAATTAGAGCCAAGTTTACCAAGACGATCTGCTTCTGGAGAAGAAAAGCTCGTATTTCTATGGATTATCAAGGTGCAGAAGTGATAGCAGATAGACATAAACTCGAAACTGATTCAGAGGCAAGTCAAAGTTAGACTATATTGACGATTAATCAACTGGGCACTTTGGAGAGAGGCATCGAGTACGCCAGAAATAGTGTCCGCCTTTTTTATGACATTTACTGGTTTTTCTACAGTTGGCTTCATGGAAAGTCAGTTTTTTGCTAGACCCTATCATCTATATATTTCTTCAGAAGAAAATAAGAGCTAAGTTTACCAAGACGATCTGCTTTTGGAGAAGAGAAGCTCGTATTTTTATGGATTACCAAGGTGCAGAAATGATAGCACTTAGACATAAACTCGAAACTGATTCAGAGGCAAGTCAAAGTTAGACTATGTTGACGATTAATTAACTGGCCACTTTGGAGAAAGGCATCGAGTACGCCAGAAATAGTGTCCACCTTTTTTAATCACATTTGCTGCTTTTTCTACAGTTGGCTTCATGGAAAGTCACTGTTTTGCTGGACCCCCCTATCATCCATATATTTCTTCAGAAGAAAATAGAGCACAGTTTACAAAGATGATCTACTTCTTGAGAAGGGAGACTCGTATTTCTATGGATTATCAAGGTGCAGAAATGATAGAAAATAGACATAAACTTGATACTGATTCAGAAGCAAGTCAAAGTTAGATTATGTTGACGATTAATTAACTAGCCACTTTGGAGAAAGGCATCGAGTACGCCAGAAATATTATCCGCCTTTTTTGTCACATCTACTGCTTTTAGTTGGCTTCATGGAAAGTCACTTTTTGCCAGACCATATCATCTATATATTTCTTCAGAAGAAAATTAGAGCTAAATTTACCCAGATGATCTGCTTTTGGAGAAGAGAAGCTCGTACTTCTATGGATTATCAAGGTGCAGAAGTGATAGCACATGGACATAAACTCGAACCTGATTCAGAGGCAAGTCAAAGTTAGACTATGTTGACGATTAATTAACTGGCCACTTTGGAGAAAGGCATCCAGTACGCCAGAAATAGTGTCCACCTTTTTTTATCACATTTGCTGCTTTTTCTACAGTTGGCTTCATGGAAAGTCATTGTTTTGCTGGACCCTATCATCTATATTTTTCTTCAGAAGAAAATTAGAGCTAAGTTTACCAAGACGATCTGCTTTTGGAGAAGAGAAGCTCGTATTTCTATGGATTATCAAGGTGCAGAAATGATAGCACATAGACATAAACTCGAAACTGATTCAGAGGCAAGTCAAAGTTAGACTATGTTGACGATTAATTAACTGGCCACTTTGGAGAAAGGAATCGAGTACGCCAGAATTAGTATCCACCTTTTTTATCGCATTGGCTGCTTTTTCTACAGTTGGCTTCATGGAAAGTCACTTTTTTGCTGGACCCTATCATCTATATTTTTCTTCAGAAGAAAATAGAGCACAGTTTACAAAGATGATCTACTTCTTGAGAAGAGAAGCTCGTATTTCTATGGATTATCAAGGTGCAGAAATGATAGCACATAGACATAAACTCGAAACTGATTCAGAGACAAGTCAAATTTAGGAACGTGCCAGAAAGAGTGTCCACCTTTTTTTATCACATTTGCTGCTTTTTCTACAGTTGGCTTCATGGAAAGTCACTGTTTTGCTGGACCCTATCATCTATATATTTCTTCAGAAGAAAATTAGAGCAAAGTTTACAAAGATAATCTACTTCTGGAGAAGAGAGACTCGTATTTCTATGGATTATCAAGGTGCAGAAGTGATAGAAAATAGACATAGGCTCGAATCTCGGGGCGAGTCAAATTTAGACTATGTTGACAATCAGTTAACGGGCCATTTTGGAGGAAAGCACCAGAAGTAGTGTCCACTTTTATCACATTTCCTGCTTGATCTACGCCTGGTTTCATCTACTGTTGGTCTTATGGAATGTCGATTTTTTGCTGGACCCAGATCATTTAAGTCTTTGTTCAGAAGAAAATCAGGAGTAAGCACAGATCACTTGCTTTCTGAGAAGAGAGATTGGTATTTCTATGGATTACCACGACGCCGCAGTGATAGACATCAAGCCGGAGGTTGATTTAAGAGGCTGGTAAAATTTAGAGAGAAGAGAGAAGAGAGAAGAACGTTTGTGCATATGATATTTTCTCTGTTATGCCAGCTTGGGCACAAGGAATAGTGCAAAGAGGAGATTGTGCTTAGAGACAGAGCATAGCCCGATACGTACAGGGGTACAAATCTAACTTTACCCAGTACCCTGCAAATATTGTTTTCAGATCTTTGAATCGGTGTAAAAAGCACGGCGGGGCGGTTCTTCCATAGTAAAGGTACCTGGGGATGTGCTGCGAGCAAGGGTATACTTTTTCGGACTTCTAGTCTAGCCAAGGGTATACTTTTTTGCTATTTTGGCCAGCAACGGTCTAGCCAAGGGTATCATTTTTGACAATATTTGTCTAGCGAACGGTCATGATATCATATTTAGCACAAATTTGACAATATTGGTCAAGGAAATGGTCAAATTGGTCTAGCCAAGGGTACCATTTTCGTAAAAATTAGTCTAGTCAACGGTACCCTTTTGAAGATGCTCGCGGCAGACCCCGAACCAAAATTTGGCCGAGAACCCCCCCCCCCCCCCCCCCCCCCCGTGGTAAAAAGGTGGGTGTAAAACTCTATGACCTATTTCTGTTAATTGATGGCGTTAAAGAAATTTTAACAACTTTTCTACAGCTCTACTGTTGTTAGACTATTCCAGAAATCTTCATTTTCTTCGAAGTTACAGCGTATTTCATATGTCAACTCATTTGACGATGTGAACATCCTTAAAGGGAATGTAAGCATATAAATGTGGCTCAAGCCACTTGCGATCAAAATCTAGCCTATCAGATATCAGTATTTCCTGTTGACGTAGATCAGTTACCCAAATATGGTGCGGCACGTGCGATAGCCTACTGTCTTCGCGTAGCTATTTTTATCAAGGGCTTTTATATATATGCTTAGATTCCCTTTAAACAATGCTTAACTCAATGATTAGGCTGCTGATGGGCAGCGAAATATTTGAGGTATAACCATGCTTCATTTTAAACTTAGTTAAATAATTGCATGTCTTAAAAACAATGGTCACCAAAACAGAATTTCCAAATTACACCTTAAAGAATAGTTTTCTTGAAATTTATTTCATGTTTCATCAAAAAGTTTAGAATTCAGATTTTAACTTTTTTTCAAAATTTTCTTCAATGTCACAGATAAAAAAACGTTCTAAAATGCTGACAATATGGTAAATTTTAGACAAGTGCAACGGTAGAATTATCGAGAAATAGCTAACGTTTCTTTGAAGCCACTCAATTTAAAGAAGCGGGGTATTGAGTTGCAATTTTCCGAGACATGTGTTCAATTGCAGAAAAACGAATAGGCACCTGAAAGAACAATTTTTCAAAGCATATGCCTGTATGAAATTAAATAACTCAAATTTATTGTTGGACCACGAAGACAGATTATTCGAACACGGTCATGCCGTAATGAAAAGAATGAACTTAGTGAACCACCGTTAACAGACGATGATGTAAATCAATGTTCAGAATCTAGGGAATGGCGGATCCAGGAACTACCGAAAAAGGGAACAGTCAGACGGACTGAAGAGAGAGACTTGGGGCAAGTCTATTATAGTGCCACACGCAACAAACATATTTTTATTGCATTACAGTCTAGTGTCCATAACAAAGACAGTGCAATCAGTTTTGCTTGATGTTATTTCTCTGCTTTGATCTCTCTCAATTGCAACAGTAAATTTGTTTAAAAGTAGCACGCATTTTCCTTTGCATAAATATATACGTAACTGGGTCAAAAATCGGGTTCGCATACCACGCAATGATTAGTACCACACGCAAAGCATTGTTCAATGCGAAATTTGTCGTGAAATACACAGCAAAGACGATATCAGGCACGACAATTAAAAGAAAGAACCTGAATGTTATCATTGCACCCATTCGAGCACACTGCAAACTCTCTCTTCTTCGTCTTCCATTCATCCTCTGTTGTCGTGCTAGGCGATATCTCTTGCGAACTTTGTAAAAGATATAGCTGTAAGTAATTCCAGCAAAGCATAGAAAACCAAAATCCAGACACGGCAAAGTCACATAATTCAAAATAAACACTGTCAATTTGGAGCTTATGAACAGCTGTGGAAAGTTCACTAAAAACCCGATAGTCCATGAAATTATTAAGAGTATTTCCATTCTCCTTTTGGACAGCTTTCTCAAATATTTCAAGGGATATCTACTAGCAATGAAACTGTCAACAGTCAGGCAGATAAGAATGAGGTAATAAGTCGATAGCTCAATATAGAGGAATACGAGTCCACCTTGCTTGAGTTTATTCTCGACTGGGATCTCGTAGTAATCTAGGACTCGATATAGCAACCGAGATATTGCCAAAATTATTTCACAGGCACTGAGATGCATCAGTATCAACCTTTGATTGGTGTATGTGCCTGATGTTTTGAACAATAGATGAAGGCCAATTCCATTGATTATGATTGTAACCACGAGAATAACAATGTAAATTATTGTTGTGTATGAGAGTAACTGTGTCATGTTATCGTTAGTGCTTTGCACTTTACCATGTCGAGCTTGAAACCTAAAATGGCAAGAAATTTAACACTGTAACGATGAGAATAACAATATAAGTATTGTTGTAACTGAAAGTAACTGTGTCATATTATTGTTAATGTTTTGTACTTTGGTTTGTCATGTTGTTCTCGAAATCTAGAAATGCGAGAAAGTTAACATGGTAACCATAAGAATAACAATATAAAAAACTGATGTGTTTGAGAGTAACTGTGTCATGTTATTGTAAATGTTTTGTACTTACCGTGTTGTAGTTGAAACGTAGAAATGCGAGAAGCTTAACATGGTAACCATTAAATAATAACAGAGTAGTATTAATGCTGTAACTGACAGTAACTGTGTCTTGTTACTGTTAATGCTTTGTATTTTACCGTGTTGAGCTTGAAACCTAAAATTGAAACTTCAGTAAGGTCAAATCATGATAGAAACTAATGGCAGCAGCGAAGATTTACCGCGCAATTACAATTTGATTACCAGTGCCCTGAAATTTGATTTCTTGCTAATCGACCATTCAACCATAATGGTGGGCTGCTGCGTGTAGACTCGAATTATTTATTTTTCAGAGAGGTTTGTCCTCATGTCGTCCTCGATAGAGTTAAAAGAAAGAACATTTAACAAGCGGTAACATAATCACTGTTTGGTAATTTTCCAAAAGCCTTATTGTTTATTTTTTTTCTCACCTCGCCTCCAAAAAGATGCCAATTATCGATTGTGGACTGCCAGATGCCAACGTAGCCTTGTGAAGCTGCAGCAACCGTTTCCCAATTACATTACTGCTTTATGCTTCCAGCTAATTATACAATCTGCAATTAAATGTTTTGTCTGCTGTAGATTGACATTTGAGTGTTCACAACGAAGAAAATTACCTCCTCTTCGTATTACGAATTATGAGGAATGCTCTCCAGAAAGCCTCTTCAAAAAACTTTCAAAACGTGCCCAAAATCATGAACAGATTTCCCTAACATTTCTGCCTTACAATGCCTTACAGCAATGACTTGTGAACACTTTAGCACGTGCTATCCTCTTGGGAGGATGAACAAGTCTTCCCCCTGGTATCGATGACCTATTCAGGGGGATTCCATTCTCCCAAGAGGACAAAATACATGAATTTATGCGAGTGTCATCAATTTTAGGAAGGAAAATGTGCTCATTGTTTTCATTCGTTTTTGCAGGTTTTTTGAAGGGGCTTTCTGCAGAAAATCACCCATATCCACGGGAAGGAATGGCCGATTAAGGCCGGGTAAATTACTGAACCTAATCGAACATATTGGCAATGAAGCAAGACATTTTTCAATATCATTGCTTTGCTATTCATGGAGCAGTGGCCTTCCAAGCGGGGATCCTCTTTTCTGACTCACCCGGTAGAACTACCTGCGTTAACTAAATCCTTATTTTTGCCTGTTTGTGATCTTGATAAAAATAGCAAGAATAGTGGTGACGTAGCCTATCTATTTATCTACCAAACAACGTTTGAATCATTGATTTCAATCGATTATTTTGTTTTGTGTATCGGATTTCCTCGGTTCACTTTATTTTGGCTCACCCGGTATATTGAACAATCTAGGACTTATTGTAGTCATGATTATCAATTTGAAAATGAATTCACTTCTGAGATAAGTATTGAGAGATCTAGCGTTCCCTTATTAGAGTAGACTGATTACACGAGTCTCAGTTTTCCGCATTGAATTGGATGATGTTATGGCTTTAAACTGAGACTCATGACAATACAGTTTCAAAACGCAGACTAATTTAGGCCATCTCCGCCGCGTTTACACTGGTCTGTCAAAAGGACACAGACTTAACAAGCTATATGAAATAAGCATATGCGTTGCTAGACTGATTGCAAGTTCGTAGTTATTGCTATTGATAGGCTGATGGACGCTATAACTACAGTTTGAGCAAAAATATACATTGTTGTTGTTGTTGTCATTGCTGTTGCTGTTGTTGTTGCGATAACTGGGACTATTTCGTGAGTCTAATGCGTTGCTTTAAATTGAAAATTACCTACACTAGTCGTGTACAATGTTGTTGAACTACAGGGTGTCCCAGAAAATTTTTCGACGTTTGATTAAATGTTAAAAAATAGCGATAAAATGTGCAGGCTCGTGGTTAGATAACCCTATTCCTAAGATTTACGAACGTGTCTCATTTCCTCTATTAGAAAAATTTTTTTTTCAATGAATTTTGCATTTTCTTGACAATATACAGAAAAACTTTTGGGCCTAAAATCTAGCCACTCGCTTCCCTATTGAGAAAAATCATTAAATCCTAACACTTTGCAATTTCCGATCCAATGGAAAGATAGAAACTTTGCGCCTAAAGTCTTCCGCATTTGTTTCCCATTTAGGGCAAATCATTTGCAAACAGATGTGCACTGCAAACTTTAGTAATTTCCAACGTGTTTCATTTCCTCCTATTTTCCCATTAAGAAAAATTTCATTTACTGGTGTGTAGTTTTCCTATTCCAACAAATACAAGAAAGAAATTTTGTACCTAAAGCCAAGTTTGACAGAATCATTTCTCATAAGAAGAAATTAAATCATTAGCATCTTATTATTTGCGATCTCCGAGCATGTTCTTTCTTGTTGCTTGCAGGTACTACGTGGATAAATTTGGAACTTTTCTGAGATCATGGGCAAAAGTACTTCTCATGCAGTAATGGGAACGGTACACCCCCTGGCAACTACCCTGGCTACCCCCCTCCCCTCTCGACTTTCCTGCATGCAAATTTCTTTAGTTACCAAATTGCAACTTCTGGTTAGATGGACATGGTTGTGCAGCAAGACCAACTACCCAAGTGACACCTTTCGTAATTAAAGAAAAGCCACTCCTCCAGGTCAGACGGACGATCGGTCATCTTCTTTCAACCTGTGACGTCATCAAATTGCTACATCGCAAAAGATAAAAGCTGCAGACCAGCAGAGCAGATTTTGTAATACAACAGCATCAGTTACTTTTGATTGACACCTCAATTCAAAGCGATTAACGATTGCAGACAAAGAAAATTCTCTCAACTAGTAATTCAAAACAGACACAGCCGCAAACGTTGCCCTGAAACCAATAGGCAAACTCTCGCCTTGTGCACGCGAAAGGTCGCTTTTAAGAGAAGTTATGTGCTTACAACGAAAGAAGTAGGGTAAATGTAAAGTTCTGCCTGTCGGATTTTGTTTATGTGATTCAGAAGCCGAGCAGAAGGCATTACGATTCTCGCATATTTAGGGCTCAGATGCAGCAATTACTGCTCAACTATATAAAGTAAACCGAGGAAATAAAATAAATAAAGTCCGCCGGACAAAACTTTAGATTTACCCTTCTTCTTTCGACATAAGCACATAACTTCTCTTAAAAACCAACTTTCGCGTGCACAAGGTGAGAGTTTGCCCTACTGGTTTCGAGGCAACATTTGCCGCTTTGTATGTTTTGACTTATTGGCCTTTGTCTGCAATCGCTAATTCAGTTTTTCAGTTTCAGTTCATATTTTAAATTCCACTACATATAATTTCATAATTAACAATACCAACAAATAACTAAACTACAAAGAAATAGGACAATATTACAGAGATACATTGATACGGAAAATTAATACAATATACAAATACAGAGAGACGAGATAAATTGTATGGAGGGAATTACTTTAAAGGAGGAGCTCTCTCAATAGGTAAACTAATCGAGTGAGAGAGCCCCCCCGCCCCCTATCCTATAATAATTTCGAATGAATTTGGTGAATGATTCCAAGAAATACACGCATTTGCTTTTCATACTATAAAATAAATAGAAGTTGTGCAATTATCAAAAAATAGCCTTGTTAAATAAGTAAATTTTCAGTTGCTTTTTTAAGGATATTTTTGATGGAGCGTTTCAGAGTTTCACGGGTAATCGTTTTGGATTGAGATGTTAATGAAAAGCAACTGATGCTATTGTTTTACAAATTCTGTCCTTGTTCTGCAGACCAGAATATTTCTTGTATTGGTCATATTGATTTAATTGAATTAAGGTAGACTTATCACGATGAGTCTCTTGTTTCCCTGTGCTCTTTGACTTCAAGATGGCGCTTCATAGCCTCACTACACAAGGACCCTCAACTTACGCTCATCTAATTGAAGTGAATTGATGTTGTTGTTGTTGTCGCTTCAGTTGAGGGCCTTATGGACAAACTCTTCTAAAAACTATTCTCAGACTGTCCGATGTTTTACCTCTCGTTGATATCAGAGCAAACCAAATAGGACTTCAACAGTAATTTAATTCTTGTAACCGTTGCCAAAATGGAAGTATCGAAAGAGACGAAATGAAAACTTAATCGATGAGAGACGGGGTCATTCCAAATTGTGCTCAAATGATTTCTCCAAGCATCCATAACTTGATTCAATGTTAGAGAAAGCTACTTTGTCGAAAGTGCTTTTTAAATTCCATTTGATTTGCTTTGAATAAACGAGATTCTACTTTCACAAAATATGTAATTTAGGAGCATCTGGTTTCAGCTTTCGCACAAACTTGAACTTCAAAAGCTCGCAACTCCGTGAATATTTAGCCGATTTGCTAGCTTCTGGTGTTTAAAATTAATTCAAATCTCAACAATATCGTTATCTTACCATGGAGCCCGTTCATTATTTCGTTATTTTTTAATATTTGATCAAACGTCGAACAATTTTTTTGAGACACCCTCTAAAATTACTGTAAAGCATCTAGAGTTTCTTTCAATAACTTTAGTCCAAAGAAAGACATAATAACTATTCAAACAATCCTTTTTAAAGATCAATGCCTGTGCTCCATACGCTGCAGTTAGTCGACAATATGGTAAAGAAGATATTTCAGCAACAAAATATTGTAGGTGCTAAAAAACGTGGCATTTCCAGCATTGGCTCTGTGCTAGGGCCCCTACTATTCAATAAAATTCTCAATGATTTCACATACATCGTCGAACATTCGGAGGTGTGCAATTTTGCTGATGCTAATACCATTTTTTCTTGTGATAACACTTTTGAAAGTGTGGCTTCAAACCTAGAAGAAGATATGTATCAAACGATCTCTTGGTTCAAAACTAATCAAATGGTAGGCAATCCATCAACATTTCAAGACAAATGGTATTACTGTTCTCGATATTGGAAATGTATCTATTGACATTGTCAATTGGGGATTACCATAGACTGGAGACTAAAATTCGACCAACATGTGGCAAAGTTATGTCAAAAAGCAAACAACAAGATCAATGCCTTCTCTAGAGTCTCAAACTATTTAAATGAGAAACCATATCTCTTTTACTGTACAACTCATTCATAATGTCTCAGTTTAATTATTGTCCTTTGATATGGATGTTTTGCGGAAAGGTTGCTAATAATGATCTCAATCGCACCCATAAATTCTCTTTTTGATGAGTTGTTACAGAGAGGAAAGGAGTGCACTATTCATCAAAAGAACTTGCAACAGTTAATGCTCGAGGTTTATAGCAGTTTAACACAACAAAACCCTTCTTTTTGTGAGATATGTTCCATGAAAAGGACAATAATTACAATCTACGATCAAAGAATCTGTTGATGTTGCCTCAAACTAAAACAACTACTTATGGCAACGATATTTTATCTTTTCGTGGTAGCATATTATGGAATTCCTTGCCTAATGATACAAAAATTGCCGCCTCCGTCTGTTCTTTCAAGTCATGCATAAAACAATGGATTAGAGAGAATTGCCGTTTGTAAAATTTGTAAATAGGGTATTTAGGGTATTTTACGTTACTTTTCATGAACTGTAATTTATTTTGTTTTTGTAAATAGTTGGTCTTTATTAGTTCTTGTAGTAGCGCTTTTTTTAACAGCCAACTTTAAAGAATTTTATGATAACAATGATGTACTCTTTTATCAGGTGAGAAATCAAATATCACATTTACTGCTTCATCTACTGTTGGCTTTGTGGAATGTCAATTTGTTCTCTTCATAACAAGTATATGTTCGAAATGTTATGTTTTTTAACATGTACTTAGTTTTGGTACTGAAACTACTTATTTATCATATTTTCGTTGAATTTTTATAGTGTATACTTGGCCCAAGTCTATCATTTTAGTCCATCTTACCGTTCCCTTTTTCGGTAGCTCCTGGGTCCGCCATTCCCTGGATCCGCCATTCTAACATTCCGAAAGAGGGCCCGAGAGATATCTCTCGCTCTCGAGCTCTCTTAAAGGGAATCTAAGCATGTATAAGCAAGGGCGCCTAACCTTGTAGGAAGTGTGTTTATTCCCGGTACTGTACGCGTAGTAATTTGGTGTCCTATGACCCAGGCCTGTTAATCTGTGTTAGAGTTGACCAATCAAAAATCACGCTGTCTGATTCCCTGTGGCCAGATCGTATAACAGTTGATATCGTGTTACATAAACACCGGAATTTGAAACCACAAAGTTATTCATACGTCATCTTGACCTTGAGAGGACTGACGCTTTGTACTGCTTGGTCATGGTACGATTCTAGGACACTCTCTGTACTGGGTCACAGGACACCAATTACTCTACAGTACTGGGAATAAACACACTTCCTACAAGGTAGGCGCCCTTGCCTATACCGACAAAATGAAATATTCAAAATTTTGAACTTGTAAATGGAGGGATCCACCTTAACGGAACGTCGGAATCTAGGGAATGGCGGATTCAAGAACTAACGAAAAAGGGAACAGTCAGACGGACTGAATAATAATAATAATAATAATAAATGATTTATTTACAGTTGGCAGCAGGAAAAAGTAGCTAACTACAGCTAATTAAAGCCAACTATTTACCTATTTACATAATACCATATATACAAAATTTATGAAAATCAACTATAAATACCCCAAATCTGCAATATATATTTTACAAAGTCGACAGTTACAGTCTATTTTCCAGTTCCTTATTTTCTTTTTGAATATTGAATATTGGAATTTGAATTTGAATTTGAATTTTTGAAGAGATAGACTTGGGGCAAGTCTATTATAGTGCCACACGCATCAAACATATTTTTATTGCGTTACAGTCTAGTGTCCATAACGAAGACAGTGGAATCAGTTTTGCTTGATGTTATTTCCCTGCTTTGATCTCTTTCAATTCGCTTCTTGCAACAGTAAATTTGTTTAAAAGTAGCACGCATTTTCCTTTGCATAAATATATACGTAACTGGGTCAAAAATCGGGTTCGCATACCACGCAATGATTAGTACCACACGCAAAGCATTGTTCGATGCGAAATTTGCCGTGAAATATACAGCAAAGACAATATCAGGCACGACAATTAAAAGAAAGAACCTGAATGTTATTATTGCAACCATTCGGGCACACTGCAAACTCTCTCTTCTTCGTCTTCCATTTTTCTTCTGTTGCCGTGTTAGGCCATTTCTCTTGCGAACTTTGTAAAAGATATAGCCATAAGTAATTCCAGCAAAACAGAGAAAACCAAAATCCAGACACGGCAAAGTCACATAATTGAAAACAAACACTGTCAATTTGGAGCTTATAAACAGCTGTGGAAAGTTCACTAAAAACCCAATAGTCCATGAAATTATTAGGAGTATTTTCATTCTCCTCTTGGACAGCTTTCTCGAATACTTCAAGGGATATCTACTAGCAATGAATCTGTCTGCAGTCAGGCAGATAACAATGAGGTAATAAGTCGATAGCTCAATATAGAGGAATATGAGTCCACCTTGCTTGAGTTTATTCTCGACTGGGATCTCGTAGTAATCTAGGACTCGATACAGCAACCGAGATATTGCCAGAAGTATTTCACAGGCACTGAGGTGCATCAGTATCAACCTTTGATTGGTGTATGTGCCTGATGTTTTGAACAATAGATGAAGGCCAATTCCATTGATTATGATTGTAACCACGAGAATAACAATGTAGATTATTGTTGTGTATGAGAGTAACTGTGTCATGTTATCGTTAATGCTTTGCACTTTACCATGTCGAGCTTGAAACCTAAAATGGCAAGAAATTTAACATGGTAACTATGAGAATGACAATATAAGTACTGATGTAACTGATAGTAACTGTGTCATGTTATTGTTAATGTTTTGTACTTTGATTTACCATGTTGTTCTTGAAATCTAGAAATTCGAGAAAGTTAACGTGGTAACCATGAGAATGACAATATGAAAAACTGATGTAACTGATAGTAACTGTGTCATGTTATTGTTAATGTTTTGTACTTTGATTTACCATGTTGTTCTTGAAATCTAGAAATTCGAGAAAATTAACGTGGTAACCATGAGAATGACGATATAAAGTATTGATGAAGCTGGTAGTAACTGTGTCATGTTATTGTTAATTGGTTTACCATATTGTTCTTGAAATCTAGAAATGCGAGCAAGTTGACTTGGTAACCATGAGAATAACGATATAAAGAACTGATGTAACTGATCTGTGTCTTGTTATTGTTAATGTTTTGTATTTTGATTTACCATGTTGTTCTCCCAGGGGGGGTACTTTGGAATATTCAGGATAGGGATGCTCAGGTTCTTTTTTTGGTCTAGAATTTAGGCAAGGATTATTTTTTTTGGTCAAAGATTTGTACAGTTATTTTTTTGGGTTCAAGAAATTCTGGCTTACTTTTTTGGGTCTCAAATATGAGAAAAAGTAAAGAAATTGGGAAAAATATAATTTACAAACAAAATTAGAGTCAAGTAACAGTACCAAAATAAAAAAACATAAATATCCAAACACACTATAAGAAATCTAATCAGTTAGGGCACTTTTATGAAGATTTAAGATACTGACTTCATAACTTTTGGGTATGTAAGGTCGGAAAAATTATTTTTTTGGGTCAATTTTCATGCTAGAAATTACTTTTTTGGGTTGATGCGTTGTACCCCTGCCTGAGCACCCCTATCCTACATATACCCGAGTACCCCCCCCCCCTGGGGTTGTTTTTGAAATCTAGAAATGCGAGAAAGTTAACGTGGTAACCATGAGAATAAATATATAAAGTATTGATGTAACTGATAGTAACTGTGTCATGTTATTGTTAATGTTTTGTACTTTGGTTTACCATGTTGTTCTTGAAATCTAGAAATGCGAGAAAGTTAACGTGGTAACCACGAGAATAACAATATAAAAAACTGATGTAACTGATAGTAACTGTGTCTTGTTATTGTTAATGTTTTGTACTTTGGTTTACCATGTTGTTCTTGAAATCTAGAAATGCGAGAAAGTTAACATGGTAACCATAAGAATAACAATATAAAAAACTGATGTGTTTGAGAGTAACTGTGTCATGTTATTGTTAATGTTTTGTATTTTGATTTACCATGTTGTTCTTGAAATCTAGAAATGCGAGAAAGTTGACGTGGTAACGTGGATAACCATCTGTGTCTTGTTATTGTTAGATTTTGATTTACCGTGTTGTTCTAGAAATCTAGAAATGCTAGTAAGTTAACGTGGTAACCATGAGATTGACGATATAGAAAACTGATATAACTGATAGTAACTGTGTCTTGTTATTGTTAATGTTTTGTACTTTGGTTTACCATGTTGTTCTAGAAATCTAGAAATGCTAGAAAGTTAACGTGGTAACCATGAGAATAACAATGTATGAAAGAGTAACTGTGTCTTGTTATTGATGTAACTGATAGTAACTGTGTCAATGTTATGTATTTGAGAGTAACTGTTAATGTTTTGTACTTTGGTTTACCATGTTGTTCTAGAAATCTAGAAATGCTAGAAAGTCTAGAAATGTTGTTCTAGAAATCTAGAAAGTTAACGTGGTAACCATGAGAGTAACAATATAAAAACTGATGTAACTGATAGTAACTGTGTCTTGTTATTGTTAATGTTTTGTACTTTGGTTTACCATGTTGTTCTAGAAATCTAGAAATGCTAGAAAGTTAACGTGGTAACCATGAGAATAACAATGTAAAAAACTGATGTATTTGAGAGTAACTGTGTCTTGTTATTGTTAATGTTTTGTACTTTGGTTTACCATGTTGTTCTTGAAATCTAGAAATGCGAGAAAGTTAACGAGGTAACCACAAGAATAACAATATAAAAACAGATGTATTTCAGAGTAACTGTGTCATATTATTGTAACTGATAGTAACTGTGTTTTGTTATTGTTAATGCTTTGTACTTTACAGTCTGACCTACCGTGTTGCAGTTGAAATCTAGAAATGCGAGATCGTTGACGTGGTAACCATTAAAATATTAGCAGAGAGCAGAGTATATCATTGCTGTAGCTGAGAGTAACTGTGTCATGTTATTTTTAATGCTTCGTATTTTACAATATTGAGCTTGAAACCTAAAATTGAAACTTCAGTAAAGGTCAAATCATGATAAAAACTGATGGCTGCGAAGATTTGCCGCGCAATTACAATTTGATTGCTAGTGCCCTGAAATTTGATTTCTTTGCTATTCGGCCATTTAACCATAATGGTAGGCTGCTGCGTGCAGACTCGAATAATTTATTTTCAGAGAGGTTTGTCCTTATGTCGTCCTCGATAGAGTTAAAAAGAAAGAACATTTAACAAACGGTAACATAATCACTGTTTGGTGATTTTTCAAAAGCCTTATTGTTTACTTTTTTCTCACCTTGCCAGCAAAAAGATGCCAGTAAATCGATTGTTGACTTACTAGATGCAAACGTAGCCTTGTGAAGCTGCAGCAACCGTTTCCCAATTACATTACTGCTTTATGCTTCCAGCTAATTATCTGCAATTAAATGTTTTGTCCGCTGTAGATTGACATTGGAGTGTTCACAACGAAGTAATCTACCTCCTCTTGCGATGTACTTAACTTAGATGACAATGACAGCCTAACAAATGTAATCACGATGAAAGTTGATGAGCTCTTATTTGGAAAATCATTTAGCCCATCACTTACTGTCAAAACAACTGGTGCGTTTCAGGTGATTACAGAATCCCGGATTAAATTGTGAAATGCAAATAGGAATCTCTTTTCAATTTTCATATTTACATTGCGAGTTTAAGTTCTTCCTTCAAGCACAAACATTAGATATTTCAGATGATAGCAGAGGCATGAAGGAACCTGCTCAACCTTGAAAAGGTACCTGCGGAGGAGAGCACGCAACATTTTTATCTGAAGAAAAAGAGTCAAAATATTTTCAACAATCAAAACTTTAGATGTGGGAAAATCACCTCTATTTTCAAATCAGGCAATCCGACAATGTTGTGTGTGTGTGTGTGTGTGTGTGTGTATCTTTCATTTTAAATCGAAAATTTTTAGCTACAATAGCAACTAGTCTAATTCTATTATTCAATACAAATTAACAAATGTTTTAAATAAATCATATACAGGATTAATTTCGAAGGCATACATTGCATCTGCAGGTGGCCCCATCCCAGCTCTTGATTAGCCTTTTGAATTGGACCAGATTTTCTGCCGATTTTATATCATCTGGCAGACGATTCCAGATCTGCGGCCCAAAAGACCTGAGACTATTTGAACCGAACGTTGTTTGGTTGGGCCTATAGTGCTGCAAATCATTTTGACGACGTGAAGGTCGATTGGAGGATCTTGTTTCGAAAATATTTTGCATGAATGCAGGATTTAGCTAGTTTACAGTTTTGAAAATCTCAATGCAGAGGTATCTAAGCCTATTTACATGCATTGTGCATTTTTTCTGATTAGTTCCAAGTAGTTCTTCATAAGAAGAATTATGGTCATCATAAAGAAATCGAAGTGCTCTCTCCTGTATTTTTTCGATCTTATCCATAGATCTAGAGGACGAGAAAAGCCATACCAAAGGGCAGTAGTTAAAGTTAGAAAAGACAAAGCTTTGGACGAGTTTCTTTTTCTCCGCAAAGCCAAGAAATGATTTCAGTCGTTTCAGTACATTTAGCTGGGTGGCTGCTTTTTTGCAAAGATCAGATATGATGTGGAGGTCAAAGTTTAGTTTATGGTCGAGATTTACACCAAGCAACTTTACCGAAGCTTCAGACTTAATCTTTTTCTCTTGAATAGAAATACTATGCCCAGTGGTGTCCGATTGATCTTTTTTAACGAGAAGTGCGTGGAATTTTACTGGGTTAGCGATAATTTCATTTCGATTGAGCCATGTGAGAGCAATGCATGCCTCCTTTTCGAACACGTCAATTAGTTGTGGGAGACTATTGGAAAAATAAGTTAAAGTATTATCATCTGCGTAATTGACAAGAGATGCTTCTTTGATGAAATGAAACAGGTCATTGATATAAAAGTTGAAAAGAATAGGGCCTAAGACGGATCCTTGAAGAACCCCCGATAAAACAGATTGATAGTTGCTGCAAACATTGTTTATTCGAACCGATTGTCTGCGCCGTTTTAAATAGGAATAAATAAAGACCAGAGAATTTTCATCGAAACCATACGCATAGAGTTTTGCTATAAGCAAATCATGCGGGATACAGTCGAAAGCTTTCGATAAATCCATCAATATTGCTCCAACAGTGTAATCATTATCTAGTTTGGTCATTATCTAGGTTGGACAACTATACGCCTATCACGGTAATTCCTGCTCTATCAAAAGTTATCAGATCATTTATAATCAACTGTCCCAGCACCTTGAATCGAACGGCCTGTTGTGCCCACATCAGTTTGGGTTTAGACAAGGGACATCTACGCAACATGCAGTGACCTTTCTGTCAGAAAAGTTTAGACAGAACGTTGAAAAAGAGCTACTTAGTGGTGCTGTCTATATTGACCTCCGTAAAGCCTTCGACACACTACGTCATGCAACCTGGCTGGAAAAATTGCCAAGTTATGGAAAAGATGATGTGGAATTACAATGGATAGGTGATTATCTCTTTTATAGGAAACAATAAGAAATCTTTAGATAACACCAGCACATGCGAAGAAAACGTTATATGTGGTGGCCCACAAGGATTCATCCTGGGATCCCTTCCCTTTGGGCTGATAATCAACGACATCCATATTCCGCTCACTGATAGTCAGTGATGCTGGCATTATATTATATGCCGACGATACTGTTTTATATTATGGAAGAAAGAACTCAAATAAAATAGAACATTTACTTAACAGTGAACTGCAAAAAGTTGCAGACTGGCTTGATGAAAATAACTTGTTCATTAACTTGAAAAAAGGTAAAACTGAATTTGCGCTGTATGGATCACATCAAAAGTTGCCCAAACGGCCAAACGTGGACATTAAAATCTACAATCAAACTATTCATGAGACAAAATCATCCAAGTACCTTGGTGTAGATTTGGATAACCATCTGAACCTTCATCGACATTTGGAAAATTTGTACAAAAAAGCTTCAGCCAGGGTAAACTTTTCATCTCGTATTCGCGAAAAAGTCATCCCTTATGTAGCAGAATTGATATTCAAAACAATGGTATTTTCTATGTATTCGTAATTTCTGCCGTCAATGCAGTTTTACTGAAAGCACATCAATGAAATTTTTCCCGTCGTTCTCACGTCACACTTTTGTCTGTAAAACGTCTAACTACGATCTGATAGACCAAACAACAAATTCTGAGAAGGAAAGTGGATTTAGGTCGGAATCAAACTGCTACAACAGACCTCATGAAGATTATGTTCTAACTTTGACCTGACACTTAATCATCATCATACATATACTGGCTGACGAATCGTACTGGATCACACAATAGCGATCGAGCTTGTAAATATTGCATCACTTCAGATCTTCTCGCTCGCTCGCTCCTTCGGAGAGGTAGCTCACTTCGTGAGCAATGCTCCTCCGCAGAGAACTTAAGGTAGTAGTATCGAATAAAAATTTCCTACAAAATAAAGGTGTCCGCAATGCTCCATGGTTTTATGGCAACGCCCGGACTTTAAAGATACGGCGTTTATGGACCGATCAAGAACCAATCAAATTACTCTGTTGGCGGTCCGAATAGCCATATTTTCCAACGCCATATAATCCCTATAATGATATGACTTGCTGCTGATGGATTTTGACTTTTGTACCAAAATCTCCATCAGTCATCTTTCTTTGGCCATTCATGATTCTGTGACGCCAATTCGTCAAACTTTTACTCGCTACCAAAAATTCTTCAACATTCAATCAATTTGAAAATCATGTTGAAAATTATGAAATATTTGCAACCTTTGACAGTCTCTATGATATCACCCAAAAAATCAATTTTAGGAAACATGCTTGCCAATTCAGATCCAATGGAGTGATTAAAGGTTTTTCTGCTGACTTTGACATTCGAATAACAAGGACAAATTTTGTAACACAGTAGCATGAGTTGCGTTTGTTGTTGACACCTGAATTCAAAGCGAAATTCAAAACAAACAAAGCCACAAAAGTTTCTCTGAATCCCAGGTAGCTAGCGCGCTCATTGTGGATTCAAGAAATTGCTTTTAAGAGCAAATATGAGCATAGATGCAAAGAAGAAAGATACACCATCACATCTTTCTCAGGCGTTTTATTTTTTTGGTTCAGAAGCTGAGCAGTAAGTGCTTTAATTATACCAAAAAAATAAGAGAATTGAATCGCCTCCCAATCGGCTTTTTAGAACCAAGCAAATAAAATGCCCAAGGCAGATGTTTAGATATAGCGAGCGAGCTAGCTACCTGGGTTTCAGAGAAACCTTTGCGACTTTGCTTGTTCTAAATTACTGGTTGAGATAATTTCTTTTGTCTGCGATCGCTAATCGCTTTGAATTGCGGTGTCAATCAAAAGCAACGCATGGTATTGTCTTATAAAATCTGTCCTTGTTCAATAGAATGTTTTCAAGGAAGTAATTTGCCCCTACCTGTGATAGACTTAAATAACAGCATCTCAAATGTAATCTGCAATCAGAGTTAATAAAATTTTGTTTGGAAAATCGTCTAAGTAACGGGTTACAAACAAAAGTGACCCGAGCAGAGCAGATTTTGTAACACAATAGCATCAGTTGCTTTTTATTAACACCTCAATTCAACGCGATTAGCGACTTCAGACAAAGGAAATTCTCTCCACTAGTAATTCAAAAACAAACAAAGCCGCAAAAGTTGCCCTGAAACCAATAGGGCAAACTCTCGCCTTGTGCAAGCGAAGCGAAAGGTCGTTTTCAAGAGAAGTTATGTCCTTATATCGAAAGAAGAAGGGTAATTGTAAAGTTCTGCCTGGCGGATTCTGTTTATTTGATTCAGAAGCCAAGCAGAAGGTATTACAATTCTCGCATATTTAAGGCTAAAATGAAACAATTACTGCTCAGCACCTGAATCAAATAAACAAAATCCGCCATGCAGAAGTTCAGACTTACCCTTCTTTTTTCGGTATGAGCATATGACTTCTCCACGGGGGGGGGGGGTTCTTCCATAGTAAAGGTACCTGGGGATGTGCCGCGAGCAAGGGTATTCTTTTTCGGACTTCTAGTCTAGCCAAGGGTATCCTTTTTTGCAATTTTGGCCAGCAACGGTCTAGCCAAGGGTATCATTTTTGACAATATTGTTCTAGCGAACGGTCATGACATCATATTTGGCACAAATTTGACAATATTGGTCGAGACAATGGTCAAAATTGGTCTAGCCAAGGGTACCATTTTCGTAAAAATTGGTTAAAACAATGGTCAAATTGGTCTAGCCAAGGGTACCATTTTCGTAAAAATTAGTCTAGCCAACGGTACCCTTTTGAAGATGCTCACGGCAGACCCCTACCCAAAATTTGGCCAAGAACCCCCCCCCCCCCCCCCCCCCCCGTGGACTTCTCTTAAAAATCACAAGGTGAGAGTTTGCCCTACTGGTTTCGAGACAACATTTGCCGCTTTGTATGTTTTGACTCATTGGTTAGGGGAATTTCTTTTGTCTGCAATCGCTAATCGCTTCGAATTGAGGTGTCAATCAAAAGGAACTGATGCTATTGTTTTCCAAATTCTGTCCTTGTTCTGCAGACCAGAATATTTCTTGTGTTGGTCATATTGATTTCCTGCATCGGTTTAGAATATTGATTAAAATAAAAAGCGGTGCAATTCTGAAAAACCATGATATCAAAAGTGCTCTCTCTGGAATTATGGACAAATTACCTAAAGTTCCCGTCAAGCAATTCATCAGGGAGAACAAGCGTGACTTTATTTTCAAATTCAAAGCGACGTTTTCTCTCGTAAACAATAAAAGTCCCGTCCACTGACTAGAAATCAGCCTCAGATGTTTTAATTTTTTTACTCACCCTGTAGATAATAGACAAAATATATCTCTTACCTTCGAAAGCTTCACTTGATGAAGAAAGACAACTGTTCCATGCAGCGTTACTTGGTCTGAATGCACGAAGAAAGGAAGCGCAGCAATTAAGGCTTATTTACACCACACACGTGCAAACAAACCCGTAAACATATTATTGCCGTAACAGTATGAGAAGAATCAAAACTGTGTGAATTAATAATTTATAATATGAAATCCTTTGATACTAACATTACTCACAATGTTTGTTCAACCTTATAAAAATCGATAAATTTCTTATCTTTATTATTATCAAAAGAAATCTTTTAAGAGATTTTTGTTTGTTTATGCAAAGCCATTTCTATAGATTGAATTTGTAATAAGCAAGGTCTAAGAATTTCTGGTGAAGGTGAAGGTGAAGTTACGGTTTTAGCGCCAAGCGCTGGGATCACACAAGTAGCTAAGCGCTAATCGAGCCCGAGTCCACGACTCTTTGTCATGACGCTCAAGTGGTGGGGCTCTGCCGGGTATCGAACCCTGTCCACCTGACTATTCTGGCTGCAAAGTCAGAGGATTATACCGCTGGGCCACAAAACTTTCTACAGGTAGAACTTATGTAGTCATATGATGCTAGAATCGATACACATTATTGTTTTCATGTCAGAGGCAAAGAATTTGTGTAAGGTTAAAAGCTTGCATGTGCAAAGAAATAGTTTTTGAAATCAAAGTTGGCCACACGTGCTATGAAGAAAGCATAGCCAGAGAAACAATGCTCTGTTCTTGTGGTCTTTTTGTTCTACTGGGTGTGTCAGAAAAAAGAATCCCCGTTTGAAAGGTCACGGCTCCCTGGATATCAAGACAATGATATTGGCAAATATATACTTTAATGATTAAAATGTTCAAATCTACTATAAAATTTACCTGACTGAAATCGGCTACTCCATTCTGAAATTATGAGGGATTTTCTCCAGAAAGCCTCTTCAAAAAACCTTTAAAATGTGCCCAAAATCATGAACAGGTTTCCCTAACCGCCCTAACATTTCTGCCTTACAATGCCTTACAGCAATGACTTGTGAACGCTTTATCACGTGCTATCCTCTTGGGAGGATGAACAAGTCCTCCCCCTGGTATCGACATCGGCGTAGGGGAAGATAAAATTTGGGGGGGCTGTCCGACAAAAAATCAATTGTTTGAGAAAATTTTGCCCGACTTGAGGCGGATTTCTGCCCGAATATGGACGATTTTTGCAAATTTTTCTGACGTTAGGGGGGCTGCAGCCCCCCTAGCCCCCTATCTCCTACGCCTATGGGTATCGATGACCTATTCAGGGGGATTCCATTCTCCCAAGAGGACAAAATACATGAATTTCTGTGAGTGTCATGAATTTTAGGAAGGAAAATGTGCTCATTGTTTTCATTCGTTTTTGCAGGTTTTTTGAAGGAGCTTTCTGCAGAAAATCACCCATATCCACGGGAAGGAATGGCCGATTGGGCCGAGTAAATTACTGAACCTAATTGAACATATTGGCAATAAAACAAGACATTTTTCAATATTATTGCTTTGATAGTCATGGAGCAGTGGCCTTCCAAACGGGGATCCTTTTTTCTGACTCACCCGGTAGGAAAACCTACTTACCTTTGGCTAATTCCTTCTCGTGCAAGAAGAACATCGCTATTTCTGCTCTGTATTTTTCTACCAGGTGAGAAAAAGAAAGTTAACACGTTTGGCCTACTGTTGAATAAAGATTATGCGGCTGGTATTAGAATTTGAAATGCTAATCTATCAGTCAAAAGCTCTAGAATTTTGTTGCTCATTGATTTTGATTCGATATTTTACATAGCTAACAATATATACAATACATACACGTATTTTTTCTTATAAGAAACTGCTTATAAGAAACTCAACTCTCAGATCACCAAAAAATTAAGAAACACCAGTACTGGGAAAATGTAAGCTAAGAAACTATTTATTTTGATAAAGGAAATCCTCGACATGTTTTTACTTTACTTTCACTTGTTTCCTATATCATATTACTCGTAAGTTACTTGATTATTGTCTAAACATTGGAAAGGCTTAAAAAAACCTTGTTTTGAAATGTTCACGAGGGCACAGGTAGCGAACATGAAGATTGTTATGGAACCTCTAAGAAATTCGTAAGCAACTCTGAGTACTCCAGTGGCGTCGTGGGAGCATGATTTTAGGGGGGGGCCAAGGGTCAGAATTTACCGACAAAGAGACATTTTTCCGACAAAAATTAAGTAGGAATATAACGTATAAAAAGTGGCAAAATGTCTCAGAACTTTTGTCAAATAAAAGTTCCATAATAGCGAAGAATTTTTCAAAGGGACACAGCAGTCCTGTTAAGGGGCGATTTTTGTTGAAGGTGAGGCTGTTGTCGAGACGTGATTGGTGTTGGAGGTGAGGCTGAAGCTAGATGCGCAAGGAAGGAGGAAAACTGGGGGTCCGGGGGCCTGCCCCCGGAAAAATTTTCTGTGACCACGCCCTTTAGATCGTTGCAAAACGCCCCTATTTTGAAGAATCTACTATTTATTTTTCATGGGAAATTTCGAAAAAAGGACCTCAAGAGCACTGGAAAATAGATCGTTTTCAAATTTTAGATAACAACGTGATAGCTTGATATAAATCTTCATTTCTATAAACATCCGTTTACAGAAACTGAAAGTAATCCCATCTTAGCAATCATTTCCATCTTCCTCAACAATATTCACTTGTGCAAATTCTGACGAGCAACTCATTGAAAGCTTAATGCACAAACCATAAATGCATGACATTTCTCAAGTATGAAACGTGCAAAATACATTGTAAATTTATCGTTTTTAGTCACCAAAATGTAGGTAAAGCGACCGAATTTTCCTTGGGAAAAGTCCACGAATGTTTTGACCGAAAGCATTTGTCTGAAATTTATTCGTCCGAAACTTTTTGCGCCTAATGTATCTATTTTTCTAATAGAAAACACACTTTTCTTTCGATTGAAAAAGGATTTTTTGCAGAAAAACGAACGAAGGACCTAGTTTTTGCCAAAAAACTTACTTTTTCATCAAAAACTACGTTTTAGCGATCGAAAAAGTGATATTTCATGTACACATTTCGATTGCCATAAAGTAGCTGCGTAAGGAAAATGGATTACTTCAATTTTTTTCGTTTTTTCCGACAAGAATGGAAAACTGACGAATTTTCCGACAACATTTTCACAGGGGGGCCATGGCCTCCCCTGGCCCCCCCGGCCACGACGCCACTGGAGTACTCAAAATCTGATAATTTTAAGAAACTTCCAGTACTGGCCCAAATTCTTAGTTTCTTATAAAAAAAATACGTGTATACAAAGTTAACTAATCTAAATCGAATGAAATTAAAATCTATATGAAACTTAATGTTGAATGAAATTAAAACTACAAAAATTAAAACACAAAAATCGACGTTCAATTCATGTCGATGCTTTCCTTGCCATTGAAATTTGAATTCGATCTCTGAAACTGACAATTGTGATGAGTATTAATTTCAATGGCAGGTACATCATGGACAAAACACGAACATGGAATTCCCTTTCCCCTAGAAACCCTTTACCAGTATCTGCCTAATTTATGTAATGAACACCCTTACAAGCTGCTCCCCGTCCGCGCTTCCTGAGTTTTCGATTTATTTTACGTTCTGGTCTATTTCCAGGGCCGTCGAGAGCCAGCTCGGGCCCTGGAGCGATTTTTAGGATCGGGCCCCAAAGGGGGTTTGGGGGCGAAGCCCCCAAGAAAATCCTCCGGGACCACGCCCTCCAGACTCTCGGAGAATGAGGAAAACGCCCTTTTTAAGAAAACTAGTTTAGAAAAATTGATTAGATTTTCCATGAAAACGTTATTAAGGACGCGGTATTCACGGTAAACAGTGAAGAGATTCGCTTTTACGAGGTAACTTTGAGAGCACGGACACAAAAATATTAAAACCATTTACTTATGTCTATGTTAGGCAGGTAGATGGCCATAAAGGTTGCTGTAAAGATATTTTACAGCAATAACTAATTTTTGTCGAACGATATTTTTACGGGCCCCTTCGAGGCCCGGGCCCCGGACCTTTTACCCCCTCCAACCCCCCCTCTCGACGGTCCTGTCTATTTCAACCTTTTTTACCATGGTGAAATGTGCAAGAATTTTTAGGAATGATTTGCCTGCTTAGGAAGCGCTTGAACGAGAGCATCTTGTAATAATGTGGACTGTGTCGTAACGAAGTCCTCATCAAGACTTGTGTAGAATGGATGACAAAAAGACGTTGATTTTTGCAGTGCAAATCTTGAACAATAACATGCGATGGGAGCCATTTTATAGGTTGCGGAGACTGCCCTTTACGAAATGTTGTACGAAACTTATTAATATATATACGTAATGGGGTAAAGGAAATGCATACGTGTGGTAGGGTGCCCAGAAAAGTTTTTTAAAAATAGAATAAGAAAACATGGGGGTAGGCAGAGAGATTAAATGATGAATGATTTTGCCAAACAAAAAATACACATTTAACTTAGCCGTTGACTAATAGATTAACATTTCAGTTTTGAATATCGGCCGCATACGTTTTATTCCACAGCCCGCAAAACATATTAAATTTTTTGACTCGCCCAGTAAGCATTCTGTTGAAAAATGCTGAAAATTTGCAAGAGCTTGCAAAATTTGTATCTATCTAGCTAATCGTGATGTATCCTTCCTCGGTTATTTTATATCTTCTTCACGCATAGATCTATACATATTTTATCATTTTATTGTGAATGTAATACTATTAGAAGTCTTTCTGTATAAAATGCAGCTTTTGGTATTCTTGTAGAAACACGCAGAAAACACTGCAAGGGATTAAAAATGTAAAGCACCTACTGGATGCGACAGAGAATTTGAATCCGCTTTCTTAAAATGGTACAGAAAAGGCGATGCAATCAATTTGAAATTTCTTTATTATATCATCTCATTGAGAGTGTGTCTTAATTTTCAAAATTGTTTGATGATTTTAGACTGCGTTCACACGATGCCATGCCGGCACATTTTGAAAACGGTGAAAAATGTGACGGTAGCAAAATTTGAGCTAGCGTTCACACGATACCGGCAAAATATCGAAAACGGCGGAAATTGTGACGGTAATAAACTCTTAAACTCTTTGCAAGCTCGACAAGAGTGAGGCTGAATTTTCGCACCAAAGCCAATCAGCCTCGTTTCGAAAGCATTGAAAAATGTTCCGTTTCGTCATTTTTGAGTGTTCACACGATACCGTTTCCAAGATGTGCCGGTTAGAGTTCCGTTTTCAAAATCTACCGTTTTCAAATCTGCCATTTTCCAAATGTGCCGTTGCCGTTTTCGTGTGAACGATAGGCCTATCCGTCACATTTTTAACCGTTTTCAAAATGTGCCGGCATCGTTTGAACGCAGTCTTAGGTGCATAATTTCCTTCTAAAACTGGGAGCTTGTCCAAAGTCCCATTCGTTCTTGATAGCATATGACCTTTTAACTGCTTTTGACATTTAACAGTATCATTAGAAAGCAATGCCTGACCTAAGAAAAGGATCGTTTTATCATCTTAATCATTGAAACATGGATGAAAGCTGAACCAATCAATGATGAAACTGAGCCATGCAAAGCCAATGGAATGCAGTTTTGGGGAATTCTTCATTGGAGATCAAGATGATAAATTGTAAATTATGAATAAATTAATACAGTTGTTATTATTTGAATTGATGTTATAGTTTCTGTATTGCGATTTTCCAAAGAGTTTACAGTGATACATTTTTCTGACTTACCAAGTATTTATCTTTTGTTATTGTTGTGTATCTTCTTCGAGCTTCGGATCTATACATATCTTATCACTTTCATTGTGAAAATAAGACCTGTTGAGAGTACTTTATGAAAAATTCAGATTGCTATTTCTATGGAAAGAAAAAGGAATACATCGTATCACTTTTATTGTGAAAATAAGACCCCTTGGTAGTCCCTTTATGAAAAACTTAGATTGCTATTTCTGCAGAAAAGCATGGAAAACAAAAAGGGATACATCTGATCACTTTTATTGTAAAAATAAGACCTGTTGGGAGTACTTCGTGAAAAACTTCGATTGCTATTTCTGTAGAAAAGAAAACGATACATCTTATCACTTTTATTGAAAAAAATAAGACTTGTTGGGAGCATTTTGTGAAAAACTGTAAAAAACAAAAAGGGATTAAAAGATTTGCTAAATTCATATTGAGAAAGAATCAATGTATATCTTTATCTTTGTCATTTTGTATGGCCTTCCATGCTTCAATGTATGCATATCATCTCATTATGTTATGAATACACTCATTTTTTTCATAAAAAAATAAGGTCCGGGGCTGGTAGGCAGTTTCTTAAACTTTTGGGCCATTTTGCTACCACAAGTTTCTTACGTGTTTCTTATATTTTTATTGCGGGGAGTTTAGAGTTTTGTCTTGTCTAAAGGGCTCTCAAATTACTTAGTAAGTCTCTCAAAACGAGTAAATAACATGATTCGCACTCAAAATAATGTCCCAACAGTTGCTTTAACTGTACAATGTAAAAATATTTTTGAGTGTCAAAGGAAAATTAAAACTGAAAATTACAGAAGTTTCTTAGCTTTTTACAATTCAGGTAGGGTTGTTCCTTAGCTTTCGAAAAAATGAGCCTACCGTTTCTTATAAGCGGTTTCTTATGGAAAAAAATGAGTGCATGAGATCTTTAAGAGTCTTGGTGATGATGTTTCCAAGTCTAGGTTGAATCTACATGGTCGGATTTAATACCCTGAGGAAAAGATTATCTGCCTTATTTTTAGAAAGTCTGGTACCAAGGGTATCGATCCTGTAGAAATCAATCATAAAATCAAAGGTTTTGCAGATCCTTAGATCGCTTGAGAAATTTCCCTGCCTTGTTCTAATCAGTTTCATGAAAAAGAAGATTATTTCTAAACAGTTTGAGTAAAGAAATTTCTTGTGCGAAAACAGACTGCAGAAAACCACGGAAAGTGAAGAACTAGCTAAGAATAGTTCTGGAGGCGTACCTTTTTTTTAGTTTTCACAGTCAGGGTCTTTATTGAATCGATAATGATCTTATCTTTTGAGGATATTTTGGTAAAAACAAATCACTATTTTTGCAGAAAAACAGGGACGAAACTGTGAGATATTTCTAAATTTACATTTAGAAAGAGCCAAGAATATGTTTTTGTAGGTGATATCATCAATTTCTCTTATGGTTTCACAGAATGAAGCATTTGCTGGCAGTCATTCGCCATCCAAATGCAATCACAAAATTTGAATCTCGTGGAAATTTTTCAAGCCCTTCGCAAGGTACAGGTACTCAATGATTGATAGTAAGAATCAAAACGGAGAATACAAGCTTTCCTGTATAGCGGCCGCTAAGAAACGCGCTGATATTTGGGGGAATATTTTTGGTACTTTAGAAAGTGTTCAAATTTTCTAAAAACAGTGTAAATGTTCGTCAAGGTTTCCTTGGATTGGATCTTTTATGGCTAAAGTCGGCAAAAAAATGTTTTATTGGCAATTTCCAATGTATTGCACTAATTACTTTAAAAATTTTGCAAACAAAAATAAAACAATTTGATATAAAGGTGGGCGGACCTACCCTGCTCCGCGGACCCTGTCTTGCTACATTTATTCCGTCTACTCTTTTGCTTGTGTTTTGTGTTTCGTGTACTGCCCTCATGCATGTAATACGATACAGCTGGTACAGTAAATCCCCGCATATAAGAAACTCAAAATTTTCAAATCAAGCTATCTGGTTTCTTATATGCAAGAAAACATGTTCAAATGAGGCTGGCAGATTTCTTATATGTCCATTAACCCATTAAGAAACTTTCTTTCATGTAGTGCTTTGTCAAAAAAACCAAAATTTAAATTCAAGGATGCTGCTGCATAGTGAACAAGCATGTCCCAAGAAATGATAATGGATGAAGCAAATGTGAAATACTGTATATATCTAGGCGTTGAACAGATTTACAAATCTTAGTACTGAAGCTACACAGAAAAACGGCCGTGTGGTTGAGTATTTTTTCAACTTTGCATCATTTATAAGAAACTGGACAAAATCAGGCTGCCTGGTTTCTTATGAAGGAGAAAATATTCTCTGTGCTGGCAGGCTGCAGTTTCTTATATGTCCATGCGGGGACTTACTGTATCCAAGTTGAATAGAAGTGACGGTGAGAACAATTACCAAGAAGACTTTAATTACTATGATGTTGGTCAGGGACCGGATAGCCATGATGGGACTTACTAAAAGCCGCTAAAAATGCTTGTGCATTAGCCCATCTATCTGTGTACTTTTACTAAAGCACCTGTGCAAATTGCCGAATACGATGACGTCAAGGGGGAGTGGTTCTCTGGTATTTTTAGGATAGGGGTGCTCAGGTTTTTTTTGGGTTAATGATTTGACGATTTGTGCAGTCATTTTTTGGGGGTTACTGATATTCTGGCTTACTTTTTTGGGTCTCAAAATTATACCTGACCCCCCTGTGCAAGAACGATGAAATCTGGCATGAAAACGCTCTCATTCAAATCAAAGGAAACCTACAACCTGAATGATAAAATAGCGTTGTTTTACTCATCTCTTACTGCTAGGCTATAGATCAATAGTCTGTCTACTTTGTAAAATGTTCTTTTATTTGATTTTTCGTTCATAAGTCATCTGTATGTTTTATAAAAACTTACAGACCTCACACGCATTTTATTTATTGACTGTTTACAAAAGCAAAAATTTAGCACCCTTGAAATTGACACCATTTGCGACGAATCTCTCCAAAACAAACAGCTTTTATGGAATTACATTCTTTAGATTCGCTAATATTGCCAATTGCAAAAACTTTGCCTGTTTTGGCTCAAGAGTGTTTGGGCTGCCTGCACGCAAGCTACAATAATCCAATAATGTGATTTGATGATAAAATTCATACGAAAAAAAGAAATATTAAGGTTGTTGTTGTATTCGTTGCTACGACTTTTCCCACACATTGCGCGTCTCAAAATGGCAGTCACTCTGAATGTCCACAGAACAAGATTCAGATTCAGCTCCAGAACAACATTCAGAGTAAGAACAAGATTCGCAATTGTCTAGCAATCATCTAATAAACATTTAACCTCTTTGATTTAACACAAATACATACTTGAAAAATAAACTCATTTAGCCATTGAAATGACTATGCTCTATTTTATGGTTATTTGTGCAAATTTTTATCATGCGGCGGTTGGGCTGGAAAGCGAGTGCCAAAAGTGTGTGAGATTTTTACGGAGTGATAGGCACCTCGCCCAAAGACAAAGGGAGGTAACTACAAAACGATAAAACCACGATTGTCAGCGCAGACGACTCAATGCCAACCCATCACTTCAAATTGAGACAAGTCAAGAATTGTAACTCGAAATTCTTCTCTGTAGCTAATCACAACAGCTACGTCACTACGGAATCCGATGAGAAGCAGCCACATGCGCTAAAAGTCATTGTTCAAAGTTCACTACGTGTCATCAAGACATGTGTTTACGAGGTCCGATTTTCTAACGATCAACACTTTATCTGCTCAAAAATTATGATCTTGCAACGACCGATTCTACATATTCAAGTTCTAGATCAACACTTTAGATTTAGTACTTCCGGTGAGTAATTCACCCTCCTAGGCTACTTAACGGTTCCGTGTCTCGAGGACGTACCTGATGGAACAAGCAACGTACTGAGAAAGTTAGAGTCGAATCGCAACATTACGCAACTAGGGAATTTCTCATGGCTGACTTCTAAAGATCTTATTATAGCAAGCGTCGCTTAGCCTACAATTCCAGATCCCAACTGGATCTCTGACCATCTTAAGCACATTACACAACAACGTTAATGGTTCATACCATGGGATCTTTCTTTTTCGCAGCTTTCGTTTTCGCCAGCGAACAGTGGCCAGATGAGTAACAACCCCGGGGGGGGGTACTTGACTAGGGAAGTGACGGGGGTGTGCGGAAAACCTCTCCACACCCTGCACCCTGTCGCATAAAAAATAGGCCAAAAGTATACCCTGTCGCATAAAAATTTTGCCTCTCAAATACTGTGTAGAACGCAATTTTTGCTTGTAATACCCTGTCGCATAAAAATTTTGCCTCTCAAATACTGTGTAGAACGCAATTTTTGCTTGTGATACCCTGTCGCATAAAAATTTTGCCTCTCAAATACTGTGTAGAACGCAATTTTTGCTTGTGATACCCTGTCGCATAATTTTTTTTACCTATTATAATACCCTGTCGCATAATTTTCGCTAGAAAATGACACCCTGTCGCATAATTTTTACCGCAAAAGGACACCCTGTTGAGCGGCACATCCCGTCAGGTCAAGTATGGGAGTGCCCCCCCCCCGGGGTAACAACGAGCGATTCCAAGTTTAAATGTTGATTAGCAATCATGTTAAATTATCTCTATATCTGTATATTATCGCAATATGATTCGTGTTAAAGGCATTGCCCAAATTTCACGGATCTGCTGAATTGTTTGATTATTTTACATCGATTTTATACATCTAGCTTACTGCTTACCATATACAATTTAATTTGTACGAAGCAAACTAATCAAAGTTGACAAAGAACTCGATAAGAAGATTAAGTGTATAATTAAAAAATGTACACGAATAAATATTTTTATGAGTACTAGCGTTCGTTTTCATGTGAAATAAACGAGGTGTAATTTTGAATAGTAAGAAAAACAGAGTCATTTGACAACTGTCACTCATCATGGTGTTAAAGACAGCTGATAAACAGTAACGCCAGGAATGTATTCCAATAAACAGCTAAAATATGGATATTGATCACGCCCGCCCTCCTATTCCTCCGTTTTCCAGCCTAACTCCCGCATGATAAAAGTGTGCAAAAGTAACCATGAAATAGAGCATAGTTAAATCTATGGCTAAATGAGTTTATTTTTCCAATAAGTGTCCGCATTAAATGAATATTAGTACATGATTGGAGAGAGAAGGTTGTTGTCTTTGATGTTGGCTGAATTTCGACTTTTGATCACGCCCGCCCGGCCTTTTCCTCGTTTTCCAGCCCAACGCCCGAACGATAAAAATTTGCAAAAATCACCATAAAATATAATGGAGCATAGTCATAGTCGGTAGTTACAAATCGAACGTCGCTTGTCAAAATGTTTTAACGATCCAAGCCCTTATTGTAGAACAGGTCTTGTCCTGAATCTGAATCTTGTTCTGGAGGTGAATCTGAATCTGAATCTTGTTCTGCGTACATAGGCATTATAGTGCCGCTGATGGGTAACAGGTAACAGGTATGAAGAGTTTCAGAGATTGCAGCGCCAGCGAGACAAATTGAAGTTGAGAAAATCGTCAGTTTATGCTGAAAGACATTACTCACGAGTGGGAAGAAAGATTGCAGATTATTTTAGCACTGAGGTCATTGTGGTTTGCAACACAATCCAAAGAATTCACGGAATGATAATTTAGTCCACAATATCAAACCAACCAAGCACAAGGGAGAGGATTCCATCAAAGGAGCTTAGTTTGGCGAACTTCGGCATAGAATCGCTTGTTTTCTCGTTAATTTCACGAAGAACGAAGTGCGTATTTGGTAAATATTTGCAAGAAGGACTTATCAAGAATTGTCTTCCGATCGATATCACACAGTTTTTATTCTATCACATGATTTATTTTGCTGGGAAAATCGTGCTTTGAAATCGCCTCTTTTGTCAACAAATAAATGAAGCACTGGAAATCAGATTGATGTCGCAAAACCACGAAGCCAACGGAAACAGTTTAGGATATAGAGGTTTGAAATTGATACTCGAAGATATTGAAGATATGTCAGATATTCGAAAATATATCAGAGGGAATAATACATATACATAGCAGTAGACTCTTTGGGATTAAAGAGACATTATTTATTATTGTGAAACTGCGAATCACTGCCTGAAAAAGAAGATAGGGCAGAGGGAAAACAGCAGAAGAACTGTATCTGTGTATCCAGGGCTTGGTCAAAGTTTGTTTGGTTGCAATATCATAAAGCTTAGCTGGCAGTGGAGAATTGTCAAAGACTAACAGAAGAGATTACATACAATTTGCAGCCAATCTGTCCAGGACCATTTTGTTTTCATGCTGTTAAGAACTCCACATGAAACTTACAGTGTCATATCAAACCGCATCTTAAAAATTTTATTTGGTGAACCTTCAAAGAGAGACTACTGAAGCAAAACAGTTTTATTCTGCAGTCTTCCATACCCACGAAAAATAATTACCAAAATTGTGCTCTCCCTGTTATTCAAGAAAACATGCCTCTCCATTTGGATCGCGGTTTGTTACAAAAAGGTGTTTATAAATCAGACAAGACATTCATCCTCAAAATTAAACTTCTGGATAATACAGTCATAAACTTGACATTGCCTTGCAAAGTAAAAGGAAAGGAATGTGTCGAGAAGATTGCACAATCATTGGGACTAGAAGAGGTATTTGCCATAAATGTCAGCTTAACTTGTTATGAATATACCCGGATCAAATCCCCAGGGTATTCTGGGCCTGGGGGATTACTCTTATAAGCATAGGAGTCATTCGTCGTACATAGCCGATTGCTCGTGGCCCATGGTCGAAACCGCCAAAGCCTCATTTTCACGGACCAATCAGACAGCTAAAAAGCAAAGGAGACGAAAGAAACCCATGAAGATTTTTCTAAATTTTACCTACCTTCATAAAACGCAACCAGGACAAAAAACTGCTTGAGATTTCCCGAATTTTTTCAAAGTAATCTACTGTCCAGATGTTTGGGAGTAAAGGTTTGGATGCCAGTTAAAATATCTCCGGGATTGGCGGAGTTATGGCCACAAACAAACAGATAAGGCACTGAACCTTGAACAATAGAGATTCTGGCCGGGAGACAATAGTAATAGTTTCAGTTTCAGTTCATATTTTAAATTCCACTACATACAATTTCATAATTAACAATACCAACAATTAACTAAACTACAAAGAAATAAGACAATATTACAGAGAATTAATACATTGATACAGCAAATTGATACAATATACAAATACAGAGAGATGAGATAAATTGTATGGAGGGAATTACTTAAAGGAGGAGCTCTCTCAATAGGTAAACTAATCGAGGAGAGAGCCCCCCCCCCTATCCTATTATAATCTCAAATAAATTTGGTTGGACTTGAATGATTCCAAGAAATACACGCATTTGATTTTCATACTATAAGATAGAAGTTGTGCAATTATCAAAAACTAGCCTTGTTAAATAAGTAAATTTTCAGTTGCTTTTTGAAGGATATTTTTGATGGGGCGTTTCAGAGTTCCACGGGTAATGTATTCCAGAGTTTAGCTCCAAGATAACGAATCGACTTTAGACCATATTGAAGACTGTTTTTTCGTGTTAAGTATAGATCCCCATGACTGGCCTGTCTAGTGGAATATTGATGAACAGATGAACTGAATAAGAAGAAGTTATGGAAGCAACTAGGTGAAGTTTTATTAACAGAATCAAAAACGAAAGTTAAAAGTCGGAGTTCAAAAATTTCAGAATAACAATAGTGATTGTTGTAAGAACGACCCGAAAACGCCACAATCTGTGTTTTCAATTGTTCTTGCTATTGTCTTTCGCAAAATTTTCTTTTATTGAAGATTCAATGTCCCTACGGTTTCTATGTGAATTGAAAAAGTCTACAAAGGCTTGTTCGCGCATTTCAAGTCATGTGGCAATACTCTAGAGAAGTTTCTGTATTGTACTACTTTTTACATTCATGGCAAAAGTTTGCTCGTTGCGAAATAACTTGTAAAATTCAAAAGAGGTTTTATCAAGAGGCTTTATCACCTGACTTGAAGTGGCGTAGACAGGTCTCGACAAGCCTTCGCCGATTTTGTCTATTGGAGAGGCAATAACTCCGCCAATCTTGAAGATATTTGAACCGGCATCCAAACTTTTACTCTGGAGAGTAGATTGTTTAAAAAGATTCCAAACATCTGGAGAGTAGATTGTTTAAAAAGATTCGGGAAATCTCAAGCAGTTTTTTGTCCTGGTTGCGTTTTATGAAGGTAGGTAAAATTTAGGAAAATCTTCACGGGTTTCTTTTGTCTCCTTCGCTTTTTAGCCGTCTGATTGGTCCATGAAAATGAGGCTTTGGCGGTTTCGACCATGGGCCACGAGCAATCGGCTATGTACGACGAATGATTCCTATGCTACTCTTATATTCATATTCCTTCTTGGCCACGCTAGAAAACATGTGTGTTGCACCAAATATTTTAAGCGTAGAGCAACATCAAGAACCATGGCAAGAAATAGGCCTTTTGTCTTCAGACGATTGGCGTGGCGTAAACCTTTGGTGTAGCAAAAATGAACTTTCCACCTTGGCTTCTTGGTCAAGATATGTCCTTGAGAAGAGTGATATTTCAGTTTTTAACAGCCAGTAAATCTTTACACCATCAAAAACATCACTTTTCATTCAATGGTATTGAAAGACTAAAATGAAAAATGATTTTAAGTCTTGAAAGCATCTGTTTGCACTGGTTTTGCAGTGGCAGTGTGTGTGTCATGGATCACAGTCTGGTCAGCCACAGTCATGAAAGTTATTGATCTTTGCCTTTGTTCAATCATTTACTGTTCATATAGCACATTAGTACAGAAAATCTCATTTAATAACATTAAACTCATTTCTTTTTTATAAGGAACTAAGGTCCGGTGCTGGTAGGCAGTTTGCTACCAAAAGTTTCTTGTGTGTTTCTTATACTTTTAATGCCGGAAGTGTAGAGTTAATTTTGTTTTGTCTAAAGGGCTTCCAAATTACTTAGTAAGATCTCAAAACAAGGAAATAACATACTGTAATTTGCACTCAAAATAATGTCCAAACAGTACACTGTCAAAACATTTTTGAGCAGATAGGAAAATTAAAACTGTAAATTGCAAAAGTTTCTTAGCTTTTTCAATTCAGGAAGGGTTGTTTCTTAACTTTCGAGAAATTGAGCCTACCGTTTCTTATAAGGGGTTTCTTGTAAAAAATGAGTGTATTTGCCTGCTCATCTGCAAATGTTAAGTTTAATCTGTTACAAGTCTGCCCTTCATATCAAACATCTTTGATGCTTTTATCTAGGATTGTGGATTAGATATAAGGTTCTAATCCAAGACTATATACAGTATTTGACTTTTTTTGGAAGATTTTCAGTATAAAAATACTACACAGTTATGGAGAACATGCCATATTAGGGCACTTTATCAATATGTATCATGAGTTTGATGATCATATTTCAATATAATATTTCTATATAGTCACTGTTGGTTCTATATAGGATGCAATGCATCATGGTTAAATGCCTGTAATACCTTTCTTTTCCATGGTCATCTGTTGGAGAAACAATTGAAGTCAGCTGGCTTATTGATTTTTTCTAATTATTTCCAGACAGACCACACCCCAGTAATGGCTGTAGTAAAAGGCATTTTACCAACCATTGAAGGTGAAATTGCTATAGCCAAAGGTTTGTGTGAAATGGTTTAAAAGTCTAAAAATGGTTTTGAATCTGTGGGAATTTGTGATTTTACAAGTTAGCAATTTTGCAGAATACCCTGAAAAGGGACAATTATATTTTGAAATTAGTTTGGTAGTTTATTTGTCCAATAATTGCAAATTTTTCAACACGAGAGAGAAAAATCAAACTTTTGGTAATTTTCAAAAAGATACAGTTCGCCAAATATGCTACAGCATTTTCATACAGAGAATTGCTTAAAGTTAGAGCAATTTTCTCTTTTCAGGTTAGCTATTTTGGTCTGCAGTACAAGAATAAAAGGGGCCAATCAAGGTGGATTGAACCGAACAAAGTTGTGAAGAAGCAGCTTGAAAGAAATGGTTTCAATGATGGCAAAAATGCATTGCTTTACTTCAAAGTTCATTTCTTTGCAAGTGATTGTCAGAGGCTGATTCAAGAAATTACAAGGTGGGCAGTATTCTAATCAATATGCCAATGATTGTTCCTTTACTCTTAGAAAGTTGAGAAAGATCCTGGATTGGGTACTATTTCAAAATAATTCTTCAGTTAAAGTTATTTTACATTGTTGCTGCTATCTTCATAGGTCTGCACATATTTACTGTACATGCCAAGAATTTCTAAGAACTTTTGAGACTTTACATATTATGATAAGAATTCTTGCGCCATATGCATGAAGACTCATGAAATTTCTTCAACAAGAATTCTTAAGAAACTAAAGAGAATTATGTTAATGTGCACAGCCTGTACTGTATCTCCCACAAAGAGAACACCAAATTTTATCTATAGTTTCTGCAAGGAAATTTATTGAACATTGTAAAATAGGAATTTATAAAGAAACAAATATTCCATTTCTTCTTGGGAAATTGTGAGAACTGACAGTCTCCTTAAAATTTCCTGCACATAACCAAAAGCAAAATTTCTAATTTTTGCAGTGTCAGAATTATATTTATTTAAGTGAAGGTTGTACTACTACTGTATTTTCAGGTACTTATACTATCTTCAACTGAAGACATTTATTATTGAAGAAGTTCTCAAATGTAGAGATGATGTTGCCTTCAAGCTTGCTGCATGTGCTGTACAAGGTAAAGCAATCATAATGTAGATCCTAAATAAGATACTGTTTTTTTCTTCTTCTTTATTCATAAAAAACAAACTGTTTGCAAAAACAATGAGGCTAATTATACGTGTCATTCATAGTGGGAAAGGACTTAATATATAGTCAGCGAGTTGCCACTCTGTATGGCATTTTTACAATTAAATTTAAACCGTTCCAATGATAGTTGCAAGAGAGGGACAGCCTTAGAGCAAACTGTTTGCCATTGCGCTAGGTGCTAATTCTCTCCTTTCATATTAGCAAAATAATGATCTCCTTTGATATTAATGTCTTCCTTAACTGTTGCCTCTTTCATAGTCATTACAGTTTACAACTGTAGCTTCATGATAAAAATTTCTGATGCATTGTAGCTTCATGATAAAATATCTGGCTTTTGCAAGGATTGTCTTCAGATATTTGAATTTTATTATTCTGTGCATTGATGTGTTGTTTTTATTCCCTAGCGGAGTTTGGTGATTATGATCAAGAGAAACACACAATAGACTTCATTGAAGACTTTGTTCTTCTGCCTCCAGTAAGTTTGCCTGTTTAATGCTTAATGTGATCATTAGTCTGTACAAATACAATAAAAGGCCTTGTGTGAACATTAATTTTTACAAGGATTCTTCAAAAATTAAAATAAGAATTCTTGAGCTCTATGAAAGACTATTTAAGTTTTTCTAAACAAGAATTCTTAGGTAGGAAAACGATATGTTGATGTGTGCATAGCCTGTACTGTCCATACCTCTCTTGATTTTAATACTGTTGATATCTACTGAATCTTATTGTACAGTAAACCGAGAACTGCTAAGAAATGAATACTGCAATTTTTAACATTTTTATGAAATTCATTTCATATTTGTTGATTGTTGTTTTTCCATTTCAGAGAATTGCTTGCAATTACTCACCACAAGAAATAAATGAAAAGGTTTGTGTAAAAATTACACCTGTATTCTGATGATTAATCTATTTACAGTACAGTTAAGCAAAACTTTGTAAACAAGATGTAGAGAGTGTTTACAGCATCCACAAATGCATTCATTGTACTGAGCTATGGAAGCACCAATTCAAAGTCTTGTACTGGTGGAAGAGTACATACATACATCAAGCAAATTTATTTCTTGTTCCAGTTCTTAACAAGGCAAAAGAAAAATTAGATTAGGTCTCTCCAAAATTAAAGAATTTTAAAGAAAGCTTACCAGCAGGCACCTTGTATTTATGCCTCCCTGTACGAAAATACAAGGCCATGTAATAGCCATGTACAAGCCTTGTAGTTATGGCCTTGTAACCTTGTAACAGCCTGGAATAGTCTTGCTGTAACCTTGTAAATGGCTTGAAAAATGCTAATTAGCCTTGTAGAAGCCTTGTGGAAACCTTGTGTTAGACTGGTTGCAGCTTGGAATCTTACTGATAGCCTTGTAATTTTCTTCCAAGGTTAGTACAAGGTCATAACAAGGTCATAATCCCCTCTACAAGGCTAAAACTTGGCCTGTACAAGGCCAAGTTTAGCCTTGTATTTTTGTACAGGTCCCTATGTTGCCCTGGCTGAACTGTTGCAATAGCCAATTTTCTTTGCACAGTTGTAACTCTTGTTTTATTCATTGTTCACCTTAGATATCCAAGCTTCATCAAAAGAACTGGTAAGTCACACGGTTGTCAATAGATAATGGTTTATAGTGGTGATGAATTGTGAATAGTGGTTGCTACTAAATTAGTCTTTCGAGTGAATGACTAAAAAACACCTTTAAAGTGAATACAGTACCTGCACCTAGCTCACCATTCATGTTTTTGATACATTGATTTGCAAAATAGCACTCAAAAGGCAATTTTTCATGTTTTTCTTTAATAAGCTTGTTTATTTTATGATTATACAGGGTGTCTCAAAAATGCCCGACTCTTTAATTGGAATAAATCAGGGAATGGTGCACATCCATGAACCATCCATGTATTATTTTAGAGCTGAGACATGTATTCTCATTTTGAGTCTGTTGCATTCACATTTGCCAAATTTTAAGAAACCAGGGGATTCTCAAAGTTATGGCCAATTTATGCATATTTTCTTCATTATTGATCTACTGTTATCTATCTTTACAGTTATAGCAACTGTTGAAACACCAAACTAGCCCCGTTCTTTGTAGAAAGGTCGCACCACCACAAATTATTTTTTTCCACTGGTACGAACGGGGGTACGTTACGATCTTGAAATATGTGCAGAGTTGGAGCAAGGAAGATCAATGCCTAGTTTCAGAAGATTAATTGAACAAATATGCAAATGCAGCCAAAAAAACTGCCTAACTATTCAAGATGCATGCAATTTGAAAACGGAAAATTTGCTCCAAAAATTTGAAAACGGACCGAAAACTTGACAAAGTTGACATGTTAGAAGCATACAGGCAATAAAGACTGTGTTCTTCACAGCCAACTTTTAGATGTCCCCCGTCTTGCAACTTCTAAAATTTTATTAGTGAATTACGATCTCAGATTTTTAAAAGCATTTAATTCGTTTTTTCTGGATTATCTAGAATAGCAAAGATTCAAAAACACAATTATAAGTTAGCATCAATTTTAAGGACCTTCTCTAAAAATTCCCAAATCTGAATAGCAATCTAAATCGGAACATTATATGTTTCAACTTTAAAAAATATCAAAATGGTTCATATACATCAAGTAGTCTCGGAAATATTTAAGTTCAAAAGTCGAACACTTTTTGGGGACACCCTGTATGTGTGTGTATGTGTATAGAAAAATGCTTTAGATCACGTACACAAGTCACACTACAAATGAGGAGGTTTTAAAACATGTCAATGAAAAAAGTTTGTCACTAGAGAAGAACATAAAAATGAGAAAAACGCAATATTTTGGTCATTTGATAAGAAAAGACAAAATGCAAAAACTTTTATTGGAAGGAAGGGTGTGTGCAAAAAGAACAAGGGGACGTCCCCGTAAAACGTGGATGAAGAACATCATGGAATGGACAAAGTTAAACTTTGAGCAATGCCTAAGAGGAGCTGACGACTGTGACTACTGGAGAGGATTAACGACGAATCTTCCAGATGAAGCTGTCACCGAATGATGATGATGATGTATATGTGTCATTTGCTTTGGTCTCGTTGAAATTTAGCATCTACACTTGTCTCTTCTGATTCTCTATCACAAGGAGAGTATACAAGCTACTTTATGCATCTTTTAGTGGATTTTGTACACTTTAGGCCATTTTATCATCTGGAAAAATTTTTGTTCTATTTTCTCATTATAGTGGCATGTCACCAGCAGCAGCAGAATTACATTATATTGTGTTGTGTCAGCAACTTGATGGCTACGGAGAGGAGACATACATGACCAGAGTTAGTATTAACATTTAATAATGCATGCAAACTAAAACCACCATCCAGGATAAACAGAAAATTAAACATGAAAACACAACCGTTGAAGTAAAAACGTTTCGAGTGTAAAATCTTCGTCAGTTTAACTAAATCTGACAGCCGAGTGAGTATAAATACATAACACGCCTCTAATTTACATTGCAATACGGTTTACAAATATCTATGTGAAATAACATCTGAAAGAAACAACATCATACCTTTACGAGTAATTCTGAAAGTCCAAACCTGCCCCCACTTCCAAACCGGAGCCCCTAGGCCCTGGCCCAAGCTGCCAACGCGCTGTGTCTTGGAATCGTCTAAGTTATAGCGAAGTGCAAGCAAGAAACATCATGCTTCGGAACGCATTGTAATGGAAATCTGAACTTGAACTTTACAATTAGAGTCACGAATGTAGTCCCCAAGAGACACCTAGCTGCATGTCAGCTGTGTTATGTTTTCATATTAAATAATGCATTGATTGATGCCTTCAAATCGAAGTATGTTTCGGATTGTGCATTTAATTTGGCATTTTTAAGATATGAGTAAATTATCAATGCTTCCCTCATATCCTCGCACAAGAAAGTTTCAAACCAAAGGCATACACAAGAAAATACAAGGGAGACCAAATTGAAAGCCGCTATGCCAGGTTCAGTTGAAATGTTACTTAAAGACAAAAACATTTTCATTTTCATTTCATTTCATTTATTCATAGGAGGGTAACCCTTCAGCAAAGGCTGATTTACAAGGGGCCCTCCTTCAAAAATCTTACAATTTATGGAATTGCTATTAAACTACTACTACTATTAAAATAATTACAATATATGATTTCAAAATGAAAATCTAAAATACAAAATTGTTCTAATTTACAGAAGAAAAAGAAAGTGTGCAATTAATAACATGTCCTTTGATGGATGAAAAACTCAGAACTTCGTTCCAAAGTAACATAAAATGAGTGACGTTAAACGTTGTTATCTTCAGTGGGTATTCTGTTGGTGTAACCATTGTGTTAAATTTTCACTGTCGCACATCCTTGCCCCAGCGTCTGCGAGCTAATCGTAAGCTTCGCCTGCGAGCTAAATTCTTTGCAAAAGAAACCATACGACGACGAGTTGCACAGCCACCCCACCATTTGCGTCTAAAGCATCGAAAAACATAGGAAAGAGGAAAAAACAGGGCAGCAAATATTAAAACAGGTAAATAGATAATGATGTTCAATCAGGACATGGCTGTCCTGACACCCTTGGTTATATGGCCGTCAAGAATTAATACCTTATATATCTTCATTTGGTAGGATAAAGACGGAACTACTCTTGAGATTTCAGCATCATTTCTTGGGATTAAGATTAAGGCATCAACTAGAGTGCGTGCAGAATATTTCAAGTAAGTATCTGGAGAACTTTAAATCAAGATTGAGTTTCAACCGAATGAGTTAGAGAAATTTTCAAACGTTTCTTAATGCGTAGTTTTAATCATTCGTCAGATTCTTCATGTCAGCTTGAGTAAAAGAACGTGAAATGGTCAAAATTAGTAATATCATTTTCAAATTGCAAGGAATTTGACAAAAAAGTTTCAAAATCTTTAAACGGGCTAAATAGCCTTGATTATCTAGCTACGATAAAAATGAGTTTAAAGGAATATTGTTTATGATTGGAGTGATAAGGACTTTTAAACAGAGTCCCCAGTTTATTGCCAGGACTTTGTGCTTGTTTGGGTCGACTGACCAGAGTTAGCTCATATATTCCGAGGTCAAGTGCCGTAAATTGCAGGAATTTCTTCTGTTATTTACTGTACTTCAGGTATATATTGATCATTCTCTGGTTGGTACACGAGGGAACGGCGCTCAGAGAAGTTGGTTTATACAGAAAAAGTAACATTTCTGCTTCTTTAAAGCCAAGTTAAACGCTTTTATCTGAAATTTGTTAGGTGGCCGGAAATTGCGAACATGGCATTCAACAGACAGTATTTCTGTATTAGAACAGTGACAACAGGAGAAACTGTACAATTTGAAACGGTAAGTCCCAGATCAATGAAACTACAATTGAATTTAGAATATGAGACCTTTTTTGACTCAGTCTGAAAGTGATCGCTGATTTATGGCTCACGAAAGGATAAGTAAGTGGTTGCACCTCAAAACAGCACTTTCTTTCTTCGTTCTCCAAATGTGAAAATCCCGTAAAGTTTGAAAGAAAGGCTTCTAGCGTGTAGATGCATTCTTTCAACGTTTGAAAAAGGCTCAGTGTTATTGTGTTATCAGTAAACTATATAATTACTCTTTTTAAGCTGTAAAAAAATTCCAAAACAGCAATGAAGCCCTTTCTTGTAGTACTTACTTGATTGTGACATTTTTGGAGCAAAAAGCAGGGGCTGTTTTTGACGAAATCATTTCTTTACCTTCTCATGTGTCATAAATCAGCAACCACTTTTCAGATTGGCTGAAACAAGATTTCGAACTCTTAGTTGAAGTCTATCTTTTGCAATTATCAAGAATAGAACAATAAACTTAAATCTCGTTCGCAACAGTCACACAAATGGGGAAATTTTGTTGGGACACTCCGTCTGTATATGCTTAAGTCTAGTTTCATCACCTGGTCAAATGTGGCAAGTTCTCTGTTGATCATTTATATAAAGCATGTGACTGATATTTTGCTTTTGTAGGTCGATACTGAAACGGCAAAATTCATTTGGCGTCAATGTGTTGCGCAACACCAGTTCTTTAGAATGCAGCATAGCACTGTTGGAAGTCCAACGTTCAAGTAAGTCAGTTTAAATTTTATAGAGGTATTCCAATAAAAGATTTGTAATACATATTACCAATTGCGCTACTGACACATTACTCTGCGATGCTATACCACTAAACCGATAACGTTATATACTGTAATATACCGTAATATATTGTAAAACTATTTCACAAAGGGCTTCAATCAATGACAAACACAAAAGTGAAAGTAATGGCTATAAACAAGTTACAACAACAAACTTAACGACTGGGCAGCTTATGAAGGGATGGGGGTAAAGGACTTCAGTTTAAATTTTTACATATCGCTCTACTTTTTAAAGTCTCATGTCTTTATCGTGGTTAAAAATTTACATTTTGGTTGAACTTCCTCGACACTCCCCGAAAATCCGCACATGTGCAAGATCACTTATCAACGAATCGTACAGTACGCTTGTTTATTGTTCAAATTCAGATAATATACCGTGAGACAACCCAGGATGTGATACATACAAGGCACCAAAGAAAGATAACCTTTCTCATTCATTCCTTTTATTTTTTACTTATTTAAAGATGGTAGGCCCGTCAAGGTTTCAATTCTTAAATCTTGAACTTTGTAATGGTGGCGGCGCTGCCAAGCATATCTCCTTGTCTAGGAATCAATCTAATCTTCTCATAATCAAACAAATAGTTATATTCATTTGTAATCCTGAATTGACGCGGTTCATAACCACATCGTTCACACAAAAACCAACAGCAGATCATTGTTGTATGAATTAAAGACCTTTTTCCTTGTAAAATCAAATAGATACAATAGCAAATACGCTGTAAAGTACAAGATAATGTTTGTGTTGTTGCACTGCTTGGTGTTTTTGTATCAATAGAACCTTCAAAACTTATTGCATTGATAGCCATGATTTTGGGACTTTTAATTTTTGAAAGTACAAAACTAACGAAAAATGCCATATAAAGGGGAATCTGGACCTGAAACCTCCTGAAAGCTCTCAACGAAAGGTTGCGATATTGGGGGGCTCTCTCTCTACTTGTTTAGAAAATGAGATGTCCCAAATCTTCAATACATTATCCTAAATTTACCAGTTCAATTGTTTGGTTGCAGATGTTTAGCCCCAATATATCGCTTTTGATAGAGCAGAATTCCGGAGAGTAGTTGATCTTTACGCACAGGAGCGCACCTTGGTTACGCAAGATAGAATAGGACTTTGAATCTTTATTTCTATGTCTTTGAATTCACTTTTATGGCCCTCCTCATTAGACTGATTACGATGAGTCCCAGTAATCGCTATTCAAAACGAGACTATTACACCAGACCGAGACCACTCATATTATTACGGCAATATTTTTGGACTGACTTTTTTCACTTTTGAACGCCCTTGGGAACGAGGCTGCTATACACAGTCATGTACAAAGTATACAACCAAATACAACGCCATTAGAATTTCTACAAATTCAATTGATTGATGTTGACCAACGGAAACTCGAAGCTCAAAGCAGAGTTTCAAGCAGCTTGGCCGGACAGAACAAAGTCTTACGAACAAGAATACCATGAAAACAGTTGGCGACAATATCAAATCTTGTATGTAGGTACTATTTTGCTGCTTTCGCTAAGCATTGACTGATTTATTGTGAAGTTTTCAAATCAATGTGTTTCATTTGAAAACTACAGATGTTTCTGCTTTTCTGCCTAGGCCCTTATCGAAACGAGGCAGTCATACTCATTTCAAAATAATGGCGTTTGATTATGAGTCGCAGTTAGGAGCGTCCGGCAGTATTTCAATAGCGATAACTACGACCATATCATCAGTCTACCTCCTCATTGCAGTCTTCTCAGATTTTTCCAAGCATCGTGTTTATCATTTTGTTCAAGAAGATTTTGCGGTTCATCATATCCTACCTCTTAAGCTCATGAAGCCATGTTTTTTCGATGAAACTGGTTTTTCAAGTTCTGGTACGTTTTTTCTAAAATCGTCTCTTTATCTAACATTCGTGAGTGATCCAGCTCGGTAAGATACAAGTAAAACTGTGATCTCCCTAATCGAAGATGTCATCCTTCGTGCAATTAGAGGACTGCTGTAGTGAAACGAGAACCCTGTTCTGTATTGTCCGTCGTCACTAAGTTTTTTAATTCCTTCGTTACAGAACTCAATACGAGATGAGGACAGACAATGGACTACAAAACAGGTAATTACTGGAGTTTTATTGTATGTACATATCTCACCCTCATGTGGGCTGAAAAATGATTAATCTCCTCCAAAAGAATTAATTTGGCATTCCTTGGGACAGCAGAGTATTTTCAAGTAGCGATTGTGATATAGAATTTCATTCATTTTCAAACTTGAGGCACGTTTCAGGACTGGACAGGAATCCTAATTATTATTGCAAAGTAAATTTGTGCGAAATATCGATTTATTTGCTCTGCTAGAGACGATAACTTTGAAGGTGTTGTGGCGGAGTGGTTTAATCCGCTGACTTGGCAGTCAGAGCAGTCAGGTGGACAGGACTCGATCCCAGTACAAGGGGTCGCGAACTCAATTTGGTCTTCTCTACTTCTAATGGGCCCTAATTATCTGTAAATTAGTTATCTTTGTTTTAATCCTACGGAACTAGATAAATGGTGATGATGATTCTGCGATCAAGTGCTTGATGCTAACAACCGCAACATAGGGCTCAAATCTTTAAAAAGGTCGGTGTAAAATCCTATTACAGTTTCCTTTGAATTAAATGGCTTGGAAGGAACTTAGCGTGTTTTGCTGTAAATCTGCCGTGGAAATTTATTGATATCTTTATTAGCTTCAAAATGGCGGCATTTATTAAATTTGAGGCTATGACGTCATCAAATTTCTAAATCCTAAGCCAGACAAGATACTGATTTCTGCTTTTCACCATATTGTAGACCTTCATAAACTATCGTTTTCTTGGAAGTTATATGATTTTTCCTCCTTTGGTTTAGGATTTACGATGATTTAAATGTTTTCAAAATTTTCCATCTATTTTTCCAAAAATCATTAAATTGCGGCCATTTTGAACAAAATCTAGATTTCCGGCAAATTTACAGCAAAATACCATAAGTTCCTTTCAAACGATTCAATTCAAACAAAAATGGAATAGAATTTTACACCCACCTTTTTAAAGATTTGAAAGATTTGAGCCCTATGCTAAAAGCCACAGCTTCACTCCACCTTTATCTTCACCAAAACTTTTACTCAAAAACTGACACTTGCTCTTCTTTGCAGATGTCATGACGAGAGGCCATTTCAAAGACGTGTTACATTAACGAAGAAAGAGGGGCGAGAAAAGGTACGTTGTACGTGTAGGGAAACATATGATGGGGTGTAACGCAATATTATGTTCTGCCACTGAATATTTAGAGAACCATCCATTCCTAACTTGCCAACCACACAAAGTAGGCTAGCTGCTTGCTGTTGTTTATGAAGTGTAGTTTATGAAGTGTAAGATTCAGCATTTGAATCATCAAAATCCGTGTAACTTATGTTTGTGCTACGATCTGGGGCTACAATTATTCTTTGTGGACAAGAGGTTTCGAGGCTTATTTCTCTAGCCACTGAAACATGAATGTCAATTATCTAACTTTTGTACATGCAGTGACCAATCGTATTTCATCAGCAGAGCCCTCAGCATTGAGGTTGCTGATTTTACTTTGTAAATGTAGATGAAAACCTTTGAACACCCTTAACTTTATGGCGATTTAGGACTACATACTATTATTGAGAACATTTCAATGGCTACATGGTTTTATTATGGTATACGTTTAATCTGTTAATAACTTCTATCCTACGACGAACAGTTTTGACATAAGGAATTGCTGTTAGCTGTAGAATCAACCCAAATCTTTAAAAGTCTATTGTTCTAGAACTGTCAAATTTTGTAGGATCGTTTAAGTTTCAAATTTTATTTCAATTCTATCACCTTGAATAGACCTTTCAGCTATTCTGAAAAGAATCAGAATCGAACGATGTTTCACTACATTTTAAAGCATTTTCGGATTTGCACAACAGCGATAGAAGCTCTAACGTCATTCGATCGAACCTCGCGTATAAAAATGTGCTAGATATAACAACAGTCAGCGAGTGCTACCGATTAGCATTTGTACCAATGCGACTGTAGTGAGGTTAATTTTTATAGAAATTAATTGAATGATTATCACTAAGGAAATGTGTATTATGTTTGAATTTACAGTTGGGAAATGGTTCAAACGGTAAATGATTTAGAATATTGAGCTACTCTCCTCCGCCGGTTTCTAGTTCCCGAGTCCAAGGCTCTTGGTTCCGTAGTTCTGTAGTCCATGGTTCCGTGGTCCGTAATATTGAGTTCTGCATTGTCAGAAATAAACCTTTGTCGTCCATTGACGTAGTTAGGTAGTTACGTAGTTACGTAGGTAGGGAGAACTCATTATCTTTTGTTGGAGAACTTTTGTTGGTTGTTGGATAAATGCTCACAAGCCGCACGCCCGCAAACTGCAGCCGTGAGCTGCCCTGTCTACATAGGCCGACAGCAGACTAATTTCGCTTTCTGATTGATTAAGTATAGTAAGGCTGCCTTCGGCAGCAATAAAAATAACGCTCCATCCAGGCGCTTTTGTATAATAGCTAGAAGGTCTATTGAGGAAGTCTGCAAGTTTCATTGCAATTTGCTCAGAGTCTGATTTCTCGTTCTTTTGTTTCTTATAGCGGCAAAGAACAGATGATTCAGGTCAGTGCAATAAACCTTTCCATACTGTTTCTAATCAGCCATTGTATTGGAACAAAATTCTCAATTATGCAATGTCTTTTTGCAAGAAATTTTCTCATTAGCCTACCGCCTACAGGATGACCTAATGAACAATGAATTTCTTTGAAAATTACCAAACTTGATTATGTTACCAATCTTGAAATTTTATTTTTATGTATTTGTGTCAAGGACGAAACAATTTTGATAGATGATCGTTATGTTATTCTATTGGGAGACAGATGACGATATAACGCCATAGAAAAAAGCACATGGAATGGGACAAGCCTTTCCCCGTTAGCTTCAAGTTGCTCAGGCGAAGAACCAACAAAGGCATAGATATGGTACCGGTGTTCCCAAAAACGTACTCCTGTTTGAAAGATCATCAACATTTTATTAATTTTACATTACTAATTTTGCAAATAGATCGAAGACCAAACTATTTTTCCAGGCACAGCTGATCTTGTGATTCGTTTTAAGATTAGTAAATTCAGCTCTTTTTAGGGCTGCCTGGTTTCGAAACATACTGCAAAAAGCACGGATCATGACCAGATTAATCACTTTTTTGTATATCAAGCTTCTTTTTTGGTAGTAAATGTAAAAAAGGAGCGCAAGCTATTATTGTAAACTTGAAGGATAATGACAAATCTCAAGATGATAATAATAATAAATAATAATAACGAATTATTTAACAGGATAAAAACTTCAACAATTACGAAATTGCTGTTATCAATGTTTGTCCTGTAAAAAGAAAGGTGCTTAAAAAAGAAAATATATGAATATGTTACAACTGCAGGTCTCAAAAAATCAATTTTGTAGTATAACAAATTAAAATCTTATGTATAAATTGTGTTCATAATTTTCATAAAATCAGATGCATTGTCAGACGTCCTTGCACTCAGTGGTAGCTCATTAAAAGTCTTTGCACCCATGTAGTAGAAACCTTTCCTCGCGTATTCTGTTCTTATCCGTGGAAGACATACACTACAATGATTGTTCCTTGTGTTCTTGCAATGTTCTTGATACATAAAGTATTGGTTTAAAGCATGACAGACATCTTAGGTCTTAGGCAAAAATAATGATGTTACTTGAAGGGTATTGCTCGGAATGAAGTTTTTCAATTTCTTCATACCCATTAAGTAATGAAAACAAACATAGGGCCACCATAGGGCTCAAATCTTCAAAAAGGTCGGTGTAAAATTCTATTGCAGTTTTCCTTGAAAGAAATGGCTTGGAAGGAACTTGGGTTTTTTGCTGTAAATCGGCCGTGGTAAATTATTGATATCTTGATTAGTTTCAACATGGCGGCATTTATTAAATTTGAGGCTATGACGTCATCAAATTTCTAAATCCTAAACTAGAAAAACTACAGATTTTTACTATGGTTTTCTTGAAGGATATATATCGTTTCCTCTATTAGTTTAAGATTTTCCATGATTTAGATTTTTTCAAAATTTTTTCTGAATTTTTTCAAAAATAATTAATTTGCCGCCATTTTGAAAAAACGCAATATATCAAAAAATTTCCACGGCAGATTTACAGCAAAATGCGATCGGTTTCTTTCAAGCCATCCAATTCAAAGAAAACTACAATAGAATTTTACACCAACCTTTTTAAAGATTTGAAAGACTTGAGCCCTATGCTCTGAAAACAACATTTTATCATATTTGAATATGTTTGGGTCATATTTTGGCGATTTTTCAAGCAGGAGTAGTTTTTTGGGACACCTGGTACAAAAATTCTTCCAAGAAAGAACGATGGGGAAACTAAAAAGATATTGATTAACCTTCTTTACTGTTATCTTCTGCATTAATTATAGGCATAAATGCTATAAAATATGTCCCATCTTTTTGTACTGTAGCTCCAGAAATGAACTTGGGCATCTCCAATGCTGCTTTTAATGATCTAGACGCAGATAAAGATCGTGTAGATGGTCATACTACAACTGCAAATACCCTGGCCCAGAATGCCTTGTAAGTACGAAACTCTCCTCTGCCCAATAAAGAATGGTCAAAATATCTGTATTTAGCGCGGGTGAATTTTATCAAACAAAAGAGTTGGCTCTCTCCTACATAACAAAAAGTGATTTTTGCCTTTCTGGAGGAAAGAATTCACACCTCTGAGCGCACTGAACCAAATCAAAATAAAAAGAAACTGCAGCAAATCATGGATGGCTGTGCTGAAGGTGTGTAATTTATTCTTCAGAAATACAAGTCACTTTGTAATGTGGGGGAGCTGAATTTAATTGCATCAATAACAAATTTCACTTCAGGCCACCCTTAAAAAGAGGCGTTCCACTTACTCCCTCCAGAACGGAAAATGTTGTCCTTTGTATTATTTTCCTTTAAAAATGTGTCAATATGCACCTTCTATTTCCCCTCAGACCCACATCTCATATCATAATAGTTCTAAAAATAACAGCGCCCTGCAGCTTGAACAGGTGTTTACTTACCGCTTAGTCCACAGATACTTTGCGGAGGGCCGACTTTAGTCTTGGTGCTAGTGCAAATTTGAATTTATAGACTCTATATAATTCTAGGCTAATTTATATTTCTGGTCATAACACTCAATTGAATTCAGATAGCTTATGTATATATTTAGAAGGTGGTGTGTTCTTGTGGCGTGGACATATGTATTTTTAACCATTAAGAAATTAGAGTGCACCACTGAATCTATTTCAGCCGTCTGTTATCATTTCTATGGTCATGTTTTTGGAATCCATTTATCTCCAGTTATTTTAGATTTGCTCTGGAAACCATTTGCCTGAAAAAGCACAATCGTGTGGTCTGGTTATATTGAGAATGTGGTCTAAATTTATTATTCTTTTTACTTTATTTGATCTAGTTTTATGCATGTGCTTGTAAATCAGATTTTGTGTCAGCCATGTCGAGGATTAGCTGCAAAACACATTTATAAAATCGAATTGACATTTAGGTGCATATGTGAGATGGTTGGATAATGGCTTGATAAAACTTGTTCAAGGAATCATACTTTGTTAATAGAGGGCGCGCAGATCATCTTTTCAAATGCTGCAATGCTTTATTATGCTACAGGCATTTCTAAATCTCGATAATGATCACTTCAATCGCGTTTGGAGTAAATTTTTCCAGCATGCTAAGTCATGTTAAAAGCAAGCATGTTAAGGAATCTGAATACCTACGATATTTAGCTCATTGCTTCGAGAGTCAGTTATCCTGAATACACATTTGGGGAATTCTCTTATGTTTTCTCAAGAAGGCTTGCATTTTATCTGGATACATCCAGCTTTCCCATATCAAATCTCCTCATGATTTTTGTTGCCAGTGTATGCCGCTAAGTAGGGTATCACTTTTCCAACTATGTTCTCCAACGAGGCACTAACGGTGTTCTTAAGAAGGGGCATTCGATATTAATGAGAGTGGCTTCATACAATATTTCGACGAGGAAACTAGAATTTTGCTTTTGCCTTTGCTTTGCTTTGCTTTGCCTTGCCTTGCTTTGCTTTGCTTTGCTTTAATGTGCTTTGCTTTGCTTTGCTGTGCTTTGCTGTGCTTTGCTGTGCTTTGCTGTGCTTTGCTGTGCTTTGCTGTGCTTTGCTGTGCTTTGCTGTGCTTTGCTGTGCTTTGCTTTGCTGTGCTGTGCTTTGCTGTGCTTTGCTTTGCTGTGCTGTGCTGTGCTGTGCTGTGCTGTGCTGTGCTGTGCTGTGCTGTGCTGTGCTGTGCTGTGCTGTGCTGTGCTGTGCTTTGCAAGTCTCCTCCCAGACAGGGTAATTAATGAGTGAACATTGCTCCTACACAAGTCAAAAATCCCGTTACCCCAGAGGCACATCCATTTGCAGGTTGATGTCAAGTGTCCTCCTTCCCCACAAGACAAACCTCATCACAAAAATTTAAACGTGTGAATCTTACTTAGGGCACGTTGCATCATATTTCTACTGCATCACAAAGCACTGCGTCCGCATCACATCGTGTCAAATGTTCATCCAGCTTCACATTTTATTGTTTTTCTCTCGTAGCTTGTCTGTCCGAAGCACAGCTTCAAGCGGATACGACAGTTCGGAATCTGGATCTGATGCCGGTACAGGTGGCATGCGAACTCAAACCGGTGTCGGTGGAACATATGATTTATCGCCTCAAGGTCCTACGTCGCCTATTCTCAGGAGACAGAACAAGGATACGAGAGATCTTTTAGTGAGTTGTTGGTAATATCTTGTTAGCCTTCTTGTTATATTCATTTTTGATGATATCAAAGGTATCGAGTCATGATAGATAGACTTCCTTTGCCGTGTATCATGTGACCCATGTGATAAAGATCAATTATCACTCCTAATGAACTAAAAGGACCTGCTGTTGCACAATGTGTCTCATGTGATCAGTTTCATTTCACACGAACGCTAGCCAATCAGAATTGTCATCGAGAACCATGAGTCAGCAGATTCTTGAAGTTTGAGTATACTATTTAACATGACTCAATGCCTTTAATCATGAAGGGACTACCACAATTGGTAAATTAGAATGTGCCTATGCCTGAGATCGAACCCGCGATCTTCCTGCCAAGAGTTTCGCCGACAATCCACTGCACCATTCTAGCGCAATGTAACGTCGGAGAAATCTGAAGTCATTCACATCTCTGGTCTTGCACTGCGACAGAAACCTTTCTTGCTGTTTGTTTCTTCATGTTTCTATGCTAAAGGAAATGGACACCGATTATCAACATGCGAGTTAGAAATAGAAGAGATTATCCGCCATCTGATTGGACCTCGATTTCAACATGCCATCTCATTGGACAAATAAAAATAGCTGTGGCACAGGACCAATTTAGCTGTATCTATTCCCGTTAAGCGTCATCAATGCCATACATACGTATTTATAATCTTTCATGTTCTCTTCGATTCAGTTGCGGCAGCTTGAAAAAGTCATTGCTGATGATCAAGTTTACGTCGAATTCGAACAAGTTTTTTCAAAGAAACTCGTACGTATTGTCTGCACCCCCAGCCTTTATATGAACATTTATATGAACTTTATATGAACATTTATATGAACTTTATATGAACATTTGTATGAACTTTATATGAACATTTATATGACAATAGCATCTTCAGTCAAACCATTTCATATCCTAGAAACTACTATACATCTTTAAATAGTCCAATGCTAATTTCACCTCCCAAGATCTTTTTATCTGATTGCATACGTTTGTATTTCTTGCCATTGGATGTTCTGTTGAACACTTCTGTAGATGTGATCAGCCAGACTTATGATCATGAGTCCCTTGTATCCATACGGTAAACCTTTCTCTGTTGACCAAAGTGCCATCATTAAGTCAAAGAGCTCAGGGAAACAAGAGACTCCAGGTCATAAGTCTAGTTATCAGCTTGTTTAAAACTAGAAGTTGTGATTAATTTTGAATAATGATGCACATTTGCATGCAGTATTGCCGCTATGGTTTATTTGGAAGTATTCTTTTAATATCTGCTTCTATATAATATCGAATTATTGTGCAGCGGCAAATTTCTGCAGTGGTTCTTAACTTTATTTTCGTACACAGAATTGCAATCTTATCACTGCAACATTGGTTGCCAATGCAGACAGAAATAGGAATCGAGAAATTTTACCATACGAGGTACGTATTGAAACAATCTAGGAATTTGCTGTTTCCTTCAATTTAATTCCATATTTTGACAATACAATTGAAAATATTGACGATTAACTCCATCCTTTAATGTGAAGGGTTGAAATTAACATAGGGCTCAAATCTTTAAAAAGGTTGGTGTAAAGTTCTATTTCAGTTTTCTTTCAATTCAATGGCTTGGAAGGAACTTAGGGTTTTTTGCTATAAATCTGCCATGGAAATTTTAAATTTATTGATATCTTGATTGGCTACAAAATGGCGGCATTTATTAAATCTGAGTCTATGACGTCATTAAATTTCTAAATCCTAAACCAGAAAAGTACAGATTTATTCTTGCAACCATATTGTGGACCTCGATAAACTATGGTTTTCTTGAAGGTTATATCATTTTTCCTCCATTGGTTTAGGATTTACGATGATTTAAATCTTTTCCAAATCTTCCATGAATGTTGTCAACATTATTTAATTGCTGCCAATTGAAAAAAGATGAAGATATTAAAGAATTTCTACGGAAAATTTACATCAAAATACCATCAGCTCCTTTCAAGCCATTCAATTCAAAGGAAAGTGTCATAGAATTTTACACCCACCTTTTTAAAGATTTGAACCCAATGCTGTTATTTCGTAGATTATAGGCTTTATTTTAATGGGAAAGTATAAGTTAGAAACAGGTTGCTTTGAAGCACATTGGATGAGCTTCGGAAAATGTGCATTGCCTTTCATTGAAGAATCCATCTTGGACTTGGTTAAAGGATCGGTTGGATACTGCATAAATTGTCTCTTATTGTTGAATTATGTCAATATTTTAATACAATGTATTGTTATATTGGCAAAATTAATAGTGTTGTTTCCATATTCCATATCTTTTTTCATATATTCATATAAGATATTACAATACATATTGCATTCTATTACATTCTACTATACTTTCTAACTATTATACTGTATTTCATATCTTGTATTGCTGTTATATTTATAAGGATAGTTTAATTTGTTTTATCATATTGAATATGTTGGCAACCTCAGATTATTATCATTATCAAATTCTTTCGAAGGAAAACCGAGTTTCATTGGAGGTAACAAACAACAGGGAGTGCAATGATTATATCAACGCCAGTGATATCAAGGTAATGTTATATTGCTTTGACTGTATTCTTGGAGGTAAATACTATTGTTGACGATCACCAAAGTTTGATCATGCTCCTGATCACCATGATGACTGCGACTGATCATGCGCAGTCATTACAGTAAATCCCCGCATATAAGAACCTACAAAAATAAGAACCTAGAGGCTGTTTTTCTTAAATTATGCACCTTATAATTAAGAACCTGTTTCAGTTTGATGAAAAATATGTTCTTGTCGCAGGCGTAGCAAAGTTTATTTTTCATTGTCGTTATCAAGTTCATTTTTGTTCTAGTTGGCTGTTAAAGTTTGAATCTCCTCCCCTGCTGTTTGTAAGCTTAGAATTTGGTATTGGGTACATAATTACTTTACCAAAACAAATAAAAGGGCTAGGCATCTTTTGTGAAGATTCTAGAACAGCCTACGCAAGGCACTCTTCAAATAAGAACCTTGATACCTTGAAATTGGTCTTGGTACCTTCAAAATAAGAACCTATTTCAGCCTGGCTCTCAAAAAAGTAGGTGCTTATATGCGGGGATTTACTGTATTTTATCTGTGAAGATCACCTTGAAAGCCTCTGTGAGCTTTCTGCTATCAAGATGTTTGATTGTTAAAATTGAAATTATTGCAAGGTATAGTTTTGATTGTTAAAGCCCTGTTTGCTTGTGTGGAACAGGAAAAGAAGATCATGAACATTTTCTCCTGCACTGTCCATTGTACGACATAATGCATTACGATCTCCTTGGTCAACTCTCAGATATTCCTGGTTTAGATATTTCGCATTATGACACAAAATCCTTGTGCACATTGCTTCTGTTTGGATCTCCATTGTTGAATGTAATTGCCAGAATGTAATTAACAGTTAATGTAATTATAACAGAATAATCATGGAGGCTACAATATCATTCATTAAAGCAATAAAACGGTTTGACCGAATGCAGCTAACCCCCCTTATTTAGTTTTTGTTCTGTTCTGTTCATCCTTTTATTTGTTTGTTTGTTTCGTCTTTTGTTTCTTCGTTGTTTGTTTATTTGTTTGCTCCTTTCCTTGCGTTTGCTAGTGTGGCAATGTACAGGGTGGCTCAGAAAAATTGTTCGACGTTTGACTAAATGTTGAAAAATAACGATAAAAGGTACAGGCTCCTGGTTAGATATCCCTGTTCCTAAGATTTCAAATTAATTTTAGACACCAAAATCTTGCGAATCCGCTAAGAATTCAAGGAGTTACAAGCTTTTGAAGTTCAAGTTTGTGCGAAAGCTGAAACTAGACGCCCCTAACTGACTTGTTTTCCAAAAAGACATCCTGAAATCGAGGTAAAAGAAGAGCAAACCAAATAGAAGTTCCAAAGTTCTCTAAAACTTGTAACTGTTGCCAAAATTTACTTAAGAATGCAAGTATCTAAAAACACGGAATGAAGACTTAATCAACGAGAGATGGGGCAATTCTAAATTGTCTTGAACACGATTCCTGCAAGCATCCATAACCTTGATTCAATGTTATAGAAAGCTAGTTTATCGAAAGTGCTTTTTAAATTCCATTTGATTTGCTTTAAATAAACGAGATTCTATTTTCACTAAATAATGCAATTTAGGGGCGTCTGGTTTCAGCTTTCACACTTCGAACTTCACACTTCGAACTTCGAAAGCTCGTAATTCGGTAAATATTTAGCCGATTTACTTGCATCCAGTGTCCAAAATTAATCTAAAATCTCAGCAATATGGTTATCTTACCATGGAGCCCGTTCAGTATTTCGTAATTTTTTTATATTTAATCAAACGTCGAAAATTTTTTTGAGACACCCTGTAGTGAAATAGATTGTAATTGCCATTTATAGAGGGAACTAGATGACCTTGCGTCTTGTCCCTCTATGAATGGCACAATATGAAGTATTTGTTACCTAGCTTTAGGGTTTTATATTGTACGAAAAATCCTCTGCTTTAATGTCTGCAAAATAGTTTTCTGTCAGAAAGGACTATGACAAATGTGACTTCTCTCCCAGAAGATCTCTGTTTTTAGCAACTCGACAGTTCTTAGCACTTATGCCCTGTGTTGTTCTTCAGATTGATGTTGGCAAACGATGCTCAGTGAACTTCATCGCTGCGCAATCACCCCTGGAGAGAACAGTGGATGACTTTTGGCAAATGATTTGGGAGCATGATATCCAGCTATGTGTCATGGTCACTAAGGAGGAGGTGAGATACAGTAAATCCCGCATATAAGAACCTACTTTTTGAGAGCCATGCTGAAATAGGATTTTATTTTAAAGGTACTGAGACTAATTTCAAGGTATAAAGGTTCTTATTTGAAGGGTGCCTTGTGTAGGCGCTTTTAGAGTCTGCACGAAAGATGTTCAGCCTTGTTATTTGTTTAGCAAAGTTGTTATGAACCTAATAACAAAGCTTACAAACAGCAGGGGAGGAGATCCAAACTTTAGCAGCCAACTTGGACGAAAATCAGCTTGATAACAACGATCAAACATCAACTTTGTTACCCCTGCAATAAGAACATAATTTTCATCAAACTGAAACAGGTTCTTAAACAAAGTGCATAGGTTGGGAAAAACGGCCTCTAGGTTCTTATTTTTGTAGGTTCTTATATGCGGGGATTTACTGTATGAGCGTGCAACTGAGGCCAAGAAATATAAACGTAAGATCATTCGGATTTATGCTGGCATGTGGGATACGGAACACTTCTAGTTGATCGAACCCTCTGTAACATCCGACGTTGAGATCTTCTCTGGGGTCTTTACATTATTATGACCATTTGGACACAGTAATCTCTCACGCAAGGTTTTAACACAGCTTTAAATGTATGATGATAAAGACCTCTCTTATGAAACTAATGGACGCATTCAGTAAAATCCCTGTATATGAGAACCTACAAAAATAAGAACCTAGAGGCTGTTTACCTAAATTATGAACCTCGTAAGAAACTGTTTCATTTTGATGAAAAATATGTTCTTATTGCAGGGGTAGAAAAGTTAATTTTTGATTACCGTTATTAAGTGGATTTTGTCCCGGTTGGCTGTTAAAAAGTTTGAAAGTTAGAATTAGTTATTAGGTCCATAATGACTGTGCCAAAACAAATAACAGGGTTGAAAATATTTGGTGAAGACTCTGAAAAAAAGGCCTACCCAAGGTACCATTCGAATAAGAACCTTCATACCTTTATACCATTGAAATAAGAACCTATTTCACACGCTGGAACGAATTTAAGCTTGTTTTTCTGTGATTGCTAGAGGCGTCAGTTCTTTGGTAATCTCTGTTCTCATTTCATTTAGGAATCAAACAAAACAAAGTGCTTTCGCTACTGGCCAAAGGATATTCCAGAAAGTAAAGCCACATTTGGAAGGGTAAGACATTGCATCATATTGTCGAACGAACTTTTAAAAATGTTTATGATGATGTCCCGCAGTAAAGGGCATATGTCATGAAGCTGATTGGTTAATGCAATACAATTCTCTCTATTGTTTATTACAAAGCACAGGATCAAGGCTGAATTTTCATTGCAATAAAAATTCATGAAGCAGAAATAAGAATCTCGAAACAATGGAATTCCACTCCAAACTTGTTTGTTGTATTAACCAATTGCTAATGTGACATATGTTCTTTAAATATCATATCCAAAGGCCAGTAAAACACTACAACTTTAAAGATATATTTTGTAGAACATTATTATTGAAGTATCTTATTTTATTTCAGCTAAACAAAGATGGATCGCATATCAGTTTGAATTAAGTTCCACTTGCATTATTGTTTTATTTCATTGTTTTACAGTTTACCGTTACAACAAAGTTTGTTAACTCATCGACGGCATTCCAAACAAGGGGATTCTCACTATATAACACAAAATCTCAGCAGGTAAGCGTCTATCTATCTTCGACAAAAAAATCATTTTCTGGCGTCTTATACCTTTTCGATCTGCCTGTAGAGATTCTTCCTCCGCTTTCGAGTTTGTGTTGGCAGTTTCGAAAGAAAACATTACAAACTATTGTAACTGGAGTATTGCAGTAGTAATAACTGAGGAAAGAAATACGTCTTGATGGTATATTGCGTGTCAAGATTTGTGCATAATTTCATCAAGGCTTGCAACTCCAAGATTCACGCGGAACTTCCTAAAAGGCCAGTTTCCAGTCAGTGGAATTTTCTGAGCGGACGGAAATTGTTATGCCACAAGGCTATATCACCAAAAATTTGCCAAAGGAACCGTTGCGATTTATTGAATCGCTCATTACCATGAAACAGGATGACCAAATTCAGCAAACTAAATGTTTGTGCTGCATTTTTTTCTCCCGGCAGACCTCTAAATGTAGTATCAAAGCGCTTTTTTGTAAACACAGAATCGTGGCACATGCGCTGGGTTTTTTTCACCCAAAAGTTCACTATCATATCATGAACCTACCATTTTGTCCATGCTTCTTTCTGCAGACAAAAGATGTGTATCAGATGCAGTATATGAACTGGCCAGATACCGGGATACCCGAAGATCCAGCTGATTTTATTGGTAATTGAAATTCTTCATGAAAAACCATAGTAAATACGGCCATAAGAATCAATAACAAAAAAACTGTCAGCTGCTTTGGCATAACAAGCGGATATTTTTGAAAACGCACATGGTTGGCAGTTGCATCACAGTCCTCATTTTGTAAGCTCAAAGAGGCGTCAAATTCTTGAAACTATTTTTCGTTCTCGCGTTTCCATCGGTTATTGATATGCTCATACTGTCTTTTGCTTCCTTTCTTGGTGTTCTGTTTTTGCAGGGCGACCTTCAAAAGTATACTTTTGACATTTTCAGCTTAAAAAAGAACGTACTCTAGAGATTCTGGAGTCTTGAAGTTGGTTTCGCTTTGTAATTTAAATTCCTCTTACGTCATCTCAACTTAACCTAAAACAGCCCAATATAAAAATATCAAAATTCAAAACGCTCAACCCCACTTTTTTCTGTTGTTCATGTGATTTCTCTCATTTGCGATTGAGTAATTTAAGTTTCTTTTTCTTTTGGTTAATAAGCACTGATTGATTTTTACATTTCTCCTGATAGATTTCCTTCAAGAAGTAAGATCAATGCAGAAATCACTGAGGGACATGAACACTACGAAAATCGAACCCAAATTGCTAGTTCATTGCAGTAATGGAGCCGGCAGATCTGGAGTGTTTGTTTTATGTGAAACCCTTATAAGGCTGATTGAAAACAACCAGGTTTGTACAGCATTTCCTTTTTTTCAATTTAAGCCTTGTTTTCCACATTATCGAGCAATTGCACACAAAGTGCATTTATTGATTACATGGCTGGTTAGAATTAGGTTAATCTCAATTCGTCACCCGAGTCTTGAAACATCTGCTTTTTATTTAGTTTCGTATGGAAACATAGATAGTTTAAAACATGCTTTAAATTTTCATTCAAAGTTATTGAACCTCTCAAATTTTGCATATTTTCTTTGAGGATGGAATGCCCCATCCTGCTATGTCAGGGTTGTTTTGACTGAATACGTCTAACCTGTTGCACAATGTGATGAACCAATTTTTTGAATGCTGCCAACATTGACCTAGGGCACAGTTGGTCAAAAACCGTCTTTATCTTTTTTTGGATAGATTTTACAAACAGGCGAACTAATGCACCTATCTTTTAACCCTGCTTTCTTATGCCATTTAGAACTGGTTTATTGGCTAAAATGCATCGTTTATGAAACAAAAAGTGATACGCAAGGCTTGACATTCTCCAGTGTTATCTTTAAAACTTCATTGCGAAGTTTAGAGAAAGAGGGAATAGAGATACAGGACAGCTTCACTCTCCAAAACTGCATAGAGCCAGGAAAACATACGGTTACACGGTCATTGACCGTGAGGAAGGCTTCTGACAACAAAGGAATTACCTATTCCACATCCTAAACACACCCATCTTTTATTCAAATGTGAAGAAGGTTCTAGCAAAAGCATCTATTTCTCCAGACGAAGGTTGAGCATTCTCTGGCCTACCGGGTGTCCCAAAATGATGTATTATTGTTTGATTGCTTACATGTCCATAACCAATGAACCGATTTTCAAACATTTTGTTTTATTTGATTGCCTAAAGCCTAAGGGCTAAATTGTATTTTAAGATGTTAGTTGCGGTTTTACCAGTTTTTGAAAATCGGTTCATCGGTTATGGACATATAAGTAGAGCACACATTCATTGATATATTGTCATCCCAAGATATCAGCAAGCAGAAAAACCTCGCACAATTCTCGCAACAAGCAGCAGAGCTCAGAACAAAAACTCTAAACATGAAACCATAAAATGTCCGCTCGTAAAAACACACCAAAACCGAGTATGTTGCCATAACCCACGAAAATAATTCGTTTTATCATACTTTTTTATTACATGATATTCCGTTACTGTTTTCTCGCTTTTTAAAGTTATGTTCTGTTTAGGCCGTATAAAATGTAGTATTGTATTGTGCTTCATATAAAATGAAATGAAGTGAATAAGCAATCAAACGATAATACATCATTTTGGGGCACCCGGTAGACTGATTACATGTTCGTAGGTCATCGCTATTGATAGACTGATGGACGCTGTAACCTCACTGGAGCGACAACAACCACATCAATTCACTTCAATGAGATGAGCGTAAGGTGGGGGTCCTGGTGTAGTGAGGTTAGTTCTGGCCTCTGTAGGCAGCTTACTGAATTCAAGTCCCAAGTTTTTTCCTACCCAAAATGTTTTTCTTTGCAGACATTTGATGTACCAATGATCCTGGCACGATTGCGAACTCAAAGAATGTATGTAGTAGAAACAGTTGCTCAATATCGGTTTGTTTATCTCGTAGTTATTCATTATCTTAAAAGAAATCGATTGATTTAATATTTTGTATTTAGAGTATCATTTTATGGCAAATTAGAGTTTTCCTTGCCTTGTCTCCGTATCAGGGCTATTGCGTCCCAGGAAGATATAGAGTTGCTATTTTTGCCACATTATTGAGGCAATAGTGCAGTCAGCGAGTCTGAAGTAGATAAGCTAGACTTGCCCCAAGTCTATTTCGTCAAAATAGTTTACTTTCAGAGATATACTTATTACATTTAACGAAATAATAGACTTGGGGAAAGTCTACAGATAAGCTACTGTAGCTTTGGCTTAAAAAAAACCCTGGAAAAAGGTCATACTGCAGCAATTTTCTTGACCACATTATTCCCCAAACGAAGTTCAGCCATGTAGCCAGAACATGTTGCAAAAATGTACATGACAAATAATTTAGTAGTAGATATGGGGAAATCATACAAATACGAAAGACTCCCAGTCAGGTCATGTTGTGTCTTGTAATGATACAAGCAGCCAAAGACAATTACACGAAGTACAGTAGTTAGGTGTTTAAATAAAGTGTAGCTCAATGATTTGAATACTGAAGAGATTTTCGTAAAACTGAAAGTTCTCAGAAACTGCGTTGAGTAACGAATGATTTTTTTGTCAACATTGATGTCTGACACTGGTCACTGCAAACAAATGTGCATTGCATAGCACACTTTATGGATGCCTGCCCCACAGGTGGATATCATGTGTAGGAAGGAATTGATACATCCAGAAGAAACAAAGTTGTTTTGCTTGTTGTCGGTCGATTGTATCAATAAAAAACAAAAATTCATTCAGAAAAATCGACTTTGTACGAAGACTAGACTATTAACAACGTTTCGAGCATGACTCTTCATCAGGTTTAAAGATATAAGGCAAAGCGAGCATCGTCCAGTAGAAACCATTTGAAACATTTTTTATTGTAGAGAATGTTTATCTTTCATCCAAGACGTTTGTGTAGTTACAGGATTCTGGGAAGATGTAAGGCAACAAGAAACTTAGCTGTGTCCAAGGTAAACTTTCATCTGCAGCTATCAATTGTCCAGATGATCAGAGAATGGTTCACGACCTGTTTCTTGTGGTTCTAGAAACTTAGAGCCTCTTCCTTTCTCCCTGATTGGTACACAGTGATTGTGGTAGACACGGAGCACTTTGCAAGGATTTAGGACAGTGTAATTCATCTTTGTTCTAAACATCGAAATTATTCTGTTCTCCATAAATGGCATGTTCGAAGTTATTCCTTTGAATTGAGCAAGGGATTCGGGGGTCCAACGAGTTCTGACATAAAAAAGAAATGTGTCATGACTGCCCAAATATGTTCGCCCCTCCTCACAGCTTGAAGGCAAATTACTCCATGAACAATTTGGAGTTTTGCTGGAATGCCTTGTCAAAGCATACATTATATGTTTTCTTCGGAGTATCTTAGACCACGAACCTTTCTGTTCCCAATCACTACCTATATTATTGTCTTGGTTAGTCATGGCAACAAGTCTCCCTTTGAGGCAACTGGAAATGTATACAAACTGGACCAGCAGGGATGCATCTTGATTTGCAAGGACAATAACAAGTTTTTGGCTGTTCTGCAAAGGAAGGGCGTGTAGATATTTTGCTGTTTCTTTTTCGTTCACAAAAACGTAAACCTCTTCGATCAAATGAGAATTTAGATTTGACTGCAGTACATTTAGTATCTCCATCAATCTTGCCTCTATCGTCACATCGTTAATTTTATTTTCACCATACATTTCCAAGTCTTTTCGATATCTATTAAGATTCAAGTTGATGAAATTGGTCACCAAAGTTACTGCGTGGCCAGTCTTTGAAGACTTTATCATACTGGGAATACATTCCTTTGTGGTAGTTTCCCCGGCCTCGTTATTCCAGTTCATTTGCTCGTACAACTTGTATGCAAAAGTTTCTTCCTTTGCAGCAGTGCTCAGCAGAATGCAAGTCTTGATTTGATTTCTGGAAATGAGAATTCTGAAACGTTGTGGCAATCGATACAAGATAGAAATACTGATGACAGTTGCAGTCATCACCAATAATATGAAACAAGTTTGACGTTGCATCATTTTCCACGTTCTGCCAAATCATAGTGGCCTAACATGTCTGATAAAATGGTATGCGGATCTTAGAGCTGTTGTTGTTGATCCACAGGGAAACCAGGTAATAAAACGTTTAGCTCCTTGTGTAATTCCTAGAAATGGGCAATATCTGATGTTCCTAGAAAATTACAAAGCCAAAAATTGGCGCGAACAAAATATTAATGCCTCCCCCAAATTTCTGCGTTCTGTAGAAAGAATTTTGTTATTCTAACCCCATCTTGCAGCTATTTTCGTCTTGCTTAGTCAAGGATTGTTATTGAATGTTTACTGTCAAAACAACTGGTGCGTTTCGTGTGGTCCTCTGACCACAAAATGGTACTTGAAATCTAAATCCGCTTGCTCTTTGTGGTTTCAGTCACCTTTCTTTATTTCGATTGATTATAGTCAAATAAGGATTTAGAAAAGGAAACTTGGGATGACTACTAAAATTTGACTTTGGAATCACCAATTGAAATTTCAGACTTTCACTGTAGTCAAGGATGTAACATGGCCAAACCCATCGCTAATCAAGTCGGAGGGTTTTACTATCTATACCAGGAAACGTAAGGGAGGGAATACTTGTGCTTCATGAAGATGGGCTGTCAAACATGGAAATTTCAGAAATCACAGGACTTCGTATATTAAGTCCTTTATTACGTCTACCAAACTTTTTTCGAAATAAATTTCCTCTCGAATCACAAATGCAAGACTGGTAACGGTGTCAATGGCTTGATGCCCTACACGTAATTTTTTTATGAGAAACTAAGAATTTGGGCCAATACTGAAAGTTTCTTAAAATTATCAGATGTTGAGTACGTACTCAGAGTTTCTTACGAGTTTATTAGAGGTTCCCATAACAATCTTCATGTTCACTACCAAAGAAACATGTGAAAATAAAGTAAACCTATGTCAAGGATTTCCTTTATCAAAATAAATAGTTTCTTAACTTATATTTTCCCAGTACTGGAGTTTCTTAATTTTTTGGCGATCTGCGAGTAGAGTTTCTTTTGGGCAGTTTCTTATAAAAAAATAAGAGTCGCCATCGTGTGACCAGTGTGACGGTGTACGATTTGTGAGCAAGTATATGTATTTGTTGGGGAGACGAAATGCGCTTCACCCGAGGAACCCATGCTTCCCCCCGTGCAGTAGGTCAAAGTTCATGCGCAGTAGCATTTTTTGGGGTTGAAGCTCTCACGAGCGCGTGCGCTTTAAACCACTGCACGGGCGCACGCATAAGTTTCTTCGGACAAAGCGATCTTGCCTCCCCAACAAGTATGATGATGATCAAATGTCAGGTCAAAGTTAGAACATAATCTTCATGGCTCTACTGTCATCCGAGATATCTAATGTTTGTGCTTGAAGGGAGAAACTAAACCCACAATGTAAATATGGAAATTGAAAAAGAGATTCCTATTTGCATTTCACAATTTAATCCGGGATTCTGTAATCACGCGAAACGCACCAGTTGTTTTGACAGTAATTATGAGCAGCCATTTTGCTTTAGCCTAATTTTCACATCCTGATAAGAGGCTCGGTTTGATTTTACTTTACTTCCCCATCTAACATCTGCCTTCGAAACTTTGTGACTGTGGACTGTGAGAGGATCAGTGTCCAGGCAAACAACTTGAGGTGAAGAGTTTCATTGTGTATTTTGCAGCAACGGATCTCAAATGTATAGAAGATGATGTCTGAGGGAAACTGCTCAAGGAGTTACTGACTGTGCCAAGAAGGTGCTGCACAATTGATTGGTCGAGAAGGTGGCAGACTTTAACCCAGGCCAAACAAATAACCAGCCATCAATGGCCTAAAACGCTCGTCTCCTGACACCGCAGCAACATGTATAATAGATACGTGGAAAGGGTACGAGTTCATTTCACTAATGCATACTCAAAAGGAAGGAGTTCTATCCAGGTCCTTACGGCCAAAGTTCAGCCACGAGTGAATAGCTTCATGCAGAAAAATGCTGCTTCTGCTAAAGTCAAATTGTCTGGGGTTCAAAAGTCCTTGGATGAATTTTTCAAGATTAAAGAGGTTACAGAGGCACAACTGGTTGTTACAGATACTGAAAAGAAGTTTCTGGAAGCACGGAAATTATCAAGAAAGGCTATGAAGGATCTTAATGATGCTGAAATATCATTGGAAGAAGCAAGAAAGAAATTAGATAGATGCCCTCGTGAAAATGAGAATTTTTATAAGTACTTCTCTGAAGAACATGAAATTTTTATTAATAAGAAGAAACTTAAAGGTGCTCATGAGTCCTCAGAACAGTTAGAAAGAGAACTTTTCACTGAGTATTCCAATGCTGTCAGGATATCACATGAAAAAGAGAGAGAAAGAGCCCAGACAACAAAATATTGGTCAATCATTGGCTCGATATCTGGCGCGATTATTGGTCAGTTTTTTTTCTTTATGCCCCTGCTGCACTCAACTTAATAGCCCTTATCATCCCGAGACATAGATATGAATTTTGTTTTTGACTCGCACGTCTCCAACCACCTAATTAAAGACAAATGATCGATGATGCATGTACAAGTGATATTGATATTCAGATATCACCCCGTTGGGGCCACTCTCGGGCATTTGATTTTTTCATTCTCATTTGTCAAATTCCCATCCTTTGGCTAGCACCCCCTCCCCCCCCCCCATCAAATGCCCCATCTTGCAAACTTACAGCGTAGATTTGGCCAAACGAAAGGCCCAGTAAGGATTTAAATCCTCCAATTTGATTGTCATGTTGGCTCAAATACCTTGCCCCCAGGATGGCATGATCAAATACCTGAACGGAATCCATAAAGTAACCAGAAAAATCATCTCATAACCAGAAACAAGTACATAACCAACCAGCTTCCATCATGATTAATAACAATCCTGAGTTACAATCATGATTGAGCATATTGACCAATCAGAATCCTTATTTTTCTGTCAGAACTCGTGTGTGATAGCTGATGACATAATCCTGATGACAGCTTAATCGGTTAGCGGTAATCCGATGGTCCTTTGAAGCACCGATCATGCAGGACTCATATTTCAACACATCACCGCTGAACGCTGAAACAATAGCGGGATTACACATCCAGGAGAGGCTAGCTACTTCGCACCACATCTGTCCCAAACCAGGAACAGCCTCATCAAGCCTGCGCAGCGGTGGTAGTTAATGACAGCAAGAAGATAAGCCTACATTGGTGAAACCAACATTGTGATTGGTGTCCCTAAATTTAAGGTTTTTTGTGCAGAAAAAGTTTCTGGTAAAAGCTAATCACTTGTGCCAGAAATATTAGAGAGATATAATGATGATGCACTTTTATTGTTGGATCAAAACAATTCAGGCTATTGGCTTTTGACCCAGCTTCACTATATAGCCTCCATGAATAATGGTATGTCACATCAAAAGCCTCTCGTTTACTTTTAAGACAATTGGGCCTCTAAAATTCATAGCTTTAAATCACAAATCACTCACCAGAATCTGAACGGCATCCATGCATTGACTAAAAAGTGCGGGAAAGGTTGGCGCCAAATTGCCGCTTGCTTGAATCTCTTGCCCACATCATCTCTTACGATTTCCATGAATGTGAGCCATAAGCAAATCAGTAGCAAAGATTCCAAGTTAAATTGTCATGTCTTGCTCCAGCCATTCAGGATATAAGATAGAGAAGGTTGATTCATCTGTCCAATGTTTTGCAAATATAGGCCGTCGTGCCAAGAACGTGAGCGTTCCATGTGCACATGTGCTGAACTCCAAATCATGAATGCGATGATAGTAACGGAAGACACACGGTGAGATCACGTCACGGGTTGTCACGGCTTGATGCATTTTTCTGGTGTGCAGCGGTCTTGCCCGCTGGCAGCAGCAAAATAGCAAAACATTTTTCTTTTCACGTAGCGTGCATGTTGAAAGAATCTAACATTAGCCAAAAGTGTCTACATTGAGGTCGAAAGGTCGGTGATTCATGGACAGCTTTAAACGCAGTTGTCATTAATAGTGTTTGCGCTTCGTATTATTTCTCGCATTTTTCTCGCATGAAAAGTGATTTCTTGGTCAGGTTGCATTTGACATGGTTTGAGGTTGCTCTTTATTCTTATTGGCCTATTGATAGGAAACACTGAAAATATGATATTTCTTCACTCTAAAATGATCCTGAAAAGCAAATGATTCGGTTTCAAAAATGTACATTTACAAACTTCACTGCCGAGGAACACAAGAGAATACATGAATAAAGTTGCACACATTTTTCGTAGTTGTTGCCAATCTCACCAAAGTCAAAACTTCGTTTCCACTGGATACGGTCCCGGGGGGATACTTCACATATTTTGGGTAAGGGAACGTGCCATCGGGAAGGGTATCGATTTTCGCGATTTTGGTATAAGGAACGGTATCGATTTTCGCGATTTTGGTTAAAGGAATGATTTTGGTATACTTTTTCGGAAAATTGGTATAAGGTCGGGTATACTTTTTCCCAAAATTGGTTTTAAAGTCGGGTATACTTTTTCGCAAAATTGGTATAAGGAACGGGTGTGTTTTTGAAGCTTTGCCCCCCCCCCCCGGGGATACGGTACACGCTTCTATAACTAAGAAACTTATCTTAAGAATCAAGTACTTGCGAGAATCATTGCACTCTTTCGAAAAAGCATGCGGAACTCTTTCATAACAAAAAGGTGTTTATTGTTTAAGGATTTTTGATAGATTTTATTCAAAACCAAAATGATTTTGCCAAGGTGTATAGAGATTTTTTTGGAGATGAAATGCCGCACTGCACCTATTTTTGTAAGAAACTGCTGATAAGAAACTCAACTGTCAGATCACCAACAAATAAGAAACTCCAATACTGGGAAAATATAACTTAGAAGCCATCTATTTTTATACAGGAAATTTTTTTCACATCCTTTAAGAGAAACAGCTAAAAAGAAATGATAAACTTAATTTTTTGAAACTTAAGAAACTCCCCTACCTGCAGTTTAAATTCTAAGTTAAAATTAAGAAACTGCCTTCTAGACCCGGACCTTAGTTTCTTATAAATAATGGGTGTCTCAGAAGATACTTGAGTCATGTCTAAACACTGGAAAGGCTTCTAAAGCTTTGTTTTCAAATTTTCACAAGAGTACTTCATAAATCATAAGAAGAAATTCAGAAGAACCTCTGAGTAATTTCAGTACTGGCCCAAATTAAATTATAAATTGAATGATAATGTTGACGATAAAGGTTTACATTTGATGAGCATTCAATGCAATTTATCATTTTCGAGAAACAGTTATAATAATTGACATAAATTTTCAAAAATACCATGAAGGCAAATAGGACTTTCTGTAAAGGCCAGTTTCCAGTCAGTGGAATTTTCCGAGCGGACGGAAATTCTTTTGTTTACAAGAGAAAATGTCGCTCTGTAATTGAATAGAAATTTAGGGTTGAATGACTTTTTATTGAGTAAAATTCCGCCCGCGCGGAAAATTCCACTGACTGGAAACTGGCCTTAAGCTTGGAAAACGTCCCAAAATAATGGTAGTTTTAAAATCAGTGGTCAAGTGGCGATTGTAATACATGATTGGAGTAATTGTCACATGACTTTAAAAAGAGCCAAGAGACGGGGTCTTTATTTCTTTCTAAATTTGGGGGCATCAGTTGAAAAAAATGGTATCGATTGAGAAAAAAAATGTTCTAGTTCAAAAATTCAACTTTGAATTCTTTAATACTGCATCGATGCACATTTTTCGACCAGATTAGAAAATGAATCAAAACCGAGCCATCGGCCAGCATTTTGACATCTCATAAGCTGTGGAGCTTAAACGTTTCAATGTAGTTTTCATCCTAAATAGATGACTTGTCTGTTATGTGAAAATGAACTTTTTACTCAAAATTAACATCTTACAGACACAAATTTACAGTAAAAGCACGTTTTTACTTTCGTGCTCAAAACGTGATTTCCCTCGAAAATGTTGCAAACTTGGCTGAACATTTCTGTATCGATGTTGGGGTCCGGGGACGAAGCTCCCGGAAAGTTTTTGGGATCACGCCCTTTATATTTTAGGGAAACGCCCTTTTTGAATACATATAGAGATACGTCCTTTTTTAGATAGAAAACGACCAGTGTCATTAAGATGCATGTGAGTAATTTCAATGCAGGGGCTTTTTGATTGGTACAACTAGTATTACAAATAGTAAAAGTTAGAATCGGTCATATATGAATGCATCAGTAATATATCTTTGATCTTGAACACAAGCTCCAAAATATGTTGTCAAAAAAGGAGTCAGCCTGCAACCTGCCAGGTAAGCCGCTCCTACCAAATATCTACGGAAGTGTTGTAAGTGATCAAGATAACAACGAGCATAAGCAAGATAACACAACTTATAGAAAGGAATGACTAAGTTAAAGAGAAGAAAAGCTGCAAAAATAGAATAGAACAGGTAAATGACAAAAGGCACAAAAAGATTTCAGAACGATGAGACCCGGGGGGGGGGGGTACTTGACTTAAATTTATAAAGGGGGGTTCCCACGACAATTTTTTCAACCTGCTCAAGAATTGCTCCCTCCAAACGATACCCGGTTTCAGAAAAATCGGTCGAAAGTATACTCCAAAACACAGGAATTAGACTAAATAACAACCTGATCCAACACAATTTCCCAATGTGACAACCGGCTCCAGAGAAATTGCCTTCTTTTGATACTGCCTTCTAGATGAAATGAAACAGGTGAAAAACGATACCCTGAAGAACAACACATCCCCATCGGACAAATACACTAAGTACCCCTCCCTCCAGGCAATGAGATCATATTTAGCATTTTAAATACTAAGCATCACGAGGCCTCGTACGTCAAAGCAAGATAAAATAGTCAAAGGCTATCATCATAGAGACCCGCTTAGATGCGAAAGTGTTCACTATAGTCCAAACGCTTAGATACTCCGTTACAAATCCAGCTGTTTCCAACAATAGGCTTACACAAGGGATTCACGCAATATAGCCTGCGCACAGCTTCAAGGCTCCTCCGCTATTTGACTGACTCAACGCTTGCATACAAATCTAACGCTTCGATGTAAATGGAATGCTTTGAATAATATATCAAAGAGCAGGGCCACGTAACTACAGGGGAATTGGCCAAGAGAGAAATCCCCCTTCGACCTGAAAAGAGACACCGCTTTTTGATGGTCCAAGAAACAAAATTTTCAACGCAGATGAAATGGGGTAGCAGGCCCGGGGGGGGGGGGACTTCACGTATTTTGGGTACGGGGACGTGCCATTTCATTTCATTTTTTCATTTTAATTCTTTTAAGGAGGGTTGCCCTTCAACGAGTTGATTTTCAAGGGGCCCTCCGATAAAAACATTAATTACAATCTAAGGTACAACGGTACAAAATAAAAGCTATTAATTAAATAAAACTATAAAACCTTATTTACAATATTTTTAATCCATGTACAATAATGGTCAAAATTACAATAAAAACGAAAGAAAGAAAAGTGCCTGTTTCTAAATAGTTTTCTTAAAACTATACAGAGAGGTTGCCTGTTTTTACTCGGCTGACAGGCTATTCCATAGTTTTGCACCTCTGTAAGAGAAACATCTCTGGCCATTTGCTGACCTTTTCATCGGCAACTTCAGGTCGGTCCCCGTATTGCGAAGGCTATATGATGAGCAGAGCGCATTTCTTGTGAAGAGATCACACAGGTATTGTGGAGCAAGATCATTCAGGGACTTGAAGACCATTGTCTTAGATTCACCAGTAACCAGCTGGTCAACGGTCTTCCATCCTAGCCCTTCAATAAGGGGTTTGCCTGGGGCATCGAAGTTGCTATTCGTTATTATCCTAGCAGCACGGTTTTGAAGTTTTTGCAACTGATTAATTTCAGTTAAACCGGCGCAGCCCCAGACAGAACAGCAGTATCGAAAGTGAGGCTCGACAATACCTGTGTATAGAGTTTGCAATGTTTCTTTCGGAAGAAAAGACTTGGCATGTCTTAAAAAGCCAACTGCCCTTGAGACCTTGCTAGAAACTGCCTTGATTTGCTCTTTCCAATCCAAGGAGCAGTCGATTTGCACATCAAGGTATTTTGTCTTTTTGACTACTTCTAGCTCACTATCGCGAATTTTCAGATCCAAGTCTCTATTTTGATTTTTGAGGATCTTGTGCTTCTGCTTAGTAGAAATAAGCATAGAATGAGTTTTTGCAACATTCAGGGAAAGCGTGTTGCCTTGCAGCCAAGTGTCCAATTTCCTAAGGTCGCTATTAATAGCCTCATTCAGCCGAGTCAAATCGTGAGACTGGTAGCACAAACTGGTGTCATCAGCATACATGGACACGGTAGAATCTTCGACAGCTTGTGGGAGGTCATTGATATAGATGAGGAAGAGCAGAGGGCCAAGACATGAGCCCTGTGGAACACCAACTTCTATGTCCCCAATTTTGGAATCAACCCCATTAACCCTACAAAATTGTTTCCTGTTGGTTAGGTAAGATTTAAACCAAGAAAGTTCACGTTGTTATACACCGTAAAGCTCGAGCTTTTTGCAGAGAATATTGTGGTTTACGGTATCGAATGCCTTTTTAAGGTCAATGAATACTAGACCCACAAGCTTTCCAAGGTCCATTCCATTGTACCAGTCATCAGTATTTTTAAGTAAGCATGTTACTGTTGAATGAAGGCGCAAAAAACCGGATTGGCCAGATGAAAAGTGACCGTTATCATTCATAAACTGGTACAATTGATTTGTTACTAGTTTTTCAAAGAGCCTTGAGATGACGGGCAAGACTGATATTGGTCGATAGTTAGACTTTTCAGTCTTACCTCCATCCTTGAAAATTGGAGTAACTCTAGCAACTTTCCATGAGTCGGGAAAACGACTTGCTTCAATGGATGTATTGAACATGAAAGCGAGCGAGTTTTCAATAAAAGGCAGCGCAAGCTTCAGAAAGTAGCTAGAGATGTTGTCAGTCCCAAAGCTCTTTGCTGTCTTAACTGTGGCAAATGCGTCCCTGATCTCCTGCACTACAATTGTTCTGAAGTGGAATGTTGAGCCATCAGGAAGGGTATCGATTTTCGCGATTTTGGTATAAGGAACGGTATCGATTTTCACGATTTTGGTACAAGGAATGGTATCGATTTTCGCGATTTTGGTTTTAGGAACGATTATGGTATACTTTTTCGGAAAATTTGTATAAAGTCGGGTATACTTTTTCGCAAAATTGGTATAAGGTCGGGTATACTTTTTCGGAAAATTGGTATAGGGAACGGGTATGTTTTTGAAGCTTCGATGGCACGTCCCCGACCAAAACCTGGTCAAGTACCCCCCCCCCCCGGGGTAGCAGGGCCCACAGATGATGAATTTTCCCTTCCCTGGGGCCTTCATTTGTTGAAAGGGCTTAGCTAATACATCTCCTCTCCCCCTCTGGTTTAAGCTCCTTTACTTTTTAGATTACCTTTTTGCTCTACATCATAACTCATAACTTACTGAACTTGCATGATAAGCACTAAGAGAGGTGTCTGCTGTCATTTTTGCTAATACTCCCAAAGATCTGTGTAAAATGCGCATTAGAAGTCTATGGGGTTGTTCTGAATATTTAGAAAAGAGGGAAATATCTCTAGGTCTTTGCCGTTGCAATCATGTGTTAGTAATACTGTAATCATTGTCATTGATATTCGGCATAACGAACCCTGGCCAACCCAACCCTAAACCAAGGCCACACCCCATACCCTGGCCATAGCGAGACACATCTCTATGCTCTCGTGTTACTCGCTGTTAGATACGCTAAGCAAAATTCTATATATTCCTGTTACAGCATGACATGAATTAAATGGTTTCCTTGAAAGTAAAAAGGCGTGATCCCAAAACCTTTCTACGATTGCTGACCCAAAACCCTCATTTACTTCTCATCCTACCCCGTTAACGCTTGCTATTGCCAGTGTTTCGCACTTTTCAAGGTAAAATTTCACAAAACGTAATGTCTTGGACACAACAAAAACAATCCGGAAAATTGCATGTCGGCCAATTTTGTTACATTTGATGAAACAGGGGAACTGAAAATGATTGGAAAATAAAGGAGCTGTAACCCTCCTTTCCCCCTCAGGTCAAGAGGGAATAGTCAGTACAGTGATGTTCATGCATAATCTTTTTGAAAAAGACTTACGAAAGGACATTGAAAATACAAAGAATCTACGTTACTAGGGTTGGATTGCGATGAGAAAGATCAAACCTAAAGCCGGGAAGGTACTCATTTCTTTAGCTATGATGAATTTTGCTTACATTTTGGGCATATGTTCCAAATTTTTAGAGAAGTATGAACTATTTCGTTGAACTGAGTGGCTAACAACTCTACCACTGGAGTTTTCTGAAATCATTCAATATTTCAGAATTGGAGCGCTTTTCTCCTTGTCTAAGAATTGAAGAAAGTTTTGAGGAAAAAAGACATAAAACCATTTTAATTTCTAATCTTCTCTAGCAATCACAGAATAATTTTCAAGGAAGACTTAGTTTATGTCTACATCAGGATATCAAGAAAGAATCTTTCACTCTCCTGGTTGAAGATTTAAGACTTTGTTGACGTCAAATGCTCAAATTAGTTGAAATATAAATACGCTGTAATTTTGAAAATTGTTAAGATTTCTGGAGCTTCCAACGGTAGGGTCACAGCAAGATAGCTACATTCGCTTTCAAGTCATCCAATTAAAATAAATTGATCAAATAATTTGCACCCATTTTTTTACACCGATTTATAAACTTGGCTTCTGAGCGTCCCTACTCTTTCAGTGGTGGAGCCTGGGGAGGGTATGAGGGGGAGGGGGGGGGGGGGGTAAATACACCCTTACTTCCAAAAAATTTGCTAAATTGTTATTGAAAGTGTATTTTTAGTTTTTTGATGAAATAAAGGTGGTTCCTGAAGACAAAGGGTAATTTGCTCTAAAAGTTACCTTTTGAGGTTCGCCCAGATATCTCCACTTTCTCACATCTCCAAGCTCATTACCTTCGCTTGCACTCTTTATTTGTTAATGGGATCAAAGTAAGAAATCTGGAAGAAAGCTGCCTCGCCTGATCTATTATTTTATTGATCAACAAATACAACCTTAGAAAACCACTTCTGTTGGGAAACCAAGAGTCGGTAGCACCCCCCTTCCCTACCATACGTGGAACATTTTTTAGCTTTCACCTTCTTGATATTCTGCAATTGAGAGGGCAGGGAGTCTGTTTAAACTTGGGATATCACACAACTGCTTTAATAGTGGGGGTTAAGAGTCTCAGTAGAAAAATATTCCAGTATTTTCACGTTCAATGCATCTCTCCACTTGTTAGCAGTCTAGTAATAATGAAGGCCCTATTCCGACACCTCTCTTGGCGCTTCTCGTACATGTTCAGTGAGTTATAATGCAGAGTATAATATAAACGAACTACCAATCGATCTTAGAAAAACTGAATCTTTTAAGCAATACGAAGAACTATTAAAGAAACATTTTAGTTGAAAATTGTAATTTGATATGATATGTATGAAACATTTAAATGACTTATATAATTACTGCTAGGTTTTATCACAATTGTCATAGGTTTTATTTTCTTTTTATTCCTTTACAGGACACATATTGATAACAGCATTTTTATGTTGAAATGTAAATCCTGTATAAAGATTCGTTATATTATATTATCATTATTATTATTAGAGCAAAGTTAATCTAACAAGCAAAGGAACTTAATCCAGAGGCGTGTGGAGATTTATGAGTTTTAACTCCTGCAACAAATGAAGGCCCCAGGGAAGGGAAAATTCATCCTTGCGGGCCCTGTTACCCCATTTCATCTGCGTTAAAATTGTCGTTTCTTGGACCATCACATAGTGACTTTTCTCTTCAGGTCGAAGAGGGATTTTTTCTTGGCCAATTCCCCGTAGATAGATCGCCCTGCTCCTTGACACATTCACGGCACTCCATTTGCATCCAAGCGTTAGATCTGTATGTAAGCGTTCATTGGATCAACTAGCGGAGGAGCGTTGAAGCTGTGCGCTGGCTATATTGCGTGAATCCCTTGTGTAAACATGTTGAGTTGGAAACAGCTGGATTTGTAACCGAGTAGACTTCCAAGCGTGTGAACCAAATGCGCACTTTCGCACCCAAGCGGGTCTCTATGATGACAGCCTTTCACTATTTTATCTTGCTTTGACGTATGAGGCCTCACCGTTTCAATCTTAGTAACAAATGAGCACATGTTATGAGGGATAAGCTCAAGTATTTTATGAACGAATAAGAAACCTTTCAAACGATGTCCCAGAGTTCTGGGAAGGGAGGAGGCACTTCACCATATATTATTTGGGGACGTTTTCCAAGATTACAGAAAGTCCTGTTTGTAAAGCATAATTTTTGAAAATGTATGCCAGTTATTATGCCAGTCTCTCGAAAATAGTAAATTGCATTGAGTGTTCCTCAAACTTTTGCCGTCAACGGTATCGTTGAATTTAGAATCAGTGGCGTAACAGACTATAGTTACCTTTAGTTCAAAAAGTAAGAGCCCCCGATCTCTAGGGGCCACGAAGGAGCCCCCACCAAGAAATCCCCTTTTTAATATTTTACTTTAACCATATCCAGACATCCAGACATCCAGACTAGGCTTTTTGAAACTTTGGGGAGACTAGGGGGGCATCTCATTCATTTCATTTCATTTTGATTTATTCTAACTAGGTTAAATACATTCAGTAAATATAAATTAACTGATTTACAATGTGCCCTGCTTAAAACATATTTAATCTAATGACATATGTATCAACAAACAAACTTGTAGAATGTAGATCCTATAAAAGAAAGAAACATATATAAAAAGAAAGGGTCTCGAAAGTCAAACGTAATGTGCTGAACGTTGAATTAGATTATCAACCTCTTTGATCTTTCAAAAATGCTTTTAGCCTCGTTTTGAAAGTAGCTAGCAAAGGAGCAGTTTTGATTTCATAGCTCAACTGGTTACAAACAGTAACCCCTCGATTCCGCTGCCCATTTGAGGTCTTACATAGTGGAATCCTGAAGGTCAGTACTGGTATTACGTAAGGTCCGATTGCAAGAATCGGACAATTTGTGAAACATAGACTGCATGTAGGGAGATCCAAGCCCATTCAAGGCTGTCTAAACTATGCTGTCTCGAAGTCAATAATTTCTTTGACTGTTTTAATGGCAACTAACCTCACTACATAAGGACCCTCAACTTACGCTCATCTAATTGAAGTGAATTAATGTTGTTGTTGTCGCTCCAGTCAAGGGCCTTATGGACTAACTCTTCTCAAAACGGCAAAAAAATTCTCGCCAAGAACAAATTTGTTCCTGGACCAATCAGGATGCAAGACTTGAAATAACTTGATGGGATTGGCTGATTCTTCTTCAATTTAAACTTCCCGCCAAAGGCAAACAAAAGTGTTCGAACAACGCGTTCGACTGAACTGCTGCAACGATCAAAATCTCAAAGTAACGAGCGAATTTACGAGATCTTTTGCGTCCCCAAACAAACAAAATATCACTTATGGGTAGGATTTTTTTGTTTTAATAGCTTGAAGAAACATTCATCTAAGTACTGATAGCTTGTTTTGTTGTGTAGCACTTCAGGAAAACCATTTTTTGCGGCGATTTAGGGTCGGTGGTTTCAAGAAAAAATAGCAGGTGATTTAGGCCATGTCCGTTTCTGGAAGCGTAAGTCCATGAGTCGTAGTTATAGCGTCCATCAGTCTATCAATAGCGATAACCTACGAACATATAATCAGTCTAAATGGCAACGATGTTTGATCGAAGGGACTGTTTTTAACGATCATACGCGCTGCTCGATTTTGCAGCTTTTGCTATTTTCTAAGAATGGTATCACCAGCACATCCCAAAACAGAGCAGCAATATCTAAAATGCGAATCTACTGTACTAAAATACATCTTTTGGATGGTTTCCAACGAAAGATATTTCTTGGAATACTTGAGCATTCCTATTCCTCGTGAAATGCCCCCCTCTTTATTCACAAAGTGTCCCCTCTTTATTCTCAAGCCATATGAGCTGGGGACTTGAAACTCGAGTACACCTTGACAAAATCATTTTGGTTTTGAATAAAATCCATCAATAATCCTTAAACATACTATCTTATAAAAGAGTCCCGTATGGTTTTTCGAAAGAGTGCAATGATTCTCGCAAGTACTTGATTCTTAAGATAAGTTTCTTAGTTATAGAAGCGTGTACCGTATCCAGTGGAAACGAAGTTTTGACTTTGGTGAGATTGGCAACAACTACGAAAAATGTGTGCAACTTTATTCATGTATTCTCTTGTGTTCCTCGGCAGTGAAGTTTGTAAATGTACATTTTTGAAACCGAATCATTTGCTTTTCAGGATCATTTTAGAGTGAAGAAATATCATATTTTCAGTGTTTCCTATCAATAGGCCAATAAGAATAAAGAGTAACCTCAAACCATGTCAAATGCAACCTGACCAAGAAATCACTTTTCATGCGAGAAAAATGCGAGAAATAATACGAAGCGCAAACACTATTAATGACAACTGCGTTTAAAGCTGTCCATGAATCACCGACCTTTCGACCTCAATGTAGACACTTTTGGCTAATGTTAGATTCTTTCAACATGCACGCTACGTGAAAAGAAAAATGTTTTGCTATTTTGCTGCTGCCAGCGGGCAAGACCGCTGCACACCAGAAAAATGCATCAAGCCGTGACAACCCGTGATCTCACCGTGTGTCTTCCGTTACTATCATCGCATTCATGATTTGGAGTTCAGCACATGTGCACATGGAACGCTCACGTTCTTGGCACGACGGCCTATATTTGCAAAACATTGGACAGATGAATGAACCTTCTCTATCTTATATCCTGAATGGCTGGAGCATGACATGACAATTTAACTTGGAATCTTTGCTACTGATTTGCTTATGGCTCACATTCATGGAAATCGTAGGAGATGATGTGGGCAAGAGATTCAAGCAAGCGGCAATTTGGCGCCAACCTTTCCCGCACTTTTTAGTCAATGCATGGATGCCGTTCAGATTCTGGTGAGTGATTTGTGATTTAAAGCTATGAATTTTAGAGGCCCAATTGTCTTAAAAGTAAACGAGAGGCTTTTGATGTGACATACCATTATTCATGGAGGCTATATAGTGAAGCTGGGTCAAAAGCCAATAGCCTGAATTGTTTTGATCCAACAATAAAAGTGCATCATCATTATATCTCTCTAATATTTCTGGCACAAGTGATTAGCTTTTACCAGAAACTTTTTCTGCACAAAAAACCTTAAATTTAGGGACACCAATCACAATGTTCGTTTCACCAATGTAGGCTTATCTTCTTGCTGTCATTAACTACCACCGCTGCGCAGGCTTGATGAGGCTGTTCCTGGTTTGGGACAGATGTGGTGCGGAGTAGCTAGCCTCTCCTGGATGTGTAATCCCGTTATTGTTTCAGTGTTCAGTGGTGATGTGTTGAAATATGAGTCTTGCATGATCGGGGCTTCAAAGGACCATCGGATTACCGCTAACCGATTAAGCTGTCATCAGGATTATGTGATCAGCTATCACACGCGAGTTCTGACAGAAAAATAAGGATTCTGATTGGTCAATATGCTCAATCATGATTGTAACTCAGGATTGTTATTAATCATGATGGAAGCTGGTTGGTTATGTACTTGTTTCTGGTTATGAGATGATTTTTCTGGTTACTTTATGGATTCCGTTACTCTTTGTAAGAACAAGTTTTGTAAGAGCACCAAAGGCTTAAATTCTTGAGGAAATTACAGTAAGAACAATTTTAGGCTGATTTTTGGTATCATAATTTTTTGACTGTGTTTTTAATTTCTCCTTTCCCTCCCTCTAGGTTTTCTTGGATCCTCCTTAATAACATATTATCGATTTAAGCAAATACGGAAAATGGCATCACCTGAACTTATCATAAATGAGCTCAAGAGTGAAATACAAGACAATGGAATCAAGCAAGCAGAACTGAAAGAGCTGCTCGATTCCAGCAATTCGATTTTGATAAGAAGTTTAGAGCAAAAGATTGACAAGAGAAATGAGAGCTGGCTTGAAAGTACTCATGAAATAGCGAGTGACAAAGATGTTTTGAGTGAAGCTAGGAATTTGGTAAATGCAGGAAAAGATGAAACGAGAAAGGAATTAGAAAAACAAATAGAGGAACTGTCGAAAGGAACCAACAAAATGATTGTTGGCTTGCAGAATGTCACAAAACAGGTTTTGGATGAAAAAGAAATAGAACTTGTCTCAAAGTTTAGTAAAATCACTGTGAAACAAAAAGAGGAGCTAGAAAATACAATCCTTGGGATGCTTGCAAAATCTTCATCAGAGATAATTTCAAAGACAGGCACAAGCATACAGCAAGAATGTGCCAAGTTATCTTCTAATATGAGAGAATTTGCTGATCACAGAAGAGACAATGCTGTGCCAAGAATTTTGCCTCCTGAAAAGACAGTTTTTATGGAAAATGAGGTAGCATGTAGATGGAAAGAAGACGCAAACATGGCAATGTCTGCAATAAGCATTGTGCTATTAACATATCTAATTATCAGCTCCAAGAGTTGATGTTGAAACAAATACACTTAGTTATTTTTATATTTATTTTCTCATTGAAATATTAGAGAATTAGATTTTTCTATGTTTGGCCTGATGATGAAATGTCTTCTTGTGTGGTGTATTTCTCATAGCAAGTTGAAAGAGTGATAAACTTCCTGGGGAGCCATGCTGTAGAATTCATATCTTTTTCCAAAGGGGTTACAGAATTGTAAGGCGCTCCTGAGTATATGATCTCACAGAACGGTGCACTGTATAAAAAACAATAAATAACACTACTTAAAACTCATAATCTTTCAAGAAATTTAATATTCTTCAATCTAGTGGCAAATGCTCTATCTGAGAAATATCCTGTGTTCAAGGTTATAGGTTTTCTTATTTTCAAAGCACCTTTTTGTACAACAGATAACTTTCTTGTTACAATACAGAGAAACACATTCTGGTATATTCCATTCATAGGTTCATTTTTCATGGCACAAAAGTTAACTTGGAAGCAAATTACCCTTGGTTGAGCCACTGTGGACTGTATTCATTTTTAACTTTACCAAAATGTTAACATTCAAAAGATAATGAAGATGGACATGTTCTCTGGGTCTTCTGTTCTGAAATCAATCTTCTGAAGTTTGGAATGATCTTTAAGATCAGTAAGAAAGAGTGGCCATCCAACTTGTTTCAGAAGAGCATCAAATGACAAAAAAAAATTGTAATTTCTGCACTCTTTGATAAAAAGGAAATATATTGTTGTGTCTTAAACTTTAAAATTTTGTTCAGCATCTTAGAGTTGACTCTACATGATTCTACAAAATTAAATTAACTCTTGGTGAATCTGGGTTTCTATTCATCTTTAAAGGCTTGAAAGGAGGCTGTTTGATAAACTGCATGTCAATCCTGTGCCATCTGGTTCAACTTGAAGTTTCTTGACAACCCCATTTTCCACTATCATTGCAAATCTGTTGGAATAAATTGCATATGATTAATAACTTTATGGCAATCAACCACTTATACAGTAGTTTTAATTGCTTATTTTATTGGGAAGGTGGAACACCATTTTGCCATTTTTATATTGAGCGTGTTGACAGTTTACAAACAGTTCTGATCATTCCCAATTTAGCATTATATAATTTCGGATTTCCGACTTTCCCACCTGGATTTCCGACTGTTACTAGGGCTGTCGGAATTGGCTGCGCTCGCGCCAATCCCTTTTTCTTAATTGGCAAATGGTCTATTCTCATTAAGTCAAAGTTGTCTGTACAATACATTAGGTGTTAGAAGTTCTGCGGCTATTTTACTGTCTGATAAGACATAGAATACACCTTCTCAAATTTAACTTCTAGTGCAAAGGTACAGTATACATAGCTAAAAGTCAATCTGTAATATTTTACTGCAAGCAAAGTACCACATGTTACATACCTTTTGCATCTGACATTTCCCAGAAGAGGTGTTGCATCAAGCTCTAGGTCAATGGCCTGCAATGAAAATAGGTACAGTACAATACTCTTCATTAAACATAGAGTACCAGAGACAACAAATTGTTTGCATATTGCATGGACCTGTACAGTATTGTACTGTATGTGTTATTAAAAATTATCCTTGAAAAACGCTTTGTACTTCATACTGTCATACAGTGTGCATGTTAAAAAAAGAAAATATCATATATAAGCAAATCTTGGAAAGCATCTGAAAATCTTTATTTGAGAAAATTATACATTACAATACATACCTTTGTAAATTCACCTTTCATATCAGCCAGCATTTTGACCTGAAAAACAACAAATTTAAGGTGATGTGGGAACTTACATGCAAAACAGGTTTCAGTGTTGGGTGTAACTTGAGCCAGGGCTGTAGGAAACAGCTTCTGATTGGGGGGGGGGGGCAATTTTCATAATAACAATAGAGAACAATACATCTAATCAATGCTTGTAATGTAGCACCATTGTTTTCAATATTATTTGCGGGGACTTCAGCCCCCTGCTCCCCGCTTTCTACGGGCCTGTAAGATGGGCTCATACTGTAGCAGCTTGTCCAAAACACAGCAAAGTCAAGTAATGAAATTCCAACTAAAGGGTTCAGCATCAAAATGAAGAATAACGTGACTGCACAATTAAAATGCAAGAGGCTGCACACTTAAAATGTAATATACCTTTCCATCTGCTTTGTGTTGTTCTCCCCAAGCAGCCATAACAAATGGATCATTCACAGAAACACAGGCAATAACATCAACCCCTTTTGCCTGGTAGGAAAGAAAGAAGTCATGATTAAGTCATTTTAAAGACAGAGATAAATAGCTAACTCAAGAGCTGCATATGCATGTCTAAATTTATCCTGTTGTATTTGATGAGATGATTTTGACACGTGTGTGCATATCTTTTCACTAGGGGGGCAATTACATGCATAGACATTTCTTCATCCTATTCAAATTGAATGTTAATTCATGGCATAGTATTGTTTCTTCTTTGTGAGTGATGAAAACAGAGAGATACAGCTGAAAATATGCTACTGTAGGCAAAGAAAGTACTGTATGCCATCATTCTGGGAATTAAATATGTTACCAATAATTTTTAAAATCCTTTGTGGAGTACAGAAGTTCAAATCTTTTGATTAAAAGGAAAATTTGCCTGTGATTATAATACTGTACTTCTTCTAAATGTGATGACTGAAAACTTTAGGGATGAAACAATGAACATTTTCTTGAAATTTTAAAAAAGAGAGCCCTGAAAGTTTTGCATGGTTCATCAACAATGGCAAATTTTAAACACATTTTAATCAGTTTGTTAAAATATAAGTTGCTTTTACGGGCTTTTACCTTGATCTTATCAAAATCTTGCACATAGCCAGGTAAATGTGTCTTGCTACAACCAGGGGTGAAAGCTCCTGGCACTCCAAATATGATGCCTTTTTTATCCTTGAACAGATCAGCTATGTTTACTTTGTCACTGGGAGTATTCTCCCAAAGTTCAATTGATGGAATGGGTGTTCCTTCCTGGAAAGAAAATAGATGCTTTATTATGTCCAAATTGTCTTGAAAAGTAATTGAAATTTCATATATTAATTTTGATATTTCTTTTTGAAAAACTCTTCATGACAAACTCTCAGATCAGATCACCAAAAAATAAGAAACCCATGGCAAGTATTGGCAAAATGTTACTCAATAATCTACTGTATACAATTTCTTTTGAAGCTTGCTATTCCCCTGAAGCATCTCATTTGTTTGTTGAACGTTATTACTCCATGACTCAATGCTACTTGAATAAAGTGTTATGTAGCATGTACAACTAGATGCATGGCTCCAAAACTAGGTATGAAATGCCCACGATGGTAAAAGAGAGCCCAAATGTCAATTGAGGAACCTTTTAAGAAACTGTAATAAAGTTGTAATAAACTCTCCCTCAAAATCTGATGATCTTGAGAAATTTTTTGGTTATTTTTACCATGCAGATTTCTTGAAATGAAGAGGGTCTGGTCAGATTTGCGACTCACATTCATCAATTTTCAAGCCCACGTCAATTTTGATTCTCATATTTCCCTTTGATCCCACTTCCGCGTTGACAGTTCTCTGGAAGCAAATAATATTGCTTTGTACAGGGAAACAATAGGATCAATGTGGCGTGGGCACGTGATGTTTAAGGATGTCTGCGCTTTGATGTGACGCCCACTTTTTGGGCAATCCTGTTGAAAAAGAAACATTAATTCTAGAACTTGACAAGATAGAATGATAGAATTTGACAATTCTAAGATTCATTCTTGGCAACCTTGTTCCATTCCATTCACTCTATAACCTGCAATGTCCTGCACTGCTCTTCTGAAAAACATTCCCCTCCTGACTGATCATTGATCCCTCAGACCAGACTTTGCTCAGACTCAATGACGATTTCGACCTGTTTGGCAACTGTTTCGGCTTCAGTTCATTTCAATTTGAATCTACGAAAATTGACCTGGTCCTTCGGGCTTAAATCTTCACCAAGAACATTGTGGCTTATAGCACCCTGCAGCTCGGCGCGCAGGACAGCTCGATGGCACAACTGATTAACCACAAAACAAAGCAGCATCGTGGTGCACCAGTATGGAATGTAAGTTTTCCGTGCACCGGACAACAAAATTGTCAATGATCGGTGTGCACCAATTGGTGTACACTGGGTGGCCCAGCCACTCACATGCACCTGCGTGCGCCGGAGGTACATCAATCTAGGGGGGGTCCGGGGGCATGATCTCCCGGAAAAATTTGGATTTATAACATTTAAAATATTGTAGAACACAACCAAATTTTGCTTTTCTTTGGTTTTTGGCATGGCCAGTATAAACAAATTGGGGGGGGGGCTAAAATCAAGGGGTCTGGGGATGAAGTCTCCAGGAAATTTTTGAGGAAACACCCTCTACTTGGGCTTAGAACACCTCTGGTGATCTCATATTTGCTGGTGCTAAAATAGAACCTTGACCATTTCTAATTACACTATTTCTAAAGATCAGTATCCCCAGGAAAATTTTTGAGTAAGCATCTCTTTCGTTGGCTTTTACTTTTAGAGTGCCTTTCCATTCCATTATATCTTTACCAGAGACAAATTGAAAACTTGACATTTCTGACAACACTGCACAAAAAGACCACAAGGAGATGAGCAAGATGCTATTCAGACAAAATTCATTGGTAGTATCATTGTTGAAGCAGTTGAAACCCAAAAGATTCCTAACAGATAAGTGCACCAAAGGAATAAAATCATAGACTTGTGCACCACAAGGTTTTTACACCATTTTGTGCACTAGATTGTGCACCAGTTGACCACTCTGTGCACCGGACATGTCCGGTGCACATCACTTTCTTTCCATGGTGCAGACCAGAGAGATCTTAATTTAGGCCTAAAAAGAAGCCGATTTAAAAATAGCTGAAACGATCAAAGTATGAGCAATATCATTCATATCATGAATGAATACATAAATAATACAATAGTTACCTTGATAGGCATATTGGCAACAGAAGTGGCGTGAAATGCAGCAACTCTTGAGGCGAGTAATCGTACGACTGAACTTGAGCTTTTCCAAGCGACACTGGCAAACATGATAATTGTTCACTGTGTTTGTCAAGAGGAAGGAGAGAGCCCGATAGGTCACGTGTGTGATATTCTTTCGTAACATTTGACGTAAATTCATGAAGTCACGTGATATTTCTCGCAGCGGGGGTGCAGTCCAGGGATGCAGAAACCAGAGAGTTTCTCTCCAACCAAAGATATCTTTGCTCCAACGAAATCGCTGACAAAACTCGCCTTTGTTTTATACTGCATTTTCCGAACAACTTGTTGTTTTTGTTGCTTGTGAACAATGAAAGGCTAGTTGGGTGGGACTTACCCAAGAAAGTCGTCTTGTAATGCAAGGCCCACCCGGCAAGGCTAGTGGGAGTTTCAAAGTTCCCAGCCAGCTGAATTCCGCGGAAACCGCGAAAAAAGGAAACTATTTTTCTCTTATAAACAATAGCTTGCGTGGAATCGATTTTCCACGGAATGGGTGCGTAATTCAAATTCGATGAATTCAGCAGAAAGTTGATTCCACAGAAGCTATTATTTGTAAAAAAAGAGAACAATAATTTCCGCGACTTCCGCGGAATTAACCTGGCCAATGTTCCCCGCACGTTTTCCAGCTTTGCTTTTCAAGCAAAGCAACAGCAACAACAAGGAAGGTGCCTCGTTTTCAAACAAACTGCTTCCAGTTTCAAATCAAAGATGGCGGTGACAGAAAGACAAATTTTAGAAGAGTGTGCTATGTTTGAGGAGCAGGAACTGACGGTGAGATATACTTCCATACCATTTCTATGCCAGGCATAGCCTGCACAAGTTTCCAAAACCCTAACTCATTCAAATAGGGTAAAAACGAAGCATTGATGAAGTTTAAAATCAAGACACAAAATTGCATCATTGATGTCGATGATTTTTGATATAATTTATTTGCATTATTGGAGACTTAGTAGGGTCACACCTCCAGTCTGCGGACACTATCATTTAATTGGTAATTTTCACCACTTAGAAATCGCGTACGAACCTATTATGACTCACAACAAAAATAGTTTAAAAGTTAAAACATGTGCTATCATCAGAATATCGAAATGAGATTTTAGTCAATTTCTCCACACAAAAATCTTGGCTCTTCTTTGTCTTGTTGTCTCTTTCCAGTTGGCAGCCACGACCTCCAGTCAGCGGACATGTAATAAATTCACTACAAATTTGCCTAAAAGCACATTATTTCAGAATATTTCCAACAATTTAGCCATTGTTAACTCATTTTCATACCTTGCAAATCACAATGATTCTAAATAAGCTCTTGATTTAAGCCAAAAGTAACAAAACAAATCAATGATAACATCCCGTAAAAATTGGGCCTAAATCGCCGCTTTTCCACAGGGCCTCGAGGCGCACAAGAAACAAATGGTAAACACTTGTCCGCACACTGGAGATGGGGTGTGTCAGTAACAGGTTGAACTTTAACCCCCCTGAATCCTGAATATGAGACGGAGTCATCAAAGCTCCCAAGGAAATTTGAAAACAAAGCATGGTCAAACAATCGGAGCCTGAAAAAGTCTCAACGGAACATTTTGCAATGATTTAAAACACAAAGTTTTAATTCACTATTGACTGATGCTGGCATTGGAAAGGATTCTTGGCTGTCAATTTTCAATTTGCTCAGAAGATGATCTGCTTTGCCTGATGAAATTCTCGACGGAAATTTTCGAATGAGAATAAAACGAGGTTTTAGTGACTAGAAAATTGTGTGGATTTACGGTCTTTTTATTGATGAAAACAAGATTTTTCGCTTGTTGTCCGCATACTTGAGGTGTCCGCAGACTGGAGGTATGACCCTAGTAGAAACAAGGGTACCCTATCTACAACCTGTTAACTGAAGAAAACAAATGAAAACGCTAGTGAAGTGTTGCTCTGCAAACCCACGGGATATATTTGTTCTTTGTTTGAAAACAACAAAGAACAAGGAATCACATATGCAGGAAGATACAGGAGGTGCTGCACATGTGAACATGCGCTCTTGATTATTGGTCTCCGCTGTGCATGCAAGATCTTGTTGAGAACTGCTTTGCTCTGAAGGCTGGATGACGACCACTTCTAATTTATGTATTTTCAACCACCACCAGGGTAATGAGTTTATGGACAAGGTAAGCAGCTTTGCGAGGGGCATACCAATTTCACATGATATTTCATATGATCACTTTGGTAAGGAGCTCACCAGGTGGCAAGGAATAATGTATAATAAGGTGACTGAGTGGTTGCGATTTTGAAGCTGAAATTTTAGTTTGCATGTGATCAGTTAAATTCTGCCAATCACAGCATGCTCTTCTAGGCTCTTCATCAGCATTGTGTCAGCATATTTTGACAAGGAGGCTGTACTCTTGTAACATTCTGGTGACATTATCCCTTTCAGGCACAAAATGACAATGCGAAAACTGATATATATTCCAATTTATTGGCTATTTACATACTACAAAATGATCTGTGAGTACAGCATTAAGCTTCAGTGTTAATGCATATCATATTCTGTTCTTATGTATTTGTCTGTTTATCCCTTTTGTTTCTAACAACTTCTTTTGAGTTTTTGTGCTGCCTGGTTTTGATGTTGATTTTCATTCTGAAGTAAAATCAGGAAAGGTACTGCAACAGAATAGGCAGTTTGGGTTCAGTTACAGTATAAAGCAGTGTTTAAATCACATAATTATTCTACAGCAGAAAAATCAATTCAAGCTCATTACCATACAGTATACATATTTTTGAATGAATGGTTCAATTGAAAATTCACTGTCATTTTTGCTGCAATTTTTGTATATCTTGAATGTTTTCAAAATTATTTATATTCAGACTTTCTTCTTTTTTAGAATAATATCCAAAGTTTAAAAAAACTCTGAATGTTCTATAATTTTAAAAGTCTAATTAATCTAGAAAAAGCTGCAGAATTTCTGTGATATGAATGTAATTGTTACAAATATGTAATTTTTCTCACAGAGTGAATGCAAAATTTTTATGGAAGAGAATTCCAGCAAATGTTAAATCTGTAAGTAATCACCTTCCTCTACTTGATATTCAGCTGCTTTTGTAATTTTTTGAGAAAAAGAAAGAGGACACAGTAATATACTGGGTGAGTTGCAAAAGAGACCATTGAAAACATGCACATTTTTATGTTTTCTTTATTCTCTACTAATTAATTTTATACTCTCCCGAGCAAGGCATTCCTTCCAAATATTTTAGCAATTTTCCAAATGAAACAGTATTCAGTAATCTACAGTATTAACTCTTTTCGAGAATTGCTGAAAATGTTGATCAGGTTTCTCCATCTTTTCTGCTCTGCATCAAGGAAACTACTTAGCACATTTATATCATAAGAGTGTCATGGCTCATTGGGGTGGCAAATCATTCTGTAATGTAATGTCAAGCTCTCTTTTAGCAACCAACTTTTTGTTGCAAAACTTTACAAATAAATTTGTTGGTCTGTTCAAATTTTCAAAATTTTAGTGTAGTAAGAAAGCTACAATTCAGTGATCTTCAGATTTATCAAAGATTGTGTATTGGGAAATACCGGCTGACGCAATAAAATTTCCCCCTGTTTGAAAGATCATTGCAGCAAATTTACTTGGACTATAATCATCAAAACGGATTTTTCTAAGATTGAAGTATGTCTGTATCTTTTTGGTAATTTTCAAGATAGTAGTCCTGTGGTAAGTTCAGAAGATTAAAAAAATTTGTCTTGCATAGCATCCAGAAAATGGCCTGAAAATGCATGAACAACAGGCATCTCCAAATAAAAGAAACCTAGTAACCTGTCAGTTTTACCTTTTTCAATAGTCTTTTTCTTCAGACCAATGAAAAAGGTATCAATTCCAGTTTCCTTCTCAATTTCAGTTCATCATTTTATCAGTATGCTAATTCTCAAAGGAAGTCGAATAGATTTCAAATGACCAGAAGATTTGATCATGTATTTTAGGCCATTTTCTGGCTGTTCTGAAAGATTGATTTTTTAAGTCTTTTAAATTTGCTAAGGGACTACTACAGTACTTGGAAAATTACCAAATACGAAAGATACTTCAATCTTTTAGTTATTAGAAAAATCCACCCTATAATTATATTCCTGCAACTGTTTTTTTTTGTGCCACAATGATCTTTCAAACAGGGGGAGATTTTGTTGAGTCATCCGGTATGGTAGTAATGCACCTTTCTAAAGGCTCTGCATCATTGCTACCTACCAGATGAGTGCAAAAACTTTCAATGTTTGCAATGGTTCATCCATCTTTTCCAACATCCTTTGTTCTAATTCATTTATGTATAAGAAGAAACTTAGCTAACTTGGATGTTGATGTCACTAAAATCGGCTCTATCATTCTGCATTTATGTTCTCCTTTAATGATGCTTGCCAATACACCCTTAGAATACTATAGAATAGAATAGAATACTATGAATTTTGTCCAGCCTCGACATTCTCAAGAAATTTTCGTTTTAAGCCTGAAAATATTCTTAAAGTATTCTTATTTTTTCCAAATCTGATGTGGTTTCAGGGAAACATAGTTAAAAGAAATTTCATGTCATTACGAGAAAATGGTTGAACGAAAGACACATTTAAGGAATTATAACAAGCATAGCAAAAACAGGCAACTGCTGAAAAATGAAACACAAATATGCGAGCTGAGGCTGAGCAATATTCTTATAATATTCTTAAAGATTGGATGATTCTGAGCCTGAATTTTCTTATAAAGTGAAAACATTATTCTTGTGAAAAAAGGGTGTACTCATCTTGATATCCAGGGAGCAGTGGCCTGTCTAACGGTGATTGTATTTTTTTACTCACATCGCATGTGCATTGGTTGACTATTGGTGATGATAGAATAATACCGGGTGTCTAAAAAAAAAGTACCCCCTTTTGACTCAACAAGGCAACAACACGATAATATTTCAGGACTTTTTGAATTCATGGCTACATTTGTTGGTCTTCAACTTAAATGCACATACCTTGCATTTGGAAATCGACCATCAAACACCGGAGATACGAGTTCACAAGGTCAAAATTTGGAGTGCACCTGAAACCAGAGGTTTTAAGAAATGGCCTAGCCATAATTTGACAACAAACAGTCATTTTGCAAACGAATTTTCGACTTTGACCTTTACTTTTTATTTTTGAGAAGATTTATACCTTGAATTACTTCGATTGTTCTTGAAGTGACTTTTCTTTTGAGGAAACATTCCTTGCATTGCATTCGATCCCAAGTGTTTTGTATTACAGAAGAGGAAAGGAGCAGATGCACGCTTATTTTGGAGATGTGGCATGACTTTATCACTCTTACCACATTTTTACTATATTTATTTAATCAGCGCCATGTCCATGTATCTTTTATTCTTTCCAAAAGCAAAACACGGAAACTTAAAGTCTACAGGTACTTTGGAAAATGTCCACGATACAAATCATGACTAGGCCCTTTTTCAAAACCTCTGGTTTTGGGTGCACCGTAAATTTTGACTTTGCGAACCTGTATCTCTGGTGTTTGGTGGACGATTTCTAAATGCAAGGTACGTGTATCTAAGGTGAACATTGATAAATTTAGCTGTGAAGTCGGAGAGCAATGATATCTTATTGCTTGGTTCCTATTTCCAGTCAAAAGGGGGTACTTTTTTCTGAGACACCCGGTATAAAGTTTGATTCATTTTTTATTCATCTGCTAGTTGATGTGGTTCTCTTACTGTTTATCTTCATTGTTAAGATTGCTTCCTTATGTATAGTTATCACCTCATCTTGAATCCTTGTGGAAGATTGGTCAGCTTTTATGGTCACGTGACTTTGCCACAGTTCACATAGCATTGAAGCAGGAATGGCCAAAGGATATAGAAAGATATATGTTACCCCTTAAAGGTATGTATATGAGAACAGTTGCATTATCCAATGGGTAAAGTAAATGGTAACAAGGACAGATTTTGTAAGACCATAGCATGAGTTGCTTTTGTTGACACCTGATTTCAAAATGATCAGTGATTGGCGACAAAGGAAATTCCCTCAACCAATAATTCAAAACAAATAAGGGCGCAAAGGTTTCTCTCAAACCCAGGTAGCTAGTGCGCTCGTTGTGCGTTCCGGGAATTGTTTCTATGCTCCCTGTGGCTGTGGCATCGTTGTGTAGTCGTATTGTGTGTAGGTTGTATTTGTAGTTTAGATATATTGTAAATGTTATGAGCATATAAAAAGAATTGTTTTTAAGAGCAAACATGAGCATATATCGAAAGAAGAAGGATACAGTATATCTACTCATCTTCATCGGCGATTTTATTTCTTTGGTTCAAAAGCTGGGCAGTAAGTGTTTTAATTACACCCAAAAAAATAGAGAACTTAATTGCATCACAATCGGCTTTGAACCAAATGAATAAAATGCCCGAGGCAGATGTGTAGATTTACCCTTCTTCTTTTGCTCTGTGCTCATATTTGCTCTTAAAAACAATTTCTGGAATGCACAACGAGCGCACTAGCTACCTCGGTTTCAAAGAAACTTGCGGCTTTTCATGTTTTGAATTACTGGATGAGAGAATTTCTTTTGTCTGCAATCGCTAATCGCCTTGAATTGCAGTGTCAATCAAAAGCAACTCATGCTATTGTCTTATAAAATCTGATCTTGCTGTGCAAACCTGTAAAATGAAAGCTTATCCATCACAGCATAGGTTTCAATCTTATGTTGATGTAAATTCTATGACTTATTTCTTTCAAATGAATGACTTGAAAGAAACTTTAGCTACCGGGTGAGTTAAAAAAGAGATCATTGTTTGAAAGACCACAGATCCCTCGATATCAAGACAATGATGTTGGCAAATATTTCATTGAATAGTGAACATGTTGAAATATATTCTGAATTTTACCTGCCTGAAATCGGCCACTCCGTTCTGAAATTATAAGAGATTTTCTTGAGGAAGCCCCTCCAAGAAACTTTCAAAAACTGCATAAAATCACAACCAAATTTCTCGCATGTATATGCCTTATAGGAATGACGTGTACATGCTTTGGCACGTTTTATTCCTTTTGGAGATGAAAATGTCATCCCTGGGGGCAAAACAACATTATTCCGCACGATGTCATCTTCCCAAGAGGATAACACATGTTAGAATGTGTTGAACTCATTGAGATAAGACAGAAAGCTCGGGAACTGTTCGTCGCTGTTTTGAGTCGTTTTGAAGAATAGGCCTTTCCCATAATTACGTCATAGCACGAGCGGCGCGCATTGCATCATGGGACTAGTAGTTAAAAATCTGATCTCGTGTTGTGATTTGTATGGAGTTGCAAGGAAGCGTGCGGAAGTAAGTGGTTTAGCGTGATAAATATTGAAGAAAAACATGAAAAGATCAACTGAATTTACAGGTGAGTATGTCCCTAGCTTTTTTCAAAACTCTGTCCGGGGATCGTGGTTGCACATGATTTCGCGAAAGGATTTCAAGGAGCCAGGGTTGGGAGGGACACAGAATGCGTTCAAAGCATTTCGTTTGGGGGCAAAAAACATACAAGGATGATATTCCCATTATTGTGCCAAAACCTAAAAACGAGAAAGGGCAGAAGAGGGCCACAAATAAATCAAAGAACAGATATATTATGCCAAAATGTCAAAGTAAAACCTGGGCCCTTGAAATCCTTTCGTGTGCAACCATTTCTTTCGTAGTTCCTGCTTTTCTGCACTCTTTCCGTTGGGAAGATTGTAAAATGAAAGTTCTGGATTCTGTCTTCTTTTGATAAAGCAGTCAGGAACACAGCATCTGAATCCCCCAACGACAGCTTTCCTTTCTCGATTTCTCTCTAGTTCTCTTTGCCTATTTTGGTTCACGTTGACCATGCCATGTTGATGTTAGGCCGTGTTAAACATTCGTCCTCTTCCTCCGCTAAAACTTTTCGAATCTGCAATTCTGTCGCACCGATCCTCAGACTAGAGCTTTTTTTTTAATTAGGGACATACTCATCGGTAAATTCAGTAGATCTTTCCATGTTTTTCTTCAATATCTATCACGTTAAACCACTTACTTCCGCACACTTCCTTACAACTCCATACAAATCACAACACGAGATCGGATTTTTAACTACAGGTCCCATGATGCAATGCGCGCCACTCGGGTGATGACGTAATTATGGGAAAGGCCTATTCTCGAAAGGGCTTTCTGCAGAGAACTCCTCATAATTTCAGAATGGAGAGGCCAATTTCAGTCAAGGAAATGTTGAGGTCCATTTGAACATGTCTGCTGTTAAATGTTATGTTTCCCAATATCATCATCTTGATATTCAGGGAATGGTGATTTTTCAAACAGGAATTCTTTTTATTGACTCACCCGGTACTTTGCAGCAATTCTACCATTGGACTTTTCAGAAATCTTCAATATTTTCAGAATTTAAGGGTTTCCCTTCTTTTGCAAGAATTCAAGGGAACTTTTGAAAAAAAGCCTAAATTCATCGTACTTTTTAAACTTTTTGAGGAAATATGAAATAATTGTCGAGTAAACCGTAGTTTATCAATGTCTATAGTATAGTATCAAGCAAAAGTCTTTCACTCTTCTGGTTTATGATTCGGAAATTTGATGGTGCCACATCCTCGAATGAGTTGAATATAAGATACGCTGTTATTTCGAAAAATATTGAATATTTCTGAAAATGTCAACGGTAGAATCATAGCAAAACGGGCAAAGGTTCTTTAAAGCCATTCAATTCAAGGAAATAGGGTGCGAAATAGGGCATAGAATTTTACACCAACGTTTTGAACGATTTGGAACCTACTGTGTTATACTGGTGCATAAAGAAATATCCACTTTTGACAGACCAAAAAACTCGTACACTGGGCCGGTTTTGAAGATTTACTTTTTATTTATTACTCAAAACCCGAACTGATACTTCGCAATTTCTTCGACTTTTCGGCGACCTATTTCACAAGCTATCAGAAATTCCTTGATCGTTATTTGCTTAGAATTGGCCCACATCCGCTGAAGAATGGTGATCAAATTTCGCATATGTGAAAGTGTTTGGAGAAAAATGTTGATTATTGTCAAAGAAATTACGAACCTCTACCTGGTCTGTTAGAATGTACTAACCAACGAATAATAGTGACTGTTAAAAGACTCTGGGATAATCCTAGGCTAGGAAAGGGAAATTGCAGGCATTAGCCTTCTCAAAATCAAATTGGTAACCAATCAGTTTAAAAAGGAATTGTTATCATATGTTTGAGCCATTTTTTTAGAAAAGATCTGGACATTGTCACCTATTTTCATGGACAAGCTCACCTTGTCAGGAACTTATTCCTGCAACCCTACTGAATAACGAATGACAATTTTCAACATCCTCACTCCCAGACAATTTTCCAAAACTTGCAATGTCTAAAAAACCATGTCCTTCGTCCATTGTCAAGATTTCAGGAGTGAAATTAAAGAAATTTATCAAAGGGATGCAGCCCCCAAATCTGCGGTAAAATGGGCGTTTCGTCGGTTTGATCGTTGAAAATGAATTGGCCAAATTGCTGCTAAACTGTAGCCTGTATACCAGACTTTTTGGAGTCTGGTAGACAGGATAGCAAACCGAGAAAGTTTGGGGGTGCGGTACCCCGCTGCACCCATTCCTCCTTTGGCTACTCCTCCCTCCTCCGCAAGATTTGATGGTTTCTTGCGAACCTCCATTGATGTGACTTGATTCTATCATAACAGAACGTCTGAATGAAAGAGTGCTAAATTTGGTGTCAAAATCATATTCAAATATAAAGACAGAGGAATTTTCAAAACTAATTGGTATGTCAGAGCAAGAAGCAATCCAAGGTATGCAATCATAAATAATGTTTATCTCATATTGATATAACAAGGACAGATTTGGTAAGACAATAGCACGAGTTGGTTTTGATTGACACCGCAATTCAAAGTGATTAGCGATTGCAGACAAATGAAATTCTCTCAACCAGAAATTCAAAACAAACAAAGCTGCAAAAGTTTCTCTGAAACCCAGGTAGCTAGCGCGATCATTGTGCATTCCAGAAATTGTTTTTAAGATCGCAAATATCAGCATATATCGAAAGAAGAAAAATATATCTACACATCTACCACGGGCATTCTATTTCTTTTGTTCAGAGGCTGAGCAGTAAGTGTTTCAATTACACCCAAAAATATAAGAGAATTGAATCGCCTCCAAATCGGCTTTTGAACCAAATTTGTTAAATGCCTGTGGCAGATGTGTAGATATATTCTTCTTCTTTCGATCTATGCTCATGTTTCCTCTCAAAAACAATTTCTGGAATGCACAACGAGTGAGCAAGCCACCTGGGGATTTTAAGAAAGGGACATATAAGAAGTTGCAGCCTGCCATCATAAGAAATATTTTCTCCTCCATAAGAAACTAGACAGCCTGTTTTTTGTACTTTCTTACAAATGGTTAAAATTGTGAAATAGGATTTATTGCATTATCAAGGTTGCTTCTCAATCACTCAAATTTGATATTAAAACACATAAAATACTGCATCACTATTTAGATATTTAGACCTTAATGCTTTAGACCTTTGCAGGTATTCAGTCTGGTTCAATAATTTGAAAAATACAATTTAACAGAGGAAAGCAAGAAGTAGTTCTAATTCGTATGTTCTGATTTTGATAATATTGAAATTATGAAAAAGAAAGCAAAGAGTGGACATTTTGTTTGATTGATTTGTTTGATTAAATTCTCTTATTTGAAATCATCGCGATAGATGGATGTTTGTCGATTGGATCACTCATACAAACTTATAGACTCATTCCAAAAGTCTCTTGTTTCGCTCCCCAAACTTGCTTGTCGCTACAACAGAAGCGATAACAACAGCAACAACAACAACAACAACAACAACAACAACAAGCGAAGGCTAGAGGGACTTATGTAATGAGTCTAACAAACGTATTGGTCAATTCTATTTTTCTCTTCCCAATGTTGTGAGATAAAGTCGTAACACGTACATTCTTTGCAGTTGCACGTCAAAAGAATTGGCAGATTGAAGATAATGCAGGATTTATTCATCCGCGAGCTGCAGGTAATCTTTTTCGATACCAACAGGAAAATGTTTTTTTTTTATCCATATTAAATATTACAATAAATCTTACATTCTACTATACCTTCCTAATACTGTACAACACTACAGGGACGATGCCAAGGGGAGCGAAGGACAATGACTACCCCATGGCCAATAGAAAAGACACGCAACGTTAAACTACATACAATTAGGTACACTACGATGACGAACGATTAAAACCTAATGGATACTATATTAGATTCTGCCTAACATTAGATGTCGGGTCAGGTTTATGATGAAATTTAAAATGTCACGAGCGCAACTCTTCAACTACAGGAAAATGTACAGGGTGTCCCAAAGATTGTAGCCCGTTAGTCACGTCAGATTTCACAAAATGACTACAGATAGAAACTACTTAAAATCAATTGTGAAAATAAGCGTTTTGAAGTTAGTTAAGAATAACAGGGGGTCAAACAGTTTATAACACAAGGACAGACAAAATCAAATAAGTAGGACGCTGCGGAGGATCGTACCCCGTTAGTGCAGCTGCTGTGAAAGAGCTCTAACTTCACTGGACCTTTTAGCTATTCCACAGAATCGAACTGATCCACATGGGGTCCAGGAGTGTCGGTAAAGACTGTAGTTTTGGTTTCTTTGGTTCCCTGTGATCCGGATATGGATTGACGAAAAAGGGTTATCAATGCTGTCATTTATAATCGTTTTATGTAGAGAGGAACTAGATTCAGTAAATCTGCTCGAAGCTGCAGAAAGAGCGTTTTATTCCAGTGCTATTCGGGCATGTTTTGTTCTTGGTTGCAAATGATGTCCTATGATTAGTCACTCAAAACGTGGAATTATAGCTAAGTACCCGAAGTTCCCTTTGAGTCATAATCTCAAAAGGAAATCCAATAACCATTTGCCCTTTTTTACTAATATTTGACAATTATGCATAGGGAATCAACTACTAAGAATCTTAGATTTGTTCGTTGTTTTCTAAAATTATATTCGTGTAGCTTTCTACCGGGTGCGCCAAAATAAACTATGCACGTTTAGCAGGCCACAATAAATCGTACACAGGTCCGATCTTGAAGATTTATGACTTAATCGTTAGCAGAAAGCCTGAATTAGATACAGGGATTTTTGCAATTTTTTTCATTTTCAGTTTTTAGAGCTAAAAGCGAGTTTCCTAAAATTTTAGTTTTCGAAAAACACTGAAAACGATGAAAAAGCATCGATCAAGTTTTCCAAAGAATCGACATGAATGGGCAAAAAGAGAACTTGTTCGTGGTGATGTGGGATTTAGAAATCGACCAATTGTAATCTGCTGTACGAGAATTCGTCCTGTACCCCCAAATCCCCCTGAAAACGTTTTCTCTTTGTTCATTCATGTTAAATCTTTAGAATTTGATCGACGTTTTTTGGTCGTTTTCAATGTTTTCGAAAACTAAAATTTTAGGAAACTCATTTCTAGCTCTATAAATTGAAAACGGAAATATTTGCAAAAATCCCAGTATCTAATTCAGGCTTTCTGCTAACGATTAAGTCATAAATATTCAAAATCGGACCTGAGTACGATTTATTGTGGCCTGCCAAACGTGCATAGTTTATTTTGGCGCACCCGGTAAAAATTTCCTTTTTCTCCTCACCGCACCATCGCAAAGGAAAGTGAAATTTTTAGAAAGAAAAGAAAGTTAGTTTAAGACAGCAACGAAGAAGTCGTAGCAGTGGATTCTCGGTGGCTTAGCTTATACTAATGTTGATGGTTGTGGTCTTTGCTTGTTGTTGTGATCCTCGTACTACAGGCAACGAGAAGATCAAATGTTGGTCTACCTTGGTTTTTGTCCATTATGGAATAATACCCAAAAATCAACAACCTTCGCGACATACAGTAGAAACCCGCATAAAAGAACCTAGGTTTTTTCTGGGCAGCCTGAATTGGTTCTTAATTAAATGGCTGCTATTCTAAATTCCAGCCTGTAAGGTTCTTAAAAAGGTTCTTATAAACGAGCAGGCCTTGCACACATTAACACTGTTTTCCAGCCCAAGAATTCCTGAGATATCTTGAGAATTCTTGAGAAAAAATATTTTGTACCAATGAAGAAGTCTGATCAGGATGTGAAGAATTCTAAACATTCTTGTCATTTTAATAATTTACATTAAAAGCTATTATATAAGAACCTTTCCCAGTTTCAGCCTCTTAGGGGTTCTTATTTAGGGGGTTTTAAAGATTGAATTTCAGCCTCTAGGTTCTTATAAAAACAGGTTCTTTCGTGCGGGTTTCTACTGTACCTCCAGTCCTTTGTTGACCGGAGCATATGTTTGTTCTCCTTCTGTGTCATCTGTTCTCGTATTATCGAAACTGCCAAGTCACACTGCAAGCGATGCAGCTACCCGCCATCACTCCTGGGCCTAATTTTAAAATGCGCCTCCAGGAGAGAAAGCATGAGGAGGAGAAGAAAGAAAGAAAACAGGGTAAGACACTAAGCTTTGAACAGTAGATCCTCGCAGTAGAGAGCTCGTATAGGAGTGATGGCGGGTAGCTGCATCGCTTGCAGTTTGACTTGACAGTTTCGATAATACGAGAGCAGATGAACACAGAAGAAGAACAAACATGGTGCTTTTAACATTTAATTGATGCTAAGCATGGTTTAGTTAACAAAGGACTGGAGGTGTGTTGCGAAGGTTGTTGATTGTTGGGTATTAGGCCAGTACAGACGAAAACTAAGGTAGGCCAACATTTGATCTTCGCGTTGCCCGTGCTCATACTAAGCTTCTTTTGCAGATACTGATCATCAACGAGATGTTAGTCCTTCAATCAGCAGTGAACAGCAGCTTGCTTGCCTCACCGATTATGTAGCATATCTTGAAAATTGAGGAAAGTATCCTTCATTGAAATATACGAGGTTTGGGCAAGAAACAAATCATTATGTTGGGCACTGAAAGCTTTAAACAACACATTGGCTCCACGTTGGCTTTATACAACTATTAACTTGTGATGAAGACACATCGAGTAATGGAATTTAACTAATTGAAGCCTTGTTTAACTATCGTATTTTTGCCGCATCGAAGCTAACTGTTGTTTTTAAAACGGCAGAATCTACCGTATTTAAAAATCTAATTTATACATCGTCTTTTGCCGTGTCAGATTGAAAATAGCCATTTTTTCAAAATGCGCAAGCGCAGTAGCTGATCACACGTAGAAACCGCGGACCATGGCCTGGAATTGATTAATTAGACCCAGCAGAAATACGATATTTAAATCAAGTCATGTTTCTGCTGTTTGACACGACAATTATTTAAAAATCATAAACTAGGGCCTAAGGGCCTTCATCCAAATTTTAAGAAGTACATTCGCAAGGGTCCATGTTAGAACGTAACTCCACTCGAATTCATCAGGTTTTGTTTTTGAATTTCGTTATGTAAAAAGTATTTCATGAAAGTAGATTTGATTCATTATCTTGAGAAATACATTGAAGCGAAATCTTTGCGGCTACGCCCTATTAAGAATATTTTCAAGAAAATATTTCTTTATTAAAAAGGCACGTTTGCCCCTCTTACCCCGGGGGGAAGGGGGATCCTTAGTATATTTGTCCGACGGGAATGTGCCGTTTTAAGAGTATCGTTTCACCAATTTTTTCTCGCCCGGGGTATTGAAATAAGGCAATTGTGCTACAGCAGGTTGTCAAAACATGCCAAGAGGGGATATTTTGCTAGATCGGGTCGTTTTTCGGTCAAATTTTCATGTTTTGGAGTATAATTTTCACGAATTTTTCTAGAATCGGTTATCATTTGGAGCAAAAAATTCTGGAGCAGGGTAAAAGAAAAATTTTCGTAAGCACACCCCCGTACAAATTTAAGTCAAGTACCCCCCCCCCCCCCCTGGCCTCTTACTCGTACAAAAAGGGCAGGAGGGTGCTTCCCCCCGCGCTCCCTTTGAATGCACAAGGTGTTGTGGCGCAGTGGTGTAATCCTCTGACTTTGCAGCCATAACAGTCAGGCGGAGTGGGTTCGATACCCGGTAGGACCCCACCACTTGAGCTTCATGACAAGGGGTCGCGGACTCGATTAGGTCTGCTCTATTTCTGCGATCCCAGTGCTTGGCGCTGAAAAACGCAACTTCACCTTCACCTTCACGAGTTCCCGTGAAGCGAGGTCAGTTTGTGCGAATTCGCAACCTTTCGTGAATTTGCAGATGTTTCCCCAAGGCTTGGCAGCAGGAATTGGCACCTTGGCGTAATATTTCGCGATATTCGAAATCGAAAAAGGTCACGATTCGGTCCGTTTTGGGCTGATTGGAAAACTGGCATACCCCTTTTCGATAAAGCAGACTCCGTTTGGAAATTTGCAAAATTTCTTCAAATTTCTTGTTTCTGAAATTCATTGAGAACTGCTTTTTGGCTTTTTGAACGAAGGTTTGCAAGAAAGAAGAAAATCATCGTGAACAACATTGCACTCTGTTTCATGGTTAGAAACTTCGAAGTGCCGCCGCCTGCTTGTTTGTTGGTAGAATTTTTTCTGGAAGAGGCTACTAAAGTTTCTTACAATTTCAATTCAATTTCAATCAATCTAGACATGCTACATTTGCTACATTTACAAGGAGCGTAAACAAGATGAATATTTAAAAGCAATCTGTCCCATATTGTTCTGACCTTGGTTACTGCTTTATTTACCTTATTTACGCTACAGCTAAATTCATGCATCACTGAGTCTCTATGACCCTGATTTCTTTTGATAAAGCTTAAAACCAACTTCTGAAATATACAATAGAGATCTTTATCGATTTTATTTTCATTCATGGAAGGGGACAGATTACCTTTAAGGTAACTCTGCTTTCCGCTTTTGTGCACAGCGAGATGCAGTATCGCAAAACCACTCTCCTCAGAAAACAATTAATTTCTCCAATATCATTCGGCTTATCGAAAAGCGGTAAAAAGGATGTTGTTCTGTATAATCTGGGCAATCGAAAGATGCATAAATCGCAATGTTCCCGGCAACCCAGGCTTCGCAAATCCTTGTTCAAATCTTTTTGCTGATTTCAGAAAAATGGATGTACCTCCAAAAGTACTCGAAAAAGTTACGATTTTTTTCGTTCCTTTTTTAGCTAGGTAGTTGATCTACAACTTTGCCAAGTCTGATTGAAAAAGCTAGGCTAGATTTCCTGCAATCGAATTTTATATTTCTGTTCACTTTTCGACATCGACGGGGAAAACATGCGCTGCTGAGAAGCGCGAGAGAGCAAGGGAGCATGGACTCCCAACTAGGATGACCTCTATCAAGTGCGTTTGTGATTCCATGTCTTCAAGGAATTCGTTCGTGCGAAGTCTACAGCGTGGCTGACCTTATTCAAACAACACATTGTTTCAAAACCAAATCAAAAGCCTCCTTTCATTGTCCATCCATAACAGATGTTATTCCCTGTGGATCCACGTTGTCTTTTGTCTGCGAACAAACTATTCTCTTTGTGGTCTTTCTTTCGTCTTTATCTAAAAAACGCGTCTGGTTTTCAGAACGAAAAATTTGCATTAGAATTTTCCCAAGAGTACCAATAGGGCGTCTAAGAAACCAAAGTTCGATGTTTTGATCTGGCATGCATGCCCGGGTCGTTGATCAACTGCTTTGCTCGAGGCCATACATAGGTTTGTTATTATTTTATCGGTTTCCTGATAATCTGAAGGAAAATAAAGAAGTAAGCCTCCTCGAATCAATTCAATCGAACCATATGATCGAACACAAGCAGACTCTTACATCAGAAAGAGCTAAGATTGAATTCGCCGAACAAAATGATCTTCCAGTCATTTCAACTGGCCTAGCAGATATTTTGTGGGAAACGCTCTCATGGTCTCGTGGTAAGTTTCTTTCATTGACCACTTTACGTTATGGTGGAAACTGTTCAATTATTTTTGTTTAGCTTTTTTGCTTTGGCAGGTCACCCTGACATGTAACTGTAGTTAATTTTTGCATAATATTGATAGGGAACAACACTGAAACGAGGGGAATTTCACTCCCAAACAATCTCGTACACCTTTAGCAAGAATCCCTTTGTTTTCCAGAAAATTCCATCAAAAATCCGTAAAAGTCCTTTTGTTCTGAAAAACCACGTACACGTTTTTTTCCTTATAAGAAACTGGTTTATAAGAAACTAGTACTACGATGACCAAAAATTTAAGAAACGCTAGTTACTACGCTCAGGAACAGTTAAAAAACTCAAAAACTCTATTTCTGTGTGTCTCTCTTATTCTATGTCTCTCTAACAAAGGTACCTTAGTCTTTTCTTGACTTTTAACTGCAAAATTGGTAAATTTTTGCCTTGATGTGCATGGCTTCTTCTTGATGACAATGTCAATGCAAAATGGAAGCCCTTTGTCGAGAAGAAGGCTCAACTTCAAACAATACCGCAATTTTAGGCCCAAAAAAATAAGAAACTAATTAAGAAACTTTTACTACTAAAACACCGACATTTTCATGCGAAATTAAGAAACTTTTAGTACTAAGTGCTGATCCAAGTTTCTTATAATAAAAAAAACGTGTACGCTTTTTCGAATGAATGAAATGCCCCCCCCCCCTCGCACTGTGAAATGTTTTGGTGATCGATGCAAGGGTACATGGACTCCTTTTAGAGAGAGAGATAATTGTTTCCATATGGTTTGCAGAGCAGAGTAACATGAGTTGGCTAGCATATGAGTCAAATCTTTCAATAGGGCACAGGGAAACCCGCAAATCTTCCAATTTCACGCTTATAAGCCAATAATATCGTCGTATTCCGATCACATGACTGAAAATAAGGCTTCCGAGATAAATTTTCGAGTACCTTCACGAAAATAGAAATGAATATTCGAGTAATAAAGATACAGAGCTGGTTATACCACGAATCGATTCGCGAGGCCCCACTCCACATTTGTTTTTCTGCATTTGGTTAAAATCTCGTCAGGGATCGGCGTTACATCGAGTTTCATTCCTTCGAAAATTGGCCTTTGTTCAAGAATTCTTCAGGAACGCTACAAATAAGATATAGCTTTCAAAATTTCACATGTTACGTGAATTATGTCCAGGAATAACATGAAGGTATTTGTTTGTGTGATTTTCGAAAATCCTAGAGGAATTAAAGCTATTTGCTCTGAAGAAAGCTAATGGGCCTACCTTCACCCGCCGTAGAATCCCAGTAATCGGCATTAAATTACTCTTTTTCGCAATAATAACCAGCGGATACATTAACGAATAACTTCACCACAAATCCAATTTCTTTCTGCCATTTAATAATCAATAATTTCGATAAAATGTGACAAGACTTTACAGCCTCTGCAACAAACCGTCCAACTACCGTCGATTCATAGTTTTCTTGTTGCAAACACAAGGAAAGCTTGCATAAAACAAAAGGTTGTGCAAGGCTCAGATCTCCCATATGACACAGCAAAATGTTACCATTGATAATAGATTGTACACCTTTGAGAATAGATTGCAAGGGAAATTTCTTTACACAAATTATGTACTCTTCCGATGTGACAAAGAAATTTGTAATCTTTGAGAAAGGTTTTATTTTCACTTTATTTTGCAACGATAGAAAGACTTTAGGAGTGTGCAATCTATTCTCAAAGGTATGATTTTGCTGTGTCATATGGGAGACCTAAGTCTTGCAAAACCTTTTGTTTTATGCAAGTCTTGCAAGACTTCCAACAACGTGTTTGCAACAAGAAAACTTTGAATCGATGGTAGTTTGGACGGTTTGCTGCAGAAGCTGTAAAGTCTTGTCACATTTTATCGAAATTATTGATTATTAAATGGCGGAAAGAAATTGGATTTGTGGTGAAGTTATTCGTTAATGTATCCGCTGGTTATTATTGCGAAAAAGAGTAATTTAATGCCGATTACTGGGATTCTACGGCGGGTGAAGGTAGGCCCATTAGCTTTCTTCGCAGCAAATAGCTTTAATTCCTCTAGGATTTTCGAAAATCACACAAACAAATACCTTCATGTTATTCCTGGACATAATTCACGTAACATGTGAAATTTTGAAAGCTATATCTTATTTGTAGCGTTCCTGAAGAATTCTTGAACAAAGGCCAATTTTCGAAGGAATGAAACTCGATGTAACGCCGATCCCTGACGAGATTTTAACCAAATGCAGAAAAACAAATGTGGAGTGGGGCCTCGCGAATCGATTCGTGGTATAACCAGCTCTGTATCTTTATTACTCGAATATCCATTTTTATTTTCGTGAAGGTACTCGAAAATTTATCTCGAAAGCCTTATTTTCAGTCATGTGATCGGAATACGGCGATATCATTGGCTTATAAGCGTGAAATTGGAAGATTTGCGGGTTTCCCTGTGCCCTATTGAAAGATTTGACTCATATGCTACTCGATTCACCCCAAGATTGCGTATTTTACCCCCCCCCCCAATGGACACTTTTCACACGTAAAATCACTTAAGGGAGAGGAAGAAGGGATATATGCCCCCTCCTTGAATAGCATCTTGCATGCTTTGTTGAAAGCTGTTGAAACTATACCTTGGGTACCAGAGCCAAAAATAGAAAAAATTATCAAATTATTTTTTGGCTCTGGCACCCAGGGTATTGAAGGTAGCGAGACGAGAAAGTCGCCCCTCGTTAACTTATAGAAATACTTTTTGCTGATAATCGTGTTTGCGTGCCCTCACAACGCCACGAGACCCTTCATGCTCCCACCAAACCGTTCATTAGATAGAATTCAAAACCACAAGATAGATTTTGTCACGATACGATATTTAAAGAACTGTATTATTTTGGCTGCCTGTTTCCATCGATCTATCAGAGAAATAAATTATCGTAAAGAATGGCCAGGAAAATCACGACATGTTTTGCTGTATTTGCTTTATGCAACCGAAACACGCAGGTTAAAAAATGCTTTTCTTGAAACACGCCATCACCAACTCTGGGTAACTTGAAAAGTATTGCACTTGTTTGTTATGACTATGTTTGTAGACTTGCTGAGGCCAGTGTAGACGGTGTACTTTCTGTACTGGCTGCATGGGTAGGTAGACACTGCTGGTGTGCTTCTATGGAGGAGCGCTGGATAATATGTATCTGCGGAGGAAATCTTTAATAGCACTGCGGAGGAGATATCGATATCTCCTCCGCAGTGCTATAAACAAAATTTCCGCCGCAGATACATATTACCCAGCGCTCCTCCGTAGGAGCACACCAGCAGTGTCTAACTACCCATGGTTAGACGCCGACGTTGTGCTGCCACAGCTTTATGTTTCTGCGAAGAAAAAGATTTATATACTGCTGCTGGAGAAGGTAGCTGGAAACCTCCTCCGCAGAACGCTATAAATTTTCTTCCGCATAAGCATACAAGCTGAAGTATGACTGCGGTGTCCAGCTACCCATGGTTTATCTCAAATATAAACATAAGAAAGATTTCTTATTTATGTCAGAGAAAATTATAAAATTGTTTACATAGTCTGCAGTACGGAAATTAAGTACCTCAAGTATGGTATTCCGAAACCTGTATGGCTAATTCACTTGTTACACATGCGAATAGGGGTTGTCGAGAGAAGACATGAGAGTATGAGAAAGATCTGCACCAGGCGTTTCATCTACCTAATTCGGAAGAAGAACTGCAGGCCTTGCAACTCTCGTCTATTTTTCTCTGTTTTCTATTGCAGTAAAGTTGTGCAGAGTGGCAGTGTTTTGCTACCAAAGAATTTGAACCTTAGGTAGGTCAGCCTGATCTCGTAATTTACCTTTCTCGGCAATCGCTTTCGTTGAAAGCGAGTTGTGTTCAAAACAACTTTCAGCTGTTTCTTTACAATATCATTGAAAAATTCTCAGTTATTGAAATGCATTCACAACCTAGTTTTCATTTTACATGGAAAACTATGACGTTAGGCCATCTTTTTGAATTCCGCTATTTATTACGTAGCTGAGCTTATATCTTGCAACCAGCAGATTCAATCTTAAGTGATGTACAAAGAGAACGAAGCAGCTGCATCAAAGTTGTTTTCTCTGTTAAATATTTGAACGAATGGCCATGTTTCCCGCTGAAAATGCTGCTTATTAGGTTTGCTTTGTTTTGCTCTGCTTGCTTAAACAATGAATCTTGGTTGCAGGTGTAAATGCTGCATATGTTGGTCATTGGTAACTTTATTTATCAAACGAGTTGCAGATCACAGCTGAGAGGCTTGCGAAGTGTTTTCGTCTTCTTCGCTCAAGAACGCGTTTGGTTGTTTACAGATTTATGGCTGATAGCAGGTGAGCGTTTCCCCGTGTTTCCTTCCATTAAGTATAAATCGCGAGCGACAAAAGTTTTATCGGATTTTCTAGAAATTTAAATTGCAAACCTTCGATCTAAAAATCATGGTGTGCACGTAAAATAATGATGGCGAAGTCTACACATGGCTAAACAATGCAATTCTTGAACGGCAGCTTCTGTTACAGTTTTGAAAAATGCATTTTCGCTCGCATCCAAGCTTGTTCAAGGCCGTGCTCTTCCTCTTAAGTTGTTTGTATCCCCTTGCTCTATGGGCAAATCATCCTTCCAAGATGAACGTTTTGTTATGTTGTGTTGTGTCTCAAAATGTACAGTCGTAGCTTTTTTATCAACCGATTTCAACGACACGTTGGTCATTGGCCATTTCGTAGGTAAAGCGGACATGTGCAACTTCTTTTGGTTAGCATTGAACTGGACTTGCTCCAAGTCTCGCTCTTGATCAATACACGGGAGGGGAAAGGAGGAAAGGGGGGAGGGCACGGGGAAAGGAAGAAAGGAAGAAAGGAAGAAAAAAAAGGGAAGTCAAGAGCGAGACTTGGAGCAAGCTCAGCACTGACCATGATGTCGCTCCGAAACTGAAGCTTGTAGCTAAAAAATATGGCCAAGTTTCACTGAAATACAAATTCTAGGGAAAATGCGGAAAGGTTTGAGAATTAGCATAAGGATTGAGAATTAATTGGCTTTGCTGCAGGTTATTCTGAAGGCCACATATTTTATGATTTTATATCCTGAAATTTCTAGCTCTGCAGTAGACTGACTACATGAGTCTCAGCCTTCCGCGCTGAATTGAATGATAGTTATGGTTGATTGATAATTTCTCGTTTTTGGGCTAGTCGGTATTCAGATGTGGTCCATCTGGTAACTTTAGCAATGAATTTCTAGTGATTCTGAAAACATGGAGTTGGACATATTTTTCCGTAGGGATGTGATTGGCTACTTTAAATGACCAAACAATTAAACTCATCCATGCGCATATATTGGTTTCCATGGTGATAAAATCGTAACGCTTCTCCGACGCATAATTTCCTCTTTCGGCAAAATTTGAAAGTTTTCTACTTGCTCGATCACCATTGTGGACTTCCGGAAGTAATTTCCACGCTTTGATCAAATGAGGAAATTTCAAAGAAACACATTTTCTTGTATTCGCTTTATAAGTCAAATTTTGACATTAAGAAAAGCTAGCAATTTCCCATTCAACTTGATTCGATTTCGTAAACCAGTCGAGTCTGCACGCAGGCTAGCCAATGAGAGGAAGTCATTAAAAGTCTTGCATTCGAATTTTCGGAACCAAACATTTGATGTGGCACTAAATTTAGGTCATTCTCAGAAGAGTTTGGAAATAAGTCTCTCGTTGAAACGACAACAGCAACGTCAATTACAGGGTGAGTGGCCGAACGGCTTATACCGTTTCCGTCAGGTGACTGAAGTTAAGCACGGTCAAGTAAGGTCAAACTCCGTATAGTCGACCTCTCGAAGGCCTGACCTCGCAACTCGTTTCGCCATCCTTTAGAAGGGACGTTAGACTAGGGGTCCCATGCCTTGATGCGGCATGCATAGTGGGCCTAAATTAGCTTTAAATAGCTAGGAATCCTTTCAGCCAACTTGAAATATATTACTGAAAAATAAATGCTATGAGCGAATTTGGCGGTACTTAAATTGTGAGTCAAAGAAAGAGCCTTTTTCCATTCGTTGTGAAAAGACAAATCAGAGCAAGTTATTCCAAATCTTGCATTCTGATTGGTTGGATCCAAACATTTGGCGTGGCGGTAAATTTTGGCCATTTTCAAAAGGGTTTGGAAATAAGTCTCTCACTGAAGCGACAACAACAACAACTTCAATTCAATGAGTGAAAGTGGAGGCGAGGCGGCCTAAGTCGTGAGTCTAAACAAGAGCTTTCCTCCATCCTTTGTGAAAAGGCGATCAAACTAAACCGTGTTAGACTTTCAACCGGTAATTTCAATTGGTAAAATGAGATTAAACGAAGTGTTGACATGCTTTTGGCAAAGCTGCTTTTGTTCATGCCACTTTAAAACCGGCTTGGTCTCTAAAATTTGGATAATACTGGTGTCTTCATCAACGAGATTTTCATGAATATTAACACTGAAGTTTGTCATAATCACAGAATTAGCTCATTGAGCTCCAGATCTTCTAGAAATCAGCCTGAGTTTTCGTGTTCCTGCAACCATTGATTAGATTCGAGATGGAGTTTTAAAGAATGTTTCACCGATAAATATGAGCAACCTTCATCATAGTCAAAAAAACTTGTTTATGAATTGATATTTAAGGTGAGTAGAGTAGAAATAGTGTAAAACTATTGTATGCGTAGCCTATTTGTGGAATTCTGGTTTCGTAGGCAGAAGGTCGTGGGTTAAAATGTTCAAAGCCAGGCTAAGTCATACGCCTGGCCAAGACTTTAGAAAATGGTACTCAGTCAGTTTCTCTTTGTGTTCTTCCGACCAGGTATACAGGAGTCCTGCTCGACCCTACTTTCGGGTAGCAGCGACCGAAGACGGATTGCCTATCAGACATGACCAATGAAGATAAGAGCAAAATGGACGATTATGCTAAAGATGGTAGCGCCGAGGAATTAACCTTGATTCTTTGCCAGGGTAGATCGTTCAATCAAATCAATCGAACTTCTTTGAGATGCAAAGGATCATGGTCAAAATTTTCCTGACGTCATCCGCAGCAAAATTTTGTATTTTAGACTCTGTGATTTATTGAAATTTGAGAACATTATGATCGCAAAGTTTTAATAGCCCGGAGACTCTGTTGACTCATTTGATAGCTTCTACTATCCTTGATTTATTTGAATGAATATTTTATTTTGTTCGTAGCATCAGTATGGGAATTCACGTTGATGTATCACATTTGAGCCAAGATGAGTGTTCTCAAATTGTTGGTGTTATAGCTAAAGATATTGCTTTGAGGAAATTTGATCAAGAACGTATCAGGTTAGTTTTACTAAGACCTCTACCAGGTGTCCCAAAAAGTATACAGATGTGGTTTGATCCAGCGATGTGGATTTAGCTTTAATCAATGACTGATCTCTTTCAAAATGCTCCTCAATAGTTAACTTGAACATAGATCCCTCGTTTGTTAGTATTTATGCTTCAAGAGCAGAAATATTAACCTTGAAAGTCCAAATTTGAGTCCACCTCGAAACCAGAGCTTCGGCCTTTTTTTGAAGCAAATTCTTTGAAGCAAATCTTTGAAGCAGCGCAAATATCTCAACGATAGCCTTGACAAACTGTTTGCCAGATAGAAGTCACTCATTGTGCAGCTTCTTTATTTTCCTTTAATTTCACTTTTTCATTTGGAGGTGGTGCAAGAATTTGCTTTAGTCAAAAAGATAAAGCTCTGGTTTGGAGGTGGATATAAATTTAAGCTTTGGAGACTGATTTTTCAACTCTCAAAGCACCAATATCGACAAACAAGGTGTCTATTTTAAAGTTAACTAGCGAGGAACTTTTTGTCATTGATTGGCCATTGACTAAAGCTAAATTCCCATGGATTCAACCAAGCCTGTATACTTCTTTCTGGAGCACCCGGCATTGTCTGGCCTATTATACGGTTCTACCAGGTGTCACAAGAAGGCAACAATACAACTACAAAATAACCAACCATCACTTCTTAACAATGACGTGTGCCCAAAGTGTTCAAAAGCCAGTTTTGTGATTCAGCAAGGCTTTGCTGAAAATGCGGAGCAAATTTGCTCGAAGCACCAGTTAAGGCACTAACAACAACGTGTTACAGGGTCTGTGAGAGGTTCAAAGCTTGCCTTTGCCAAGAGCAAAACAATCTAAAGCTATCACATTCAAATCTATTTCGCGCACGCGCCGTGAACAAAGGATAGCCGCAGAAACAATGCTGTGTCGTGTGTTTTCTTCTTTCTATTCATAGAGAAGATTATTGTGCGCTCCTTTTAAGATCTTAATAGCACACTGTCGTGGCATTGATTGGGTAAATCAGACAATAAACAAGAATAGAATTAGGCAATCTTCAGTAATTTCGCTGTACACTGAAATTCATGAAGACGATAACGATCTGACTCCCTTTATTCTCGAAACAAAGTATGATCCAAGAACATAAAGGCATGGTAATCATTTAGAGGCCAGGTCTTTGTTAGTGATTTCAACATCACAACCAGCCAATCACAGCCACGACAGTGTGCCCTTTCTATGAATAGGAAGAAGAAAACACACGACACTGCATCTCACCAAAACCCTTGCAATTTTGAGTTTAAAGGGCTGTACAAGATTTTTGTAAACAAAGATAAAGATCAGCTGGCCAATATCATCAAATTCAATGAGAAATTCCTCTCTAATTGGGGCGTGGCGTACAATTTCTTTAGCCTGCCTGTTGCCTTCCGTGTGTTTAGGCTAAACACATCTGAAACTCATCGCTCAGAATCCAGCTGTATCTTTATAATCGTTGATGGCATGAACAATCTGATTGCACTGGCGAATTCTACGGGGTTCAAACATGTAGAAAACATCTTCATTTGCAATGTATCTGCTGCTACTTGCCTGCATTAGGTGGAGAAAGTTTAGGATTTTTGGAAGTTTAGCTTGTGCAGCCCCTTTAAATTGATCTTTGCATGAATGATAGCCTCTTCTTTTTGGAAGAAGACGAGATCCTTGATGCTAAATTGTGATTTTACCACAGGGACCCCAGGAAATTGAATAACGCCCCCCCCCCCCCCAATGATAAAGCCATGTAGCCTCATTTGCGATTGCGTAAGCTATGGACGTATTCACCTTTCATCAGAAATCGAAAGCGAGGCGCGTGAACAAAAGGAGAGGAAGAGAAAAGAGAAGAAAAGAAAAGTCTTTTCTTCTCTTTTCTCTTTCGGCGCTCTGCGCCTCATTTTCGATTTGGTTCGCTCGCTTTCGATTTCTGATTAAGGGCATTACGTCATGGCTTCACAATCACAGAGGAGGCTACGGGGCCTTATCATTGGGGGGGGGATTATTCAATTTCCTGGGGTCCCTGTGATTTTACGATGAATAGAAAGGGTGCAAAACGCGTATTCCCTGGTAAGATTGATTATTCAGCTTTAAAAATCGAACCAATAATCGTGATTTTCCCGAACAGAGGATATATTTTGATGACTTCTCAGGTAATTTGTTTTAAAATAAGGCAAAACTTTTATGCTAAGCTGTGATTTCATGATAAACAGAAAGTGTCTAAAACGCGTATGCCTTTGTAAGGTGGATTATTCCGCTTTAAAATCGCTCTAAAAATCTTCAAATGTTGGTGTTTTAGACTGGGAGTATTAATATTTCGATGACTTGTCAACTAATTTGTTCTGAAATAAGTCATTTTTGAGCTAAGCTCCGATTTCATGATAAACAGAAAGTGTCTAAAACGCATATTCCTTGGTAAGATGGATTATTATTCAGCTGCAAAATCGGCCTAAACATCTTCAACTCTTGGTGTTTTAGACTGGGAAGATTGATATTTCGATAACTCGTCAGGTGATTTGTTTTGAAATAAGTCAAAACAGTTGATGCAAAGTTGCGATTTCACAATAAACAGAAAGCGTTCAAAGCGCTTATTCCTTGATTAGGTGGATCATGCATCTTTAAAATCGACAAAAAATGGACACATCTCGCCTACTCATGCGTAGTTTGCTTTGAAATATGCCGAACCTTTTGACGCCATGTTGCAATTTCGTGAGAAATCCTCATGCAATATTAAAGACATGATATGCGTTTGCTTAACATCTTCAAGCTTCAAACACGGGTTATGCTAATTGCATCAAAGCAAATACTAAATTTCATGATGAAAATCTTTTTGTTTTGTCAAAGTGGCTTGATTAGGTGCATTACTTTTGTTTAGAGAAGCTTTTCTCCTGTTAATAGCATGGCTGCTAGGAAGAATTAAGGAAATTGGTTATCTTGTTTGCTATGACAGAAGGTTTTGGGAAATGAATCCCGGATTCCCAGTATGCGTTTCTTACACGCCTCGATATGAATGAATTCAAATTAGGTGTCACTTTCAACCTATTTGGTTTGACTACACCAATCACAGACCGACATGATCAACTGTCTCAGTGTCTGTACGAGTATAACATACGAGCGGTGATGTGTGGCCGGCTGTGGACTAAAAAGTACGCGACCGATATTCAAAGCTGAAATGTTAGCCTATCAGTCAAAGGGAAACTTAGATGAAAAAATGGTATTTGGTAAAATCATTCATTATTAATATAGACCCAAAATTTAGGAAAATAATGGTAAGGAGTTTGTATGGGAACGAGAATTACACATTCGATTCTGGTCCATGAAATTTGAATTCAATAACGTGGAATTCTCGTTCCCGTACGGACCCCTTACCAATATTTTCCTAATTTCTGTGTCTAAAAGATGAATGGTTGTACCAAACAAAATTTTCACATCTAGGTTAGCCTTTGACGTCAGTTTTGAATATCGGCCGCGTATTTTCTTCCTGCAGCCCGTCAAAGCGCTTGAATCTTTTTGACTCACCAGGTATTTCACACAGCCATTACGCATATGCATGGGTCAACTGTTGTCGACATGTGTGCCGACTAGACTGATTACATGTTCGTAGTTATCGCTATTGATAGACTGATGGACGCTATAACTGCTCACTGAAGCGACAACAACAACAGTAATTCACTTCAATGAGATGAGATGAGCATAAGTTGAGGGTCCTTGTGTAGTGAGGCTATGTGCTGACATCGTTCCCCGCAAATGTTTGTTGAATCTGTTGGTATACTGTTTTCATATGATCCTTTGAGATACCACGAGCGTGTTTGGTTGGTCATTCCAAGCCTACCAAATTCTGAACGAAATTTACGACGAATTGTAATCAGTCTAGAACGGATGTTGCTCTCAAAAGTTGATTGTGTTGAATAGCTTTCATAATTTCGTCTTTACTTCCATAGGAAGCTGAGAAAAGAATTCGACGAACTACGCCGATCAATAACCTTGAAGTCTTCAAGAAGACGTTCTTTAGATGACAACTGTCAGATCTGTGGTCGGTTGCTTTTCAAATTTTTCTGCTGTTTCTTCAGCCGTGGTCAGCGGTGTTTAGCATGTGAACATCTGGCTTGCTCCAAGTGCAGACATATTTTGGTTAATACTCACGAGGATAAGAACTATCTATGTTTCCTATGCGTAAAAAAACGGTGAGTGTTCCAAGTTTGACCTGTTGATTTATAAAATTTCATTAATAATGAGAGATTCCCCGTCATTAAACTTTCAGAATTCTTCTATTCCACTATCTTTGTTTTGATTCATTTGGGACCCCGGGGGGTCTACTTAATACATTGAGCACCCGGGGATGTGCCTGCCAATAGGGTCCCATTTTCGGTTGAAAATTCCAGGACAGGGTTATACCTTTTGTGTATTTATTCCGGCACAGGTATGTTCATTTGGGACCTTCTAGTTTACTGATTTTTTCACCGGAAATTTCCTTATTTGTCGATTTTATGATAAGAATTCGGCATGCGTGTTGTTTGAATAACTATGAATTTTCAAACGAATTTGCACGTATACCGGGTGAACCAGAAAAAAGTTCCCACTTTTGAAAATTCATAGCATCAAGAGTACTGAGTGGATTGGAATGAATCAATTTTTGCTTGACAGCCAAAGACTGCAGTATTTTGGTGATTTTTCTCGCCTTCTTACGAGCACTGGAAAAATTGGTAAATTCAATTTTACAAAAAGGTAGTGGTTGCAACATGACTGAAAAAGGCCGAAAATACTTGATCAAATCATAAAGGACTCCTCGCTCAAAACAACAGAGAAAATGCAATTTTGGATGGGTGAGAGCTATCGTATGCGCATTTATTGCCATGGGATTGAAAATCTTAAGATCTGTTTGAGAATCTATGTCTTATAACTCTTGAGAGAAGTGAAACGCCCGTGAGTATCGTTCTATGTGAGGAGAGTCCTCACGATTTGATCAAGTGTTTTAGGCCCTTGTCAATAATTTTGCAATCATGAAATATTTGTAAAGTTGAATTTACCTATATTTGCAGTGCTCCTAAGAAGACGAGAAAAATCACAAAAATACTGTGATCTTTTGGCCTTTACTAGAATTTGAATCATTCAAATCCATGAAGTACTTGTGTTGCTACGAATTTTCGAAAGTGGGAACTTTTTCTGGCTCACGAGGTAGTTTCTTAGCTGAGGATGACAGGAGATCCTATCGAAACATTCTTATATAGTGGCCTAGTCCTACTGTTTATGTCTTGATACTTTAAAGGACAAGTCCGGGGTTTCTACAGTTAATGTCAAAAAGCAACCTTACCAACTGCCAAACATCAGTTGTAGCTTTTTTCCGGGTTTTAATGTCTTTTTCTGTTATAAATTTGTACGACATTTTTCGTAAGTTAGTCCCAATGTCGTCGCCATTTTGAAAATGCGATAAAATGGCTAGCCTCGGTTTGGAGGTTTGATTGTGACGTCGGAAATTACTTGAGAGTCCCATAAGAAAACAGCTTCGTTCAGGTCGAAGGCGAAATGGGTGAAATCGTCATTTCGCTCATTTCACAGATTTAAATACACAATTTCGCAGAGAAAAGACAGAGAAGGTTGGAAAAAAGTACTACACACCATTCACAACATTGTGATCTTTAATTTTATGAACAATTATTCCAACCCTGGACATGTCCTTTAAGGATGGAATATACTTTTTTACTTGTTCAAAAAGAGGTTTGGATCGAGCGTCCAAATTTGGTAAATTTTGTGAAGGAAAACAAAAGCGTTACCCCTGTTCTCAGTAAAAACACTTCTAGCTAGCTGTGGCAAGAAGTTGCTTCAGATCTCAACACTTTTCAGGTAGTTTGTTATCAACTATTCTGCGCAAAGTAAGTTAGCAATGGTTTAGTCCACACACAGGCAGGTGTTATTGGTCTTTTTGCGTTTTTCCTCGTTATTTTCGTTCATTTTTAGCTGACTTTTCTTTCATTTGAATAACAACGGTTGAAAGCTCAAACTTCGATTTGCAAAGACACAAAATGGAACCCTTGTATGCTCGCACTTTGTTTTGAAACTGTTACCGATGAATGAAAACAGCGAAAACGAGGCCGAAAGGCGAATAAAACTTGCCAGCGTATGAAAGTGTTCTGAGATCGGAAAAAACTTCTTACCACAGCTAGCAGGTATCTACCTAGAACCGGAGGTCATGCTTTCGTTAGCTTTCTCAACGTTTACCAGATCTGGACCGCTAGACGCTCGATCCAAACCTCTTTTCTTGCAAGTAAAAAGGTCTACTGTCGTAATATACTGGAGATGTCGAATGTCATAATGACTTAAACTTGGAATTGTCATCAAATATGATAATACATCATGGAACTTGTTCGGGATACTGCGAAGTCCCCCTTATGTAAAACACAATAATGGAAAAGACGTTAGCTCTGACTGGCTCGCTGATCAATAGAATGGGTGAAGAGCTTTGGAGCATGCGCGAATTCACAATAGAAAAACGAAGGACGATGACCTAGCAATCGCCAATGCGCTGATTCCAAAGCTCTTAGACGGAGTTCTAGCTCTCCTGGAGAAAACCCGTAAGGCTTTCGCTGATAGTATCCCGAACGAGAACTATCTCTTTTTTGATATGATCATCATTTCAATCCTCGTCAAAAAGTAAAGGTAAGTGCTCCAACAGTTTCTACAGAGTAGTATCCTCATTTCCGAAAATCGTCATTTTAACTTGAGGATATACCGGGTGTCCCAAATGATGTATTATCGTTTGATTGCTTACATCTCCATAACCAATGAAACAATTTTCAAAAGCTTATTTTATCCGATTGCCGAAAGGCTATTTGAGGTATTTGTATAAAGGTATTTGAGGATGTTGGCTATTTTATTATTATTATTATTATTATCAAATATCTATTTAAAGTAGGCTAAAAAATGAATAGCTAAATTGCAGCAAATTAAGGCCTACCATTTACAATATACATAATTTACAATAAAACTAAAATTAATATATATTACAGGACAAATCAGAGTTAAAATCTATCATGTTAGAAAGCCAACTTGCGGGATATATACTTTGCAAAGCCTACAGTTGCATGTTCCACCATTCCAACATCTAATTCGTCTTTTGAACATAGGAAGGCTGTTTAATTGTTTTAGTTCTTGCGGTAAATGCTGCCACAGTTTATTTCCAAAGTAAGTAATGGACTCAACTCCAAAGGACGTAGTTCGTACTTTTGGCAGTTGAGCGTCATTACCATGCCTTAGGCAGTACCTAATATTTCGTTGCATGAAAATATGGTTTAGGCCGATTTCTTCATGTCGAAAAGAAGATCGATAAAGCTGCTCAAATTCAAGCCTTTAGAGCATGAAAAAGAAACGGCCTCCTTGCCCAGTCAACATTTCAAATGTGATGCAAAAGGCTGAACTCCTATCCTATTCGTCTTCTCTGATTTCAGTATTAACTGAATTCATATTCTCTGAACGACGTTTAAGTTCAGCCCTTTCGTATCACTTCTAAAATGTTGACTGGAAAAATGGCCGTTTCCTTCTCATGTCATATGAGGCTTAAATTTGAGCAGGTTTATCGATCTTTTTTGCGACATGAAAATGCCGTGGTAAAACCGCAACCAACATGTTAAAATACCATTTAGCCTTTAGGCAACCAGATAAAACAAAGTTTTTGAAAATCGGTTCATTGGTTATGGACATGCAAGCAATCAAACAATAATACATCATTTTGGGACACCCGGTAGATGAGATGTTAACTTGCAATTTGCGACCTCGCACAGCCAACTCGGCTGTGTATTCGCTGAGAAATTCACCTAAACACGCAAGATTGTAAACAATATATCATACATTGCTTTCACCTTGTTGCGACCGATTTTTATCCAGTAAATTTTTATATTTTCTATAAATTGAATTCACTCATTTTGCAGAGAAATAAAGAGAAAAAGCTTCGACTGGTTTGCCGAGGCAGTAGAATTACGCTTCAAAAGATTTGGTAGTGCCAAAGTCCTCCGAGGAATATATCGCAGTCACAAAGGTTAGCAAAATTTGTGATTTTTTTACACAAAAATTTTTACCACGTTAGCCAGAAAAATGCATTCATTGTTTGAGAAATCGTACAAGATTACGCATTCAACCAAGTTGTAAGGTTTCAATTCCATCATCTTACCGAGGCTTCAACCTAATCTTCAAGATTCGTCTCATAATTTTAGGTGCAGTATTTCCTACTGAAATAAGGAATAACGTATTAGATAATAAACTTCAGCGGATCAAAGTCGGTAGTAGCGTTGCCAAGCTGAAGCGAAGGTGACACAATTCTCATTTATTTTCTAGTGTAACACTCTACAGTACTGGGAATAAACACATAACAATAATAATGATAAAGAATTTATTTAAAGTTAGATACAAAGTTTAGTTTACTCTATAAATAGGGCAACTAATTCAAACCAACTATTTACAAAAATACAATATTTACAATTTCAGCTACTTACAGATATTACAATTGCAACTGTCTCCATTCCATTGTTTGACATGTATTTTGAACGAGGCTATAGATTGGCTTGACTTTATCTCATCAGGTAAAGCGTTCCAAAGAATATTACCTCTGAAGGCAATTGAATTTAAGCCGTTTAAAACAGTTCTAGCTTTTGGTAGCTGTAATAGATCTTTTGCTCTAAGGTCGTAAGTCACTTCCTTTCTTATGAACAGATCCCACATGAATGTTGGATTTTGGCAATTTAAAGACTTATAGACCTCAGTCATTAGCTTATGGAGATTTTTTACATGGACTGTCTGCTCATTGTTTCTTTTTAGAAGTTCTTCGAATGAGGCTTCATAATTGAGAATTTTCATTCTCGGCTGTATACTTTATCAATTTGGTAAAGTTTATAGTGTGTCAGATCTTATCCGACTTTTTCTTGATTTTTGTGGGTGGTACCAGGTGCGCCAAAATAAACTATGCACTTTTGACAGTTCACGCTACATCGTATACTTGACTAATTTTGAAGATTTATGACTTAATCTTTAGCAAAAAGCCTGAATTAGATTCTAAGATTTTTTGCAAATTTTTCGTTCTCAGTTCTTAGAGCCAGAAGCAAGTTTCTTAAAATTTTCGTTTTCGAAAGCATTGAAAATGATGAAAAGCCATCGATCATAGTTTCTAAAGATTCGACATGGATGGACGAAAAGACAACTTTTTGTGGTAATTTGAAGATTTAGAAATTGATCTAATTCAGGCTTTTTGCTAAGATTAAGTCATGAATCTTCAAAATCGGTCCAGTGTACCATTTATCATGGACTGCCAAATGTGGATAGTTTATTTTGGCGCACCCGGTATCACCCACAAAAATTTATTACGATTGATTCTATTTATCTTGTAGCTGATGCCCGAGTGATCAATTTATTAGGACTAACACGTGAGCTGACATTACGAGGCACAATAAGACGCACATCATCAATTAAAGCACCTTCAGGGTACTCTAGCGTCCGTGCCAGTTCGCCAGCTGCCAGCAGCGTATCAGAGTCAGACGTACTGTTTACAACGGAAAAGGCCAGAGTGATAAGGTCCAAGTCAACTGATGATTTAGGTCCTCTGAAAAGGTAAAGTAGAACCTGCACATAAGAAACTCCCTTCTAAGAAACTGCAGGCTGAATTTTTCAAATTTATATAGGCCTACCAAAATAAAGAATTATTCAGAAGAATTAATAGAACAAAGCAGAAAATTCATTCATTTTATAGAAAACTGTACAACCTAATGGGAAAACAGAGAGATGAGTGTTGCTGCTAAAGTCGCCTTCAATGGAAAATCGAGCGCCTTGTATAAGGACAAGAATCGCCTCAAAGGCAATATTTTGGTCTTTATGTCAAACGAGAATGATACGCAAAAATCCAAAGTCATTACCCCTAGTTTGCTTTGTTCGTGCACGAAACTATTGGTGCATCAGTGTCAAATGAGATGTCATGTGAGATTTACGATAACGCAAAAATACTTATGCAGAACCCTACAGAACGTTTCAATTGTTGCTATTCGCGGGCATCTAATTTGAGACAAGCAGTCACGAAGATAACCTCCACGCCCGACAACACCAAGCCTGAATTCTGACGTCACTTCCGGCCTCTCTTGCAAGAAAGCTGTGGCGCGAAAGTAAAATTTTGTGATAAATGGCGTCAGCAGGCGTCCCAAGTGTCCCAAAGCAAAATATCGAGATATAACGCAATAGCTGTATCTTCGCTCTTTCAAGTTCTTTTAGCATTTTGAACTCAGAGCCCCTTGGTTTTTCATATTTTTCAAAGGCCGTGGACAACTCTGTTTACAAACTCGGGATTCAGCACAGCAGGTAAGCAGACTTTATCATAAATTTAACGTTTGTCCTTTGTTTCATGGAAATTTTGTTGAAAGTTTTGGATTCCTCGATGTCGTTTTGTCCTATTTGCCACCTTTCGCCAATTGTTGACGAAATAAACTTGTCTTTTTCTCGTCTTGAACTTCGGCTTGCAGTTTCAAGAAAATGAACTTTTGTTGGCCTAAATTTAACCGAAATTTTTTCAAACTCCAATATTTTCTAAACTAAGACAGGAATTCTCATTTTGGAGATATAACGCAATAGCTGTAAGCATCTAGTTTCTAGAAATGTTGCCTTTTTTGCTGTAGCCTTTGCCGGTTTCCCACAATTTTCAAAGGCGATTTTTCCTCGAGAGCCATGACTATTTAATCTGCGTTAACTTTACGTGCTTCCTTTTACAAACTTGTCTGCTTTTAAGTCAGAAAACAAACGTTAACCTTGGTTGAATGTATCACTTTCGAACTTGATCTGATGTTTCAGAAATGAAAATATTTTAGAGTACTTGCTAGCTGTTTTGGCCACCAGAGAGCAATGAGAATAATAACAAAACTTTGACTTCGCTCTCAGAGAACTTTTCGTCGGGTTTGGCCTAACTGTAAACAAACATAAAGTTGCATTGTTGCTTATTTTCTTCAAGACTAATGGGGAAGCCCTGACCTAGAAATAGGAGATTTGCTTACTAAAACAATGTTATCAAGGCTACCTTGTACAAAAAATTATCAGCTTTGATTATTTTGCCTATAAACACGATAGTTTACTGCAATTATTTGCCCTTAAATCCGCTTTCTTTTTCTTGAGCAGGGTATTGCTGCTCTGATTTAAGTTTGCAAAGACCTCTCCTATTTTGGTTTGCTGCTCTTTTTTGTACATGCAATTCTCTATGAGACAAAGTGAAATTTGCTATGCAGCAAATGTTTTTAGTAGGAGGAAATAATATCGTCTCTGTTTTATTTTAGGACCCAAACAGAACAAGATTATCCTTTACCAATCAAGCCCAACCTTGAAGCAGCATTTGACAACAACCACAAAAGACTGCAATTCTTGCTTTTCCAATGCCTGAAGACTGATGCAAAACTAATGGAACATTACTGTTGCAAACAAAGCATTCAATGAAAAACAATATTATGATATATCAAAAAATTTGAGCAATCCAATAATTGATACTCTGATGATTTTACTCTGATAATAGGAAGATGGTAAGATAATAGCAATTGAATCATCACAAAATTGAAATTTTAATGCTTCCAATTCTGAAACAGTCTGAACCTTATTCTGAATTTGATCTGCAAAGACAATTGTTTGCAAAGACAAAGACAAAGCTCGCCCGTTTCACCCTGTAGCCCCTACCGCCATGCTTATTCATGAGTTTCTGAAAATTACCAAAAAGCAGTTATTGCCGTTGTCCATTCAGAAATAGTCATTGCAATTTCGATAGACAGCATCCTTCCCTATCTTCCTTGTCTGTGAGTTTTTAGAGCCAACAAGGGAAGATTTCCAGACTGCATTGAGTTGCTCCATCATTGACAGGAACTTGCCCAGTACAAATAACATATTTTTTATAATTTGCTATCCATTTGTCCATCAAAGACATCTGCCATCATAAACAAAACGATTTCAGTTCTTGATCCATAAATATCCGAGTTCTTTCGTTGGAAGCTGCTTCTTCTTGTCTCTTTCTTTCTGGCGGGTTGGAGACTTATTTGAAAACATGAAAGCATCTCTTGTCCTTCACTGGCAGTAAAAGGATCGCTAGTGCTCTGCATATTGGTTCATTGCTTCGTTTCGTTCAGAATTAAAAAGTTTTCTTGAAAGCAAGCAGCAAGCAGACCACGCCGCTTCAAAACAATTTCTACGATCTACGGCATTTTCTAAATGTCATGGCTTTCAAGGCGCTGCTTACCGCACCAAAAACAATGAATTCGAAAAATTTGCCCAAATACGGATGAAAATCTCTTAAAATAAGACCATCACTCCTGTCAAATTGCGTGGAGTTTACCAGGATCTTTAAATCAAAACGATTTTAGTTTTAAACATTTCTTAGATAAATTCACTACCTTTTAAGATTAAATTAACGCGGAAAAATCACACCGCATCCCTGCAAGAAACGTTCAAAGTGGACGAAAATATTCACTTCCGGTCATTTTCCTATACATTTGTATAGGGGCATCAAAGCGAGGCTGAACTCCTCGAGAAAGGTGTTGTCGGGCGTGACCTCTGTACAGAATGATATGCATGAAGATGTTTTGGTTCAGTGTGATCTCGTGCCTTCCCCCAGTCAATGGCGCCATAGACCTTTTTACTATTCAGGAAAGAATCAGAATCGAACAAACTTTTGCTACACTTTGTAGAATTTTCGAATGTGCACAATAGTAATAGAAGCTCTAACGCCACTCGATCGAACGTAACGTATAAAAATGTATAAAAATAACGTTCGATCCAGGCTCCTTTTAGAATAGCTAAAAGGTCCATTGTTTGCTGGGATTCTGCACCTTTCTGTAGCTGTGTAGGAGGGGGATCCTTCTATCTTCGGTGATGCTGCGAATGCTAGCCTCTGTGCAGGCCACCAGTTACATCATCCTCTAAAGTTGACTTATTTGCATAATGAGTACTATCAATAAGTGGCTAATGATTCGTTCGTTCTAGAAAACGATTGTTTTGACATAATTAAGCTGTTAATGAAGTCAAGAACGTGCCAATTCTTGGTAAATTTGTTGTTGTGCCCGGGTAAACATCATGGTAATTTATCCATCTTATGGTGTCAAATCTGTCTAACATGAAATAAGCCGATGTCAAATGTTGCTATAGGATCGCGGGAAACTTCTGTCTTGTATGCGCTTTATGTGCGCTTTCTTTATTTCAGTGCCAATTAGCAGAGATAAAACGTTAATCAATCGCTTTAACGAGCGTGATGGAAGTGGGAAAAATGAGTTTCTTGAATGCGGTTTCTTCTGTAATTAACGAAGCTTTTTCTGAAATTAAAAATACATCGAATTTGAGAGTCTTCTAGGACGGCATTACCAGCTACAACGTGATCTTGTATTCTGCAAACCAAGTTGTTTCCTGTATACTACGTTTCAAACATTGTTCAAAATGCCCAGATGAAGCCTCCATCTTCAGTTAAATGCCTGAGAACTATCGTTTGCCTTTTAAAGGTAGCATTTAAAATGAGCGAATTTTACTTCAGAGTACAGAATAAGAGAAATACAGAAGCTCTGCAGTACAGAATAAGAGAAATTGGATTTCCAAGTTGTGGAACTGAAAAGTATAACTTCATAGTTTTTCAAGCGGAGCAAATTTCGGATGATAAGCAGAGAATCTTTTGAAGCCGAAGTTCTTAGACAAGAGCAACATTTCGTTGCAGTTGCTGTCGTAGTTTTGTAAAATCATGTTTACCGTATTGCACCGAACCTGCAAGTTTTAGAATTTCCCAAGATTTGCAATTTTTAAGACGGTGCCGATTGTATCACAGATTGTCTTACAGAGGGAAAAGCTGACTTACTAGGAATAGATTCTTTGTTGTTGGCATTTTTCATGCCATTTTGTAAGGTGTTGTGGCGCAGTGGTGTAATCCTCTGACTTTGCAGCCAGAACAGTCAGGCGGACAGGGTTCGATCCCAGGTGGAGCCCCACCACTTGAGCGTCGCGACAAGGGGTCGCGGACTCGATTAGCGATTGGCTACGTTTGCGATCTCAGCGTTTGGCGCTTAAAACCTTCACCTTCACCTTCACCTTCACCTTCACCTTCACCTTCACCTTCACCTTCACCATGCAGTTACCAAAATTACCAAGGTACAAACGAATGGTCTTTTTCCTGCCAAGAATTAGAGGGAGACAACCGCGCTTCCTCGCGCCACTAGCGTTTGCCACTGCTTTTATCAACAAACTTTAAAAATTAGTTCCTTTTGGAATCATTAATAACATTTAGAACGCCATGAATTCGTGAGTGAAAATAGATATTTTTGTCACTTTTGAAGGCTTTACGGTAAACTTCATGAAACCTGTCGAAATTTGCAATTGTACAACTCAATAGATGAAGAGACCTTTTCTCACCCATTGCATTTGTGTTCCAATCTTTGAAACTTCCGTGCGATAACAGTTACAAACCAATGTCTTTACATAAAATCATGCCAAAGGAGGGTTGCCCTTCAGCTGAAGCTGTTTTTCAAGGGGCCCTCCAATAAAAACTTAATTACAATATACAGCTAAAATAACCTATCACTAAAAAACCATACTTTAAAACCCTATTTACAATTATGCAATATTTACAATTGAAAGAAAAATTAACCCTTTATTGACTTTTTAAAACCATTCAGGGAGGATGCCGTCTTAGATTCAGCTGGGAGGCTATTCCATAGTTTAGCTCCCCGGAAAGAAAAGCATTTTTGCCCATTTGTTGACTTTTTCTTTGGCAACCTTAAATCAGTTTCAGTATTCCTGAGACTGCGGGAGGAACTTGTTGAGTTTTTGATAAAAAGGTTACACAGGTATTGTGGAGCCAAATCATTGGCGACTTGAAGACCATCATTTTAGACTCAACATCAATGAGTTCTATGATAGTCTTCCAGCCCGACTCCTCGATAAGTTGTCTGCTTGGGGTTTCAAAGCTGCTATTTGTAATTATTCTAGCAGCACGATTTTGAAGCTTTTGCAACTGGTTTATGTCTGTAGAACCAGCACAACCCCAAACAGAACAACAATATCGAAAATGGGGCTCAACAATGCCTGTGTAAAGAGTTTTCAAACTCTCCTTAGGTAGAAAAGACTTAGCATGTCTTAAAAAGCCGATTGCCCTGGAGACCTTGGTAGAAACTGCCTTAATTTGCTCCTTCCAGTCCAAAGAGCTATCGATTTGTACTCCAAGGTACTTTGATACTGTTACAAACCAGCGTCTTTACATAAAATCATGCCAAAGAATATAGAAGGCTTTACGGTATAATTAATGGAATTTATGAAATTTGCGATTTTTGTTGACTTGTTTCATTTGTGTTCCAATCTTCGATACGTCAATGCGTCTTTACTGTGGAAAGTAGCAGCTACAAACCAGTATCTTTACATAATAAAACTGATACGAAAGAATATCGGAGTGAAATACATAGTTTAATTGTTTTCCTTGCAGCGAAACTTCAAAATCGCAGCGGCAACAACGTTCACGGAAACACTCCGCACCAGCTAGCCTCCGAATGAAAGTTATTTCTGCGAAGGAGGTCATTCTCGAGAAACTAGAGCCAGCTGTGGAAGTATTGGAAGCAACTGTTGAAGAGAAGCAAACAAAGAAGTCCTCAGATGATTCAGAATTTGAAGTAATTTCTTCCGATCAAGAGCAAGCTTCATCAGAAGAAGGCCACAAGAGCGAGGCGTCATTTAGTGTCAGAATTTTTGGGGAAGGTATGTAATGCTTTGTGAGAGTGCCGATGTCTCATTTTCCTTGCTCCCTTGTGCTCTTTCTAAACTGTTTCCGTCGCTGCAAACTCTGGGCTGGGATCATATAGCACTCTGGAAGATTACAATAGTAGGGATTATCATACAAGGGGGGTACATGCTTGAAATCTGCCATCCAGTTAGCATGGCCTTTGGATGTGGCCTATTGTTTTCGAAAACTTCAGCTTTAATCAGTACGTGCTGATTACATTTTGAAATGTGAAAGAATGTGAAAGAAAAGAAAAAGAATTTAAATCTTCTACATCTTAGATTGGCTTAGGAAATTTCAAGATGTTTTTAAACACTTTAAAGTTTGGACTGCCCGTTTAATGATGATAAACCCTTTTTCAATTTACCGATGGATGATCTTTTTCGCTTGATTTGCCAACTGAAATTTGTCTTAGAGGTGCCGTACCCCCAGCACCCCCAACGTAATGACAACCCTGCTCTTTAATGCATAACAAAGAGTAATTTTTGTTTTACCGTCCCTAAGGCTGTTTTTGAAACAAGTCTGGAATGCGTTCGAGAGCAACTCTATTGCCGATGCTTCGAATTTTTTACCTGAGATTAAATTAAAAAGTTATCTAAAGCTAAGAAAAGTAAATATCAAAATTAATGAATTCCTTTCTTTCTAGTCGAAGTTGTTGCAATGGCTTCAGTTGCATTTATATTGGCTCTTTTTCTGTCAATACTCGCGTGTGTCGGTTACATTGATGTTTTTCAAATCGACAGGTAAACATTAAAACAATGTGACGTAACAAGACTTATTACTTGAGTCTTAGTTCTAGCTACTGAAGTGACCTGATGAGCTATCGAAAAAGTCTCACTTTACGAACCATACTGACCATGTTCTTAGCTTTAGTACACATTAGCAATTGTCTCCACCAACATAGAAAGTCTCCCGCTCTACGCAACATCGAATACGGAAATATGAGGCTTGCAGCCTATAAAACCCTAAAAGTCGTATTTGTGTTCGTAGTGGAAGCTATCATAAACTTTTTCAAAATTCAGGGTTATGAGTGTTGCATCCAGTATACTTTTTCATAAGTCTTAGTTTTGGTATTAAACAACTTTTGAGCAAGGAAGTACCCTCAGATCCCGCGTTCTCTCTCTCTCTCTCTCGCTCCCCCTCTCTCGCTCTCTCTCGCTCGATGCCAAATTATTTCAATGGACCCAAAATAAAAGGCGAAGCATTGTCATTATGCCATTGGGTATTTAGCATACATTTAGATTATCAAGGCAATCACAAATCCCAATTTCACATTTGCGATATCAGGTCTAGTAGTTTAAAGTGACTCTGCTTTCTGCTATAGTGAACAGCGAATTGCCGTTTGAACAATCACTCTCCTCAGAACACAGTTGATTTCTTCGCTCTCGAGGAGAAAGCAACAGCTAAACTTTGATTGCAGGAAATGCAGCTAGCTTTTTTAATCAGACTTGGTAAAGTTGTGTATCAAAAACCAAGACAAAGGAGAGAAGGAGAAAAAATAAAAAAAATTCCTAGCAGTTTTGAGGCCAAATCCACTCTTCTGAAATCAACAAAAAGTTTTGAAAAATAGTTTGCAGAGCCAGCGTTTACGTGGACTTGCCCCAAGTCTATCTCTTCAGTCTGTCTTACCGTTTCCTTTACGGTAGTTCCTGGATCCGCCATTCCAACATTCCGTCAAGAGAGCTCGATAGCTCTCTCGACGGAATGTTGGAATAGCGGATCCAGGAAATGGCGGATCCAGGAACTACCGTAAAGGGAACGGTAAGACGGACTAAAGAGATTGACTTGGGGCAAGTCTAGCGTTTACGGAAACATTGTGATTACTATATCTCTCGATTGCTAAGACTATGCAGAACAACATCCTTTTTACCACGTTTCGATAGTCCAAATTAATCGTTTTATTAGGAGAGTGGTTTTGCGAAACAGCAACTTGCTGCTCACTAGAGTGGAAAGCAGAGTTACCTAAGCGTCCATCAACTGAATCCAGTGGCGACAACTACGACTCTTGTACTAAGTCAAACAATTATTAACATTTAACCAGCTAATCTCTAATCTTAATATTGCTAAATCATTATTACTAATACAGTGTAAGAATAACCTAACAAAAAGCTAAAACTTTAAAATTGATGCTCTTAACCTTTGTTGCCATTAAAAGCGCGCAAAACATTGTCTGCGCTATTTTTAGCTGCTAGAATTTGGGGATATAGAAATTGATTATTGTAAATTTCTGCACGAGCGTTATTTCCACGATTGGCCCGTTGCGAAATTCTGTAGCACTTACAATAAAGTGCCGCTCCAAAGCCGTCACAAAATAGAACATTCAACAGGACTCCATGCTTGCTGGCCTCATGACCCTTCCCTGTTTGTCTTTCTAACCCCCTTGACACGAGGACGCAACCTGCACCAAAGCATAAATTCAATGAAATTACAAAAGAAAACACATAATTCTTATATCCTTGAAAATAATGTTACATTTCTCCCAAGAAAATACGAATTCTCGTACAGCAGATGACAACTAATCGATTTTTAAATCTCAAATCACCACGAACAAGTTTTCTATGTCCATTCATGTCGATTCTTCGGGGGACTTGATCGACGTTTTTTTTATCGTTAAAGATTGGGTCATGAGTCTTCGGAGTCGGTCCGGTGTACGATTTATCATGGCCTGCCAAAAGTGCATAGTTTATTTTGGCGCACTCGGTATACTTTCTTCAATCTCTAATGTGATATTTTGTCACGCAAACATAATCCATCACGGCTTTTGCTGAACCCCCTGACCCCCATCACGGCCAAAGGCCGCGATGCATGACGAAAGGTAATTGTCGACGACCCCCTATTCACGTGTTTTAGTGCGCCTTCGCAGAGGAAATTAAGTGAAGTCATTTATCAGAAAATTTTTGGTCCAATGTCGTAGAATTCAATTTTCTTTTTTATCTCGCAGTGAGGAAGAAAATGATGAAACGAAGTGAAAGTTACAGCAAAATTTGAATCTTTGCACTGGGGAAAACACACGACATTACAACCAGATGAAAAATCATGCTGCAGCTTCGTAAAACTCTGAAGATTCTTGCTCAAGAGGATCAGAACGTCTTTCAAAATCCCGGGGGGGGGGGGGTTCTTCCATAGTAAAGGTACCTGGGGATGTGCCGCGACGAAGGGTATACTTTAGTCTAGCCAAGGGTATACTCCTTTGCAATTTTGGCCCAGCAACGGTCTAGCCAAGGGTATCATTTTTGACAATATTGGTCTAGCGAACGGTCATGATATCATATTTGGTACAAATTTTGACAAAATTGGTCCAGGAAATGGTCAAAATTGGTCTAGCCAAGGGTACCAATTTCGTAAAAATTGGTCCAGAGAATTGTCAAATTGGTCTTGCCAAGGGTACCATTTTCGTAAAAATTAGTCTAGCCAACGGTACCATTTTGAATATGCTCGCGGCAGACCCCTACCCACAATATTTTCATATTTCATATTTAATTCTTTTAATGAGGGTTGCCCTTCAACAAGTTGATTTTCAAGGGGCCCTCCGATGAAAACGTTAATTACAATATGATAAAAAAGGGAAAAAGCTATTAATTAAATCAAACTATAAAACCTTTGGCAAACAGTTTCGGATTTTTTTCTAATCAGAGAACTTTTATTAGTAGTTTTCATCCTTAGTAATTTTCGAAGAACAAAACCAATAATTCAACGTATCTCCATGATGTAGTGCGACATCCTGTAACGGTTGGGCCAGAAAAAGTAAACCCGACCGACATCCTTTTTTGAAACCTCATTTCTCTGCAGATACGATACTGTGTATGATAAACTAAGTTTTACTTAGAGCTATGATTTATGTTGTAATTAGCGTAATTTAAATGTCATCAAAGGTTTGCATGCAGAAAGGTTTCAAAGAAGTTTTTAATTTGGAGGTTACGTATTTTGGCCTACCCATTTCGATTAATTTCAACTAGGGGAGCCTATTTTGGTGTTTTCTTGTCCATCGTAATGTATATATATTTATTAACCGCGTTGCTTTACAAGGCCTCCGACGACGGGGGGGCCATGGCCCCCCCACTTTTTGGCAAATCATGCCGTTCTGAAAGGCAGCTCATCACGTTGTATTGTGGTAAATTTTTTGTATCAAGTTTGGCCCCCCCCACTTTTCTGATCTCGTCGGGGGGCTTGCTTTATATAGAGAAATAGAACATATTTTAGATGTTGTCAGTTCCTTTTTCGCAAAGTAAATGGTGAGGTAACATAAAAAAGCTGCAGCATTAAACTTATTTTTTAAAGAAACTTAGCTTTGATTTTTCTGGTAAGAGTTTCTTTAACTGTTCAGCAAATGTTTCTTAATTGTCTTTTGAATCAAGATTTACGAGAAAGAACCAAAGCATAAGAAAAATTATACTTCTTAGTATTATTTGGGTCATTGATTCACTTCCTTTTCAAAGTACTTTGCAACTCCTGACAAAAATTTACCAGTTTTTTTTTTTACATTCAATCTAAAAACTTACAATACACATTACTTAATTACACTACTTACAAAATACTATACCCTACTACTATTACAATACCATTTGGAGAAAAAAACTATGACTGCCTCATGGCAACGTAAAACAGGGAACACGAACATAGCAGTTACCAGTTTCTTCTTGACCTCTGATCGTTTCTACAAATAGAGTTTCTTAGTTTTCGGGAAGAGGCTACTGCTGACAAGCAAGACTGCACAGTGTTTTCGCCTTTGTTCTGGCTCGCCTAGTTTTAAAGATTCTGTCATTATACTGTATGCCATTGTAAAATCTGTTTATAACTCTGTTTAAAGAGGCAGCTTTAACCGAGTGAAAATGTCGTCATTTATATTGCGTTTCGTTCTTACGGACTTTGGTAACTGATTTGCGGTACAGAATGTTAACGGACTCATGGTGATACCCCCACCAACGCATTGTAATCTATGGGAAAAACTGGTTACTCCTTTGAAGGATAGCCAAATTAACTTGTAACTAGGGAAAACACTGTTGTTGCCAAAGAAGCAATGAATTAAAACCTGAAACCCTGAAAGGAGAGAAAATGTGTTGATGGCTGCAATAAAGATTCATTAAACATTGCTTTTTGTTGCAGCTACAAACTACTTTTCTCCACCGGGTGTCCCAAAAAATAGTATACAGATTTGGTTGACTCCAGCGATGTGAATTTAACTTTGATATGGCTGACCACTCTCAAAATGTTCCTCGATAGTTAACTTGGACATCAGTACCTCGTTTGTTGGTATTGGTGCTTTGAAAGCAGAAATATCAATCTTGAAAGCTCAAATTTGCGTCCACACGCAAACCAGAGCTTTGGCCTTTTGGCCTAAGCAATTCCTGAAGCACATCAAAATTAAGAACGGAAATTAATGAAAAATTAAGAAACTGCCCAATGGGTGATTAGGGGGTGACTTCTGGACAACAAAATAACTCAAGATCTAATATTGCTCAAATTTTATCAAGCCTATCCTTGATTCATGCGCTGTGACTTAAGAATTTACTTAGGCCAAAAGGCTAAAGCTCTGGTTTAGAGGAAGGGGCAAATTCGAGCTTTCAAGATTAACATGTCTGTTCTCAAAGTACCAATACCAACAAAAGAGGTACCTATGTTCAAGTTAACTATCAAGGAACATTTCTAGAGTGATTAGACATTGATTGAAGCTAAACTCACTTCGCTGGAGTCAACCAAATCCGTATACATTTTTTTGGGACACCCGGGTACTTTCGTGCTTTCAGGTTAATTCGTTGCTTCTCTTGCAGGATAATTTGGCTGTTGTTTTTTGAAGAATTGGTATTGATTAAAACTGCCAAAGACTTATGAAACGTGACACTTTTCCATCACTGTTTTACTCTGCTGCAAAAGCTGTGTGTATTGCTGGAGTATACAAATATGAAAGACAGGCAGGATTCAAAAATTGCAAGTCTGAATTTCATAGAGGAGCAAGAGGGGAGCAAGATTGACATTCTCTCTCATGCTTTCATAACCGACGGCGATCTGTGGCAGGCAGTCAAGGATTTCTTCATGGAATAGCAACAGCAACGTTAATGCGATTTGCTTGCCACAGAACAGAGAAGTAAACGTCTACAATTCTATTTTTTCTCAAAATCTATCCTGAAACCATTTTTATTCCATGTTTTCTCTTTGGACGCCAAAATGTTTTTCAAAAATAAAAACTTAACCATCACTGAGTGTCCACCACTGCATTGAGTGTCGGGTTTTGATCTCTGAGATCTTTTCAAGATCTAGCGAAAGTGCCCTTTCTTATGATCCGGATTCCAGAAACATGAAAGAGCTGCAGTCACTCGTATAGATCTTTGCTTTTGCCAAAATGCATTTCTCTCTAGAAAAAGAGAAAAAATTAAAAACCTTCCTTGCTTACTAAACAGTCGTACACCCCTCAGAAACAAGGGAAATCGTATGTTAATTAGCCATCGGCGTAGGGCGAGATAAAATTTGGGGGGGGGGCTGCACGATAAAAAATCCATTGTTCAAGACAATTTTGCCCGATTTAAGTCGGATTTCTGCCCGATTATGGCTGATTTTTAAAAAATTTTCTGACGTTGGGGGGCTGCAGCCCCCCCACCCCCAGCCCCTGTCTCTTACGCCTATGAATTAGACGAGGCTGGACGTCGCCGGCACCCAATGGCGTCGTGGCCGGGGGGCCAGGGGGGGCCATGGCCCCCCCTGTGAAAATGTTGTCGGAAAATTCGTCAGTTTTCCACTCTTGTCGGAAAATCGAAAAAAATTGAATTAATCTATTTTCTTTACATAGCTACTTTATGGTAATCGAAATGTGTACATGAAATATCGCTTTTTCGGTCGCGAAAACGTAGTTTTTGATGAAAAAGTAGGTCTTTCGGCAAAAAACTAGGTCCTTCGTTCGTTTTTCTCCAAAAAATTTCTTTTTCAATCGATAGAAAAGTGTGATTTCTATTGGAAAAATAGACACAATAGGCGCAAAATTTTCGGACGAAGAAATTTCAGACAAATGCTTTCGGTCAAAACATTCCTGGACTTTTCCCCGAAAATTCGGTCGTTTTACCTTCATTTTGGTGCTTAAAAACGATAAATTTACGAGAAATTTACAATTCATTTTGCACGCTTCATACTTAAAAAATGTCATGCATTTATGGTTTGTGCATTAAGCTTTCAATGAGATGAGTTGCTCGTCAGAATTTGCACAAGTGAATATTGTTGAGGAAGATGGAAATGATTACTAAGATGGAACTACTTTCAGTTTCTGTAAACGGATGCTTATAGGAATGAAGATTTATATCAAGCTATCACGTTGTTATCTAAAATTTGAAAACGATCTATGTTTCAGTGCTTTTGAGGTCCATTTTTCGAAATTTCCCATGAAAAACAAACAGTAGATTCTTCAAAATAGGGGCGTTTTGCAGCGATCTAAATGGCGTGGTCATAGAATATTTTCCCAGGGGCAAGCCCCCGGACCCCCAGTTTTCCTCCCTCCTTGCGCATCTAGTTTCAGCCTCACCCCCAACACCAATCACGTCTCGACAACAGCCTCACCTCCAACAAGAATCGCCTCTTATTTACAGGACTGCTGTGTCCCTTTGAAAAATTCTTCGCTAGTATGGAACTTTTATATGACAAAAGTTCTGAGACAATTTGCCACTCTTTATACGTTATATTCCTCCTTCATTTTTGTCGGAAAAATGTGTCTTTGTCGGAAAATTCTGACCCTTGGCCCCCCCCTAAAATCATGCTCCAACGACGCCACTGCCGGCACCGCAGAAATGAGAAAAACATTCGCGGCCGTGAAATTGACGTCATAATTACCCCTTGCTGATAATCCCAAGCCTCAAGGCCAAATAATTCTTTTGTCTATGACGAGAAAGAGGCTGACAACCAGCAACACAAACATGGCGGACGAGCAACAATGAAAAGTACATTTGAAGGCGTCAATGAAATTGCTACACATCCTCTTTACTGTTTGAAATTTGATTTACAAAGGCTGCAAATATGGTTATGATGCAAGGAGTGTTGTGGAAGTGGACGAACTATCTCAGTGGTAAGTGCCAAGTGGTAAAATGATAGATGCCAACAAGCTAGCTGAGCAATTAAACTTAAAGACCTCCCAGTCCAGTCCCCCATTCTAACCGCCCTTCCTCTCCAGCACCAGCAGCCCAGATCTGCTAATAAAGAAACAGTTATATTTTTGATTTGTTTGTAAATCAAATCCATAAATAAAATCACCTTAATACACCCATGAAAATGAATACAGACCTTGTTTATTTTATCCTACCATGATAAAATATCAGATTGCAGCATGCACACTTGAATTGTTTTGCCATCGAACCAGAAGCACTTCTCAGACCAGGTTGGAAAGTTTGCTAGGATAACTGCACACCAAATGAAGAATAAAAAGAGACTAATAACGTTTTTGCACCAAAAATATGAATTAAGATTTCAGATAGGTACTCTTTGTGATAAGTTTCCCAATTGAACATCAGTATTGTTGGTCAATTATTTGGAAACCAGTCAAATTTTTTTAATAAAGGAATCCGATGTTATGTAGGTTGGCAACCAAGATGGTTCATTTTGGATTATGGTGTCCTGGCTTATTACAGATCCCAAGATGAAGTCCACTTGGGAAGCCGTGGATCAGTGAAACTCTCCTGTTGTGAGATTTGTGGTAAAGATATTGACTGTATCAGAACTATTTTCCAAAATTTCTGGCACTTTGAATTCTTAGATGGTCATTTGGTTGATCTTCCATGAAACTGGAGTACATTATACATCAAAAATTTCAGACCTATGTTTCAAAGTGTCATACTTGTGTAGTCCAAAATGTTTAATGCCTGAAGTGTCTTGCTCATGAAAAAGGAATGTGATGAGAGTTTTAATTTGTGAAAAATATTCTATTTCCTTGAAATTAAATCCATCTTAGCAATCATTCCACATATCATGCTCAAAAATATTCATTTGTAAATGTATGACATTAGTATGAAATAAGCAAAAATAAACTGTATGTAAATATATCAGTTTTATTTGTCCAGACTTTCTGTAAATACATCCAAAATTCTGGGAAAAAGCATCCAAAAAGTTTGTCCAAAAATGTTTTGTCCAATATTTATTATGCCTAAAATTTTTGCTGTTTACTATATTAGCAAGAAATCTCAGATGAGCGTTTCACATTGGAGAAATTTTACATTGGATGACTTAGGAAACTATGACAACATTTTTACAGGTGATTTCATCCTCCAAAGAGGATGACACATGCTAAAATTGATTGAAGTCATTGTGGTAAGGCAGAAGTATTAGGAATATTTGGTCGTGGTTTTAGGCCTAATTTGAAGGTTTCTTAAAAGGGCGTATTCCTTGAGATAATCCTTCAAAATTTCAGAGCAGAGTAGCCGATTTCAGTTGGGTAAATTTCAAAGTATAATTGGCCATGTCCACCATTAAATAAACATATTTGCCATTATTATCGTTGTGATATTCATCAAGCAGTGGCCTTCAAACAGGGATTATTTTTATACTCACATGGTAGTATTTCTTCTGCAGTACATCCAACGGATCCAGTCAGATTAGATTTGAAAATCCCACCAGAGAATCACATGTATCTAAGAGCTGCCAGTTCTGGAGAAAGACAACAGTGGCTTGTTGCCTTGGGAACAGCAAAAGCATGCAGAGTTGATACCAGCTACCAAGAGCATCAACAGCAAAGTATGTTTTTTATTCAAATATTTGATGCCACTTTTGTTTCATTGATATTGTTAGCCACCCTACAGAAAAACGCTGCTCCTTTTCACTTCCTAAAGATGTTTATGTCAAGGTTACAGTTATGTTATTGGTCTTACTGTACTACAGTACTCACATTGGGCAGATTAAGATAGTTTGTTGCCTTTAGAATTTTCCTGTATTCTTGTGCTTTTAGTTTCTTTGAAATTCTTATTTAAAAATCTTTACATGCTTTCATACCATTCAAGAATTTTATTAGGATGTGTGTGAAGAATCCTACTGTAGAAATGCTAAATCTTTAAGAATTTTTTGTTGTCACAAAAACTTTTACATATAGAGTATAGAAGCACCAACAAGCTTTTGCTATGGGAAATACAACACTAATTATGTAAGATTTGCACTTGCCATACTGTATATAGTTCAGTTCATTCCTTTTGAATTCCATTTCCATACTGTACAAGTACTCAAAACATAAAACATAAAACAACTTACAGCAATTGAATAACTACAGGCTACAAATTTAAAGTATAGGCATATGCAGTAGAGTCGACATAAATAAAAAGAAAATTAGATATACAATGATATATATATATTTGTACCAATTCTGTGTGCCAAAAATTTCCTCATAGACCTCTACATAATTAGATATTTTTTCAACTGAATGCCAAATTGTCTTCACTGTAACAAATTTTTTTTTTATATTCAATATAAAGATTTACAAGAACGAGTTACTTAAGACTATACTTACAAATTACTTAACTACATAACTAAGATGATACCCCGGGAAGCAAGAACCCATGACTATCCCAGGGTCATGACATAGAACACTAAACTAATTTACATCTAGATATACAATTACGAAAAGCTACATATAAACAATGTTTACTTAGACTCTGATTACATTTTGTCGTAAATTTCACTCGTTTTTTATTTTAACTTTAACCTTTTCGCTGTTTGAGCGAGCAGTTACATTCAATAATTTGGTGAAATAACTCTACTCAATAGAAAAACTTGCTAGCGAAAACTAGGGACGAAATGTAATAAGTCTAATGTTTACTTAAAAATACAGACAAAACGAAGATGGAAAACAAAAATGAAAGGACTTTGTGGCTGCTTTGTGGCTGTATGGCGTGAAACAAAGGTTTGATCTATCTTAAACAAACCGACCTGTTTTGTGGATGAAATCTAAAGTCAGTTCGAGTATACTTTTATTAGCATCACTTGAAAGGTCTTTATCACCATATAGCAAAATTTGTACAAGAACGTTGTTAGAAAGGCTGTTGATTTCAACAAATGGTCGTAATGCATCTGAAACTCCAGCGAGAAGATCTCGTCGTTGACTATCAAATGATGGGCAAAACAACAGAAAGTGCCCGTGTCCTCAATACCGTTGTTCGTTGGGCACATCGGGTTTACGGTGTCCCTGAAATTGTGCTTGAATTTGTGGAAATTTAGTTTGCTGAGACCGACCCTTATTTGGGAAAGATACGATAGGCCTATTGGGTTATGAATATCAAAGACAGATCTTGCAAGGGGGCGAATTATTGACAGAAGCTTTGTTTTAAAAACAGCAACGGATGGGGCAAGCCTGATTTTAGGATCAAGTTTATTCCATTCAGATATGCAATCTGGATAGAAGCTAGATTTGTATTTTTCTGTTCTTGCCCTAATTTGCCCAATAGCATCCTGGTTGCGAAGGAAATATTTCGACTGATGAAGTGGTCGGATGGGCTCCTTTGTGTACAAGGGGGTGATATTATTCAGAATCTTATAGAACAAAGTCAGCCGTCTACTCCACCTGCGGATTCCCAGCCAAGCTCTGCGTACAGCTTTTCACGCGATGTTCCCCTCCAAGTTCCTGTCACAGCAAGAGCAGCAGAGTACTGGACAGACTCAAGTTTTTCCATTAGATTTGGAAAAATGATGTTTTGTGTGAATTCACATACCTTTGCTGGAATATGATAGATAACATCCCCGTAGTCCAGGTGGGGCCGCACATAGAGCTTATATAATTCGTTTAGAGTATGTCTAGGCAAATACTTGGAGAGATACTTTAGCAAACCTATGCCCTTTCTCGTTTTGGAGATGTGAGCTGAAAAAGAAAGCTTAGAAAAAAAGAAAACTATAACAAATGGGACAGCACAGTTCATTTGTAGCTTAACATCCCAGAATTGATATATACAATATGTCTAAATTCATATTTTTCTGGCTGAGCAATTGTCTTTCTCATTTTGCAGTAAATTCTGTGAGTTACTTGAAAGAGAAGATGTCAGAGCTGAACATGTGCAGGAATATCATTGTGCAGCAAGTTCATCAGTTAAAATCTCTTTGCCCAAGTAAAGATGAAAACAAGGTGAACCATTTTGAAAGTGATTCCTGATTCACTTTCTGACATTATGCACCAATTAATTTTTAAAACTATACAGTAACTTTTGTTCAAAATTATAACTTTAGCTTTAAAAGTTTATTATCAAAGAGCCACACCTTGATGAGCTTTCTTTTTGGCAGTTTGAGAAAAGTTGATCTTGCGCTGTATTATGTTCTGAGAACAAGAATTTCAAGAAATCTTTTATAATGGGGAGGGGGGATACACCTTTAAAAATACAAAGAAATGGCCAAACGTGGATTAGAGCTGGCAAAGATTTGCAACAGTCATCAAAATCCGTTAAGTAGATGAATTATGGCATCTTGTCAGCGAAAATTTTTTTGCGAACCTGGAATATTTCTATTAACTGAATGATAATTATTACAAAACTGATCACAAGTCCTTGCATGTTCCTGCAATAGAGCTTTTAGCTATTCTACAAAAAAGTCTGAATCAAGCGATATTCTTATACGTGCTGAGGTTCGGTCAAGTGGCGTTGGAGCTTCTATCGCTATTATGTGCATTTGAAATTCTTCAAAATGTGTATAAAGACATCATTCGATTCGGATTCTTTCTTAGAATAGCTGGAAAGTCTATTGGGAGCTGTAGCTTATTTAACCATATTCTTTTCCATTTTTCTTAAATGAAAATCCTGCATCTCTTATAGCAAATTAATGAAGCTGCAACAATGCTGTCTGCAACTTGTGACTCATTCTTATCAAATCTAAATGACATGATGGAGGTGGTTGAAGACTCGCTAAGTAAGTAAATCGTTGTCTGCTTCCTTGAAGATAAATCTCTGAATCAAGATATTTGAAACATCCGATGAGTTAGAAGCTTTGGCTTTAAAAGACCACAGAAATTTTGGAAAGGCTTTTGGAAGGATTGTTGATGTGTTACACCAAACACCAAATACACCCAAGCACAGGCCTAGGTCGATAAAACCCCAAAGCAGAACCTAATGACAGCTATGTGCCTCGATGATGAGTCTCTTGTTTCCCTGTGCTCTTTGACTTCAAGGTGGCGCTTCGGTCAACAGAGACTCATATTACTCTCAAAAAGCTGATCCTATTTAGGCCTAATACTCTGAGGTTCCTAGAATACCATAGACTGATTATATGTTCGTAGGTTATCGCTATTGATAGGCTGATGGACGCTATAACTACGACTCATGGACTTACGCTTCCAGAAACGGACATGGCCTAAATCACCTGCTATTTTTTCTTGAAACCACCGACCCTAAATCACCGCAAAAAGTGGTTTTCCTGAAGTGCTACACAGCAAAACAAACTATCAGTACTAAGGTGAATCTTTCTTCAAACTATTAAAGCAAAAAAATCCTACCCATAAGTGATATTTTGGTTGTTTGAGGACGCAAAAGATCTCGCAAATTCGCTCGTTACTTCGAGATTTTGATCGTCGGAGCAGTTCAGTCGAACGCGTTGTTCGAATTCGTTTGTTTGCCTTTGGCGGGAAGTTTAAATTGAGGAAGAATCAGCCAATCCCATCAAGTTATTTCAAGTCTTGCATCCTGATTGGTCCAGGAACAAATTTGTTCCTGGCGACAATTTTTTGCCGTTTTGAGAAGAGTTAGTCCATAAGGCCCTTGACTGGAGCGACAACAACAACATTAATTCACTTCAATTAGATGAGCGTAAGTTGAGGGTCCTTATGTAGTGAGGCTAAGAATACCAATCAGATTGCGAGATTTGGCAAAGAACAATAAGTTTCGAACCTTCAATTCGATTGACGCAGTTGACTAAATTTGAAGGAAGTTGCTGCGGCAGGTACTTGAAGATTTCTCTGGAATGTTTTGGTCTTAAAAACATGGACATTGCAGCATTAAAAGATTTATTTTGCACTCACCAGGTAAAAAGTGAACTTTCCTCTTCAAATGAGTACCAGGTTTCGTTGATTAAGTGTCTGCTTACCGTGTTTTCTATCGCATTTCCTTTCTGAAGAGTGACCGTTGAACAGAGCTGAAGCAGTCGTTCGATCCAGATTCGATCGATGGAATGCAGAAGATAGGGTCAGCTTTTTAACTGTTTCAGTTTGAGTTCCTGTTGAGCAAGGTACCGCAGGAATACAAGGGACTAATCGTCATGAGTCTACATAGATGGCTTATTAAAGAGCCATTGTCACCCAGGGTCCTTTGCAGGCATGCTGCAATTTCAGAGTGTCTGAAAGTCAATTTTGGCCTAAGCGAAAAAATGGATCCACGTAGTCACTGAACTGATAGAAAAGCCAACTTAGATTTATTTATCAGTTCACTACTACAGTGTAGATCCATATTGACCAAATTTTATTTTCAGGATGTCTGAAACTGTACCCTTGATGATAATGACTTGGGGGATACTTGGTGCGCTTTTTACCTCATCAAGTATTAAAATAGGACAAGATTTGAACTTTATTTTTAACTTTTATTTCGTTGTTGAACTCTGGAACGATATGATTGATTTTAGTGAACTTATTTTTTGCATCTAAGGTAGCATTTTTGAGTCAAGATGGTGGGTAATTAATTCAAATCGGTTCAAAATTCATGATTGTTCGGTTCAACAAACGCCGATATATCAGGTTGGAACTCCCGGTACAATGACTAAAACATGTCCAGCTTTGGCTCCAGATGCTGTGTTGTCATGTGTGTTTGAAGACATTTTCTGAATTTGACTGGAAGGGAACGTACTAAGGCGGGGGCGTACTAATGACTGAACAATGTCTTACTCTTTGCAAACCGTCCTTTTTTATCAATGCCAATATTACTAATAAAACCAACTAAACTGCAACTACACATATATTATATATTCTATGGGTGCCATAACTGGAAAGGGTATGATGTCATCGAATTTCAATTACGACAGCTACTTACGTGACCTAAAAAATATACAGTAGATTTAAGGAAGGCTTCTCGCAGCCTTCCTTAGCAACTCGACCAGGCGTCTCACAGATGATTGACACCAATGGAATGAACACAAGTAGAAACACCCAAAAATGTCTTGAAAACTGTACTGCTATTCATGATACGAAAGGGGTTCTTCTTTACAAGACACGCCACTAATAGTAAAAATAAAACGCAACCTGGCTTTTGATCGATGTCAAAACTATCACGCCAGAAAGAGGCTTCATTTCGCTCTGATGCTTTGAGAGCTTCCTCCTTTCTCATTCGATCCTTTTTTTAATGTTTTGTCGTATTTTCAGGTACAGCATCTGGCTCTCCAGTATCAACACCAATTCGAGTATGTGCTAAATATTTACTTAATATGTTCATGATATGCAGCTGCCTTGAAAAATCAGTCCTGAAAATGGTGGCAAAGATTTTCTGCGTGTCAAATCATCAAATGTGTTCTAGCTAAACACAACATAGCTAATGGCGATTTTGCACAAAGAATAGTAATGCTGTAGTTCTTTATTCTCTAGCAGATTTCGAAATATCTAGGAGAAGAAGCAGACAATTAAAGGGGCTGTACAACCCTTCCTCTCTCCGTGCCTCTGCGTGTCATACCATCAAATGCGTTTAGGCTAAACACAACATAGCTAATGGCGATTTTGCACAAAGAATAGTAATCCAAAGTATCTGCGACAATCTTGGTGATCGAAGCATTGTTGGAAGATTTGTTCAATTTTTCGAACGCCGAATATTTAAAAGCTTTAATGGTATCAAAAGTTCCATCACATTTCATAGACATAAACAAGAACACACTACAATGAAACTTACGCAGAAGCTGCTATGAAACTGGCCGCTATTAAAACCCAAGGCGTTAGTCACGTGCGCGGGTTGTCTCATACTTTTCGATCGTTTACAAAAAAGCTTCTACAACCCCTTTAAGGTATTTCTCGACAATGAAAAATGTCTAAGAATCTTTATTTACTTGTTTATCATTGTGTGCCATTGCACTACATGCAACAAGAGGAATTTTCATCAATATTCATGAACTTGACGTACAATAAATACTGTAAGCTGCAATATTCTTCGTACATTATGAAGCATTAATTTCCTATGATAAGCAGGATATTTGAGAGAATTCCTTGACTTTTTGCAGATCAAGAATCCTCCGTTTTTCAAGAAACACCAACATCACAGTGAAATCGGGTAAGCATAGAGTAAGATTGCAATCGGTATGTTAGAAAGGAAAAACTCAAAACAACTTTGGTACCTGAACTTCGAAGAATCACTTGGCATATAAAGAAACGTAACTTTTTATGAAGAAGACATGCCCCTGCAGTCAAAACAGAGAGGAACATGCAAATATTCAGCGAGCAGCAATTGATAGTTACATTTCTAGCTAAAAATGTCATTGGTTTTCAAATGTTGCTGCCTTAGATCCTCGATTAAGCCCCACATTCAAACAATGCCCTCTTCTCGAATAAGCCCCCCCCCCTCATAACTTATTTTGGCATGTAAGTCCTTCCTCAAATAATCCCCCATATAAGGCATTTTAATTCTACAAAAGGGTGAATTGTACACAAATTGATACAGTCTATGTCTTGTTGTTGTTATAGTTCAATGTTGCATTTCTAATTTATCATTTCATGTGAATTCTAGTTCAAAATTGATACGATTTTCACCTTTTTCCATACCTTTATCAGATAGAATTGCAGTAGCCATGAGATATCTTCCTTGCTATTTGATAAGTCCCCCCCCTCCTTCGAATAAGCTCCCATACAAAAATTAATTTTTACAAGTGAACCCCGGGGGCCTATTCGAGGATTTACGCGATCTCACTTCCCTAATAATGGTTTTACTCATAAAATTCAAAGGAAGAATGATTTTTTGTACATTGGTAATTCCCCCCTCTTTTATACTCAATGTGCAACAGTCAACTACATTGAAACTGTTGGCCTCAATTAATTTTCGATATCATTTTCTGCAAGTTGGTGGCAAAGTAAACAACTTCGTTATATTTCCTATGTTGACTAGTTCAGAATTGCAAAGAAATCGACAATTTTCTTTGCTTGAAATTGGCTGTTAAAAATATTAAATTTTGGTATTTTGTTTTTTCAGCACACCGTCACCTTCTTCACCATCAAGCGTCTTCTCGGATTCGTTAACGGAGTCTGATCGTGGTAAGTCTAAAACCCAAGTAGGAGAGCTACCCAATCCAATTTTTCTACAGAGGTGTCATAAAGGTGCCACCTGATGTAATTAGATGATTTAACCATGTTTTGTGCATAAGGTACAAAGTCTACAAGTGCAAGGAATAGAGAATTGCTTGTTTTCCTTTAAAGATCTCAAAACGATTTGCCATTTTGATTTCAGTTGCTATGCTGTTGCAAATCAAATTGCATCTACGAGTTACTGATTCTGCACTACATAATACTGTGTTGATAATTATTGGAGTCCTGGTTGATGTTTTGTCTGTTTTGGATTTGTCTGCTATATTTATCTGCAATGTTTTAGGTTCCGTGAACATAAAATCAAGAAAGTTCAGGCAGTAGGTTTTCAAAGGTAGAGGGTCCTCCCAATGAGGTTTTACTGCATTTATTGAAACTTTGATATAGCCACAATCATGGAAATTTATTTCAGAAATATTTTACTTCCACTCCATATATCATTGGGTATTAGGAATTGGGTTTATAACAATTTCATCAATTTCATCTCAAATTATTTAAGTGTAAGTGTGTTTTTAAATTATGGTTATCAATACTCAATATAGGTATGAAACTACCTAAGTACAACAATTTCATCATTTTGTGCAAATGTAGACTCGTCTGTCTAACCCATATATTTCGACATATCATAAAAAGAAGCTCACACGTATAATTTCATATATCTGAAGATGAGACAAGCTCGTCTCGAAACGTTCTATAACATGGCCTAGTCTAATTCACGTTTATCAACTGAATTTATCTAGTTTGAAACAGTCTTGAACTTCACTACAATGGGTTTATTGCTGTCTTTTCCGGAACTGACCTGCAAAAAATGTTGTTCGTCGTGGTCCTAATATTTCAGTTTACGAAAAAGCTGTGCTTTCCAGCCAATGTTCGTAAAATTTTTTATTAACTTTGCTCTTTTTAATGCTTCATGTCCCGTGCCCATTTGTCTATAGCCGAAGAGAATATCAACGTTAAAAAGCTGACGAAACATTTTAGACTTGGCAAACAAGCTTTGTTTCAGGCTTGTTATCACAATTTAGCCATGGAGCAGAGAGCCACTATGACCGAGACGCATTTACGTGTTTGTGGTTGCAAATTGCAATTTTGAAAATTGAAAATATTTGTTTTAGGCCTGTTATCACCATCCAGTCATGGCGCAGAGAGTCACAATGACTTAAAAACACCGACACCAATGAACCCACCAAATACGTTATCTATTCAACCAATTTCACCTGCACCTTCAACGAAAAGCAACTCAATTCAATCCATCGACGAACGGCAGAACACAGACTCTGAATTGAGAGAGCCAGAAAGACCTTCAACTCGTATCCCTGTGATCTCATCACCAAGCACTGCAACAACAACAACGACGTCGAGTGGAACTAATGGCAACGCGCAATTGTATGCATTATCACAGCAATCGTTAGAGTCACATTCATCAGAAGAAGTTGTAGCGAAACCAGAACCACGGTCATTTTTCAGTCTTGTTCCCGTCAAGTAAGTTTCTTGAATCTTTTACACGATACAATAAGAGGCCCTTTACATGATAAATTTAAACCCGTGTTGAGTTTCAACACGGGTTGAGTTTTAACGGCATTGCTTATTTTGCCTTGCGTTTACATGAAATCTCAACACGGGTTGAGATTAGGTCATTGCAAACAATATATTTGAGCCCCATGAATGATTGCCTTGAGAATCTCAACCCGTTTACAACACGGGTGAAATCTCAACACGGGTTGAGATTAGGTCACATGGCTGCAAACAATATAAGATGGAATGTGAGCCCCATTCAAAAATTTGAATGATTGCGGAGTTGCCGAGTTGAGTTGAACCCGTGTTGAGTTTCAACTCGGCCTCCTTCATGTAAACGCGATGAAGGCTTACACCGTCAACCGAGTCTGTGTTCAATTCAACCCGAGTTAAAATTTCTCATGTAAAGGGCCTCTAAGTCGTTGCAACTAAAAAGATGTCTCGAAATATTCTATTACCGTAAACGCTCTATTAAGCCCGGGGAGGGTGGCTTAAAAGAGAGGGGGCTCATTAGAGAGGGGGCATATTCACAAAATCATTTGACAAAGATATATATATATGATAGCTTTTCAGTTCTTTTACTCCATATTTTGGGGATTCAATATACCATTATACCAGTCAAATACATACATTCGACACAGTTATATCCCAAACCATACCAAATTAATATGCAAACTTTTTTTAGCTAAAAAGGAAGTCTTTGGTAGCCTCTGAAATCTGATGTAAGTGGGGGCTTAATAAAGAGGGGGCTTATTGTAAATTTTGGCTCAGAGGGGAGGGGCTTATTAGAGAGGGGGGCTTAATAGAGAGGGGGCTTAATAGAGATTTTACGGTAGTGCAGCTACAAGGTTACATAATTAAGCATCTGGGATCTCATCTTGGTCAACGATAACTGGGACTTATTGTATTACATCCTTGGCTGCCAAAGGGATCAAATTTCATACATTTCGTTTAATTTTTTAGCCATAATGATTTATTATTTGTTAATGTTAAAGGTTTGAGGATGTCATTGTCTCTATCGATGGTCGCATTCCTACGAAAAGTTTCCTCGATGCCTGTACTGGTATTCTTCCTGTCTTTGGTGAGTGCATTTTGAAAATTCCTTGATGACTGAATGGAGCTGTTGCTTAAATTTCCCAAATTCTGATTTTATTAAAGGGAGTGTGTAATGCTGTGTAGGCTTTTCTATAAATATAACAAAACAAAAACACTCACACACAGCAGTGTTTCTTTGGCTATCAATTGTCGACAGCACAATAGTGATAGAAGCTCTTAACACCACTCTATCGAGCCTCGCGTATAAAAATAACGCTCGATATGGTCTATTGGGCAAATCGATTTGAATAGGCTATTTTTAGAGTTTTGTTCTCTTCGCAAATGCAGGCTTTTAACCTTGCACAACCCCTGAGGAAAGCTGAGGTTGAAGGGAAATTTGATGAACATAAGCATAGGAGATAGGGGGATGAAAAGGTAAAGCTCCTATCCCAGGTTGAAAAATTTACAAAAATCGGCCATATTTAGGCAAAAAATTAGCCTTCAGTCTGGCACAGTTTTTGTGAACGATTGACTTTATCAGGCCCCCAATATTTAGCTTCCTGTAGGCTCAGGATGATATATGCAAAAAATCAGCATTTAACGATTTCTTCATGCACAAGGAGAATTTCAAATTGCCAAAAGAAACCTTGGAAATAATATTCAAATACGAATCAGTAGTTCAAATAAGATCCCATTTAGTTTTTTACTAGTGATTTTCGAAGACTTTCTTCAGCAAAGATTTGACGAAAGGAGCTAAAATCAATCAGATTTCTGGTCCTCTATCTTTATTTTTTCATCTTTCAGCGTTCTTAAATCTTGATGAGAACAGTGCATTCATTTACAATAATGATTCGACATAAGCTAAATAATTCCCAACATTAATCAAGTAGCATCTGGATTCTGCATATATCTTCTCATCCAATATAATCGTCACTCTTAGGATGGCTAATTGGGGGAAGACTCCAACCTTTCTTTGCCAGCCAGTTGGCCGCCAACAGTCAGGTTTATCTTGCCTTGAAACTATCTTGTTTTTGTTTGTCTTAAACCAGTTTTTTTTTGTAATTATGCAGATATTCTTGGCTCTACAACTTTCGCACCGGTGAAGATTGATATTCAAGGCAACGTTAAGGTATGAATAGTTCTTTTTATGTTACAAAATAGATCACGACTGTTTTTCGTGCCTTCAGTTAGACTGATTACTTGGCCATAGTTATTGCTATTGATTGATGGGCTGCTGGCTGCTTGACTCTCTAAGTATGAGCTGTAGGAGCGGTCTTTGTTTGAGGTGAGTCTCGTTTTGATGAGCGATTACTAGGATTCATCGTAATCAGTTCAACCAATAGTCAGAAGATTTTGAGCCCTGGATTAATAAAGCTCGAAGCGTTGAATATATTAAAGAATTTTTTAGGTATGTCGGATTGAATACATGTGAATTTTTTTATTCCTTTTGTATTGCAATTAAAATGCTTACCTTTTTTAGAAAATCCTGGGAAAATACCAGACAGACGAGACGGCGTTTGTTTACTTGCAAAACATGATATTCCAAGAGCTCAAAAGTAATACTTGTAATGCAAGAAATTCAACAACAGATGCTTTACTCTGGCTTAAAAGGTAATTTACTTACTGTACCGGGTGACGCAAAAAGGGTGAAAATTTTGAGAAAAAAAAACCATCAAAATGTGAATTTATTACTGATCATGAAAATTTCTTGACCAGCAGTTGTGCGAAGGACCAAACTGATTTGAGCGATATTGTGAAGTCTTGAAATATTGTTTGAATTTTTGAAAATTTATCACTTTTGAGTTCTGAGTTTTGAAGCGATTTTTGTCATATAATACAAAAATTTTCTTATCTAAGTTTATATGTTAACTACGCAGGTATTATCAGTGCATAGGAATCTGATAACTGGTTTGAGAGCTACAGGTTCTCAAAAGTTTCAAATTCTTCCGACTCAATTGATTTTAATGGAATAAATTTAATCATATGTTAATACATGATCGTACAGTTTGGCAAGTACATTATTTTAAACTCGTGTGAAGACTGCTGCTTTAACTGGGGAGATTTTGTTCATTTATTATAATGCCTAGCTTTGTCTTGACATTACGAACTGTTGAAGTAGTAAAAGTCTGTCTTTAGAAAGCTGATAGATTGTGATAAAATATGCTATCTGATCAATAGTTTGCATCGAAACAGGTGTTATTTCTTCTTCAAAGTCTGTAACAGTGGGAAAATTGAAGGAGGTCATTTGGCTAATTATTTTCTGAAAAGAGAAAGCACTTTAGAAAGCTTTAGGGAATTATCGAATTTCAAACTCATATCGAGAGTCCAATTCCATCGCGACTGATTTAACGAATGCCTTACTTGCTTTGATGCTAATAAAATCTACTTTTATCCCTGATCCGTGTTTAGTCAAGGTCTCTATAATGCAAGGATAATGGTAATATTTCGTATCCCCTTCCAGAGCTTTGGAATTTATTCATGTATTCCTTGCTGAAATTTGTCGAGGAGAACAAGATCTGGCCGTTGCAGCAAGTATGATTTCAGTTTTAGTCTGGTTTTGTTGCTGTGATTGAAAGAGACACAATTTTAAAGGATTAGACAGAATCTGCTAAGGCTTGTCTTACCCATTTTAAGTCATGTGGCTATACTCATGGGAAGTTTCTGCATTATACTACTTTTTGCATCCATGGCACAAGTTTTCATTTTAAATCATTCAAAAGATCTCTTATCAAGAGACTGATCACCCGACTTAGTTGCAATGGATGTAATCAAAATTTAGCTGATTTTGTCAATCCCATTACAAATTGATCATAAGCACCCTGTAGAACGTCTGTGCAGTATTGTAGAGGCTGTTCAGTAAGGCAGCGGTTGCCCAGTGCAATACAGGGATCACATGATGTCATTGGTGGGATTACATGCAGTAAATTTTAGGCTATTCAGTTATTTACAGGGATAACATACAGTTAATGAGAGGGGAACATAATGTCATTGGAGGGATTGCCTCAGTAAATTTGAGGTTATTCAGTAAATTATAGGGCTTACATGATGTCGTTGGCGGGATCACATCAGTAAGGTTGAGGCTATTCAGTTACTTACAGGGATAACAAGCAGTGCCGTACAGGGATAACATCGTGTCGTTGCAGGGATGACATCAGTAAAGTAGTGGTTACTCAGTATTCTGTGTGGATAACATCTTGTCGATACAGGGATAACATCCAGTAAGGCAACGGGATGAACTCATTAGCTTGGGGAATTTCTTTAGTAATTCTTAACGTATTTTTGTAAAAAACGGGGGTTATATGAAGTGAATAGCACTACGGATAATCGTGGATTGCATCAAACACAGTCACGCCGTAATGTTGTTTGCAGCTTAGGCCTTATCAAGATAAAAATATTGTGGTTTTTTGTGAACATAGATGAAGAGTTTTGTGAATATTTACTACAAGCACCACACAAGAAGAAGTTGACGGAAAACGTTCGCGAAGGAGATATTGAATTAGAATCCTTTATCGATCTAATTGCCCAGATAGAGTCGAGGGGAGGGGAACCGAAGTGCAGGAAAGGCCTTGCCGAGGAATTCGACAAGATCAACCTTACACTGTCTTCTGTCATCTGTGACTGCGAGTCCTCTTCAAAGGAATCTTCTTGTGTCTCCAATATGCGAGGCCCACCTCCTACTTCGTCGCAACGATAATTCAGTCCGGGGAACGGCTTGTTATTGAGCATCAAGCCAGTCGTGAATGGCTTTGGCAATTTCATCGGAGAGCTATCAAAATCCTCCGTTTGTCGTTCATGCCATCCAGGCGCTGGGCTGGTGAAAACAATATTGTTCTTCTTCATGATACTTCAATTCAAGATCCGTGAAACTCAGCGAGTGTTACCTTGAAGCCAAACAAGAAATATGGGAAAAGACTGAGCCAGCAAAGAGTTATCGGTCAAGTTTTAGTTTGATAATTAGTCACTGGAGTCATATCAGTCTGGACTCAATTCTTTTTTATTCCCATTCGATTCACACTATATCCAATGTGATCTTAGCCTACGCATAGATATATTTTTCAAAAGAAGAAAAGATTTTTCAGAATAATGATGAGACACAACACTGGACTGATGTGTTATTCTGCTGATTTGTCACGTAATCTATGCACATTGGCACTAAAACATCTAATCCAATCATTCATGTTTTTACTTTTCAATGTAGTTATTTGTACAACTTTATCCTCCATCGTAGGATTAATGACCCCATTAGGAGGAACCATTTCTTGTCAATATCACAGTTTGCTAACCAGTGCTCCGAGCACACAATAACCCCCCCCCCCCTACTCGAAAACAATAGACAATTTAGTCATCAGTGCACATGATCCCTCTAGTGCATTGTTTGTATCCCTCGCAGTTACTGAACAACCTTAAAATAACTGATGCAATCCCTTTACCGATACGATGTTATCCCGTTGCCTTACTGGATGTTATCCCTGTAAGTAACTGAATAACCTTGAAATAACTGATGTGATCCCTGTATCGACAAGATGTTATCCACACAGAATACTGAGTAACCACTACTTTACTGATGTCATCCCTGCAACGACACGATGTTATCCCTGTACGGCACTGCTTGTTATCCCTGTAAGTAACTGAATAGCCTCAACCTTACTGATGTGATCCCGCCAACGACATCATGTAAGCCCTATGATTTACTGAATAACCTCAAATTTACTGAGGCAATCCCTCCAATTACATTATGTTCCCCTCTCATTAACTGTATGTTATCCCTGTAAATAACTGAATAGCCTAAAATTTACTGCATGTAATCCCACCAATGACATCATGTGATCCCTGTATTGCACTGGGCAACCGCTGCCTTACTGAACAGCCTCTACAATACTGCACAGACGTTCTACAGGGTGATAAGTCGCAATATCTTGAAAATTTGAAACCTCTTTTTTATATATTCTGCTAAGAATTTACCATACACATTTAATGAATTGCTCTACTTAAAAGCTTCTCTGCTCTACTACTAGGGCAAGACCCCGGGGAGCAACAACTATGTCTACCCATGTTTAAAACCTCTGCAAATCAAATCAAATAATTTCGTTTCTGAAGTCCAAAACATGTTTTGACAAAACTTTGATTATATCTGATCCACTGAGATTATAACAGATGGAAAAGATTACTCAATTGCTGGGTATGTCAAAAATTTCATTTACCTATACCACAGCCCACAAAGTTTTTTATATCTGCTGTAGAATTTTTTCTGTTATCACATTTTATCATAGGTTTCAAATCTTTGAAAAGGCTGGTGCAAAATTGAGTGACCTATTTCTTACTGAATGGCTAAAAAAACTCTTTAATGTTTTCAAAGTTAGAGTGTTTTTCTTCTTTTTCAAGAATTCAACAAAAGTTTTCAAAAAAACTTAAAACCATCGTAATTTCTAAACCGTTTGACGCAACATGAAGTAATTTCAAAGAAAACCATAGTTTATGAATGCCTACAATATGGTATCAAGCAAAGGCCTGTCACTCATCTGGTTTATGATTTAAAGACTTGTTGACGTCACATCCTCAAATGAGCTGAAATGTAAAATATGCTGTAATTTTGAAAAATATTCAACATTTCTGGAAAGTCCAACGGTAGAATTATAAATAAGTATCTAAAGTTTCTTTCCAGCCATTCAATCAGAAGAGATAGGTCATGGAATTTAACACCCACCTTTTTACGCTGAGTTAAAGATTTGGAACCTATGCTTCACATTTTTCTATTCTTTTAGCAAATGCGTATGGAAGATCATTAAGAAAATATCATGGTTGGGTTGTACGTGGTGTGTTTTCGGTAAGTCAGTTTGATCTTTGCTAATGACCAATCACTTCAAAGACATACCCAGAGGGGGGTCCGTGTCCTAGGGGGGACCCCTGCAACGTTTAGTTTGCCGCCAGATTTATCAGCAAAGTAGTAGTTTTATCACTACTCAAGCCCGAAGGAAAGGGACACCTATAATTGTCGGGAAATTGGAGATCTGCTCCATACATCCCAGTAATTTCTGTTGCTTCGTCGTTGAATCACGTTATGCCCCAGCCCCAAGGTATTCTTCCCAATGTGTCAAGCAAATTTGAGCACCCCAAAACTGTCTCGAGCGTATACAGTGTCCCTGACGATTGGTTTGTGGTCTTTCCTGCATTTTGATACAACAAAATTGTCAGCAGAGAGTTTTCACTTACATTGTATCGATCGTTCCATGGAAGCAAAAAGTTGATTACCACAATAGATGTGTTTAGATCCCTTTATTTCAATACCCGTATCCAATTTATCCTTCTTTTCTACACAAACATTCCACAAGCCCCCTCAAAATATTTGGCTTCATCCAGCAAAAGACCATTAAATTTACGAACCTATACGACAATCTTTGGCTTATATTTTTGGCAAAATTTTTTTATATGAAGTTAAAATCTTCAAATACATAACTTGGTTCCCCTTAACATTTGAATTTAAGTCAGGCCCACTCCCCAATGAGCCCCTAACAGTGAATTTACCTCTTAGGCTTTGAAATATGACGTGATCTTTTATTTCAGCTGGCTGTAAAGGCAGTACCATACCGAAAGGACTTCATGAACCAACTTGGTACTGTGCCAACACGAGTGGAAAAAACATCTGACGCTGAAATAGTCGAAGAAATGAAATCAAGCGTTGCAGCATTGGGAAAACTTGTAAATATATTGTGTCAATTCTATAAAAGACACAAATTAGATAACGAAGCAGTCGTATAAAATTGTAGCAAATCTACAGGAGGTATGAAAAAGGCTACCGGTTGAAAAATTTAGATTTCTCCTGAACGAAAAATCAGACATAAATTAGAAAGTGATTTTATGGAAGCCCGACTTCTGTGCTTTCATTTGATGTATAGTTTTGAAAAAATTTGCCACTTCGGTATTAGCAACGAGTAAAAGTAAATATATGTCAAAATGACGTAGCTTGTTTGCAGGCAGAAGGAGAATAACATATCAAATCTTGCAATTTTTCTGATTTTGTAAGAACACGAGAAGCATTTATTATAAAATTCATACCGGTATAAGATTTGATAATCTCGAATAGAGCTTATACTGTTCTTGAGAAAGAATTTTCGACAGTGAGAGCTCTTTCCAATGACTTACGCCGCACCTTACGTTTCCTAAAGAAATCGTTACGGCGAAACATTTCAACTTATAGGAGATAGTTTTGATAAAGAGTTGTTTTATTCACAACTATGTTACTTGCTGCTTGTTTCTAACACCCCTACAATTTAACCAACGCCAAAGAACCATCAGAGCAATGTCGAAAAGAATCGCTGCCTCATTTTGACCTATATGCCAACAGTTTTCTTGCTTGCAAAGTTTAGTCTCACGAGATAGTCCCAGTTATCACAGCAACAACAACGACAAGAACAACAATATTATTTTGTTCAAACTGGTTTGAGCGTCCATCAATTGTTTGAGCATCCATCAGTCTATTAATAGCGATAACTACGAACTTGCAATCAGTCTATGCAAATTTGCCAGCGACCTATTTAATTTAGCAAAATCTATAAAGCATCAAATGAAAGCAGACGAGTTAGGCTTCCTGAACTCCTTTATTTCTTTAATCAGACCCTTCGTTTCAGACAAGTTCAAATATTTCCCCGTTGGCCTTTTTATACACCTTGTATAGCTTTTAGATTTATTTTATTGTTTATTTAAATTCATCTGAATTCAAAATGAAGATATATTGAAATATAATAATTGCATAACCCTATATGGACCGGGTACCTAAATCAATTCTGGACCGGGAAGTGGAGATTTAAATGGTCAATAATGGTATGTTCACGTGGTGCCTCTGTATCCATGCGTATAATGATCAAATCCCCACTTACCCTGCCAAGTTTTTGTTCCGGAATGGATAAAATTTGTTCTTGTTGCTTGATACAATGGTTATGTACTCCAGCACGACTAAAATTGGTACGCGTACCACAAATAGCGGCAAAGATAAAACTTGCAGTGTAAATGCTATGCAGAGTCAAGTTTTTTGGTATGCGCACCAGGGGCGTCGCCAGCCCAGAAAATCTGGGGTGGACATGCTTCAGGGGTCTGGGGGCAAAGCCCCCAGAAAAAATTCTCCTGACCACGCCCTTCAGACTCTCGGAAAACGTGGGAGACGCCCTTTTTATCATTATGATCGTTTTTGATATTTTTGGAAAAGCAATCATCGCAAGCAGCATCTTTCGTAACAGAGAGGGCATTTTTGCACAACGAAAACAGAAAAGTACATGATATATCAATTTACGTGGAAGGAAAATATGTGATTTGAAATTGAAATTTAAGACATTTCTCGAAATTTTCAATAATGAAACTTCAAGAGGAAAACCAGTTATCATAGAAGTTCCAAGTGAATAAAAATGTACCGCTCCCCCCCCCACAAAGTTTTTTTTACGGATTTTGAGAAATTAGAAAATCGAGCCCTGGGAAAACTGGGATGGACATGTCCACCCCAGTCCACCCCGTGGCGACGCCACTGATGCGCACCAACCTTTATCTTTGCTGTACAACAAGGACAGATTTTGTAGCACAGTGACATCAGTTGCTTCTCATTGACACCGGAATTCAAAGCGATTAGCGATTTTGCAGACAAGTTCTCTCAACAAGTAATTCAAAACAAACAGAGAGGAAAAGTTGCCCTGAAACCAGTAGCGCTGACTTTCATGTCGCCTTGTACACGCGAAATGTGCTTTCAAGAGAGGTCATGAGTTTATAACAAAGGATGAATCTAAATATCTGCTTGGTGGATTTTTTAAATTTCATTCAGGATCTGAGTAGTAATTTCGAAAACTGCAACTCCTTCTGCTCAGCTTCTCAATCAAGTAAACAAAATCAGCCGGGTGGATCTTTCGATGTATCCGTCTTCTTTTTTCGTTAACACTCATGACATCTCTTAAAACCACCTTTCGCGTGCACAAGGCGATATTTTGCACCACACTGGTTTCGGCGCAACTTTTGCGGCTTTGTTTGGTTTTATTAGTTGAGAGAATTCCTTTTATCTGCAATCGCTAATCACTGATCACTTTGAACTCCAGTGTCAGTCAAAAGCAACTGATGCTATTGTGTCACAAAGTCTGTTGGAATTTTGTGACGCAGAAATCCAGGATCAGATTTAATACGTTGTTATAAACACATTGATCAACTATCGAACAGTTTTTGCTCAAACAAATCAATGCTCAAAATTTCACAACTTCACGGGGTCATGATATTTCAGATTCCATTTATGATTAATGGAAAAGGTTCAGAATTTTTTTCTTCCAAAGATTGCAATAATTCTATGTTTCAAAACACCCCTACAAGAGCCTCAATATTAGAATCAATTTTTATGGCTCAGGCTGTCTCAGTTTCTTGGCGTCAACGTCAATCAATTATGTCAGTATATTTGGAATTCGAAATCTGCCTCAAATTGTTTGTAAGTGGTATCAAAGATTAAACGCTGTTCATTCGAAAAAAACTGCCATAGTCAACGTTTTGGTAGTCTAGTCCCGGAGGGGGGGCGTTGGTTGGGGGCACTCGATCTACTTTTGTTCAGGGGTGTGCCCCTGAGTTTTGGACTCTTTCTTAATGGTTGGTTAAAGATTATCAGTTGCAAAACCAATCTTGTAAAGTATGGGGCACATACCTGTATCCCCAGCACCCTCCCCTACCAAAGTCATGTCTGCAGTAAATTCGGTGAGATAGCTAACAGATTTGTTCGCGCGCTTTTCATTTTTTGCGTTTTTGGCGCAGCAGTTCGAGAACGAGGTTATATTTTTTTTGATGGAACAACAACAACAACACAAGTTTGAAACATCATCAGTGCAAAGCAAAGAGGACGCAACACAACCACAACATGCTGCGACAGGAGACCTAAAAAAATATCTTGTAAGTACAGTCGTAAGTGCCCCGAAGAGCAATTAATTTAATATCTAAACCTTCGATGGAATATAAGATTTTTCTGCAACTCATGTCTAGCAGCAGTATGTCTTGTGTTGTGCAAAGCAAAATGCTATCCTTTTTTGTGTGACATTTTTTTTGGTGGGCCTAAAATTAAATTTAGAAATTCGTGAGTTAGCAATGTTAGAAAAACGCGAAATTTGTGTTCAAACTTTCACCAAAATTGGAAATTTCGCTGGGATAAACTTTAAGGTTTATGATTTGCAGGAATGAAGATTCGCAAACTTCACGCTACTTTAATTTAAGGTAGCGCTACTTTAATTATAAGGGAAGAATCTTTCCCAGGAATGAAACTCGTATTTTTTGCATTTTTGGCTGAAATTTCTGAAAGTTTATTCTGCAAAATTTCCAAAAATGTGAAATTCACGAAAGTATATTCATGCAAAATCTCCTAGAATGCGCAACATTTTATTCCCGTGAAGTGTTGTTCAGCACATTAAGATATGAAGTTCGCAAATCTTCATTCCTGTAAATCATAAAAACTCTAAAGTTTATCCCAGCAAAATTTCCAATTTTGGTGAAAGTTTGAACATAAATTTTGCGTTTTTCTAAAATTTCTAACTCACGAAAGTTTTTAAATTTAATTTCAGGCCCACCAAAAATGCCACACAAAAAAGAATAGCTTGCACAACACAATACGTACATAATGATGCTGCTAGACATGAGTTGCAGAAAAATCTTACATTCCATCGAAGGTTTAGCTGCCACGCTCTGCAGACTGGATTGTAGTTGCATCTTGAAATGAGATTGACCTTTAGTGTCAATCACATGGAACCAATTTTTGTGACTCTGTGATAGTTTAAAGATCAGTGGTCAAGTGCTACAATTGCTCCAGTAGCAATTGTAACAGATGGTTGGGGCAGTTGTTACATATCTTTAAAATTATTACAAATCTTCAAAGTTTAAACTGTATCAAATTTGACTGGTAATCAGAATTGTGCCACATTTAATTGTGAGTCATCCATTGCATTCTTGCATGTCAAATGCAACTATTTAATTTGACATATGACCAAAAGATGACTCTGTTCCCAATTTGATTAGTGTACGCTTGTGTTCTGCATGGAGGGCCTTGGGGTCAGAATTCTGGCTGCCTTTTTGGAAAGGTACCATCACTCATTAGAAAGAGTGGAGCACAAACTCATCTAAAAGAGTTCCTAACCCTAGCTTTGCAGAAAAAGCTTCAGAATTAAATGCCTGTTGGGGTGTTCTGCTTGGCTACAGTAGTGGCGGCTAATTTTGATCCATTTTCATCCTTTTCAGTTGAGAAATGGCCCAGACTGTCAATCTGAGGCACATTCTGATTTCAGGAACTCCAGGTATAGTTGAGAACTTGTTATCTAATGTATACCGGGGAGCCTGAAAGAAGTTCCCACTTTTGAAAATTCATAGCATCAAGAGTACTGGAATGAATCAATATTTGCTTGACAGCCCAAAGATTGAATTGTTTTTTGTGATTTGTCTTGCTTTGTTACAAGAATTGGAAAAATTGGTAAATTGAAATATAGAAAAACTTTTGCAAAATGATTGAAAAAGGCCTAAAATACCTGATCAAATCATAAAGGACTCTTCGCTCAGAACAACAGAGAAAAAGCAATTTCTCATAGGTGAGAGATATCGTCTGAACATTTATGGCCATGGGATTGAAAATCTTTAGTATCTGCTTGAGAATCTATGTCTGATTACTCTTGAGAGAGGTGAAACACCTGTGTGTATCATTTGTGTGAGGAGAGTCCTGACAGGTCCTGACGATTTGATAAAGTGTTTTAGGCCCTTTTTCAGTCATTTTGAAAACATAAAATTTTTGTGAAGTTGACTTTACCTATATTTGCAGTGCTGGTAAGAAGAGGAGAAAAATCACAAGAATACTTTGATCTTTTGGCTTTTAACTAGAATTTGAATCATTCAAATCCATGAAATACTTGTGGTGCTATGAATTTTCGAACAGAGACATAGGAACCGGGGGCACAACTGGGGGGCACTGGGGGCATGTGCCCCCCCCCCAAGATTTTGCAATAAACGAAGAAGTGCCTTTTTTTTCAGGAAATGCCCTTTCAGGGTAATGAAAGAAAGTGTCCTTGGAGTGCCGTGCCCCTCCAAGTTTGAGATGTTTCCTACGTCCCTGTTTTTGAAAGTGGAAACTAACTGTCTGGCTCACCCGGTATATTCATATTTGCTTCATAGTGCAGAGGTCTACTTTTTCTTTTTAAATTTTAGAAATTTTTTTATGGGAACAGCAGTGACGGATTTAGAGGGCAAATGGAGGCAACTGCCCCCCCCCTTCTCATTCATCATGAAAATTCTGCTTGGCACCAAGACTGATTACAAAGTCCATTTCTATTGCTATTGATAGACTGACAGAGGCTCAAACTGCGACTCACAGACTTTCACATTGAAAATTAGGACAAGATTATTTCCCTTGATTTCATGTCCGGACATGGAAACCAAAGCAACACTGCACAAAAAGCTGAGTGCTCCAGGCAATGGTGGATGGGCCCAAGTTGATGGCTAAAGCCTTTTGACGATAAAACACCTCAAAAGTCACGTTTTCAATTAATGAACAAAGGCTGCCAGTATCCAGTTGAATGTTTCTTCAATCCAAAATCAGCAAACCTTTCATGTTAAACATGAAAGGTTGGAGTTCCTCATTTTGAAGGCCAATTAGCTTCCACGAGCTGCACCGTAGCAATGAGAATTTGCAACTGTCGAAGGTTGCCATGACTATGCCCCAGCCTCGTTCCTGAGAGCACAGATAAAGCTGTGCCTGGCCATCCTGATTCTTCATATGAAAGTCCATAATTCCCTGTTTGAACAAAAAGTATGTTGTTGTTGCCATTGTTGTTGTGATAACTACAACTATGTTGTGAGTCTACTTCGCACCCCTTTTTGGTTCAAGGAGCACCCCTTGTCCTAACTTACTTTTATAACTGTTTCGACCTGAAAGTGGTGGAAACATATAAACCAAAGGTGTTATTCAGTAGGAAAACCATAGAATTTTCTTAAATATGGGTCTAAAAATGTTTGCGCCTCTTTTCGGCCCACCTACTTTCTACTGGGTGCGCCAAAATAAACTATGCACGTTCGGCAGGCCACAATAAATCGTACAATAGACCAATTTTGATAATTTATGACTTAATCGTTAGCAGAAAGCCTGAATTAGATACTGGAATTTTTTACAAATTTTTTTATTTTCAGCTTTTAGAGCTAGAAGCGAGTTTCCTAAAGTTTTAGTTTTCGAAAACACTGAAAACGATAAAAAAACATCGATCAAGATAGATTTCTAAAGAATCGACATGAATGGACAAAGAGAGAGCTTTTTCGTGGTGATTTGCGATTTAGAAATCGACCAATAGACCTTTTAGCTATTCTACAAAAGAGCCTGGATCGAGCGTTATTTCTATACGCGAGGCTCGATAAAGTGGTGTTAAGAGCTTCTATCACTATTGTGCAAATTCGAAAATTCTACAAAGTGCACTTTGTAGAATTTTCAAATATGCACAATATTGATAGAATCTCTAACGCCACTCTATCGAACCTCGTGTATAAAAATAACGCTCGATCCAGGCTCTTTTGTAGAATAGCTAAAAGGTCTATTGTAATCTGCTGTAGGACAGTTCGCACTAAACCCCCAAATCCCCCCGAAAACGTTTTCTCTTTGTTCATTCATGTTGAATCTTTTAAAAGTTGATCGACGTTTTTTGAACATGTTCAATGTTTTCAAAAATGAACATTTTAAGAATGCTTCTAGCTCTAAAAACTGAAAAATTTGCAAAAAGTCAGTCCTGGAATCTTATCCATGCTTTCTGCTAAAGATTAAGTCATGAATCTTCAAAATTGATCCAGTGTACCATTTATCGTGGCCTGCTAAACGTGCATAGTTTATTTTGGCGCACCTGGTATGATATTTTTGGTGCCCCCTTTGTGGGTTGCCCCCCCCCCTTCAACTTCAGGTTGGATCCGCCTCTGGGGAACAAAAATCAACATTTACAGTAGAACTTCACAGAGATAACAGATTTATTTCCACTGCTCTCTGTCTTGGCAGCTGTGAATCAATTTGCACCTCCTGTCCATCCTTGTAATGTAACCATTCTCAGTTTGAGAATATTTTTCATGGATTAAATTATAAGTCTTTTGAAAATAGATTTATTGATTGCGTTACTATTCGAATTTTGCTTTTTTTTGGCTTCTGTTTTATTTGAATAATTGCTTCCATTGGACAGAGCAAAAAGCAAAATTCTGTCCTTGTTAAACAAGGACAGATTCTGTAAGACAACAACAACATCAGTTGATTTTGATTGACATCAGTTCATTTGGCGCGCTCACTTTCTATTATTTTTTTGGCGCCCTCTTTGCAAATTGCTCTGCTCCCCCCTTCAATTTCGGACTGGATCCACCCCTGTTCTCAATCAAATAAACAAAATCCGCAAGGCGATATTTAGATTTATCCTTCTCCTTTTGCTAAAAACTAATAACTTCTCTCAAAGCATCTTTTTGTGTACACAAGGCAACACTTTGCCCTACTTCAAGGCAACTTTCGCAGCTTTGTTTGTTTTGAATTTCAGGTTGGGCGAATCGCTATGAATTCCAGGGTTGATCAAGGACAAATGATACTATAATTGTCGTGCAAAATCTGCCTTTGTTTAGCATGTGGCTTGGCTTACTTTGGGTTGGGAGTTCTACCCCCTGAAAACCAGCCATGAAGAAGAAAATTCAAGGCTTTTGTTGTGCAAAGAAAGCAAAATTCAATAAAGATACAAATCTGCTTTGAATATTGAAAACATGCTACATTGCAAAATGTGTTTCCCAATACTAAATGACTATTGCTAAAAATTGTGCCAATAAGTATATAAGTCCAAGTTAATGTTCAAGCAGTCAGGTATACATAACTTTAATAGCAGAAAGTATAAAATGCTATGCAGTTGACTGGCTACTTTTCCTGAATATCAAAGAACTATTTTTGGCTATGTCTTGTTCAACAGTGGACATGCCTGATGAGCTCTTAAAATGTACTTTCTTAAATTGGCCTCTATTGTCCGATGTTTCAAGAGATTTTCTGGAGAATGCCCCTATACAGGGCTTTCAAAAATGGTTGAAAATGATTATCAAATCTATGTCTATTTCCATGCCCTACAGTGCTGGCAAGAACGATTTTTCATGACAGCAAGTGCTAAAACGAAGGCACTTTTATGGCATTTCTTGAAGGTACTTGAGAAAATCCTTCAAATTTTTTAACAGAGTTGCTGATTTTAGCCAGAGTCAATCATCATCACTAATTTGACTTGTTTTCATCAAATAAGACATCAATAGCCAATGTTGAACTTTGTCAACAGAATTGAATTGTAGATAAGCTTCTGTGATACTTCGACATCTATCCTGAAACTTAAAAGCAAACACTTTTTTCCTTAAGGAGAGGATGATGTTCGAACCGATCAGAGCCTATGTTTACTGATAAATAACAATGTTTGTTTTGCCTACAGTACGTCGTAGGCATATGTAATCAGTTCATTCTTTAAAATACGACAATGTACTGAGAAAGTAATAAATGAAACCGTTTCGAGCTTTGCAAATGGTCAATAATTGTGTTTACTGGTTGTCTACACTACAAATGGAACAAATAAGATACCAACATACGCTTTCATTTTTTATCTGTACATAGCTAAAATTTAGCAGAAGCTCATATCATGTAAATTCTTTTTCAGGAATTGGGAAAACGACATTGATAAGAAAAGTTGTTGAGAATTTAAAAAATTCAAAGGAACCGTTCATGATAACAGGCTTCTTCACTGAAGAACTACGACAGGATGGCATTAGAAAGGGTTTTGACGTTGTCACATTGGATGATAAACGATCAGTTCTCTCAAGGAAGAGGTATTTTACCCTGATAGACTTATTTTAACCTGATAGACTTTTAATCTTTTCTGCAAAAGAATCTGGATCAAGCTACATTTTACACATCTTTATACGAATTATTCGATTTAGTGGCATTGCAGCTTCTATCAATGTTATGCAGATTCGAAAATTCTTCAGATTTCTACGAAAAACGAAAAGCATTAAAATATGATCTGATCCGTTTGATCAGAATAACTAAAACTTCTATTATTGTACTTGCTACTGCCTCATCTTTTCAAAAAATTGCATCGAGTGATTGAATAGACCTTTTAACTATTCTAAAAAAGAATATGAAGCATATGCTTATACACTTTGTAGAATTTTCGAATGTCTAAAGCCTCAATGCCACTCAATCCTGGACTCATTCCAATAAAGTCTCTTGTTTCGCTCCCCCTGCAGACTTGTCGCTACAACAGAAGCGATATCAACAACAACAACAACAGCGAAAGTTAGAGGGACTTACGTCATGAGTCTAACTCAATCCAACCTTCCATATAAAATGTCACTTGATCGGATCAAGCGACATTTGGTGGTAGAATAGCTAAAAGGTCCATTGTTCCTTGGGATTTTTACTGACATGCCACAGCAAATTAGGGAGGTAAGATCCAGATGGTAAATGCTGTAGGCATTATGGGTACTAGTTGTAGGGCAAAATGGTACATCCACGTCAGATGATAGGTGAAGAAGCCCCCAAGGCTAGAAGTGTAAAACTGTGTGTCTTTCAAAAATGCTTCAAACTAGCCATTTACTTTCATGGCAGTATATCTTCAATCCCCTTTTGGGGAAAACCTTTTGTTAACAAGTATTTGCCAAGCGCAATTAGTTGGTTTTTCTAAAATCGGAATGTTTTATCTACTGCTGACACAGAATTAGACGAGCTATCCATAGCTAAACATCCACTTATTGTGTTGATGATCCAAAATTAAGATTTTTTTGTCCCTTCTTCCCGGTATCTGTCTGTTGCAAGCTTTTGGTCTTTTTCTTTGGTGGAGACCTAAGTTCTCCCATATTAGCGTTAGGGCTACTAAGGGGGCTTGAGTGGCTATCTCTCATATGAATATCTCCATTTTCTTGGCAAACGTGGCTTTCAGAGTCTGAATCAACTGTATCCTGTCTCTTGATTTGGCAAATGGCCAGCTGAAACCCTAGCTCTTCTAGCGTTAAATTCAAACCGAGTAGCTCTACGCGAGCGATATTTGATTCATAACTCCTTTCTTTTCTGTCTCTTTTGTTCTTTGAATCTTCGTCTACAGTCTTGCCATCTCTCACTTCGATTATATTTGCCTCTTTTTGTTGTGTATTCAAAAATGCATACACATATGTGATCCTCCTTTTGAAAAGTTTTATGAATTCTTCTACGTCACCGAAGTATTTTACTTTCTTTTTCTCTTCTTCACGGTAGTGTTGATCATCTGTGTTCTTTTTCTTTCCGTTTTCCTCCTTTGGTTCATAATGTACGATTTTTTCAAAGTACTCTTTCAGGGATTCGTCTGTCTCGCTGTTGATGGCTGAACGAAGGAAATGTGCACTGACTCTGATCTGCGAGCAGGCATCTCGGGTGCTTTGTCCAAATGATTCTTTAACATGGTACAGATAAAGATCTTCTCCATTTTTCGCGACTTGCATAATGTCGAATAGTTCAATTCGAGATAGCAGAATTCTATCTCCAACGAACCATTTTGACTCTTTAAGGAGTTTTCTTATGACCTCGGTTTGCTCTTTTGAGAATTTTGATCCTTTTTCTAAGGATTCCCTGAGGTCACTGCGTTTCACTTTTTCATACTGGTCTACCAGCTTGTTCTTGGCTAACAGCGTCCAGATCGAGTCTACGATTTCCTCCTTTGGAGTGATCTTTTCTAAATCTGAGAAGCAAAACTTGGTTTTGCCATCCAAGAATGAATACATTTCGTTGTATTCGCCTTCTTTCATTGTTTTGATATCGGTCTTTGAAAGGAATTCTTCTACGACCTTTCTGAGGTCTTGTGGAAATGTTGATCCTTTTTCTAAGAATTTCTCTAGCTCACTTCGCTTCACTTCATCATTGTGTACCAATTTGTTATCGACGAACAACTTCCAGATCGATTGCACGACTTCTTTCTCTGCTTGGGTGATCTGTGTTAAATGCAACTTGCGGAACTTGTCATATGCATTCCATTTCCACTTTTCAGGAAGGTGTATCTCAGAAGATTCATCCCTGAGTTTTTGTTTGAGAAGATTCTGAAAATCCTTATGGACCTGTTTGATGTACTGTACATCCACCTTTAGCCATTCTGCATCAAGTTTGAAGTAGTGTTGCCCACCTACTTGGCACTCGGTGTGAAAGAAATTCAGCAAGCGATCTTGCAGCTTATTTTGTTTGTCAGCATCTGGGTCTTGTACTGTGAACTTCAACTCGCTCTGTTTGATATCCTTAGAGAACGAGTCAAGGCTCGTTTTATCCTTGAAAGCGTTATCGAGTTCTTCCAAAGCCTCTTCGTACGATTTGGGTTCGTCCCACATCACCGGTGTCTCCTTTGATTTTCTCCCCTTCTTCACAATTGTGAACTTAGCTCCCCTGTGATATTTTTCGTAGTCACGATAGCAAAAATCGATGTGACCATGCATGTTTGCTTTCATGGGTGTTTCTTTATCTTGTTGATCTGATGTGTTACCTGCTTGTGTGAGCAGTGAGTTATCGACGCTAATTCCTGAGTCGTATTGGGACTCTTGTCCCCTTTTCTTCGGTGTTTCTTCCACTCCACGCCTCGCTGTGATGTCTTTCCATATCATTACGACCAATTGATCTTCGAGTTCTTCCTTCTTCTTTTTGTCTTTAACAAGCTTTATGTAATCCAGAAAAGCTAGCTCTTCGTCCTTCTCTTCCTCTCCATTCTCATACAAGTTTTCCATGTACTGAATAACATCAACAAACTGCTCCAGGCTCTGTCTCTTGCATATGTGGACGCTTTTCGTTGTCACATCTACCCTGGCCCCTTTCTCACTCTTTAGTTTTAATGACTGATTTGCGCTGAGTATCGCTGAGCCGACTTTGAACCGAGATTTTAGTCTATTTACCAAATCATTACCACTCATATGAATTGGTACGCCAGCCTGCCTATACCTTAGATTGCGTGCATATAACTTGCCGACCAAGTGACGGTTTCCCATCTCATCAATTTTTGGATCCATGCTGCGTTGGGCGATCTTAAACGAGAAACGATCGTCGCAGAAGTCTCTCACTACCAGATGTGCATAATTATTTGTAAGGGCATAGATCGACGGTGACTCTTTGCTCCCCATGATGATAAATAGTATCACGCTGACAGTATGAGTTTTCCCTTCATTTTCTAGAAGCCCGAGTTTGGAAAGTGCCTCAACTAATTCGTTGTTTCTTGATTTACGCTGCTTATACCCAATTACCATAGAGTTGAGAACTTTTTTGTCACTCTTGCAATTTAGATAGTCTTCTCCTCGTTCTAGAATTGGATCATTCATAGGATCTTGTATCTCCTGACTGTCTAGCTCTGAATTGTCAGTTATGCTGTTTTGGCTGTTGCTTGCTTCTTCATTATTATGCTGCGCAACTACAACATCTGCCGCTTGTTCTCCCTCGTTTTCTTCTCCTCTGTCATTGGAAGACGAATTGCCACCTGCGTTATTTTGCCTGCCATTGTAGAAATCAATAACATTCTTACACAACGAACGGCCATATTCAAATCCTTTGTTGTGCTTTGCTGCATCAAATTTCTCACCACCTTTTGAAATTATCTTCTCTAGATCCAAACGGTATAGTGTCATTTCTGGAAGAAGAACTGTTTTTTCTTCGCCCGCTGGATCGATCTGCTGGGCTTCCTCTGCACCTGAATCTGGCTCTTCCTCTAGTTCCTTATTAATTTCTACGTCTTCCTCAGCACTTAGCGATGCTTGCTCAGCTGATTCCTGGTCCATCGCCTGGTCTTCATCTACATCTGGCGATGTTTCTTCTCCTGCCTCCTGATCATTTCCTTGTTCTTCATCCATATATGACGGTGACTCTTCCTCTGGTTCCTCATTAATTTCTACGTCTTCCTCAGCACTTAGCGATGCTTGCTCAGCTGATTCCTGGTCCATCGCCTGGTCTTCATCTTCATATTGCGATGTTTCTTCTCCTGCCTCCTGATCACTTCCTTGGTGTTCATATGACAGTGGCTCTTCCTCTGGTTCCTCGATTTGTTGATGAGTGCCATCGCTTTCTGGACTTGACTCCCTTTCTGAACTTGACTCCATGTTTAGCGAACTTCACAGAGGTCTGGTTTTCTGCAATAGTGAAAAAAGTTAACAGACTGGTGGCCTGTGGAATGAAAATAAGCGGCCGAGATTCAAAATAGAATGTTTATCTATCAGTCACATACAAAGTCAGATTTGAAAATTTTGTTGGGTAAAATTACTCACCCTTTCGACTAAAAATATGGAAAATGCTTGTAAGTAGTTTCTACGGGGATGAGAATTCTACGTTCAAAATTCTGGTCCATGCTTTGCATGCATTGAAATTTCAATTTTATTTCTAGATTTCAATGGCAAGTAAACCAAGGACCGAAATCGAACGTGGAATCTCGTACCCATACAAACCCCTCACAAGCACCTTCTTAATTTGTGGGTCTAAATGATGAGTAATTTTACCAAAAAAAAAAGTTCACATGTAAGTTAGCCTTTGATTGATAAATTAGCGTTTCAGTTTTGAATATCGGCTGCGCACTCTAGCCCACCAAAATGTCTTACTTTTTTTGGCCCACCCGGTATTAATATCTTGTCTCCTTTATTGTACTAAGCTCTGTTATATTTTGTGCTCTGAGGACCTATCTACTTTATTGTACTACTTTCTGACCAACTTCTCGGTTTACTTTGCCAGTTCATTTTCATTTTCCATTTTTCATTTATTTAGGCACGGTAGCCCTGTCAGTCCATAAGAAATGCTTTTCAGGGGGCCATTTACTTACATTCATTGAACAATTTTGCACCATTTTCTTGTCTACTTTCTTGTATACTTTATGACGTTATTCAGCTCTACATTTTGATCAACTTTCTCATTTAAATTTCGGTCCACGTCCTTTTTTCGCCAATTTAATGTTTTACCGGGTGAGTCAAGGAGACGGGAATACTGCTCCCTGAATATCAAAGCAATTAAAACTGTTTTGTTTCCTTGCTGATATGTTAAGTAAAATTCAATAATTTACCCGGCTTTAATCGGTCATTCCTTCCCATGGATATGAGAGATTTTTGCGGAAAGCCACTTTCGAATACCTGCAGAAACGAGTGAAAATAAAGATCGAAATTTCCCTGTTTTTCCTTCCAAACAATAATGACGCTTAAATCTATTAGCAAATATTTTTCTCTTGGGGGAATGGATTCCCTCTGAAGAAGATTTTCATAACGGGGGAAATGTTTTATCATCCTTAGAGGAAAGCTACAGCCTGTTCAAGTCATTGCTGTCAGGTAGAAATGTCAGGGAAATTTGCTCGTGATTTTAGCACTTTTATGGTTTCTCGAAAGGACTTTCTTGAGAAATTTCCTTGTCAAATCTGAATACAGTAAAAACCCGCATATAAGAACCATCCACTTATAAGACCCTAAGGCCTAAAATGTTCTAATTTCACCCAATCACAGAAGAACCTTTTCATCCTGAAATTCAACGAAGGTTCTTATCTTAAAAAAAGTTAAATGTAAACTACTGGTTGGTAATATGTGATAAAATGTTTTAAGAAATTCAGCCAAATACTTAAGTAGATACAAAGCATATGTGAAAAATTCTTTGCATGAATGGATTGGACAGAGATAAGGCTAGGTATATAAGGTTGTTCTTTATAAAATTGTGTCATGATGGTGAGTATATGTGGAAACCTTGTTTTCTTAGATTTGGTCTTAATTCCTGAAGATCTGTAATTAATTATCTTGATAAGAACCTATTTAAGAACCTTGCATCCTGTTTTCAAGAATAGTATCATATGCATAAGAACCTAAACAGGGTGATTTCAAAACGTAAGGTTCTTATATGCGGGTTTTTACTGTAGAGTGACCAATTTCAGCGAGGAATAAAATTCTAAGATTATACAAGAGATCCTATTCCACAACTAAATCAGCCTAATTATGCTTTTCGCAATCAACCTGTTGTTGGTCAAATTAGGGAAAGAACTGAAAAATATAAGTCAAGCTTTTTCCCAGACAGTTTGCATGAATGGAGTAAACTTGACCCTGAAATCAGAGAATCTTCTGCCATCAGTATATTCAAGAACAGATTGCTTTCGCTTATTAGACCACCTTCTAACCCTGTTTTCGGTATTTATGATCCACGAGGGCTTTCTTTATTAACTCAGCTTAGGGTAGGGTTGAGCAAACTGAATTTTCACAAATTCAGACATAATTTTAGTGACACAATCAACCCGATGTGTCCAATCAACGACGGTCCTGAGGATACGGAACACTACCTGTTGTTGTGCGCTTCTTTTGAAGAACAAAGGCGTGACCTCCTCGCTGGTGTCCTTCCGGTGCTGCACTCATTTGAAATTATTGACGTTCCAAATCCTGTCATTTTACAGATTCTTTTGTACGGCGATAAAAAGTTGCCATTTGAAGTAAATAACCTCATCTTAAAATCAACCATCTTGTATATTTCAAGAACGGAACGCTTCGTATAATATCATGGTCCTCTTCATTGAATATCCCTAAATCTTGTGCCCAACGGCCTAACCTACTTATTTGTAATTAGAAAGTATTGTAAAATGTAATCTGTATTATATTTATGTCCCCTTAAAGGTAAATGTTTTTTTTTCTTTTTTTGTAGTTACGTGTAGTTTTAGCAATTATTTCTCTCTCTAGTAGTTACGTGCAGTGGCATGTTCGTATTTCCTGTTTTATGTTGCCATGAGGTAGTCGTAGTTTTCGCTCCAACTGGTACACGTTTTTTTTTATAAGAAACTTGGATCAGCACTTAGTACTAAAAGTTTCTTAATTTCGCATGAAAATTTCGGTGTTTTAGTAGTAAAAGTTTCTTAATTAGTTTCTTATTTTTTGGGCCTAAAATTGTGGTATTATTCGAAGTTGAGCCTTCTTCTCGAGAAAGGGCTTCCATTTTGCATTGACATTGTCATCAAGAAGAAGCCATGCACATCAAGGCAAAAATTTACAAATTTTGCAGTTAAAAGTCAAGAAAAGATGAATGTACCTTTGTTAGAGAGACATAGAATGAGAGAGACATGCAGAAATAAAGTTTTAGAGTTTCTCAACTGTTCTTGAGCGTAGTACTAGAGTTTCTTAAATTTTTGGTCATCGTAGTACTAGTTTCTTATAAACCAGTTTCTTATAAAAAACGTGTATTGTATTAGTAGTAGGGTATGGTATTTTGTAAGTAATGTTGAAAATAATATGTATTGTAATTTATTAAATGATGTATAAAAAAAAACAAAAACAAATTCTAAGGATAATTTTTCTTTGATATGTAGGGAGCAGTAGCCTTTCAAACGGCGTGCTTTTTTCTTCGTGCGTTTTTTCTGATTCACCCTGTAGATTTTGGTCTGCTTACCAATTGTTGGTTAATGAAATGAAATGATATTTTTATAAAACAATGATAACATTTTTCTCCTTATTTTCAAAATATTGTGACATTTTGAAAAATATTCAAAATACCGGGTGCGCCAAAATAAACTATGCACGTTTGGCAGGCCACAATAAATAGTACACTGGACCGATTTTGAAGATTTATGACTTAATCGTTAGCAGAAAGCCTGAATTAGATACTGGGATATTTTGCAATTTTTTTTCATTTTCAATTTTTAGGGCTAGAAGCGAGTTTCTTAAACTTAAAGTTTTCGAAAAACATTGAAAACGATAAAAAACATCGATCAAGTTTTCCAAATAATCGGCATGAATGGACAAAGAGATAACTTGTTCGTGATAATTTGCTATTTAGAAATCGACCAATTGTAATCTGCTGTACGAGAGTTCGTACTAAACCCTCAATCCCCCTGAAAACGTCTTCTATTTGTTAATTTATGTTGAATCTTTTAAAATTTGATCGACGTATTTTGATCGTTTTCAATTTTTTCGAAAACGAACATTTTAAGAAACTCGCTTCTAGCTCTAAAAACTGAAAATGAAAAAAATTTCAAAATATCCCAGTATCTAATTCAGGCTTTCTGCTAACGATTAAGTCATAAATCTTCAAAATCGGTCCAGTGTACGATTTATTGTGGCCTGCCAAACGTGCATAGTTTATTTTGGCGCACCTGGTATCTTAAAATAAAAGTCTCAAAGGAGTTCCCGTTGTTAAAAGATTCAATTAAAGAGCTTCAGTGCTGGGCTGTGTCAGTTATTGGACTGTGTCGGTTAGATTCTCCTTTTGTCACTTTGCTTTCCTGTTACAGTTTGCCCGCATTTTTTTATTTTAAATTTACAGTGAATTTGTACAAAGCACAGATGCAAGAAACATGCCAAAAGTTGGACAATATTGTGTTGATGTTAAGTCATTCGAAGAGAGAGCGCTGCCGACACTGGCACAGTGTGTTAGTATTCATTTGATTGTCATACTTTGAGAGAAGAAACTTTCGCGTTTTCGGGTTTCTATCAAATTCAGAAACAATCTTCGCTATCACACTCATTACTACTCAGTAAATGATTACCAATGGCAGAATCACTTTCTTGTTTAGCCGGGTCAGCTTTACATTTTCGTTTCTAAGCTCTTCTCAAACATAGTTTTTGCTAAACAAGTAAAGAAAGTAAAATATAAGCACTTAGATGCGAATTGAAATAAGCACGACGTTTCGAGCAAAGCCCGTTATGAAGACAAGGCCGACAAGGCTTGATAACGGGCTATGCTCGAAACGTCGTGCTTATTTCAATTCGCATCAAAGTGCTTACAATCTGTTTGATTTGGCCTTTCAAAAAACTGCAAAATTGTCGTTTCAAAAGAATGTTATTTACGTTACGTGACTAAGCCCCTTTAATTTAATATCTGGGATTGTTTTGCAGGAAGCAATGCATATATTCGTGGTGGACGAAATCGGGAAGATGGAGGTTTTCAGCTCCAAATTCTGTTCAGCCATTCGAAGAGTATTTGATTCAAAAAATGCGGTGATTCTTGCAACGGTACCAGTGGCGAAAGGAAAATCATTGCAAATCGTGGAAGAGATCAAGGCCAGGCCGGATTGTAATCTGATAATGGTAAGTATAACACGCATGTCTAATATGCACAATTTTAGTTGATTTTAGTGGTACAGTGAACCCAAGGTGCCCAACGAATGATGGCATTTATGGAACGCTGTTTGCATAAAAATGACATAAACTATGTTTATTAGCACATGAACTCAGTTTATGTAACACAAACCTACCGGGTGTCCCAAAAAAAAACGCAACGGATTTGATCGGGACTAGCGACAAGAATTTCAGTCCAATCAATCAATAATGATTCTTTATATAATCCTCGATAGCTAACTTGAAGATAGATACCTTGTTTGTTGATATTGGTGCATGGAGAGTGGGAATATTAATCTTCAAAGTTGAAATTTGCCTGAACCTCCAAACCAGAGCTTTTGGGTTTTGGCCTAAACTGCAAACGCGCTATTCTGGGGAATCTCCTGAATTATCGTGTAATAAGAGAATAAAGCCTCATGCTGAGAAAAATATTTGAATAGAAATTCAATCAAATTCATCAATTTTGTCCTGAAAAGACATCTTTTTTTATGCTTCAAAAATTTCGAAAAGTTAACATTGCATCTGTCTCATAAAAGAAAGTAATACGCGAAATAGTTTGCTTGGGTGTGAAAAATGAATTAGTTCTTGCAATCTTCATGACTTTAATGAAATGCATTTTGTTTAATCTTTCTTCAAATTATTACGAAACAAGAAATCAAATATACCCAAGGGAAAATTATCCATGGATATGATCCTTAAAACTGCTCATTCGTGCTTGGCTCTTTTGCAGGTGCACTATGATTGAACAAATATCTTCCTTTGTGAATTTTCCCTACGACATTGTTATGTTTGTCAATTTTTAGCTTTCAAATTTCAATTGAAATGTGTGCCTAAACATGTGTGCCTTAGCATGCTCACAATACTACACTATGCAATGACTGAGGCGATTCCTCGAGACGTTTTCAGTTAGGCCAAAACCTGAAACCTCTGGTTTGGAGATGGAAGCAAATTTGGACTTTCAAGATTGATATTCCAACTCTCCATGCAGCAATATCAACAAACAAGATATCTATCTTCAAGTTAGCTATCGACGATTATATCAAAAATTATTTTGGATTGATTGGACCTAAATTCTTGTCGCTAGTCCCAATCAAATCCGTTGCGTTTTTTTTGGGACACCCGGTACATAAAATAAACTAGGTTTATGTGCACCAAAATGTGTATGTGCACTTAAACCTATTTTATGTAAATAACTGAGTTTATTTATGTGCACATCAGTATAGTTTATGTAACATAAAGCTAGTTTATGCCATTTTGGTGCAAAGGCATTCCACAGACATTGAGGACGAAACACTTCCTGTTGCTCTGCCCTTCATTCGACATTCAACGACGAGGCCTTCCCGCTGGAGTTTCGGAATTGTTACGACCATTTGTCCATATCAACACCCTTTCAAACAACGTCCTGGTACAATACTTACGTAAGAAAGAATTTTCTGATGACGTAAATAAGAATAAACTTGAACTTCTTCTAAATTTCATCCACGAAACAGGTCGGCTTGGATAAATTTCAAACGTTTGTTTTACGCCACACAGCCACTGTCCTTTTTCCCGCTTTTTGTAAGTGTAGCATCTTGTAGTTGTTTTTATCAATTTTTATCTATTTGCATGCTAAAATGGCTATGGGGGTCATGCGGGCATTGTCTTTCGCTTCCTGTGGTATCGTCTTTGAATTTATATCTAGAAGCTATATTGAATTATCCTGTGTTATTTGCAGGGGGGAGTGTTGGATGGGTGATCCTCTATACTTCAAAATTTTGCTAGCCTACGCGTACCCTGGGTACCAGAGCCAAAAAATAATAAAATAAAATAAAAAAATAAAGTAGGAAAGAACTCCTTTCCTTTCTTCCTTCTCTCTTACTTTTCCAAATTTTAAATTTTAAAGAAAGAAGGAGACGTTCCTTCTCTCTTACTTTTCCAAATTTTAAATTTCCTTCTAATTTTGAGGCTCTGGTACCCAGGGTAGCCTACGCGTAGACCCAAGAAATCTTTTGGAATAATGGGTCTATGCGTAGGCTAAAATTTTGCTAGCTTGGCAAGATTCGATTGACCAAATTTTCCTTGTGATCTACCGCTTTAGCAGATGGCACATTGTGATTGGTTCACTTTTTCACGCTCTTTTCAATGATTGGATAGGGCTGTTCTTATGTTTGCCTTTATATGGCTAAGTGCCGTTGTTTACTGAATTAGAACCTTAGAAAGGAGAGATATTGCTACGTTTGTTGATAAAAAAGGTGCTAGAATTTACAAATTGTTGTTTTTAACTTGCCCTGTGAGACTGAATATTTTCCGCAAGAATTCAAATATGGCAGTTCAAAATTTCAAACTTGTTTTTCATCAGCAAGAAGTCTTTTTATTCGAAAATAAAGTTTACAAATATTGTTCAAAATTAACTGTAGTTTTCATTTCTTGTCTCTATATTACTGCTAAATACCTTACTTTACCTTATTTAGCGGGAGAATGACTTTGGAGTGAGTTGCGATGTGTTTACAGCGCCGCTCCGGCAGCCGCCGCTGCTTAGGCCCATTTTTTCTTCCACTGCATCACGTAGAGGCTATCTACCTTACCAGAAGGAGGCTAAATCAAAAGAGCAGCCCTCGCGCATCAAAATGAGATCTTTCGCAAGCTGATTGCTAGTGGAGAACGTAATTTATCGAGAAAATAAAACAGATGAAAATTTCGAGAAGTTAGAGAAAAATCGAAGAAAAACTACGCGATGAAGTCGGAGAAACTTGGATAGCCAATAAATCGTAAAACTTCACTGTAAACCATGGTAAATTTTTGTCACAGACAACACTAAATTCCCTGTTAAAAACATTGAGCAAAATATTTCCGCCTGTTTTGCATCCGATCGATCCACAGAGGGAAATAAAGTAGAGGAGGTACTTCGGCCCATATCTGGGCCCGCAGCATGGAAGTGAAAGTTTTGCTGGGCCCAAATTTGGGCCTGCAGCATGCAAAGGGTTAAAGCTTTACTGTCGCTATATAAAATTGTTGTTGACCAACAATTCAGTCGTTTGATCTCTCTGCGGAGTATGGTTATGGGATTAGCGCGGTTTTCTTTGATGTTGAGTTATTATCACTTTGCGTAACATGCAAAACAAAGGGATTTGATAACCATCGCTCATGGTGTCGCAAGACAAATGATAAAAGCGAGGCTAGAAATGTATTTATAGTGACAGTAAAGCTTTAAAGATTTCCAAGACTTCTCGAAAGCCTTCGCATTTCATTCGCAATTTCCTACGCAGCGCTTTTTCAGATCTATTTTAAGAAAGAATTTACCAATTATTCCTGGTCTTCCTGTGACAGTACCGGTATATTTCAATGCACTTTGACGTTTTCACACACAATGATTAAATAGATCTCATCTGGGGATTGCACCGAACTCCCAAATGATAAAAGCAAAAATCCATAAACAATCCCGCAATCCCCTCTGAGAGTAAATGTTGTTGAGGATACCGAGGACTGCCCCATTTGTCTGAGCCTTTTGTTATGCTGGTAAAGTTCAAAGCAGATCAACAGCTGGGAAACCTATTACCATGCGCGAGAATCTCTTCGTTTCTTTGCTAATTCTTGTTATGATTGTGGCCGGATTATCCGCCCACATTCTTTCCATAAAACCAAACATGCTTTCTGCGCATGATCACAGGTTTCCTTTTTGGGGGATAACCGTTGCTTTGAACTTTGACGATTCGTATCCCCAACAATAATGTTGCACCTGGTGGTAGTTGTTTTGATAACATAGTAATAACAATTAAAATCAGAGAAAAAGTCTCAAATAATCTTTGAAATATCTGAGTAATTTTTAAAATCCCAAAATCTCCTCCGCAATTTCTGGAGTGATTTGCCCCTGGGTCTGTTTGACATCCTTGTCTGTTCTGCAGACATATTTTTTAATGCCATAAAAACGCAATTTTTTATTCAATCTCTTATAAAATCCACAGGTTACAAAAGCAAATCGAGACAGTCTTATTGACGAAGTTACAGGGATGGTACAGCAGCTATACGATGCTCATTCGAAGTGAGAGACACTTTGAAGGAATTGCTCGGTATCGAAACCCAAAGAGTTACACCAGCATCCCTTGAAGGGGCTTATTATATTCAACGAAACGAAACGAAACGAAACGAAACGAAACGAAACCGAACGAAACGAAACCGAACGAAACGAAACCGAACGAAACCGAACGAAACTAAACAATTTTACTGATTTTAGCGATTTAAATCGCAAATTTATTATTTCTTATCGTTATGATGGATGTAAACATGGGAACAAAACGAATTGTTTCCATGTCACGAAAGACAGGGGCGCACATTAGGGGGGTGTGGGGGGGGTGAGACACCCCCCCAATAATTTCTGAGTCGGTCCAAAAATTTTCTCAAAAGGGAAAAGTCGGTCCACGACAAAATCGGATGGACCAACTTCGTGGACCGACTTCGTGGACCGACATTTTCATGGACCGACCAACCACGACAAAGCTCGAAAGGTCCACAATAGTTTGAATCAAAGTTGGTCCGATTTTAAATGTTTTGGGCAAAGGTCGACCCATGACGACAGTTAGAATATTCAGAAGAAGTGCTCGACAATGACTGGGAGAGTCGTTCTAAGCCAAAGCAGAGGATGGCATTTAAAAATATTTCTTAGATGCATTACACCATTGCACAGGCTTCCATTTTTAGGGGCAAGCAATCATTGGCTTGTAAAAAGTGGTCTAACACAAAATCAAAGGTGTTTGTTGTGCAAAGGTTGTCCCAAGGAACAATGCTGTTACAAATACTCAAAATTTCTAATCTGGCACTGGGGTGCCGGTGGTGGTAGTTATGTGGCGTTGGAAAACATACACTTGTGTATGAATCCCAAAAAATAAAGGAGACATATGGGTTACAAATATTATCCATCAAAGGTGGTTTACGCTTCTACCAAAAGCTAACACTGCTGACACTATGATCATAAGGGAAAACCTTTTTAGAGGACAAACACACTAAAACAAGTCGCTTTTGCTAGTCTTGGCGGTGAAGAAGTCGTCGTTCTTAATGCATTCTAAGCCAAAGTAACGGATCTTTCTTCAAATATTTTCCTCGTGCGCTGATTTATAGCAGAATTGTCACAAAACGATCAAGGTTTCCTTGTCGCTAAAGTTGCACAAGGTGCACTTTGTAGAATTTTCGAATATGCACAATATTGATAGAAGCTCTAACGCCACTCTATCGAGCCTCGCGTATAACAATAACGCTCGATCCAGGCTCTTTTGTAAAATAGCTAAAAGGTCTATTAAAACTGTAACCTTTATTTTTAATTTATCATTTGCGCAGAAGTTGCGTCAGAATAGGCCTTTATGATGTCTCTCTCGAGATCGACTGCACAAATTCCACCAAAATTAGGCCCGTTTTATAAGTTGTGCCGCTCCGTGCCGAACCATAGAAATTGACTGACCGACTGGACCCCCTGTCAGGCCATAATGGGAGTAGCTCCCCCCGGGGATCCACTTAAGGGAGAATCAAATTGAAAATTGGTGTCGACACAAGAGACGTAAAGTTTTTGAAAGGAATCAATGTCTCTCTTGAGATCCCCTACACAATCCAGCCAAAATTCATCAACCAATGTGTTTAGCGCATTAGGAATCTCTCGACAATTGTTTTCACACACAAGTTGTTGTTTGTGCGTTGGTGATTCTTTCTTTATTATGATTCTTTGATGATTCTTTACTATTTCAGCACTACAAAAGATTTGAAAACAATCTCATGATTTGAAAACAATTTGTTTCGTTCTCTTTGGAATGGAAAAAAGACAAATTGTTTTGGTTTCGTTCGGTTTCGTTCGGTTTCGTTTCGTTTCGTTGAATATAATAAGCCCTTGAAGGGGCATATCATGTTGACTGAACAAATAAAGCAACCCCAGGTACTTGCATGAAAAGTTGTTATATTAACAGGGCAACATTTCGTTTTCAATAGACCGAGAAGTTTGTTTTGATTTGGGGATTGACCAATCAGATCACGCTATTTTCAAAGATGGCGGCCCGCTGTAAACAAGCAAACCTCCGAAAAAGGGCTAAAACCTATCTTTGTTTTTGTTCCACGGATTTGCGGTTTTCGAATATTTTCAAACAATAACAACGAATTTCTTAAATATGAATTCTGATGCACGCTTCCAATGTGCATTTTCCCGATATTCGGCCTAACTCAAGAGTAACAGGGTGTTGAAACTAAGGAAAAAATCGCACGGTTTCAGACAATACCCTCGCCATTACTTGTTCAAATAATTTGCAGGAAAATTACTTGGAAATCAAAACAAACCCGAAAAGATTATTTTACAAGTCATTCCACTTTGAAATTGACAAATAAAAGTAGATCTTTAGTCCTAATGAGTTAAAGTCAAAGGGGTTGACTGCTTCGTCTATCAAAAGTGTAGATTTCCAGGAAGGGGGCGTGTTGCTATTTTATGTGAAGGGTCGTAGAACCATATCAGTTGGACATTTGCAACGAACTGAATTGGCAAGCGCTTTGCAAAACAACGTTACGTAAAAATAAACTATCGAAGCTAAACTTTAACTGAACTAACAACCATTGCTCTGGCATATCAGATTGGCACCATCTCAAGATTCTGTCCTCCAGTATCAGCGCCCTTTGATCGTCTGTTGCCTCCAACCCAACGAATTCATCTGGCACTGTTCCATCGTTATCGTTATCGTCATCTCGTTGTCCTATCAAGATATCATCGTCTTCAGTGAGTTGGAAGCCACATTAAAAATTGATGAGTTTGCCTTCATCGCCATTGTTTCCATCTCCCACTCAAGAATTCGCAACAAATAGGGCACTCGCTGAATGCTGGCAAAATGCATTCTGAATCTGTGAGAAATGAGTGGCCACAACCATGAAAGACTCACTAGCAGGACTCTTCACATAATATTCGGGTTTGTCATATTTTCTGTGAGATGCAAGGTAGTATTCTTGAAGTTCAGAAAGCCTTGAGAGCAGGGTTGGATCCACAACTCCCATAATCCCATATAGCTACAACAGACATGCAGTCTAATGTACAAAAACAAGGACGGGTAAGTTTTACATTTACTGTGATGAAAGTTTTTTCGTTATAGTTGGCAAAACTGTCCCATTCATGGTAAACAATTTTATAATCGCAGTTAAAAGTACAGTACACCAAGTCAGCAGAGTGGAGGACGCAATACACGTATTTTTTTATACGAGCCAGTACTGGAGGTTTCTTAAAATTATCAGATTTTGAGTACTCAGAGTTTCTTGCGAGTTTCTTAGAGGTTCCATAACAATCTTCATGTTCACTACCTGTGCCCTCGTGAACATTTCAAAACAAGGTTTTTTAAGCCTTTCCAGTGTTTAGACATTACTCAAGTACCTTACGAGTAATATGATACAGGAAACAAGTGAAAGTAAAGTAAAAACATGTCGAGGATTTCCTTTTTCAAAATAAATAGTTTCTTAGCTTATATTTTCCCATTACTGGAGTTTCTTAATTTTTTGGAGATCTGAGAGTTGAGTTTCTTATAAGCACTTTCTTACAAGAAAAAATACGTGTAAGAATTATATTTCGTTGAATCAAAGTTGTTGAACCAATTTGACTCAATTGAAATCGTGGAAAAAAATGAGATTTTGCATTCCAAGGGCCACATTCGCAACGAAATTTGTATAACAAAAAGGTTTAATTAAAATTTACAACTAGAATATTTAAAGGGTATACGCGTATCGTTTTAATGCAAGAAACTGCTTGTGAGAAACTGCCGGCTTTGTTTGTTTTTTTCAAACATTATGAAACCAAACTACACACTCGGATTCAAAAATCTACGAACCTTTTTAATTTTAAGTTAAAATTGTACTAGGTCACCTGAAAGTATATTTTGGTACTGTGCAGTAGTGAAATATATCTGAATTGCTTTAGTGCAATTTCTGTTAATACTTGCTTTGGAATTTCATCATAAAAGGTACTCCCAAGATATAAAGAGACAAGTCACAAAATTTTTGAGTAAAATGGCCTAAAACTTAAGAAACTGACTAAAAAATTTGTGTAACCATTCATAGTGTGCATAAAAGCCATTATGGTGATCACGATGAAATATTACAAACCGGATCAACCACCTTGGTCATTGCTCTCGTTGAAGTTTGACCATCTTTTGCCAATTTTTTGAACACGTTCAGTTGCTTTTGAAGGCCATTAGATTTGATCAGTGGCGGACTGGCCCACCGGCCCACCGGCCCGTGGCCCCCCTCAAAATCTTGCAAAAAGGGCCCCCTTTTTGCAGGAAAAGGGCCCCTTTGTGAAATTAGGAAGTTCTTTAGTAGATCTGCATTCTTGAATAATGGACATCTCACTTCACATTTGAATCCTTCCATGTCAGTGAACTTGTTTAAAGAAATGAATACAGTCGAGAGTGAAGATACGGCAAGGGCGGGCATGTCACACTGGGAACGATGGTCCTACCTTTGTCCGAAAGCCGGTAGTTAACGAAAAATTTTTGCACCACCTTTGTCCCAAAAACTGGTAGTTTTTGATGGCAAATTTCCGCTGTTATTTTTGTCAATTTGGTGGACAATTTCAACATGATTTATCATTGACGATGTTTGTCCCAAAAACCGGTAGTTTCGACCAAATACTGTTTTTCGAAAGCAAATGGTAATTATAGATATGAAGGTATAAGTGTCCCAAAACCGGTTGCCGGACAATGGTAGGACCACCTTGATGAAAAATCTTAAATTCTGGTCTTTTTTTCGGAAATTTGTCGGACAAAGGTAGAACCGCTTTGGTGAAAAATTGTAATATCTGGTCTTTTTTCCGTAAATTTGGTGGACAAAGGTAGAACCGCTCAAGTGAAAATTCAAAATACTGGTCTTTTCTGGTTAAATTTGGTGGACAAAGGGAGAACCAGCTTACAGGTAAACTTCAGGATTTTGATTAGATAGGAGGTTAGAAAGCTTGATTTTTGTGACAAACTGATGGAATAGGAAGATTGACATTCAAATTTCACCTTTGTCCTAAAACTGGTTGTTTTTGGGCAGGAAAGTCGTCCTATCATGAGCGATAGGACACCAAGTGTGTGCCTCCTTAACGTTATTTTGGTAGCGAGCCACCTTAATCAATTGTTTTTAGTGTTTTTGCCTATTTTTACTTGGTAGTGAGCCACCTTATCGCGGTTTCGCCATTTTGAAATTTTTGGTAGTGAGCCACCTTAAGTGCAGATCCACCTTAACCGTAAAGCCCTGAGAGGGAAAATTTCTCATTTCTTTTTTGCTCGTTCTGATTGCAATAAAATATTCCCGTTGTTGCTGTTCATTCTGACCAAGAGTTTTGGCGCGACCTCCGATTTTGAAAACTCTACTTTCATTGACCAATCAGAGCAGAGCAGAATCGCCCGGGCGGAATTCCGTATAAGGTATGCCCAATGTTGGATGGATGTGACCACGGCTGAACAAAGCGAAAGCCAGTGATAACCTGCCCATAAGTTTTTCCCTCTCAGGGCTTTACGGTTAAGGTGGATCTGCACTTAAGGTGGCTCACTACCAAATATTTCAAAATGGCGAAACCGCGATAAGGTGGCTCACTACTAAGTAAAAATAGGCAAAAACACTAAAAACAATTGATTAAGGTGGCTCGCTACCAAAATAACGTTAAGGAGGCACACACTTGGTGTCCTATCGCTCATGGTTTGATAGGCAAGAGATAGACTGTTTCTATAAGCACTAAAAAGCCACTTGACCTTTGTGGGCTCCTTCACAAGTTGGGATTAAAAAATAAATTTGAAAGTGTCAATTTCAAGGTCGTATGACTTGTAACATAATCTTTTCGGGTTTGTTTTGATTTCCAAGTAATTTTCCTGCAAATTATTTGAACAAGTAATGGCGAGGGTATGGTCTGAAACCGTGCGATTTTTTCCTTAGTTTCAACACCCTGTTACTCTTGAGTTAGGCCGAATATTCAAATTATGCATCAACATGCATTAAGCTTTGAAGCAGGAGATTTCATGTGCCATAGGGAAAAAGAATCGTGCGTTAAAAAGATATAACCAACTTCACAGATTCTATTCTTGAGCAGAAGAGTTCTTCCACCGCCAAGTTTGAGTAACACCTTTCCAGGGTTTTCGTGGGTCAAAAGGCAATACTTGATAAAAGATGTCCACAGCTCATGTTGCTCTTTCATTTGATGAGACTCTGTCTATTTTTGTAAGTCTAACATTGGATGCACGAGGTATGAGTTTTCCATCTTTTATTCATTGTGGCTTCCGCAAAAATGAGTCGGGCTCTTTGTCATAATGAAGTTTGGGAGAAAAACCCAATTTGGCTATAATCTTAACAAACTTACTGGAAAAATTCCTCCAGGATTTTGCCAGGAATTTGGTGGAATTCCGCAGGAATACTGCCGGAGTTCGGACGGCGTACCAACGGAAATACGGCGGGTTTCTGGTGGAATTCCACCGGAATTCTTTCAGATTCCCGGGAAAATCCCAGATGAACTCCGGTATTTTGCCAGGAATTTGGTGGAATTCCGCAGGAATACTGCCGGAGTTTGGACGGCATAACAACGGAAATACGCCGGGTTTCTGGTGGAATTCTACCGGAATTCTTTCAGATTCCCGGGAAAATCCCAGATGTATTCCGGCATTTTTCCGTAAAATTTCCGGATTGATACCGCTAAAATACCGGCGGAATTCCGCTGAAATTGTGCCAGATTATGCCGGATTTTGACCGGTATTTTGGTGGAAAATTTCGGCTCGTTTGAACATATTTACCGGAGGAATTTTGCCGGGATTCCACCGGGAAGCTGGTGGACTTCCGCTGGGATTCCGGCGGAATTTAAAATTGTTCCCGGCGGAATTCACAGGAATACCGGCGGAAAACCCGGCGGAATTCCGCTGTTTTTTTCTAGTGGGTAAAGGTTTCTTTGGCGCTAAAACACGCAAAACCTTGATTTTCAATCCTAAAGTTCTCTTCGAATTCATCAACTCGCCCCGGGTTGAGAAAAATTTGCGTTTACATGCGATTTTCACCCCGGGGCGAACTTTCCACCCGGGTTGAGAAAGCGAGTTGAACTCGCCCCGGGTTGAAATTTTCTCATGTAAACGATTTTACAAATAACAAAGGTTTTTGCAGCAGCCGAGTTGAAACTCAACCCGGGGTGAAACTCCACCCGGGTTGACTTTTCTCATGTAAATGCGGCCTCTAAGAAATTCGTTGTTATTGTTTGAAAATATTCGAAAACCGCAAATCCGTGGAACAAAAACAAAGATAGGTTTTAGCCCTTTTTCGGAGGTTTGCTTGTTTACAGCGGGCCGCCATCTTTGAAAATAGCGTGATCTGATTGGTCAATCCCCAAATCAAAACAAACTTCTCGGTCTATTGAAAACGAAATGTTGCCCTGTTTGTTATATTACATTCATTTTTTTTTTGTAAGAAACAGCAGGCTCGATTATTCAATACTTAAGAAACTACCCTAGCTGAATTAGGAAAGCTAAGAAACTTTTGCTGTGAGCATGGGAGCACGCAGGATAGAGTTTTCTCAATTTGCCGACTGAGTGTAACTTTTACTTGATATGCCGAATGAGATTTGGCCGTACCCCCGGCACCCCCAATATAGCTACGGCTCTGTCTGCATCATAAATACAATAAATCCTACACAAATAAAGACCTACTATCTAGACGCTAGGCCGTTTTCCCTAAATTATGCACCTTGTAATTACCGATAATTACTACCGTAGCTATTTGGAACATAAGATCCTTTTGGATGATTACAAAGTCTGTCATGAGCTAAGCAAGCATAAGAATATCTGAATGTTGATTTCTTCATAACCCCAAATGATCGTTGATGCTGTTTTAGCTAAAGTCAGAGAGATGAGTGTTGCTGCTAAATTCACCTTCAATAGAACGTCAAGCCCCTGGCATAAGGACAAGAATCGCCTGAAAAGCAATATTTTGATCTTTATGTCAAACGAGCATGATACGCAAAAAATCAAAAGTTATTACCCCTAGTTTGCTTAGTTCGTGCATGAAACTATTGGTGCATCCGTCTCAAATTAGATGTCATGTAAGATTTACAATAACGCAAAATTACTTATGCAGAACCCTCCAGAACCAACCTCGTCCCCAGGACTTTTTGTCATATTGGGACGGAGGTCTCCGTCCCAATATGACAAAAGCCCCTGGGGACGAGGTTGCTGGCTGCAGAACGTTTCAATTGTTGTTATTCACGGGAATCTAATTTTAGACAAGCAGTCACCAAGATAACCTTTGTGCAGAGTCATAAAGACGTTTTGGTTCAGTGTGGTCACGTGCCTTCCCCCAGTCAATGGCACCATTGTTTGCTGGGATTCTGTACCTTTCATGTCAGCTTCACCTGTGACGTTGGCATCTGTAGCTGCGTAGGAGCGTGGTCCTTCTACCTGCGGTGATACTGCGAATGCTAGCCTCTGTGCAGGCCGCCGGTTACATCATCCTCTACAGTTGACTTATTTGCATAATGAGTACCATCACTAGCAATAAGTGGCTAATGATGCGTTCGTTCTAGAAATCGATTGTTTTAACATAATTAAGCTGCTAATGAAGTCAAGAACGTGCCTATTCTGGGTAAATTTGTTGTTGTGCCAGGGTAAACATCATGGCAATTTATCCATCTTATGGTGTCAAATCTGTCTAACATGAAATAAGCCGACGTCAAATGTTGCTATAGGATCGCGGGAAACTTCTGTCTTGTGTGCGCTTTATGTGCGCTTTCTTTATTTCAGTGCCAATTAGCAGAGATAAAACGTTAATCAATTGCTTTAACGAGCGTGACGGAAGTGGGTTACTTACTTTCTTTCTTCCTTCCTGACTGACATCGAAGCCCCTTCTTAGATTACAAAGTGGACTTTGTAATCAAAAATTGAAGATTCTAAAACGGCCTGCGCAATACCCCCGGGGGGACCACTAGGTACATAATGTGTGATCATGCTCGTACAAAAAAGCGCGGGAAAGGGTGCCTTTCTTGAAAATAGGCATGGGCCCGCGCGGGCCCGTGTTTAGGGGTGCCAATTCGACCATAATTTCAAAAAAGGTGCACTTTTCTGCATATGATAAATTTAAGCTCCTCTACAATGATATTGTTATCAAACTCTAGAAAATAGAATTCGTAACGAGTCAAAGAACTTAGCAGACCAGCATGAGATGGGGTAAGGAAGTTGGGAGCAGTTTCCTCCTCTTCAAATCACACCGGGAATATCAGTAATTTTAGTAACTGATTTGTCAACGATTAGGGTACCTGAACCTAATTAAGGTACCTAATTAGGGTACCTAATTTGGGTACCTAATTACCTACCTAATTACCTAATTTATTAGGGTACCTAATTAATTAGGGTACCTAATTTGATAACGATTAGGGTACCTGAACTACAGAAGTTCTATTTTGGCACCGGAAAGGGTATGTTCTCAAGAAAATTTTCCGCGATTAGGGTATGTATTTTGCTAAAACAGGTCAGCGTTTAGGGTGCATATGTTAAACGTTTGTACGAGCATGATACTATAGGAATGTATAGGTGTGGCCCCTGGGGCAAGACCCTTTGAATAAGAACCTTTATACCTTGAAATGAGTCTGAGTACCTTTAAAAGTGAGAACCTACTTCAGCTTGGCTCTCATAGAAGTAGGTTCTCATGCGGAGATTTACTGTAATGTGGTTACTGAATAGAGAAATTATCGCATTTTTTATTTTATGAAAAGATGCCACCATACCTCTTGTGATGTCTTTTTCCTATGTTGGTTATTTACCTTCTTTATTCTTCCATGTTGTCTGCACTATGGACGTCCGACGTTTTCGTTGTTTGGAAAAAGAAAGAACGAGAAGGGCCGTCAGACCGTTTAACTCAAGTTTCTCCTGACCCCTATCCAATCAGGATCAAGGAAAAATTACTTTCCCATTGTCTTATTGCTTTCGCTGGATGTGTCAATCAATGGTCAGGTAGTTTCCCTTTTTCTTCTGTTTCTGCACAAATTGCGAAACTTTCAACCACCTTTCACCTATGCTTTCACCATTGTCAAAGGTCTACTTTATTCATGGCGAGGTGATTTCTTAGAAACCACTTTGGAAGTTTCAATTAACAACTAAAGTATTCGAGGAGCGAGTTGGAGTTTGAGCTACACGTATGTTTTGAGACATTGTTAGTTCGCATACTAAGCTAAAATATAGCTCCGTTTTACTGTGAAAAGCTAAGCGAACTTCTGTATTCGTATTGCATTCTTTTTGTATAGAACTAAGCGAAGTGTTTCGCTTCCTTTTCCAATCCCATGCTTGTTGTGTAGAACTAAGCGAAGTGTTTCGCTTCCTTTTCCAATCCCATACTTGTTGTGTAGAACTAAGCGAAGTGTTTCGCTTCCTTTTCCAATCCCATACTTGTTGTGTAGAACTAAGCGAAGTGTTTCGCTTCCTTTTCCAATCCCATACTTGTTGTGTAGAACTATTTTTTATAAGAAACTCAAGAAACTGCCGAAACTCAACTCTCAGATCGCCTAAAATTAAGAAACTACAGTAGTGGGAAACTTAAGAAACTATTTATTTTGACAAAGGAAATCCTTTACACATTTTTACTTTACTTTCACTAGGTACTTGAGTTATGTCTGAGGTCTTAACATTGGAAAGGCTGGGAAATTTTCACGAAGGCACAGGTAGTGGACTATGGAACCTCAAAGAAACTCGCAAGAAACTCTGAGTACTCAAAATCTGATAATTTTAAGAAACTTTCAGTACTGGCCCAAATTCTTAAATTCTTAGTTTCTTATAAAAAGTACGTGTAAGCTAAGAAAGGGTAGTCCCTTGAAAACTGCAGCAACTTGTTTGTACATACATCGTTGTTACGTCATCTGAAAGCCCATTTCTTTCTGGTTTCAAATCTGTAATCCCACTGCTCCTGAATTTTGATGTATAGAAATATGGAAATATTAACCTTTTAGCCTCCAGCTACTCTTGAGTACGAAATAATCGCCCCCCCCCTGCTTATTAATCTTTTTTAAATTTTCAAACCCTATTATTGCTTGAAAAATTGAAATGATAGTGAAGACTATTTTTGAATAAATATAAAAAGATACGTTTTAACAGGACAGCAATTGCTCTGTGTACCATGTCAGGAAAACAGTTCTTGGCATAAACCATGGTCCATAGAAATACATAAACACAGTTCCGAGCAATATTTGCATATATTTTCATCGAACCTCAGCTGGCATGTTTGTGTCTCATTTTTCAGCAGTTGCTGGCTTTATGATGAACCATATCAGATTTGAAATAGAAAAGTACTTTAAGAATAAATTCAGGCTCAAAACGAAATTTCTTAAGAATATCGAGGCTGGACAAAATGTATAGTAGGGGAGACCGGGGTCAATTGTAACACTTTTTGGAAAATCAGCCATATCGTCGAAATAATGATTAATTGCGCTCTTTGAGGCAGATGATATAGACCATTTTGACATTTAGAAAAGGGCCTGGGGAGAGCAACATTTTTCTGGTAAATGGCTGCCACAGTTCAATTTATCGTTGGTGAAAAGTCCTGTGGCAGCCATTTACCAGAAAAATATCGCTCTCCCCAGATCCTTTTTCTAAATGTCAAAATGGTCTATTGTTGTTGCATTGCATCTCTTGTCTCTTGGAATGAAATAGAACTGGGTTTCCATCACGTGGAAGCAATTTTTGTGACGCTGTGATTATTTCAAAATTAATGGTTAAGTGTTACAATTGCCCCGGTAACACGGGGCAATTGTAACACATGGTTGGAGCAATTGTTATATATCTTTAAAATTGTTACAGATAATTATTGCATGACTCTGTTTTTTCCCCAGTGCAATGTGTAACACCAGTCAGCAGATTATCCATTGCTTCAAAAAGAAAATTAAGACCCCGTTTACACTATGCCGGTACGAAATGAATACGGCATGAAACTGTGCCGTATTGGCCTCCCGTTTACACTATGCCGGTGTTGAATACGGCTCGAAATGAATACGGCATGCTAACTGGCTTCGTCGCTCTACCGGCATAGTGTAAACGGCGAATACGGCATCATTTCATGTCGGATTTAACCCTATTCCACCTGGGGGGGGGGGGGCCATTATGGCCCCCCCAACCAAACATTGATATACAGCTCTTTGACGATATGAGACAGAATGCTGGTACCAACTGACTTTTCCTAAAATTTAATGCTCTACAAGATTCTACAAATTTCGTTTTAATTATATGAGTCATGTGACCACTGAATGCCCTTATTTGGAGAGATGTCACAAAAGAAAACACTAAATTGCTTATATTTTAGTCAATCCTTGTTCGATTTTGTTTTAATTAGTGTCATTGAATTGCTCTCATTAAGGGCTTTCATATGATATATAGTTTGTTAATTTTCATTTGTGTTTAGAGTTTTTTAGACATATGACGTCACATATATTTATGACGTCATTGTTCGAAAAGGTGTGAACAAAATTAAGAATTAATATATTATTTTGCGAGAAAATATGATGTTGTACAAGATTTTTAACAGTTTATAAGAACAAACTTTGTTTTCTCTAAAATATAGGACATTATTGTAGTTTCCATACATAAGCTTATTGCAGACTGGCCACAACATATCTAGTTGCCTAGCAACAAGTCACGTGACTAATTAAACATTCATTACTTAATTAGAATCACAAAAGATTGTTGATACTGTGTACAAAGTTACAACTTCATAACTCTATTGGTTTTGGAAATAATTAGGGGGGGCCATAATGGCCCCCCCCCCAGGTGAGGAGTGAATCAAAAGAGCCCAGGTGGAATAGGGTTAATCTAATAATAATAATAATAATACCTTATTTAATGTTAGTTTTACGATAGTGTGAGCACTAATATACACTAACATGAAGCAATTTTAGAGATTGCATTATGGAACTTATTGACTGCAAGCGTTGCAGGCGCATTGATTGTTGAAAAACCAATCTTTTATGAGAATTTTGAATTGATATGCATTTTTGGATGACTTTATTTCATTTGGAAGAGAATTCCAAACCTTTGGACCCAAAAAGCTAATCGATTTTATGCCATAATTTGTACTTTTGACTTTAGGAACAACTAGAATGTCATTTCTTCGAAGATTATAGCTGGTTGATTTTGGGAGAAAATAATCTTTCATAAATGCTGGACTTAAGTTGTGCAAAGTTTTGTAAATTTCAAGTGCCAATAGCCTAATAGAATGAATATGAATTGTAGTAGATTCGGCCTTGATTAGGAGATTACTATATGATGAAGCATAATCTGAGAGTGCTAATCGTAGGGCCCTCTCGTTGATTTTCTCGATTTTCTTTTGGCTTGAATTACTGCAAAATAACCAGATAAGGGGACAGTAATTGAAGTGACAAAGAATGAAAGAATTCACGATTACTTGTCTCTCTTTGTTACCCATGAATCTAGCTAGTCTTTTGATTGCGTTTAGCTGCATGGCAGCTTTTTTACAGATATTATCGATATGTGAGTCAAATTTTAGTTGTTGGTCAATTTGAATTCCAAGTAGAGTTACTTCATTACTCACGCTTATTTTGAAATTATTGTTTATTTGAAATTCTTTAATTTGGTTATCATTTTTGCCAACAATCATTGACTGAAATTTAGATGGGTTGGCTGTCATATGATTTGAATTGAACCAGTCAATGCATTTATTGGTGTTAAGTTGCACTAGTCTATAGAGATCATCAGCATTTTCAGCAGAAATCGAAATTGTGTTATCATCTGCGAAATTACATAGGGAACCCTCCTGGATGAACAGAAAGATATCATTAATAAAGAGGTTGAAGAGCAATGGTCCAAGTATTGAACCTTGAGGTACTCCTTGACTAAGTGGCCCCCATGAACTAAAGTACCCATTTACCTTCACCATTTGTTTTCTATTTGTGAGATAGCTTCTTAATAATTTGACTGAATTTATACCAACTCCATAAGCATCCAATTTGGCAATTAGTAGATTTATGGGGAGGCTGTCAAAGGCTTTGGATAAATCCATGAGTACAGCTGCAATGAGTTTGTTAGCTTCCAGACTAGTTTTCCATTCTTCTATTAATCTTATTAAAGCATGCTGGGATGAAAAATGTTTTCTGTAGGCACATAAGAAATTGGAGAAGTTCCTGTTGAGAAATGGAGATAGTTGGAGCTCTATTGCCTTTTCAAAGACTTTAGAGAGAGCTGTTAGAACACTAATTGGTCGATAATTTTCTTTGTTGAAAGGATCTTTCTTTTTGTACACAGGAGAAACAACTGCCATTTTCATCAAACTGGGAAATGTTCCTTGAACGATGCATTTGTTTAAAATATTTACCAAAGGCCCTGAAATGATGTCCACTGAGAGCTTTAAGAATTTAGCACTTATCATATCATGGCCACAAGCTTTTTTGTGGTCAAGATTTAGGATAATTTCTTTTAACCTTTCTTTAGTAATAGGTTGGAAGTCAAAAGGCATCTTGTGTTTCAAGTTGTTTTTTATACCGATTATGCTAGTATGTTTTTCAAACATCTTAATGATTTGGTGCAGAGATAGATTGGGATCCTCTTTTGTGTTGATTTGATCTGTGTTCTGGCCAACACTGATGAAGTATTTGTTCATGATTTCAGCGATGTTTTTTGGGTCAGTGATTAGCGAATCATTCTCTGACAGACAGATGTCTGAATCACCATGATTTTTCCCAAACAAGTATGGTTTTATCTTTTTCCAAAATAATTTTGAGTCTAAAGTGCCATTTTGACAAATTTTTCTGAAGTAATCTGATTTAAATCTTTGTCTTAAATTAGCACAATGATTTCTTTGCTTTTTGTATTTTTCAAAGTTGCTTTGTGTGCTGTTTTTGTTGTATTTGTTCTTGAGTTTTGTTCTAAGTTTAATTGCTTTCCGGTGCACAGTTGATAGAGGTTTGTTGTTTGCCCTGACTAACCTCTTTTTCAGAGGAGCATGTGCATTAACAACAGAGCAGAAGATCTTTTCAAAGACCTTAAAGGAGTCCTCAGCACTATTTGAGTTATCACAAAGTTGGAAAGGTGCTTGTTGCAGATGCTGGAGGAAGGAGTCTTCACTAAAATTTTTGAAATCTCTATAATATAAAAATTTAGCATGATGCTTTGGGAGATGGGATTTCCAGGCAGTTAAAATCATTTTGTGATAATCACTTATGCTAGTTTCAATTGCTTTACTGTGTTTAAATTGAGTTTTATGATTAGTAAGAATAGCATCAATTGATGATGGAGTACAATTTGGTTTAAAGCAGGTGGGTTCTTTTATGAGGTTTGAAAGGCCCAAAGTGCTACAAATAGTTTTTAGATGTAAGTTATCTGGTGTAAGATTTAGGTCACCAATTATGATAAAATTTTCATAGTTTAAACTAGCTTCATCAATAATTTTGATAAGAGAATTTTGAAAATATTCATTGCTTGAATTGGGTGGGTTATAAGTAGCAACAAGAAACCATTTTTGCTTTTTTAAATTTATCTCAAGGCAAATATTTTCTATTTGGCTATCCTCCAAGTTGTTACTTCTTTTACTTTTGATTGAATTTTTTACATAGACAAGCAGACCGCCACCATGGGCATTTCGATCCTCACGGTAGGGTGTTTTATAGCCTGGTATTTGAAACTGACTTGAAGGAAATGTGTTATCAATCTTTGTTTCACTTATGACTACTATGTCAAGAGAACTCGTTGTTATCAAATCTTTCAGTTCACAAAATTTGTTTCTGATACTATTTATGTTGAGGTGAGCAATAATGGGATTTTTTGGACATTTTGTGCGCATATCTTTCAAATCTTTATGAGGAAAATTTTCATCTTCCATTGAGCTTATTTCTATTTTTTGAGGAGTTTTGGATGATTTCAGTCAGTATTCTGCCTTAATGCAATCTCTTAAGTTACAGGCAAGTCTTGCGGTACCCCATTTATTTAAATGTAACCCACTGTTATTGAGATGATCGTCACAACTAATGTTTTCATTATCAAGGAAATTTATGTTTGTTTCATAGCAAATATTGTTGAATGTAGTATTGAGCTGATCAACATTGGTATTTAAGTTCTTGTTTTTCATCTGATGTATGATGGAGGACAAGTAAATTGCACAATTGGGTAGTTTACCTCTTATAACGTTGATGACTGATTTAATTTCCTGATGAATGTTTTGTAGTGGTACGGATTGCATCAGGTCATTTATGCCACAGTGGATGATGATTGCTGCTGGCTTTTTTGATAGGCTTGGCTGTAGGTAGTGTTTTAATTCTACTGATGTCATTCCACTGATGCTGATTTTGTTTACCCATGCATTTAAGGTTCTGGCAAGCTTGTGGGGCTGAATATCTTTGATCATGGAGTCTCCGATGATGACAATTGTTTCCTTTTGCTGTTGGGTGCTTGAACTATATGCTGTTTGCTGCTGCACATTAGACCTTCGTGTATGGTCATCACTCTGCCTATTTTGTGGTTGCCTTGTTGGGACCTGGGGCTGAAAAGGCTTTGGTTGGGTGATCATGGTAGAATGGGTGTTCTGAGGGGCTTTTGATAGTTGACTTGTTGGGATTTTTGGTTGGGGATGCATTGATTGCTGGGCAGGAGTCTTTTGGAAGCCATTGAAAGGCGCTGATTGAGGCAAATCGGCTAAGGGGCCGAATCTATTTGTTTCCCATGTCCATGTATTCCCATTTTTTGGCTTAACAACATTTGAGGTTTGTTGGATATTGGAAGTACTGACATTCCTGACATTTCTACTGACTTTTTGCCATGGTCTATCTTCTTGTACTGGTTTAAAATTATTGGACTGTCTATCATTGATAAGTGCTTTCAATGCAAAGATTTCATTTTTGAGCTCCCTGTTTTCTTTGATGAGTCTTTTATTTTCTTCTTGTAGATGAGGATTGTGATTTCTTTCTTGTGAATCTGAATGGAGAGCCTTGAGGCTGCATAAATCTTTCTTGATGGAGGTGATTTCTTTCCAGATGGTTTCATTAGAGTGATTTGTTGTTGTGAGATCTATTACATTTGGATCATTGGTTGGCTTTTGTGTTGTTGGTGTTGGGTGAACGTATGATGTGCCATCTGCAGTTGTATTCAATAGATGAATTTCCTCTGCCTTGCTGTGTGTAGAATAGAGTTGCTCTCTTGCAATGATCTTTGGGAGGATGGTGCTTTTGAAGTTTTCAAAACCCTCACCAGTTATCACTACTGTTGCAGATGGAATGTGGATGTTGATGTTGACCCAGTTTTCATCACACTTTACCATATTTATAGCAATTTCATCAAGCATGTTGTTTTGATTGAGAAGATCAGTCCATGAAATGTCAAAGGATTCATCATCACCCATGCTTTCGTAGATGATATTGTAAAAAGATAAAATGGTACTTGCTAAATGGTTATTGCTTGTAGTGTAGGAATAACTGTTAGAATGATCTTTAAATTTATTAAGGAATTCCGTAGGATGTTCTGCTGGAATTTGGATGCTGCTGTCGATATTATATATTTTTTGAACGCTGGTAAGGTCCGTTATTTTGCATTGTGGGAGAAGTGGCTTTTCTTTCTTTCCATTTTTGCATGCTGCTTTCGGGTCTAGTCTTTTTCCACGTTTATCGGAAGGTTTATCATTATCATTGGTTTTGTCAGCCTGATCTTTCAACGGAAATCTCACAAGTTTGCATGGTTTACATAGAACAAGATCGCCTTGACACAAGGATCCGTCTTTTTCTTTGCAATCATTGCATTTAGAACTTGGTCCTGGGTTTAGCTCAACGTCTCCACTCAGGATGATGAGTAGAATGAGGAAGGCTCTTTTCCCGCCATTTTCCAGTGGCCTAATTCTCAGTGGGAATTTTCTTCTCGTGATCGCATTCTGGCACAGGTACGTTTCCAAGCTTTCTCTAAAGAGTGTTTGGCTGTCTGTTGTTTCTTGACACAACTTCCTGTTCAACCCAGAAACATAGTTTTCGACTAAACTTAAAAATAATAACACGGTAATTATTCCCGTGGCCGCCATCTTGTTTAGCTTGAAATATATTAAATTACTAGAACCTTTTTGTCGCAAAATAAGTTTGAAGATTGCATGTGATATAGGTTTTTCTTTCCTGATTTCCTGTCAAAACTGTAACAGTGCCTTAACTGTTTTCTTCAAGGTAAGAGCTCTAGATAGATTTGCGAAATTGGTTCTCAAGAATTCAAAAGAGGTATTCTTGATGCAATGATAGAACCAACAGCCGATTTTTGTGAAACAATAGCTTAATGCTGTGAAACAAAAGACCTACATTGGAAAACAGAATCTGCTGTCTCTTTCTTTCTGCAAGGTCCAACCAATTGAGATATGTGTAATACTTTGATATCTAAATCTAGTGGAACTAATTGAGTCAAAACTGTTTCTCCGTCTCAACACCGAATTGTTTAGTTCAAAAAAGTACATCGAATCAATTACAAGGCTATCATTTGTTGCTTCAACGTATGGTTCAGCAGACTGACGACTGTTCTTAAAGATATCGTGACGGGATTTTGCCACAAATGGCCATGAGCAGGGGCGGATCCAGACGTTCGCACTGTGCTTGCGTAAGCATGTCTCTTTTGCTAGTTCAAGTTTGAAGAAAGGAATTCTATGAGAAGGCGGCGAACCTTTTTCTTTCAGTTTAATGAAATCCTCAGCAAATTCTCAGAACATGTATGCTCGATATTTCTATTTCGCCAACTCAATCCTTTAGTCGGTCGAGTCCTTCAAGATCCAAACACGAATTGCTTCATGGAGGATATTGAACGGTACTGCGGTGGAGAGCCACACCTCCACAAACCTCGTTTCTGAAACTTTGTATCTGCATAAATTCGTAGGGAGCATCAAGTTCCGAATAAATTACTTCAACAAGGGCGAATCTGTGCATAAATTGTGTGCGACCTCGGATGAATTAAGAAACTGCGCTGACATATGAGATGAATGGAAAAGCAGTACCAACTTTTCAGGGATGATTTTTGTAAGCACATGAGGCGACCGATGCTTTTTAGCAACGCAATAGAAATGTATGGGAAAAGCTTGACGGCGAAAATGCGGAAGCACGTCCTGGGAATGGCCAATATTATATGAAGTCCCTGTCACACGACCACCCACTAAAGGGCTAACCTCGTTCTAGGAGAAAGTTTCTTTCCTGTCTCGTGCATGGCCTAAATGACGAATTTGATCATGAAGATATAAACATCCTAATCCTGCCTGGTGAAAAAGAAATGTTGTTGTTTTAATCGCATGATGATGGAAACCAAGTTGGAAACCAAGGAGAGGAGGTTGTTCTTTATTTGCAAGAGCGCTCAAAACTGCTCATCTTGACAGCACAAGGCATTTTAATATGATTTGCAAATTGCAAGCAAGAACCGGTGATTATATGTTCCGTCTCCTCTGCTCTTTTGACTGAATGAGAATCCCATCAAAAAGTTCAACAGGATGAATTTCTTGTTTTTGGTAAGCAGTTATTTTGTTTAAACATTTCCATGTTGTTTTAAGGTTACTTATTATCACCAGTAATTTAATTCATTCATTTTCAAACAAAATAAAAGACGTTGTGTTGCAGACATAATAGGCCCATTTCAAAGGAGTTATGTATGGGAGACAAAAGTTTGTTGTAGTCTATGATGTTGTTTTGAGCTTACTTGATAATAGGATTTACGAGACAAGGAATTTAGAAAAGTAGCTCCCGTCTGTGTGTAAGACACTCCCTTTTTATCTGATAGGGCGTTTCCCTGAAAAATTGAAAAAGGGGCGTTGTCTGAGAGTCTGAAGGGCGTGGCCCCAAAAAATTTTCCGGGGGCTCGGCCCCCGGACCCCCGTTTTACTCGCGCTTCGCGCTCGTCAGTGCGTACATCTGATTTTGGGCTGGATCCGCCCCTGATGAGGTTATCAATATCCACACAATATTGTCTTCGAGGTTGGCTTTAATTGAAGTATGCCTAGTCTTACACCCAGCTCCACTTCGAAAATTCCTGATGTGCTTCTTCCTGGCCTCCAAGCCACTTTCTGACCAAACTGCAATTGGTCCACCCTTAAGCATCTCAAAATAGCTCCCAGTTATGGGCCAAAATTTGGTGAACAGATGAGTTAATTCGTACCCATGGAAAATGAAGACATATGTGTATAATTCTTATCCTTCTTAGCCAGTTTAATGTTTGCCTCGCTGTTTCGGAAAGTGTCGACAAAAGCAATATCCTTGACGTCAACTGTTTCAAGCAGCACTGCCATGATACGATGATCCACCTATGTCTTCATTTTCCATGGGTCCACCATAACTGGGAGCTCTTTGATATGCATGAGGGTGGACCAATTGGAGCTTGGTCGTAAAATGGCTTGGAGGGATGAGGCAAGCACATCAGGAACTTTCGAATTGGAGCTGGTTATAGGGCCAGGCTTACTTCAGTTAATGCCAACCTCGAATACATTATTGTGCGAATGTTGATAACCTCATGGCGACTTGTGGCAAAATCCCGTCACGATATCTTTAAGAAAAGTCGTCAGTCTGCTGAACCATACGTTGAAGCAACAAATGATAGCCTTGTGATTGATTCGATGTACTTTTTTTGAACTAAACAATTCGGTGTTGAGACGGCGAAACTATTTTGACTCAATTAGTTCCACTAGATTTAGATATCAAGCGAATTTTAACATAGCGTATATCAAAGTATTACACACATCTCAATTGGTTGGACCTTGCAGAAAGAAGAGACAACAGATTCTGTTTTCCAAAGTAGGTCTATTGTTTCACAGCATTAAGCTATTGTTTCACAAAAATCGGCTACTGTTTCTATCATTGCATCGAGAATGCTTCTTTGGAATTCTTGAGAACCAATTTCGCAAATCTAGAGCTCTTACCTTGAAGAAAACAGTCAAGGCACTGTTACATTTTTGACAGGAAATCAGGAAAGAAAAACCTATATCACATGCAATCTTCAAACTTATTTTGCGACAAAATTAGAATGATTTGAAACGGGCCCTTTGGCAGGAATGCTCCAAATAGGTTCTAGTAATTTAATATATTAATAGCTAACACTTAGAATTGCATAGATTTTTTGTTTTCAACTTTGAGTAGCAATTTTTCACGAAATTTGTCGTAAAAAGTAGGCATCAAAATAGTGTCCATGTACCCATGATCTTACACTCAATACACAACATTTTTACACATGTTGAGCACAACTAAATTGCTGAGCATTTCGTACAAAAATCATGAAAATCGGTTATTTCTAGGCTGATTTATGACACTTTAAAGTTGGCTCAAAACTCTACACCGCACCGGAAATTCTAATGTAAACAACCACTTGAAATTTTGACAAACTTCAAAATTCCATTTCTCGTCACTGGATGGACCGATTTTGAAAATTTTTGCTTTCTGTTAGGCCCAAGGATACCCTCTTTAATGGGGATGTAAAAATTTGCATGTTTTCGAAACTTCATTTTTTCCTATTTATTCCATAATTTCGTCGATCTGGATCACTGTGCGGTATAGTGTAAACGGCGATTCCGTTTTGACAGAAAAACGAATACGGCACAGTTTCATGCCGTGTTCATTTCGTACCGGCATAGTGTAAACGGGGTCTAAGAATAAGGCATGGTCTTTTTTGTAAATTTTGATGCATCAGTTGAATATAGTTGAATCGATTGAGAAAAAACATTTTTTTTACAAATTTTAAACAGACGATATATACATGTTTAAATCATTCGGTTTAGCGATCCCAAGGAGTGCAACTTAAAAAAATTCGTTGTTGAGTTAGTTTTTAGTTGTACTTGTTGATGAGCATCTTTCTTGGAAATACCACATCAATGAACTTTGCAAAAAAACTTTCTTGGGAATCTTCTATACAGTCAGATACTATGTTTCTCTACAGACTCTGATCTGTCTCTATAATTCACTCTTTTCATCTTTTCTCTATTATGGTATTATAGTATGGGCCCGGGGGCCCGGGGGCCCGGGGTACATAACATATTTAGGGTACGGGTATGTGCCCCCCATATGGGTGGGTTTTTGGGCCCAAAATTCTCTAAACAAGGGTCCTTTTTCGGCAGATTTTCCATAAACATGGGTGTAGTTTTGCCGAAATTCGCAAAAATGGTTAAAATTGGCAGTTTTCCGCCAAAATTAATCATAAAAGTGGGTATCAAAAGCAAGTTTCGGTAATTAGAAGAGGGTAGCTTTCTGAAAACCGGGCGGTAGACCCCCGTCCATCCACAAGTCATGTACCCCCCCCCCCGGGAGTATGGGGTCTTACCTATGACTCTTGAATCAAAATCAAACCATCATCGGCCCCTGACCTGGTCAGCTATCGTTACTTCCCATTTTCACATCCCATAAGCTGTGGAACTTAAAAGTTTTAACATAGTATGACATTTTTTGCTCAAGAGCAAAATCTTGCAGACACAAATTTACAGTGGAAGCATTTTTTTTACTTTCAAGCTCTGAAAACATGTTTCCCCCCGAAAATTTTGCAAACTTGGCTGAATATTATTCTTGTATCTCAAGTCATACACGTTATTTTATATAAGAAACTGGTTTATAAGAAACTAGTACTAGGATGGCGAAATTGTTAAGAAACTCTAGCACTTGACCCCCGGGGGGGGGGGGTACTTGACTTAAATTTGTACGGGGGTGTGCATTTTTTTTCTTCTAAAGATTGCAATAATTCTATGTTTCAAAGACCCCTAAAAGAGCCTCGATATTAGAATCAATTCAGAGACGTAGGAACCGGGGGGGCACTGGGGGCATGTGCCCCCCCCAAGATTTTGCAATAAACAAAGAAGTGCCCATTTAATTTCCAGGAAATGCCCCTTTAGCTTAATGAAAAAAGTGCCCTTGAAGTGTCGTGTCCCCTCAAGTTGGAGATGCTTCCTACGTCCCTGAATCAATTTTTATGGCTCAGGCTGTCTCAGTTTCTTCAGTCAACATTAATCAATTATGTCAATATTTGGAATCCGAAATCTGCCTCAAATTGTTTGTAAGTGGTGTTCATTCGAAAAAAACTGCCATATCCAATGTTTTGGTAGTCTAGTCCCGGAGGGTTGGTTGGGGGCACTCGACTCGATCTACTTTTGTTCAGGGGTATGCCCCTGAGTTTTGGACTCTTTCTTAATAGTTGGTTAAACATTATCCGTTGCAAAACCTATCTTGTAAGGTATGGGGCGCATACCTGTATCCCCTGCCAGGCCCCTGCACCCTCCCCTACCAAAGTCATGTCTGCAGTAAATTCGGTGAGATAGCTATCAGATTTGTTCGCGCGCTTTTCATTTTTTGCGTTTTTGGCGCAGCAGTTCGAGAACGAGGTTATATTTATTTTTGATGGAACAACAACAACAACACAAGTTTGAAACATCATCAGTGCAAGAGGACGCAACACAACCACAACATGCTGCGACAGGAGACCTAAAAAAATATCTTGTAAGTACAGTCGTAAGTGCCCCGAAGAGCAATTAATTTAATATTTAAACCTTCGATGGAATATAAGATTTTTCTGCAACTCATGTCTAGCAGCATCATTTTGTATGTCTTGTGTTGTGCAAAGCAAAATGCTATCCTTTTTTGTGTGACATTTTTTTTGGTGGGCCTAAAATTAAATTTAAAAACTCGTGAGTTAGCAATGTTAGAAAAACGCGAAATTTGTGTTCAAACTTTCACCAAAATTGGAAATTTCGCTGGGATAAACTTTAGAGTTTATGATTTGCGGGAATGAAGATTCGCAAACTTCACGCTACTTTAAATATAAGGTAGCGCTACTTTAATTATAAGGGAAGAATCTTTCCCAGGAATGAAACTCGTATTTTTTGCATTTTTGGCTGAAATTTCTGAAAGTTTATTCTGCAAAATTTCCTAGAATGCGCAACATTTTATTCCCGTGAAGTGTTGTTCAGCACATTAGGATATGAAGTTCGCGAATCTTCATTCTTGTAAATCATAAACTCTAAAGTTTATCCCAGCAAAATTTCCAATTTTGGTGAAAAAGTTTGAACTTAAATTAGAAGACCATGAGATAAAGACAAGAGCTGGGCCAAAGTTGAATTTATTTCTAAAGACAACTTATAGAATACTCCCATTAAACTAATACTAACAATACTGGTACAAATACAACAATTACAAATAATTACTCTAAAACAACAATTAAGATACATAAGTAGTGTATATTGAATTTGAATGAATATGAAATATTCCCCTATCAATATGAAATATTCTCCCATTTTTTGGGAATATACACTGAATTGAAGGGAAAGGGAGGGTGGGAAATTAGGTCCAAAACACTGATTTTCCACAAGTTTTAGAACTGATCAGAAAAACTGAGTGCAGACTTAAATAGCATGTTCTGACTGAGCCAAATATGGAAGGAGGAAATACGTTCTCCAATATGATTGGCTGAAGAATGCTTACGTGCATCCATTGTGAAATACGAAACCAGGAACTACGAATGCGTAGGATTCAAAGGTATCAATTATGACGCATGTTCTGTGGGGGAGTATCCTCGTGACTGCCACGGAGATCACCTGATAGGTATGAGACAATACCCTTGCTTATAGCAACTTAGGCCCAATTCACAGTTCTCTAATTTAAACTTACATTAAGACAACCTGTCTCAATGTACACAATAAATTTCGCGTTTTTCTAAAATTTCTAACTCACGAAAGTTTTTAAATTTAATTTCAGGACCACCAAAAATGCCACACAAAAAAGAATAGCTTGCACAACATAATGATACTGCTAGAAATGAGTTGCAGAAAAATCTTACATTCCATCGAAGGTTTAGCTGCCACACTCTGCAGACTGGATTATAGTTGCATCTTGAAATGAGATTGACCTTTAGTGTCAATTGCATGGAACCAATTTTGTGACTCTGTGATAGTTTAAAGATCAGTGGTCAAGTGCTACAATTGCTCCAGTAGCAATTGTAACAGATGGTTGGGGCAGTTGTTACATATCTTTAAAATCATTACAAATCTTCAAAGTTTAAACTGTATCAAATTTGACTGGTAATCAGAATTGTGCCACATTTAATTGTGAGTCATCCATTGCATTCTTGCATGTCACATGCAACTATTTATTTTGACATCTGACCAAAAGATGACTCTGTTCCCAATTTTATTAGTGTAACCTTGCATTCTGCATGGAGGGCCTTGGGGTCAGAATTCTGGCTGCCATTTTAGAAAGGTACCACCACTCATTAAAGAGAGTGGAGCACAAACTCATCTAAAAGAGTTCCTAACCCTAACCCTAGCTTTGCAGAAAAAGCTTCAGAATTAAATGCCTGTTGGGGTGTTCTGCTTGGCTACAGTAGTGGCGGCTAATTTTGATCCATTTTCATCCTTTTCAGTTGAGAAATGGCCCAGACTGTCAATCTGAGGCACATTCTGATTTCAGGAACTCCAGGTATAGTTGAGAACTTGTTATCTAATGTATACCGGGGAGCCAGAAAGAAGTTCCCACTTTTGAAAATTCATAGCATCAAGAGTACTGGAATGAATCAATATTTGCTTGACAGCCCAAAGATTGAATTGTTTTTTGTGATTTGTCTTGCTTTGTTACAAGAATTGGAAAAATTGGTAAATTGAAATATAGAAAAACTTTTGCAAAATGATTGAAAAAGGCCTAAAATACCTGATCAAATCATAAAGGACTCTTCGCTCAGAACCAAGAACAACAGAGAAAAAGCAATTTCTCATAGGTGAGAGATATCGTCTGAACATTTATGGCCATGGGATTGAAAATCTTTAGTATCTGCTTGAGAATCTATGTCTGATTACTCTTGAGAGAGGTGAAACACCTGGTGTGTATCATTTGTGTGAGGAGAGTCCTGACAGGTCCTGACGATTTGATAAAGTGTTTTAGGCCCTTTTTCAGTCATTTTGAAAACATAAAATGTTTGTGAAGTTGACTTTACCTATATTTGCAGTGCTGGTAAGAATATGAGAAAAATCACAAGGAATACTTTGATCTTTTGGCTTTTAACTAGAATTTGAATCATTCAAATCCATGAAGTACTTGTGTGGTGCTATATGAATTTTCGAACAGAGACATAGGAACCAGGGGGCACAACCGGGGGGCACTGGGGGCATGTGCCCCCCCAAGATTTTGCAATAAACGAAGAAGTGCCCTTTTTATTTTCAGGAAATGCCCTTGCAGGGTAATGAAAGAAAATGCCCTTGGAGTGCCGTGCCCCTCCAAGTTTGAGATGTTTCCTACGTCCCTGTTTTTGAAAGTGGAAACTAACTGTCTGGCTCACCCGGTATATTCATATTTGCTTCATAGTGCAGAGGTCTACTTTTTCTTTTTAAATTTTAGAAATTTTTTTATGGGAACAGCAGTGACGGATTTAGAGGGCAAATGGAGGCAACTGCCCCCCCCCCCTCATTCATCATGAAAATTCTGCTTGGCACCAAGACTGATTACAAAGTCCATTTCTATTGCGATTGATAGACTGACAGAGGCTCAAACTGCGACTCACAGACTTTCACATTGAAAATTAGGACAAGATTATTTCCCTTGATTTCATGTCCGGACATGGAAACCAAAGCAACACTGCACAAAAAGCTGAGTGCTCCAGGCAATGGTGGATGGGCCCAAGTTGATGGCTAAAGCCTTTTGACGATAAAACACCTCAAAAGTCATGTTTTCAATTAATGAACAAAGGCTGCCAGTATCCAGTTGAATGTTTCTTCAATCCAAAATCAGCAAACCTTTCATGTTAAACATGAAAGGTTGGAGTTCCTCATTTTGAAGGGCAATTAGCTTCCACAAGCTGCACTGTAGCAATAAGAATTTGCAACTGTCGAAGGTTGCCATGACTATGCCCCAGCCTCGTTCCTGAGAGCACAGATAAAGCTGTGCCTGGCCATCCTGATTTTTCATATGAAAGTCCATAATTCCCTGTTTGAACAAAAAGTATGTTGTTGTTGCCATTGTTGTTGTGATAACTACAACTATGTTGTGAGTCTACTTCGCACCCCCTTTTTGATTCAAGGAGCACCCCTTGTCCTAACTTACTTTTATAACTGTTTCGACCTGAAAGTGGTGGAAACATATAAACCAAAGGTGTTATTCAGTAGGAAAACCATAGAATTTTCTTAAGTATGGGTCTAAAAATGTTTGCGCCTCTTTTCGGCCCACCTACTTTCTACTGGGTGCGCCAAAATAAACTATGCACGTTCGGCAGGCCACAATAAATCGTACAATAGACCGATTTTGATGATTTATGACTTAATCGTTAGCAGAAAGCCTGAATTAGATACTGGAATTTTTTACAAATTTTTTTATTTTCAGCTTTTAGAGCTAGAAGCGAGTTTCCTAAAGTTTTAGTTTTCGAAAACACTGAAAACGATAAAAAAACATCGATCAAGATAGATTTCTAAAGAATCGACATGAATGGACAAAGAGAGAGCTTTTTCGTGGTGATTTGCGATTTAGAAATCGACCAATTGTAATCTGCTGTAGGACAGTTCGCACTAAACCCCCAAATCCCCCCGAAAACGTTTTCTCTTTGTTCATTCATGTTGAATCTTTTAAAAGTTGATCGACGTTTTTTGAACATTTTCAATGTTTTCAAAAACGAACATTTTAAGAAACCCGCTTCTAGCTCTAAAAACTGAAAAATTTGCAAAAAGTCAGTCCTGGAATCTTATCCATGCTTTCTGCTAAAGATTAAGTCATGAATCTTCAAAATTGATCCAGTGTACCATTTATCGTGGCCTGCTAAACGTGCATAGTTTATTTTGGCGCACCTGGTATGATATTTTTGGTGCCCCCTTTGTGGGTTGCCCCCCCCCCTTCAACTTCAGGTTGGATCCGCCTCTGGGGAACAAAAATCAACATTTACAGTAGAACTTCACAGAGATAACAGATTTATTTCCACTGCTCTCTGTCTTGGCAGCTGTGAATCAATTTGCACCTCCTGTCCAACCTTGTAATGTAACCATTCTCAGTTTGAGAATATTTGTCATGGATTAAGTTAAGTCTTTTGAAAATAGATTTATTGATTGCGTTACTATTCGAATTTTGCTTTTTTTTGGCTTCTGTTTTATTTGAATAATTGCTTCCATTGGACAGAGCAAAAAGCAAAATTCTGTCCTTGTTAAACAAGGACAGATTCTGTAAGACAACAACAACATCAGTTGATTTTGATTGACATCAGTTGATTTGGCGCGCTCACTTTCTATTATTTTTTTGGCGCCCTCTTTGCAAATTGCTCTGCTCCCCCCTTCAATTTCGGACTGGGTCCGCCCCTGTTCTCAATCAAATAAACAAAATCCGCAAGGCGATATTTAGATTTATCCTTCTCCTTTTGCTAAAAACTAATAACTTCTCTCAAAGCATCTTTTTGTGTACACAAGGCAACACTTTGCCCTACTTCAAGGCAACTTTCGCAGCTTTGTTGGTTTTGAATTTCAGGTTGGGCGAATCGCTATGAATTCCAGGGTCGATCAAGGACAAATGATACGATAATTGTCGTGCAAAATCTGCCTTTGTTTAGCATGTGGCTTGGCTTACTTTGGGTTGGGAGTTCTACCCCCTGAAAACCAGCCATGAAGAAGAAAATTCAAGGCTTTTGTTGTGCAAAGAAAGCAAATTCAATAAAGATACAAATCTGCTTTGAATATTGAAAACATGCTACATTGCAAAATGTGTTTCCCAATACTAAATGACTATTGCTAAAAATTGTGCCAATAAGTATATAAGTCCAAGTTAATGTTCAAGCAGTCAGGTATACATAACTTTAATAACAGAAAGTATAAAATGCTATGCAGTTGACTGGCTACTTTTCCTGAATATCAAAGAACTATTTTTGGCTATGTCTTGTTCAACAGTGGACATGCCTGATGAGCTCTTAAAATGTACTTTCTTAAATTGGCCACTGTTGTCCGATGTTTCAAGAGATTTTCTGGAGAATGCCCCTATACAGGGCTTTCAAAAATGGTTGAAAATGATTATCAAATCTATGTCTGTTTCCATGCCTTACATTGCTCGCAAGAACGATTTTTCATTTTCTCAAGATGACACCAAGTGCTAAAACGAAGGCACTTTTATGGCATTTCTTGAAGGTACTTGAGAAAATCCTTCAAATTTTTTTAACAGAGTTGCCGATTTTAGCCAGAGTCAATCATCATCACTAAACATCAATAGCCAATGTTGAACTTTGTCAACAGAATTGAATTGTAGATAAGCTTCTGTGATACTTCGACATCTATCCTAAAACTTAAAAGCAAACACTTTTTTCCTTAAGGAGAGGATGATGCTCGAACCGATCAGAGCCTATGTTGACTGATAAATAACAATGTTTGTTTTGCATATAGTGCTTCGTAGGCATATGTAATCAGTTAATTCTTTAGAATACGACAATGTACTGAGAAAGTAATAAATGACACCGTTTTGAGCTTTGCTATTCATCAGGTCACTTATTGTGTTTACTGGTTGTCTACACTACAAATGGAAGAAACAAGATACCAACATACGCTTTCGTTTCTTGTATGTTTATTGCTAAAATTCAGCAGAAGCTCACACCATGTAAATCCTTTTTCAGGAATTGGGAAAACGACATTGATAAGAAAAGTTGTTGAGAATTTAAAAAATTCAAAGGAACCGTTCATGATAACAGGCTTCTTCACTGAAGAACTACGACAGGATGGCATTAGAAAGGGTTTTGACGTTGTTACATTGGATGATAAACGATCAATTCTTTCAAGGAAGAGGTATTTTACCCTGATAGACTTATTTTAACCTGATAGACTTTTAATCTTTTCTACAAAAGAATCTGGATCGAGCTACATTTTACACATCTTCATACGAATTATTCGATTTAGTGGCATTGCAGCTTCTATCAATGTTATGCAGATTCGAAAATTCTTCAGATTTCTACGAAAAACGAAAAGTATAAAAATATGATTTGATCCGTTTGATCAGAATAACTAGAACCTCTATTATTGTCCTTGAAACTGTCCCAGCTAAAAAGATCTTCTTATCAAAAGTTGCATCGAGTGATTGAATATACCTTAATATTTTTATACACTTTGTAGAATTTTCGAATCTTTAGCACTCAATCCAACCTTCCATATAAAAATGTATGAAAATGTCGCTTGATCCAGAGTCTTTAGAACAGCTAAAAGGCCCGTTGTTTGTTGACATTTTTACTGACATGCCATAGCAAAGAGGCCATATCTAGGGGGTAACTCCTATACGGGGGCTTCGTATCCATGTGCCAAGGTATGGGTTGTTAGCAATGCTCACTGCCATGGGTCACTATTTATTAATTTTGCATGGGTTATGGGCTTGCTATACAAGGATTTGCTGAGGATAGGTGCATTTCAGCTATCCAATCACTGCCACCAGTACTGTAGCAGGAAGTCTTTGCTCTTACTCTTTCATTGACGATTTTAACCCTGGTTATGGGGGTATTTATCAAGACGATACTCAGGTGAAGGTGAAGGTGAAGGTGAAGTTGCGGTTTTTAGCGCCAAGCGCTGGGATCACAGAAGTAGAATAGGCCTAATCGAGTCCGCGACCCCTTGTCATGACGCTCAAGTGGTGGGGCTCTACCAGGTATCGAACCCTGTCCGCCTGACTGTTCTGGCTGCAAAGTCAGTGGATTACACCACTGCGCCACAACACCTTCGAACTCTTATGGGACCCGCTATGGATTTGCTCTGTTTATGGGTCCCCTCTGGATTCTCGTGGGCACATATATACCAAACGCCCTAAAAGAGTTGCCTCCTCAGTAAGATCGGACATACAATGCAGGGATTTTAGTGGGCTCTCTATTTCGCTGATTTCGATTAACTGGGTCCTAAGATCTTCTTTTCTTATTTTACTATGATTTGCTGAGTGTCAAAGATTTTAGACCTTTTATTTTGACCAACAATCTCAGTTGTTTTTATAACTGGCTTCTTGAAACTTCGCACAGAACTATCCATATCTAAACATCCACTAAACTGTTAACGATCCCAAATCGAAATTCTTCTTGTATCGTTTTTATAACGAATGAAATGGCTGGAATCTGTCTATTGCAAGCTGTAATACATGGAATCTGTCTTTGTCTATTTCTTTAATGGAGAGTCAGGTTCTGCCGTATTAGCGCTAGGGCTACTAAAGAGACTTGAATTGCTATGCGCCATTTCAATATCTTTCTCATCCTGCTTAACTTGTACAGGAGATTCTTTTGAACCAACTTTATCTTCTCTATTGATTTGATAAATGGCCAGCTGGAATCCTAGTTCTTCCAGTTTTTGATTCAGGCCCATCAGCTCCAAACGAGCGATGTTTGAAAGAAAAGCACTTCTTTCCTTTCCAACCTTGCGATATATCTCTTCTTCCAATTTTCTTTCCTCTTGATGTGTATCCAAAAATGCATACACGTACGTAATTCTCCTGCTCTTGAAAAGGTTGAGGAACTTTTCTTGATCATTTTCTACTTTCTTTTTCTCTTGTATGCGATAATTTTTATCATCTGGTATCTCGCCACTTGATTGGTAACCTGCAATCGTTTCATAGAGGTTTTTCAGAAAATCATCTGAAACACTGTTGATAGCTGAACGAAGAACGCTTGCGCTAACTTTAATTTGCGAGCAGGCATCTCGGGTGCTTTGTCCAAATCCCTCTTTAACATGATACAGATAAAGGTCGTTTTCCTTCTCCGGAACTTGCATAATATCGAATACTTCGATGTTATCCTGTAGAATGCGGTCACCAACATACCATCTATTCTCTTTCTCGGCAGGATCCAGCCCATTTTCTTTGCCGTCTAAGAATGAATAGACTTCATTATATTCTCCTTCATTCATTCGATCTGTCGCCGACAGGAAATAGTTCATGTGCTTCATCTGTTCGACAAATTTTTCGAGCTTGTTTATTTTCACTTTACCTCTTTCGATAATTCCTCTCTGGTGCAAAATTTCGTTGGCAATCTTTGTAAATTGAGATAGATCGACTTTGTTGTTTACTTTGTCTTTCTTTGCTCTTGAAATTGATTCTTTAATATGCTTGACAGCACTCTCTGAGAGCACATGTTTTTTGAGCTCACTTCTTTTCACTTGACGTTTTTCAACAATCTTCATCTCTTTGTCAAAACACTGCCATATGTCTTGGGATGTCTTCACATCTATTTTTGTGACCTTCCTAAAGTCAGTTTCTCGGAATTTTTCTTTATGATGCCAATTCCATGTCCAGCTCACAGGAAGTGCTACTGCGGAATGTTGATCCCGGAACTTGTGTTTGAGTAGATTTTGAAAATCCTTGTGAACCTGATCGATATATCGAAGATCCACTGTCAGCCACTCTGCTTTAATTTTGAAGTATGGCTGTCCACCAACCTTGATCTCAGCATGAAAGAAATTCATCAGGTCATCTTCCACCTTTGGTTTTTCCCCGCATTCAATTTTGAATCTCATCCTTTTCTTCTTGATTGCTGGAGTAAACTCCTCAAGAGTTGTTTCCCCTTTGAATGCAACATCAAGATGATTCAAGACTTCTTCGTATGATTCTGGTTCAGTCCATTTTATTTTGTCTTTCTTTCTGGTGACAACTTCAAAATCAGTCCCTCTGTAATAGTCTTCATGGTCACGATAGCAGAAGTCGATCAAATTTTCTTCATCAATGGTTACAGGATTCTCAAAACCTTGTTCCGCTGTATTGGTACAGTTAGCTCCAGTTTCAAATCCTGAGTCCTCCTGTCCTTCCCGGGTACTAGCTTCTGTTTTAATTTCTTTCTCTCCACGTCTATTCGCGATGTCCTTCCAAATCATCTTAATCAGCTCATTTTCAAGTTTTTCCTCCAATTCTTCATCTTTAACAGGCTTTATGTAGTCGAGAAAAGCCAGGTTTTCATCATCCTCGCGATCGCTATTGATCAAATTCTCCATGTATTCAATATTTTCAACTTTCTGCTGAAGAGTCTGCTTCTTTTGAATATGGACGCTGTTTCGTGTCATTTTTAACCCAGCTGCCTTCTTATTGGTTATCTTTAATGACTGGTTTGCAATCACTATCTTTGAGTCGTATTTGAACCTTGATTTCAGACTGTTTACCAACTCATTCCCACCATAAACCGGGATGCTAGCCTGTCTGTACAAAGTAGAACTCGCGCGGTAATTTCCCACCAAGAAGTGTTTCCCCACCTCGTTCATCTTTGGATCCATGCTGCACTTCGCGATCGTAAAAAAGAAATCGGTATCGCAGAAATTTCGAACAACAAAATGTGCATACTGTTTCGTCAGCGCGTAGATTGAAGGAACCTCTTGGCCCACTATGACAAACAGTATCTGGTTGATGGTCGTTTGGATATGCTTTTTACCTTTAATTAACTCTGGCAAAGCTTTGTCTACTTCATTTTCTCTATGTTTTGTCTGTTCATATCCGACTACTAAAGAGTTGGAAATTTCTTTTTCAAATAACCATTCATAGTCGGCGTCTTCTTCGTAAATCGCATCATCTTTTGCGTTTGTACTGCAAGATATGCTAAGGCCATCATCCCCTATGTGCTGTTCTTGCCTAGCTGCGTGAGCATCTTTGTTACCAGCTCTTCTATCTTGTTGGTTGTACAAGTCGACGACTCCTTTGCACAAATACTTTTCATATGCAAATTTTTCATTTACCGTCGGTGGATCGAATTTCTTAGCAACTTTTGAATTCATCTTCTTTCGCTCTAAGCGGTATATTGTCATTTCTGGAAGAGGTCTATCTTTTGCATCTGCTTTTTTCTCTGGCTCCTTATTAGCTTCCTCGCCTTCCTCAACATTTGACGATGACTTTCCTTGTGGTTGCTGCTGCTGCATCTCTTCGTCTTCCTCTTTTCCTTCTTCCTTCTGAACATTTCCTTTGTCTTCTTCTGAACGTAACGATGACTCTTCTTGTGGTTGCTGCTGCATCTCTTCGTCTTCCTCTTCGTTTGACAATGCTCCTTCTTCTTCCTCCTGAACACTTCCTTGGTCTTCCTCTGAACATAACGATGACTCTTCTTGTGGTTGCTGCTGCATCTCTTCATCTTCCTCTTCGTTTGACAATTCTCCTTCTTCTTCCTCCTGAACACTTCCTTGGTCTTCCTCTGAACATAACGATGACTCTTCTTCTACCTCCTCGCCACTTCCGTAGTATGTGTCATCGTTTTCTGAACTTAACTCCATGTTTAGCGACTTTCAAGGCGATTTTTTCTCTATAATAGAATAAGATTCTTGTCATTTGTCGTTTGTAGAATTTGTGACATATACCACGTTTACACGGAGCAGAAATACGGGATCGCGATCCAGATCGCAATCCCGATCCTGATAAAATGTGCCGTGTAAACACTCGATCGCGATTGCAATCCCCTAAAATTCGATCCCACTTCAGAGGTGGATCGCGATCCGGATCGCAATCCCGATCCTGAAAAAGTATGCCGTGTAAACGCTTCTTGGGATCACGATCCCGTTTGTAATCCTTTAAGCATGCGCAATAGATACAACCGCCATTTTGTCAATTGTTGTCGTAGTGTTTCTAAGCTCCGTAACTATGCGCAATACGCATGTGCGAATGGATCGCAATCCTGATCCGTTTTCGTTTGACGCCCGTGTAAACGCAACTCGAACGAGATCTCGATCCTTGTGGATCACGATCTGGATCGCGATCCCCTACTTTTGCTCCGTGTAAACGGGGTAATAGTATTATAGCGCTCTTTTATTATTATTATCAATTTCTTTATTGTTGGATTATAAATGACAAAAGATAGCTAAAAGTAATTAGCTAATTTATTCCAACTTTAAAACATTAAAATACAAATATTACATAAGAAAAATAGTGGATAAAATATTTACACATCATTAAAAGTATACAGTGTAAAAGTAAAAGTAGATATCTAATAATATTCATCATAAAAAGCCCAAATTCGGAATAAAAGCGCGGCATAATTTGCATGGACAATTTTCACCGTTCCAAATTTTTATTTTTGTTTTAAACTGACAAAGGGATTCTGAATTACGTATCGTTGGTGGTAACATTTGCCACAGCTGCGGACCTTTGAAACGGATGCTTTCTGTCCCGTTGTTGACAGATCTCACCCTAGGTTGAAAGAATTCGTTATTGTTGCGCAGATTGTAATGACTTTCATTTTCACAGAAAATTTCCTGCATGAATGAAGGGTTCAGGTCATTTCTAGTTTTGTACATTTCAGTCATAAGTAGCTGCAAGTTCTTTGTATGAATAGTAACGGCACAGTCCTTCTCTAATAGCTCACTATAAGTAGATTCGGCATCCTTATAAGTAATTCTCAAAGCCCTTTCCTGTATTTTGTTAATTTTTTTGTTAAGCTGCCTGCTGTGAAACATCCAGATTAAAGGACAATATTGAAACTGACTGGTAATAAATGCCCTCATGAGTGTTCTTAGTTTGCTCTGATCCATGTATGGGGATATGCGAGCAAGTGCATAAAGTTTATTGCTAGCCTTTTGGCACAATTTGGAAACATGATTATCGAAGGAAAGTTTGCTATCAATTTGAACTCCGAGTAGCTTCTCTTCGGAGCTATTTACAACATCAGCATTTCCAATCCTAACAGTAACAGGGTCATCACATCTCTGCCCAAGAACCAGAAGATGGCATTTATCTGCATTTAATTTCATAAAGTTGTCGGCAAACCATTCCAAAGCTAAACTACAGTCATTTTCAAGCCTATGAGCTATATTGTCCAGGTTCTTATCGCAGGCATAGATTGTAGTATCATCTGCATAATTACATATATCCGAGTTTTGAATGAAGAGTAGAAGATCATTAATATATATGTTGAATAACAGAGGCCCTAAGACTGACCCCTGCTCTCCGGTGATTATGACATGCTGCAGTAAACGCTTAGGTTTTCCTTTCTAAGAATAATGACACTCGTGTGTTGGCAACTATTTATTCTGCATGGGGCATGGGGGAATGTATATTTAATCATCCGTTAGTTGCATGTTCTTTATGTAATTATCGAAAGGGGTTTATGGATATATTTTGCCTTTTGCTCCCTTTGGTATCGTCCTCGTCGTTTTGTGCAGTAGCTCATGTGTAGTGTTTCAATAAGTACCTCGTTCTGTAAACTTTTCAATTGAATAGAAATGAAATGGCATCCCCCTGAAGAAATGTTTGAATACAACGGGGAAAACTTTTCATCCTCCCTACATGAAAGCGTGTGAATCGTGTTCAAGTCATTGCCGTAAGGTAGAAATATTCGGAAAACGTGCTCTTAATTTTAGCACGTTTTTTATGGTTTTTCGAAGGGACTTTCTGGAAAAACTTCCGTTTAAAATCTGAATGGAGTGACCAAATTTAGCCAGGAAAATTCATAATGAACATGTTGGCTATTCAGTCAGTTATTGCAAAATGATATTGCTTTGATTAGGGGGCAGTAACCTTTCAAACGGCGTGCGTTGTTTCTAACTAATCCAGTAGATTTTGGTCTTTTTTCTGGTCTACATTCTTGCATATGATGCATTGACTGGCTTTTCGTCACTGATTGATGTCGATATTTCCTCTTTCCTTTACCATCGTGATTATTCCAAACGAGGCTTCGGGACCAAAAGTTTCGTGTGGTACTTGATCTGTCCACCGTCGTCTGACTAATATCGGTGAAAAGTGCAATTTATTTGCGTCTAGTTCCCTCTTTTCAACAGTCAATTCAAAAGGATGTAAATGTTTTTAATTATTCATCACTTTACCAAATTTGTTCCTTGTTGTTCGAGTCTTTTTTTGTTCAAGTACCAATAATAGGCTGATTGTACTGGGTGTCCCAAAAAAGTATACAGATTTGGTTGCCTCCAGCAATGTGCATTTAGATTTAATCAATGGCTAATCCCTCTCAAAATGCTCCTCGATAGTTTACTTGAACACAGCTACCTCGTTTGTAGGTATTCTTGCTTTGAAAGCAGAAATATTAATGTTAATAGCTTAATTTTGCGTCAACCTCCAAACTAGAGCTTTGGCCTTTTACCCTAGGCAAGTTCCTGAAGCACTTCAAAATTAAGAACTAAAATTAATGTAAAATTAAGACACTGCCCAATTGGTGACTGGGGTCGACTTCTGGAAAACAGAATAATACAAGATCTGACATTGCTCAAATTTTATCAAGGCTATCGTTGATTTATACACTGTACCTTAAGAATTTGCTAGGCCAAAAGGCTAAAGTTCTGGTTTGCAGGAAGAGGCAAATTTGAGCTTTCAAGATTTACATGTCTGCTCGCAAAGCACTAATACCAGCAGACGAGGTACCTATGTTCAAGTTAACTATCGAGGAACATTTTTAGAGTGATTAGACATTAATTGAAGCTAAATTCACATCGCTTGAGTCAACCAAATCCGTATAAATTGTTTTGGGACACCAGGTAATATTTTGCTGAACACTGATTACGTTCTAGAGGAGTTACCCATGATGTGTATTCTGTTGGGCTGTGTCGGTTAGATTCTCCTGCTGTCACCTTGCTTTCCTGTTGCATTTTGACTGACTTTTCGATTTCATTTTGCAGTGAATTTGCAGAATGCACCAATGTAAGAAACATGCCAAAAGTTGGACAATATTGTGTTGATGTCAAGTCATTCGAAGAGAGAGCGCTGCCAACGCTGGCACAGAGCGTGAGTATTCATTTTATTGTCATGCTTTAAAGGAAGAAACTTTCGAATTTTTCGGGTCTCGCAGCTGAAATTTCTCGAAAGTTAAGATATAAAATATGCAAAATTTTCCTCCCTTGAAATTTCCTTAAATATAAAATCGAACATTTATATGATAAAAGATTGATATTCCTCTTCTTACTACTTTTATCGTATTGTATGCATTAATAAAATATGATAAATAACTTCCTTTTTGTCTTGCTGAAATTCGAGAATAAATCTTTCGAGCTATGCTACTAACAATTTAATTCCAAAAAGTTCGCCTTTGTTCCAACTCACGAACGGCGGTTTGATAGCGGTTTAGAACTAAAACTTGCAATCAATTCCGTCTCTTGTTGCAGACCTTTGAACATGGAAAGCCCGTGGCTGAAAACAAGTCTTTAAAAACTTGGTGTAAAATTCTGTTATCGCTTTCTTCGAGTCGAATGGTTTGAGAGGAACTTGACGCACTTTTTTGTAATTTTACCCCTTGGCAACTTTATGATGTCATCAGAATGTGATTTTTGTATATTTTCATATGATATTTGGATTAATGAACTAGATTTTATATTTTTTTATGAAAAAGTCAGTTGAAGTCCCAAGAGACTAAACCCCAGCTGCTATTCACCCCAAACTTGAAAGACAGGAATAAATCGAAGGGAAAGAATGACAACAAATAAAATCATTGTCTTTATACTTGATATTTCCATACCAAATCCATTTGTAAAGATGATAAATCCATTAATTCAAATTCATGATAAGGCAACATTTCAGTTATCATAATCCAAGTAATGGTTAGCCTTAAAATCATTAGAATTTTAAACAAACTTTTCGGACCCATTCCAAGATACATTTATCAGCGTGCGAAGGTGGATGCCCGGGGGGGGGGGTACTTAGTATATTTTGCTGACGCCATGTGCACTCCTTTCCGGGTATCGTTTTCGCCTCTTTTTTTCTAACGCCGGGTATCAAAAGAAGGCAATTTTTCTAAAGCCGGTTGTCAAACGTCTCATTTCATTGTTTTTCGACGAAGTTTTACGTTTAGGGGTATGCTTTTCGCCGATTTTTACGTTTTGGGATATGCTTTTCGCCGATTTTTTTCTAAAGCCGGCTATCATTTGGAGGGAAAATTTCTAAAGCCGGGTGAAAAATTTTTTCTTGGAGTGCACCCCCCCCCCGTACAATTGAAAGTCAAGTAACCCCCCCGGGGGTGGATGTAAGTTGCCCTTAGAAAAGACAGTGACAAACGTTTCTCTATTTTCTCTTATTGTCTCTGACACTGCTGCAGATATGTTTCTTGGCGTACAGCACAATTTTTAGCAAGAAAAAGAGTGTAATTTGTTTCAAAACATAAAATTACAGTGAGTATCACTGACGAATGAAGGCTCAGCCCCGGGGGGGGGGGGGGTACTCATATTTTTCCGTAAGGGGACGTGCCGCCGAACAGTGTATCATTTCCAGGATTCCTACTCCGGGACAGGGTATCACTTTTGTATGGTCGGCTCCATGACAGGGTCCATATTTTGTATAATTGACTACATAACGTCGTTGTAAGCCATTTGCACTCCACGAATGTGATTTAAATGGTTTGGATGGCAACATTTCCGCTTTTTTTATAGATTTCTATCAAATTTCTATCAAATTCCCAAGGCAGCGTACAGTTTTGCATGAAGAAACTCAAGAACAGGGTATCATTTTTGGGAATTTCACTCCTGGACAGGATGCCTTTCAATGTTTTCCAGCGGCACGTAGGGGGGGGGGGGGGGTTCAGCGACAATTGTGCCATTAATTCTAAGCTCTTCTATTTGTTGCTATCTTTGTACTAGTTTCCTATAAACCAGTTCTTAAATAAAAATGTGCAGGGCAAATGGCATCGATATTACTCTCATTTTACTGCCAAAGGACATCGATAATTTGTGAAACAGGCACACATTACAGGGGCTGGATAATTCATGTAACCGTCGCCCACACATGTTAATCGTATTCTGGATAAATTTTAGTGGATGAGGTGAATCCACAATAAAGTTACTACTAAAAATCTACCAATATCTCTGCAATCTTCCAACATATTGCTGTTTCGTTTGTTTCTCTCCAAAATTCAAGAATTCATCTTCAAAATATCACTTTCATTTTGAGAAAAATAGCGGAAATCTGAGTGATATGGATTGTCAAAGAAACTGCAATATCTGTATCTCAAAAGAAGTTTGTTAACGTTACGTGACTCAGCCCCTTTAATTTAATCTTTAATTTAATATCTGGGATTGTTTTGCAGGAAGCAATGCATATATTCGTGGTGGACGAAATCGGGAAGATGGAGGTTTTTAGCTACAAATTCTGTGCAGCCATTCGAAGAATATTTGATTCAAAAAATGCGGTGATTCTTGCAACGGTACCAGTGGCGAAAGGAAAATCATTGCAAATCGTGGAAGAGATCAAGGCCAGGCCGGATTGTAATCTAATAATGGTAAGTTATAACACGCGTGTCTAATACGGTCTGATATGCACAATTTTAGTGATACAGTGAACCAGGGGCGGGCAAGTACTCTAAAATATTTGACCCCATGTTTTTCCAGAGGAATTGGAAAAAATGACCGGTGCTTTTATCAAATAGTACGACTTTCGTGCCCAAAACAACCAGTTTTTGGGACAAAGGTGAAATTTGAATATCATTCTTCCTATTCCAACAGTTTGTCACAAAAATCAAGTTTCCCAACCTCCTATCTAATCAAAATTCTGAAGTTTACCTGTAAGCTGGTTCTCCCTTTGTCCGCCAAATTTAGGCAGAGAAGACTAGTATTTCAAATGTTTCACATAAGCGGTTCTACCTTTGTCCGCCAAATTTACGGAAAAAAGACCAGAAATTTCAATTTTTCTCTAAAGCGGTTCTACCTTTGTCTGGCAAATTTCCGAAAAAAAGGCCAGAATTTCAAATTTTTCACCGAAGCGGTCCTACCATTGTCCGGCAACCGGTTTTGGGACACTTGTACTTTCATATCTACTAATTACTACTTGCTTTGGAAAACAGTAGTAGGTCGAAACTACCGGTTTTGGGGACAAACATCGTCAGTGATACAAAATGTTAAAAATTGTCCTTCAAATTGAAGAAAAGTAACAGCGGAAATCTGCCATCAGAAACGACCAGTTCTTGGGACAAAGGTGGTGCAAAATTTTTTCATGAATTACTGGTTTTCGAACAAAGGTAGAACCTTCGTTCCCAGTGTGACATGCCCGCCCTTGAGTGAACCCAATGTGCCCAACGAATGATGGCATTTATGGAACGCTGTTTGCACAAAAATGAGGTCAATGTTCATGTGCACATAAACTCAGTTTATGCAACACAAACCTACATAAAATAAACTAGGTTTTATGTGCACCAAAATGTGTATGTGCACTTGAACCTATTTTATGTAGAAAACTGAGTGCACATAAACATAGTTTATGTAACATATGTAAACCTAGTTTATGTCATTTTGGTGCAAAGGCATTCCACAGACATTGAGGACACGAAACACTTCCTGTTGCTCTGCCCTTCATTCGACATTCAACGACGAGGCCTTCCCGCTGGAGTTTCGGAATTGTTACGACCATTTGTCCATATCAACACCCTTTCAAACAACGTTCTGGTACAATACTTATATAAGAAAGAATTTTCTGATGACGTAAATAAGAATAAACTTGAACTTCTTCTAAATTTCATCCACGAAACAGGTCGGCTTGGATAAATTTCAAACGTTTGTTTTACGCCACACAGCCACTGTCCTTTTTCCCGCTTTTTGTAAGTATAGCATCTCGTAGTTGTTTTTATCAATTTTTATCTATTTTTATCAATTTTTATCAATTTTTATCTATTTGCATGCTAAAATGGCTATGGGGGTCATGCGGGCATTGTCTTTCGCTTCCTGTGGTATCGTCTTTGAATTTATATCTAGAAGCTATATTGAATTATCCTGTGTTATTTGCAGGGGGGAGTGTTGGATGGGTGATCCTCTATACTTCAAAATTTTGCTAGCCTAGGCGTAGACCCAAAAATTTTGCTAGCTTGGCAAGATTCGATTGACCACATTTTCCTTGTGATCTACCGCTTTAGCAAATGGCACATTGTGATTGGTTAACTTTTTCACGCCCTTTTCAATGATTGGATAGGGCTGTTCTTATGTTTGCCTTTATATGGCTAAGTGCCGTTGTTTACTGAATTAGAACCTTAGAAAGGTATGGAGTGCCAAATGCAAAATAAATCATATATGTCTACATGTATGTTAACTGCATCATAACTCGTGTTGCTTGTTATAAAGTACTTGAATTATGTCACAATGTTTACAAAACTGTATTGTTGTTGCTTGTTTTATCCCATTAATCTCAACATGCTTGTGTTTTATCGGGCATTGCTTGTTCTCGTTATCTTCGCTAACTTTTATTCCTTCACCATGACAACCAATTTGAACATTATCTCGCAATGCTTATCCATGGCAACGGCTAAACGGCTAGCATATCGCCACCCTCGTTTCCGATTGGGTGTGACTGTGTGCGAGCTATTCTGCGGAATTCTAGCATCAGCCCGAGGCTACTTTTTTCTCGCCATAGATTCACAATTCAGAAGTCGATGCGCGGGCCTAACTGTGCCAACCAACAACCATTTTCATTCAATTACTGTTTGCATTGCTTGGAGCCTCGTTCTATCTTAAAATGGGAGATTCTGTGCAAGATTTCTTTGAAGAGATACCTGCCATTGCTTCACAGCTGCAGCGTGGTCCGTCCAGTTTAGGCTTTGACCGGGCTGAATACATTCTGATGGTTGGGTCAGAAGAAAGCCATTCATGGATTAGACTTGCCCCAAGTCTATTTCGTCAAAAAAAATTTCAGTAATATTCATGGATCTATGGCGGGAAAAAAGTAGCCTCGAGCTGATGCTAGAATTCCGCAGAATAGCTCGCACACAGTCACACCCAATCGGAAACGAGGGTGGCGATATGCTAGCCGTTTAGCCGTTGCCATGGATAAGCATTGCGAGATAATGTTCAAGTTGGTTGTCATGGTGAAGGAATAAAAGTTAGCGAATATAACGAGAACAAGCAATGCCCGATAAAACAACAATCATGTTGAGATAAATGGAATAAAACAAGCAACAACAATACAGTTTTGTAAACATTGTGACATAATTCAAGTACTTTATAACAAGCAACACGAGTTATGATGCAGTTAACATACATGTAGACATATATGATTTATTTTGCATTTGGCACTCCATAGAAAGGAGAGATATTGCTACGTTTGTTGATAAAAAAGGTGCTAGAATTTACAAATTGTTGTTTTTAAAGATTTCCAAGACTTCTCGAAAGCCTTCGAATTTCATTCGCAGTTTCCTACGCAGCGCTCCAAATCTCCAACTTTGAGAGGCCTTAAAATCGGAACCGCTCGTCCGATTTGAGAAATTTTTTGACTCATCATATTGAAATAGTAGCGGCTACAGATGAATGAAATAAAAAATTTTCGTTTAGTTCCCCTTTAAAGGAATTGAGTCCATATAAATAGCTGAGCGTTAACGCTATGCTGACAAACTGCTGACGGCCCTTTGTTATCACACATTAGTAGTGGAGACCAAAGACTTCTTAATAATGCAAGGATTAAGGATAATGCAAGGATTAAGAAGTCTTTGGTCTCCACTACTAATGACTTTAGCACAATTGTGCGATAACAAAGGGTCGTCAGCAGTTTGTCAGCATAGCGTTAACGCTCAGAATTTACTAATTATTCCTGGGCTTCCTGTGTCAGTACCGGTATATTTCAATGCACTTTGACGTTTTCGCACACAATGATTAAATTGATCTCATCTGGGGATTGCACCGAACTCCCAAATGATAAAGCAAAAATCCATAAACAATCCCGCAATCCCCTCTAAGAGTAAATGTGCTAATGTTGCACCTAGTGGTAGTTGTTTTGATAACATAGTAATAACAATTAAAATCAGAGAATAAGTCTCAAATAGTCTTTGAAATATCTGAGTAATTTTTAAAATCCCAAATCTCCTCCGCAATTTCTGGAGTGATTTGCCCCTGGGTCTGTATGACAACTTGTCTGTTCTGCAGACATATTTTTCAATGCCATAAAAACGCAATTTTTATTCAATCTCTTATAAAATCCACAGGTTACAAAAGCAAATCGAGACAGTCTTATCGACGAAGTCACAGAGATGGTACAGCAGCTATACGATGCTCATTCGAAATGAGAGACACTTTGAAGGAATTGCTCGGTATCGAAACCCAATGAGTTACACCAGCATCCCTTGAAGGGGTAGGTTATGTTGACTGAACAAATAAAGCAACCCCAGGTACTTGCATGGAAAGTTGTTACATTACATTCATTTTTTTGTAAGAAACAGCTTATAAGAAACAGCAGGCTCGATTTTTCACAACTTAAAGGGAATGTAAGCATACAAAAGTGGCTTAAGCCACTTGCGATCAAAATCTAGCCTATCAGATATCAGTATTTCCTGTTGACGTAGATCAGTTACCCAAATATGGTGCGGCATGTGCGATAGCATACTGTCTTCACGTAGCTGTTTTTATCAATATATATATATATATGCTTAGATTCCCTTTAAAAAACTACCCTACCTGCATTAGAAAAGCTAAGAAACTCTTTCTGGGAGCACGGGAGCACGCAGGATAGAGTTTTCTCAATTTGCCGACTGAGTGTAACTTTTACTTGATATGCCGACTGAGATTTGGCCAGGGGAGGTGCCGCACCCCCCCCCCCCCTCCACAGCTCCCCCGGCACCCCCAATGTAGCTACGGCTCTGTCTGCATCATAAATACAGTAAATCCTACAAAAAAGAAACCTACTAGAGGCCGTTTTTCCTAAATTATGCCCGGGGGGGTTACTTGACCAGGTTTTGGTCGGGGACGTGCCATCGAAGCTTCTAAAACATACCCGTTCCTTATACCAATTTTGCGAAAAAGTATACCCGACTTTATACCAATTTTGCGAAAAGGTATACCAAAATCGTTCTTAAAACCAAAATCGCGAAAATCGATACCGTTCCTTATACCAAAATCGTCAAAATCGATACCGTTTCTTATACCAAAATCGCGAAAATCGATACCCTTCCCGATGGCACGTCCCCGTACCCAAAATATGTGAAGTACCCCCCCCCCCCCGGGAAATCATGTACCTTCTAATTACTACCGTGGATATTTGGAAAATGCTAATTTTCGAAAAGCGGTAAGAACCTGTTTCAGTGTGATGAAAAATCTGTTCTTGTTTATTTTTTTTCAAGTTAGCCGTTATTTTTTGAATCTGCTTTGCTGCTGCTTTGCTTGTAAGCTTGGAATCAGTAGGTACATAATAACTTTGCCAAAACAAATAGCACAAATAGCACAAATAGCACAGCAGGGCTGACCATCTTTGTTGAAGATTCTAAACGGCTTACACAAGACCCTTTGAATAAGAACCTTTATACCTTGAAATTAGTATCAGTACCTTTAAAACATTTAAAATGAGAACTTACTTCAGCTTGGCTCTCAAAGAAATAGGTTCTCATGCGGAGATTTACCGTAATGTGTTTACTGAATAGAGAAATTATCGCATTTTTTATTTTATGAAAAGATACCACCATACACGTTTTTTTTTTATAAGAAACTGGTTTATAAGAAACTAGTACTACGATGACCAAAAATTTAAGAAACTCTAGTACTACGCTCAAGAACAGATAAGAAACTCTAAAACTTTATTTCTGTATGTCTCTCTTATTCTATGTGTCTCTAACACAGGTATCTTTATCTTTTCTTGACTTTTAACTGCAAAATTGGTAAATTTTTGCCTTAATGTGCATGACTTCTTCTTGATGACAATGTAAATGCAAAATGGAAGCCCTTTGTCGAGAAGAAGGCTCAACTTCGAACAATATCGCAATTTTAGGCCCAAAAAAATAAGAAACTAATTAAGAAACTTTTACTACTAAAACACCGAAATTTTCATGCGAAATTAAGAAACTTTTAGTACTAAGTGCTGATCCAAGTTTCTTATAAAAAAAAACGTGTACCTCTTGTGATGTCTTTTTCCTATGTTGGTTATTTACCTTCTTTGTTCTTCCATGTTGTCTGCGCTATGGACGTCCGACGTTTTCGTTGTTTGGTAGGAGAAAGAACGAGAAGGGCGAGGGCCATCAGACGGTTTAACTCAAGTTTCTCCTGACCCCTATCCAATCAGCATCAAGGAAAAATTACTTTCCCATTGTCTTATCAATGAACTCCGTCAAACTTTTGCTGGATGTGTCAATCAATGGTCAGGTTGTTTCCCTTTTTCTTCACCATCTTTCACCTATGCTTTCACCATGGGTAGTTAGACACTGCTGGTGTGCTTCTATGGAGGAGCGCTGGATAATATGTATCTGCGGTGGAAATTTTTTGTAATACTGCGGAGGAGATATCGAAAGAACGAAAATATTAACGCAGTACTATAAAAAATTTCCCCCACAGATACATAATATCTCCTCCGCAGTACTATAGAAAATTTCCCCCGCAGATACATATTATACAGCGCTCCTCCATAGAAGCACACCAGCAGTGTCTAACTACCCATGCTTTCACCATTGTCAAAGGTCTACTTTATTCATGGCGAGGTGATTTCTTAGAAACTACTTTGGAAGTGTCAATTAACAACTAAGGTATTCGAGGAAAGAGTTGGAGTTTGAGCTACACGTATTTTTTACAAGAAACTCGAGAAACAGCCCATAAGAAACTCAACTCTCTGATCGCCAAAAGATTAAGCAACTACAGTACTGGGAAAGTTAAGAAACTATTTATTTTGACAAAGGAAATCCTTGACACATTTTTACTTTAATTTCACTTGCTTCCTGTATCATTTTACTCGTGATGTCATGGTTAATAGGTAGCTACTTGAGTTATGTTTGAAGTCTGAACATTGGAAGGCTGGGAAATGTTCACGAAGGCACATGTAGTGGACTATGGAACCTCAAAGAAACTCGCAAGAAACTCTGAGTACTCAAAATCTGATAATTTTAAGAAACTTTCAGTACTGGCCCAAATTCTTAGATTCTTATAAAAAGTACGTGTAAGCTAAGAAAAGGTAGTCCCTTAAAAACTGCAGCAACTTGTTTGTACATACATCGTTGTTACGTCATCTGAAAGCCCATTTCTTTTTGGTTTCAAATGTGTAATCCCACTGCTCCTGAATTTTGATGGATAGAAATATGGAAATATTGACCTTTTAGCCTCCAGCTACTCTTGAGTACGAAATAATCGCCCCCCCCCCCTGCTTATTAATCTTTTTTAAATTTTCAAACCCTATTATTGCTTGAAAAATTGAAATAGAACGAGTTGCGCTCGCATTGATCGCAACGCTGACCTGACATCTGATGTGGGATGGAATCTAGTATAGTATCCAGTAGTTTTTGAATCGTTCGTAGTGTAGTTGTATTTAGTTTAACGTTGCGTGTCTTTTCATACTGGCCATGGGGTAGTCATAGTCTTTCGCTCCCCATGGTATCGTCCCTGTAGTGTAGTATAGTAATCAGGAACGTATAATAGAATGTAAGATTTTTTGTAATATTTTAATATGAATAAAAAAAAATTGAAATTACAGTGAATACTATTTTTGAATAAATATAAAAAGATAAAAAGATACGTTTTAACAGGACAGCAATTTCTCTGTGTACCATTTCAGGAAAACAGTTCTAGGCATAAACACAGTTCCTAAAGGGTAGATGCCCTTTTGGATCGAGCAATATTTGCATACATTTTCATCGAACCTCAGCTGGCATGTTTGTGTCTCATTTTTCAGCAGTTGCTGGCTTTATGATGAACCATATCAGATTTGAAATAGAAAAGTACCTTAAGAATAAATTCAGGCTCAAAACGAAATTTCTTAAGAATATCGAGGCTGGACAAAATGTATAGTAGGGGAGACCGGGGTCCAGGGGCGTAGCCACAGGGGGGGTGCGGGGGGGGGGGGGGTGCCGCACCCCCCCAACATTCAGTTTGTCGGCAAATTGATAATATCTGTCGGCAAATCAAAAACGTTTCCTTGGTACTGGTACTACTGAGTGTCTGTCGGCGAATACAGTTTCCAAATCTTTCAAAAGGTTGGTGTGAAACTCAGCGACCGATTTCTTTGAACTGAATGACTGAACGATCTTGAGTCTTGGGAGAGGCATTCTAAGCCAAAGTAGAATGCATATTCTCAAAATTTTCCTGGTGGCTTTGCCCCCAGACCTACTTATTTCAAGATCCCATTTTGTCTTAACCTGTGCGTGTCATTGGCTATAGGGTTCCCTATTTGCTACTGCTCCTTCAAGCAATTTCATCAAAATAATTTGAAGAGCTAACTGTACTCTGACATGTTCGTTTACTTTCCTCGATTAACTTGCTAAGATGGGTATAAATTCTCAATGCAAATTCAATAAAACATCCTGCCCATTTTGTGTTCATTGCAGGCATTTTTACGATGCAAAATAAAACTTAAATGGGCGTTTCCCTCATTTTCCGAGCGTCTGAAGGGCGTGGTCACAAAAAATTTTCTAGCCCACGCCCCATAAACCCCCCCCCCCTCCACTCATCAAGTGCTGCGTATGCCCCTGAAATACTATGCCAAGTGTCTACATTTTCAATTTAATCATCCATTGCTTATACGTTTCAAACTTTGATGATATATAATGGTATTTTCGTTTTTTTGTCGGCAAATTGGGGTGTCTGCACCCCCCCAACAATTTTCTTTAGCTTCGCCCCTGCCGGGGTCCATTGTAACACTTTTTGGAAAATCAGCCATATCGTCTAAATAATGATTAATTGCGCTCTTGGAGGCAGATGATATTGTTGTTGCATCTCTTGTCTCTTGGAATGAAATAGAACTGGGTTTCCATCACGTGGAAGCAATTTTTGTGACGCTGTGATTATTTCAAAATTAATGGCTAACTGTTACAATTGCCCTGGTAACATGGGGCAATTGTAACACATGGTTGGAGCAATTGTTATATATTTTTAAAATCGTTACAGATTATTATTGCATGACTTTGTTTTTCCCCAATGCAATGTGTAACACCAGGCAGCAGATTATCTATTGCTTCAAAAAGAAAAATTAAGAATAAGGCGTGGTCTTTAGTTATTTGTAAATTTTGATGCATCAGTTGAATATAGTTGAATCGATTGAAAAAATTGTTTTCTTTGCAAAATCATTCGGTTCTAGCGATCCCAAGGAGTGCAACTTAACAAAATTCGTTGTTGAGTTAGTTTTTAGTTGTACTTGTTGATGAGCGTCTTTCTTGAACATCTTTCCACATCAATGAACTTTGCAAAAAACTTTCTAGGGAATCTTCTATACAGTCAGATACTATGTTCCTCTACAGACCCTGATCTGTCTCTATAATTCACTCTTTTCATCTTTTCATCTTTTCTCAATTATGGTATTATAGTATGGGCCCGGGGGGGGGGGTACATAACATATTTAGGGTACGGGTATGTGCCCCCCATATGGGTGGGTTTTTGGGCCCAAAATTCTCTAAACGAGGGTCCTTTTTCGGCAGATTTTCCATAAACATGGGTGTAGTTTCGCTGAAATTCGCAAAAATGGTTAAAATTGGCAGTTTTCCGCCAAAATTAATCATAAAAGTGGGTATCAAAAGCAAGTTTCGGTAATTAGAAGAGGGTAGCTTTCTGAAAACCGGGCGGTAGACCCCCGTCCATCCACAAGTCATGTACCCCCCCCCCCGGGAGTATGGGGTCTTACCTATTACTCTTGAATCAAAATCAAACCATCATCGGCCCCTGACCTGGTCAGCTATCGTTACTTCCCATTTTCACATCCCATAAGCTGTGGAACTTAAAAGTTTTAACATAGTATGACATTTTTTGCTCAAGAGCAAAATCTTGCAGACACAAATTTACAGTGGAAGCACGTTTTTACTTTCGAGCTCTGAAAACATGTTTCCCCCGAAAATTTTGCAAACTTGGCTGAATATCATTCTTGTATCTCAAGTCACACACGTTTTTTTATATAAGAAACTGGTTTATAAGAAACTAGTACTAGGATGGCGAAATTGTTAAGAAACTTTAGCACTTGACCCCGGGGGGGGGTACTTGACTTAAATTTGTACGGGGGTGTGCCCGCGAAAGAAAATTTTTTTACCCTGCTTTAGAATTTTTCGCTCAAAATGATAACCTGTTCTAGAAAAAATTGGTGAATAGTATACTCAAAAACATGAAATTTGACCAAAAACGACCCGATCTAGTAGAATATTCCCCTTGACATGCTTTGACAACCTGCTCTAGGAAAATTGCCTCGTTTTGATACCCTGTGCTAGAAAAAATTGGTGAAAACGATACCCTTAAAAACGGCACATCCCCGTCGGACAAATATACTAAGTACCCCCCCCCCCCGGGCACTTGACTATGCTTAAGAATTGTTAAGAAACTTTTAAAGCCAAATACAAGGAAATCATGGGGAAATTGTCGTTGAGCCTTTATTTTTTGGTAATATTCATGATAAATTTCGAGTCAAATAGAACTCTTCTTCTTGCTAAGACTCGTGCTGTTTGTCAAGAAACGATTAAATGGCAGTGGTAGAAAATACATGCATTCAAAAAATAAGAAGCAGATTAAGAAACTTTTAGTAATAAAAAGCTTAAATTTTCACATGAAATTAAAAAATTTTTAGAACTATGGGCTTATCCAAGTTTCTTATAAAAGAAAAAACGTGTATGTAGAAGGTTAGAATGAGCATGTTCTGTGCGAAATCAGGTTTTTTGCACTATTCTACAAGTTGTGAGAGCCAGTGTTACAATTGCAACATAGCTCCTTTGAACAAAAAAATAGTTTCCTGACTAGATATCACCGAAAAAGTAAGCCAACAACGCGAGTGGGAGCAAGAATCTAAAAATATCAACCGAAGATTCATACATCCTTCTGTTACATGTGAAGTATGTGGACCTACCAGGTACCTCGCCTTTTACGATAAAATTTTCTTCGTTGTTTCATAAACTTTAGGTCTTCTAAAGCGATGATAAATGGATGGAAATACATTCCCCAAATTTTGAATTAAAGCGCCAAATTTATAAAATATTATCTTAATGTTTATGTTGTTGGCAAGCGTAAACAGAGACGAGAAAAAGTTGCATTTAGGCTCAAAAATTAAACAGCCTAAACTCAACAACGAGAGTGCCCAGAGAAGCAGAAAATGGCTTCTTTGAAATATAAAATATCTTTCTGACTGGATACCTTCGCAAAAGTAGGCCGACAACACAAGTACGAGGAAAAAACTGAAAATATCAACCGAGGGTTCCTGCATTTCTTCTGTTAAATTTGAAACTAACAGACTTACCATGCACCTTGCCTTTTACGATAAAATCTTCATTTGTACATTCCGCTTTTTTCGATGTCGTCCTTCACAACGGCTGTACGCGTCAGAAGTTGCTGACGCCAGACCAAAAATTCGCGCCATTGGCAAGAACCTCGCTGCAAGGACCGGATGTGACGCCAGAAAACCTCTGACGGGTTGTCGGGCGCCCCATGTGACAATTGTCCCCAGTCTCCCGCCCTATTCTATATTATTATTAGAAAAGAGTGTATTTTTCACTTTCGAATTGTCTACAAAATGTAAAAAATATCGTTCGATTCTTTTGTAGTATATAGCAAAAGAAATTATTGTTGCTTGGCAATGTTAGCACATGATACATTGCGTGCAGAATAATGTTGCTTGCAGATAAGGACGTCGATGATTGACAGTTTGGTTTGAGCGGTATTGACATTCATTGTTCCGATGAAATTCAGAAAAGTACAAAATGGCGCGAAACCAGGCCCTTTCCGATGCACTAAGAGGCTTATCTTTATCCTTCCTCCCTTCCTCGCCTCTCCACTTCATGCAGCCATTCGCAATGTATCCTGAAGGAATGAGAAATCGTCGTTCGGAACTGTGCGGTTGTTTAGCAAAAGCATGAGACTTTCCTATTTCAGGATTTGAATAAACAAGACGAGTATGAACAAAAAGACTGCGTGTTGTGAAGCGGGATGTCTTTTTTTGTAGGCAGACTTTAACAATCATCTTTCAGATGTACCAAGTTGTCCTGCGCAGTTACAGTATTTTTACTTTGTTTATTTGGATGTCGTTGTTGTTGTTTCAAGCCATACAGTTGTAGCCATCGGCCATCTTGCATAAATGATTATCGTATTACTCCCAGCAAAAGATCCTTTACCATGGGTACAAGATTTTCTAAAAAAAATTAGGGAGCTTGGTTACCCAGGGTAAAGATTCCTAGGAAATAGTTTGTTTTCTTGAGAGTCCCCTACCCTTTGGGTTATACGTGCGCCTGGCACCAAAGGTGGGGGTGCAGAATCCAGGAAACCCTTTGTTTGCAATGCAATCGCTTTGTGCTGGCACGTAAAAGGCCGTAAAACAAGTGAAGAGATTTCTGGGAAGGGGCAATTGTGATATTTCCTGACTTGATGTGCACTCCTGTCCGGGTTTTCTCCTTTTTTCTAAGCTAGATATCTAAAAAGAGGGCAATGTTTCTAAAAACGGTTGTCAAAGGGATATTTTGTTACATCGGGTTATCATTTCTTCTTTTTCTAGCGTATTTTTTACGTTTTGGAGTATATTTTTCATCGATTTTTTCTAAGACCGGCTATCCTTTTAGGGGGAAATCCTAGGACCGGGTGAGGAATTAATTTCTTTGAGTGCACACCCCCTGGATTCCGGATTTCGATTCGATTGAAGCAATTTTTCCCTGTCGATGGAAGCGGCTGACGTTACTGTGGTGGCGCAAAATCTATTGAATCCAACGGCTTTTGAGTTTGACTTGACGGATGTTTTTTTAGGATGATGATCATCGTGCCCTCTCTGTATTCATTGCTCGATCTAAACATCAAAAGTCAAATCAAAGAGAAGCAGGTGCGAGTTTAATTTTAAGCACCTTCCTAATTATACAATACTGTACATTAATCCTTTTGTTTCGAGGAATTTATTACAGTTGAGAAAAGACCACAGAGTTGAGTGGAGGATCGTCCTGCATCTGCTTCAGCTGAGTTGTAAAAGACCCTTATCATCGGCCTAAATATACAGTGCTGTTCTGATTGAGAAATCTCGCGGTCACAGGCAAAGAACAACGACAACGTGAAGATAATTTTACTACAAACTATAATTATGGCTGAAGTGAGCGATGAAGCCCGTGCTACCTCTGCAGAACTAAAGAAGAGACAGATAACGGGAGGAGGTGATATATTTATTTTTATGCAATATGCAACTTCGCGCGCAAATCGAAAACAAACACGTTGAAGCCTTATGCTCATTGTGTTCAAACATGGAGTAACGATCGACCGGTATTATAGTCTGCTTTCAGTATGGCCTTTAAAATTGAAAGTGGGCACAAATTTGAATAGTAAGCTGTTGGCGCCAATCAGTTTGAAATAGGTCTGAAAACATGCTGTAAACTCACAAAAGATTAATTGCAAGCAAATGGTATCCTGGGCTGGGCTGGGGGCATCCTTCAAAATCTTCAAAGGCAGAAGGGTGTCATCATTTGGTACACAGAACGTGCATCTGTCGTGTTTTTCGCTCAAATTTCCCAACATAATGAGTCGTAAAACAGACCACATCCCTTTTTTTACCTGTGGTCTGTTTTCTTAAAGTTGTTCGAGGAAATGTGTTGTGACAAAGGCAAGTTTTAGCCCCAGAGTGGAGTGACCTCCTCCATGTGTGCCAAGTATTGATGGCACTTGATGCCACTTGCACACTGGAGAATTTCAAAATAGATACTAGAGTACAAAAAAAACACCCCCCGGCAAACCAGTGATGGTGATCGTTGAGCTTAAGATGTGGTTTTAGAGCCAAGCGCAGAGGAGACCTCATCAATAGAGGATTGCGCTAAAGATGGCGGCAAGGAACTTTTTACCAAGATGCAGACAAATTACGAATCCTTAATGATTCTATAGGAATTTGATTAAAGAACGCGATGCATCTTGGTAAAAATTCCTCGCAGCCATCTTTAGCGCAATCCTCTATTCTGCGACCCCTTCCCTTGCCAAGACGCCAAGTGATGGGAGACTCTACCTGGATGAAACCCTGTCTGGAAAGTCTCTATTTTGCACATGCAAATTGAGATGGCCTAAGTAAGATTTTCACAGAAATTTTGCAGTTTAAGACAATAGACATAGGTTAAGATAATAGATCTCTCATTTATTGGTAACTCTGGGGCTCAGACTGAAAACCACATAAGTTCCTGTGCAGGCAAGATATTGTGTGCGATATACAAACTTTCCGCCATTCTCTGCAGATGGGACACCCTCAAAATTTCATTGTGAAAAATGCAGTCGACCATGCATGGGGAACTTGATTTATAGATATCAATAGCAATTTGGCAAAGTGTCATGGAAATGGACCCAGACTTTTATAAAAGTCTATCTAAAGATAACTCTTAGATACTGGGTAGTTTCTGAAAAAATAGCAGTACCTAAATGCACACCTTGAAATCATCAATTTTCTGTAATCCAGACCGAAAAGTTTACTTTTTGCATCCTATGCAATGACTGAAATCACAATAAAGTGACAAAATTCAATGAAAATTTTCACTCTTAGAACTTCTATGCTAGAATGTCAGACTGGAAAGTTTCGCAGGCAATACAACAGTGCAATCCGCATATTATTGTGATTTCACAGTGCAGCTTGGAATCAGTAAAGATTGCATGGGAGCATTGGCAAATTCTTGCAATCGGTAAGGATTGCCGTGAACAATACACAATCTTGAGTGCAATAATCACTGCTTCCCCAAAACTTTACCAATAATCATGCAATTGCATTAAGTGCAATAGGTGCGGATTGCACCACTGTTTTACCTATATTTGGAAGCTGGAATCAAGTACGATGTTTTAAAATGTGAATTCAGCTTTAGGGGTTTAATTCTTTAGTACCATTCAAAACCAGGACTGATAGTTTTGTGGCCCCAGAAAATTTGTGACACGAGGTCCTTGTGACATTGTTTGGTTTGCCCACTTTGTATCAGGCTTTTCCATCCTATCCTTGTAGATGCACAGGGCGTCCATAAAGTGTTACACAAAATGTTCCCATTTTCAGGCCCTGCTTCCTATGTATGCCCCCACCCCCATTAGTGCATACATCCTTTATGGAGGCCCCCTATTTTAGAAATTATCTGGTAAAGAGAACAGATGCAAGCTTAGCTAGGTTCCCTATCTTTATATTGGAGTGCCAACAGTATCTTCTGGAATTGTTTTCCCAGCATACAATTACACACAGATGCTCCGTGTAGTGTATTATTAATGAGTTACAGTACCTGTTCTCATGTAAACTATAACATCATGTTCAAGACTCAGTTCTTACATTGAAGATCAAAAATTAACAATTTTCACAGCACTTGACCTCCTAGCTTCAAAGGGTGTCAGACAATGGAACACCTTTTTAGATGTACATAATATTGTAAATGTTTTGCAAAAATTGTCAACAAAAGATCCTCCTTTTAAGTCTCAATTGTTAGCCAACTGTCTGCTCTGAACAAAGAAGTGAAATGACCCAAAATTTATCCTTTGCTAACTCAATGGGAGGCTCTATCTATATCAAATTGTTTGGCAACCCAAGCCATCTATGTGCCCTGCACCTTTGGCCTTATTTATTAGCTTTGTGATACTTAGGCCATAAACCCACAAATCTAATTTAGTCTGCATTGTCAACTTTCTTAGAGTTTGGTTTTATTACGCATTTCTGTTATTGAGTTTTTTTGAAGATCAAAAATTAACAATTTTCACAGCACTTGACCTCCTAGCTTCAAAGGGTGTCAGACAATGGAACACCTTTTTAGATGTACAAAAAATTGTCAACAAAAGATCCTCCTTTTAAGTCTCAATTGTTAGCCAACTGTCTGCTCTGAACAAAGAAGTGAAATGACCCAAAATTTATCCTTTGCTAACTCAATGGGAGGCTCTAAATCAAATTGTTTGGCAACCCAAGCCATCTATGTGCCCTGCACCTTTGGCCTTATTTATTAGCTTTGTGATACTTAGGCCATAAACCCACAAATCTAATTTAGTCTGCATTGTCAACTTTCTTAGAGTTTGGTTTTATTACGCATTTCTGTTATTGAGTTTTTTGTTTCAAGAAATGTGTGTAGCAACAAACAGTCAAACCTTGGTTACTTTAAAATGATGGCTAAGAATGAACATATTTGAGTGATACCTATCAGTGTGATATTTCCATCTATACTGGTCACAAAAAACCCCAGAATGAAGAAGCAAGAATTTACTACTTTTTCGTTTCTAAATCAGATGAATTTGCTGAAATAACGCTTTATGTTTGGATGTCCTGGAGGCAAAATAGCTAAGGCGGAGTTATTAACCCAAACACGTCAAAAAAGGGGGTGCGAGATAATTTTTCAGCCTAAATTTAGACCCTACTAATTCTCATGTAAATTTTTCTGACAACTTTTGCCAACTTTTGGAATATGAAGGATGTGCCCCCCAATCACCCCCCCCCCCACTACCATTGGCAGGCTGACATGCTTTCAGTAATCCCATTTATCAGTCTTTGATGCAGTGATGCAATGATGCAGCCAAAAGCTTCAGATCATCTTGTAATGTTCCTTCCGCGTTGTTGCAAAATACAGGTTGCTGCATTTCCTGGGTCATACCTTTTGGGACTGCCTTCAAGTGATCTTTCTTCTTCATTAAGCACTTCCAAAAGGGATCAAAAGAGCTATCATCCCTTTCTTTAGCTATCATCTTGATCACATCTTGTGCATGGATGGATCTTGCAAAGGTGCATCTCAGATTGTTGATTTGCTTGAGCATTTTTCGCAGGGTGCATCCAAATTCCAAATACAAAATTGAAGGTTGGCATCAGTGCTGTAGCTCCACAGTTTCTTGCCTTTATCCGTAGTACGGGAGAACTCTATTGACCATTCCCACAGATCATTTCCACAGTTTATTCCCAAATTGTGAATAATGTTACATTTGGAAATTATTGGGGTGGCTCTGGCCTGCCCAGCCCCAATAGCTGATAGGGGCCTGCTAGCTGCATACATACTGGAAGTAATACTAGGATTTCATGGGAAAATATCGACTCCTGCTTTTTGACTGGCTAATTTCAAATTACTGTGACCAGTGGCAGACCAAAATGATGATAGAAATAGTTCTGTTGATATTGTAAAGTTTGTCACTAAGAAATAATTAAAAACATGCAGATACACTTGGTTTATTATTTTATCAGAAGAAATCATTATTTACATAGCTAATAAAACAGATTTCGCCATTTTGACCTGTATAGTCTTCTTCATGTAAGTCATTCATACGCTTTCCTTTGAAGGATTCTTTCTGTAATAAAGCCTGAAGTGACATCCTAGAAGGCGAAATAGATGAAATGGAATATGGCATGTAATAAAATCCAGAGTAAATCTCTACACATCTAATCAGATAAATGAAATATAACCTGCCACGACCAGTTGGTGTTAGATTAAGATAGAATTTCAACCGTTTGCCAAACTCTCGAAACAATACAGCAAAATGAGCTCATGTGGCTTTAAGGCTTTTCTTTTTGATCACTAACTACTTTGGTTTCATTTGCGTAGACGCTAAAATGAAATTTGAATAAAACCTTATTATTATCACGATATGGACGATTTAAACTGGACCAAAGTGCACGACTAAGAGTACGCCAAAGACTCGTCTAGACTCAATTCTACTGTTCTTTAACTGATGAGAAATTGTTCCTGATTAAAAGTGAAGTGTACTGCAACGCTTGGTTGGTTAGTTTGTGGACTTGCTTTTGATGCTGTAACTACTGTATGTATTCACTGTTTGTATCATAAACTCAGAAATATTGCTATATGTTATGATTTTGATCATTTGCAGTAACTGTTGTTACTATGATAAAGGGGCCTACTGATAAACCACGCAGTGATGTCAGAGAAAAATTAGCAAAATAGCGTTCTTCGAATGCGTTCTTTATTCTCTCGAGTTCAGGACCTGGGAGGGCATTCGCTCTGGCATCTGGGTACAGATCATTTGCCTGCCAACAATAGATAAATCATTCTACAATCATGTTCTAGTACGGTACTGGACATGCCTAAATCGTCTTGAAACGAACGGGGAAAGGTCAAATTGTTCTGAACAGTTCACAACTACATAATAGGATCATGTTACTGTTTGGTTCTCGCTGCCCGGTTCTCGCGTTGTGAAAAAGTTCAAGAAGATCGTTAGTCTCGAAACAGCCTAATTTGATAAAAGACAATGATCATATTTAGAAACATATAGATCAATAAAATTTAGCCGTTTAAGCCCCCCCCCCCTGCGGGAAGATTTCTGGTGACACCCCTGCAATCATATCACTGAAAGAGCTGTTACTGACGAAGATGAAAGTCGAAAAGTTTACAAAATTGTAACATAAATTTGAATCGTTGTTAATCCTTAATATTCTACGAAGAAATGGCTCTTGACTCAACTGGTGCATCGCATTATCAGTTCCCACGCCAGACAAAGATTCATCGAACAGAGAAGACGTTGTAGCAGTTTCTCTTCGTAAACAACGAGAAGCCAAAACTACGAACTTTTTATTTGATAAAATAAACATAACATTGATTCAAATATAACGGCCACGTCTCCCTAACAAGACGTAGTCTCAAAACATCCGATATCTTCAGACTATGTTCGACAGATAATTAATAAATGTCTGCATTAAAGCATGGTTTTTACTACCGGGTGGGCCACAAAGAACTTTTTTATTCCTATAAGATATTACAATACATGCTACATTCTATTACATTCTACCATACTTTCTAACTGGTATACAACTTTACGACACTACAGAGACGATACCACAGGTAGCAAAAGACGATGACTACCCCCATCACAGGAGGCCCAATCACGTATTATGGCGACCTAGCTTAACTGCTGTTTTTTAACTGCAACATAAAGATAGCTTTATAGCAGTATTTGCTCTTTGAACGGAAGAATACTGATAATCCTCTTGGGGATAAGACCTTGATTTGATGGTGGGACCAAGCTTCGGCAGCTTTCAAACTGTCGCGGAGATAACTTTTGTTTCGCGTTTGTTTTAAATTATTTCGGGGAGGAAAGTGAAGACAAATGCATTGACTGCGAAGTATAAAAGCTGGGGAACATTTTCATGCAAAGAACTAGGCTTTTAGGTAAATAAGCTTCATTCCTTGTTATTTCTCATAGTGCATACTGCAAAATGCTGCGTTATTGAAGTGCGACAACTAAACAACAACAACTACACAACAGAATAGTAGCATGTTACCACGTCGGCAGAATGCTTCAATGATTTCAGAGCACAAAAGCACAAGAGCACAAGAGGAAAGACACAGAGATAACCGAGATAACAATCAACCATTTATGGCATGAATTTCATTTTTCTTCAATTCAAAGAACAAATACCGTCTTTATGTTGCAGTTAGAAAACAGCAGTTTGGCTAGGCCGCCATAATACGCGATTGGGCTTCCTGAACTTCGAGTATAGTTTTATTTTTTTTTTATTTATTTTTTTTTTAGATTCAAATAGTAAATTTTACAAGATACTTTACATTCTACTATACCTAATTCTAATTACTATACGGCACTACAGGTACGATACCATGGGGAGCAAAAGACTATGACTACCCCATGGCCAATATCTAAAAACTAAGTTTTATTTACATTACATCATTAGAAAATTCTTTATTACCATACAATAACTGTTGTACTAGAACGTTGTTTGGAAGTGTGTTGATTTGGACAAATGGTCGTAACAATTCCGAAACTCCAGCGAGAAGATCTCATCGTTGAATTTTGAATGAAGGGCAGAGCAACAAGAAGTGTTCCGTGTCCTCAACGCCATCATTCATTGGGTACATTGGTTTTACTGTATGTATCCCTAAAATTGTGCTTGAATTTGTGAAAAATCAATTTACTGAGACCGACCCATATTTGGAAAAGATAACATAAGCCTATTGGGTCATGAATGCCAAAAATAGGCTTCGCAAGGGGGTGAATTAATGACAGCAGCTTTGCTTTAAAAACAGCAACAGAAGGTGCAAGCCTGATTTCTGGATCAAGCCTATTGCATTAAAAATTCAGTTAGGATAGGAAAGAGAAAGAACTTCACAGGTTTTAAATTTGATAAGCGGAGAATAAAAGAATGGATTGAAATATAATAAATTTGATTATGATTTTGGGCCTAGGTCCTTGAAGGAATTTTCCCTTGAATATCCCAATTATTTCAAAACGGAGTGGGTGACTTCAGTCTGGTAAATTTTTAAATCTAATTTAACATGTTGGCTATTAAAAAGGGCATTTTGCAATGTTATTGTTCTATTATTCAGGGAGCAGTGGACTTTTGAACTGGGAATGTTTTTTCTTGCGCACCCTGCAGAACTCCAAGGATAGTAACATCACGAACAAGACGACATAATCTTTCCATTAAATTCTAAAGCTACATTGTTTGTTGTATAAGAAGGATTTGCAAGCCAGCTTCTTTTCTCAGAATATTCAAATGTCATAGAATGAGCTTAGGCTAAGAATTATGTGTACAAGTATTTGATTAATAATTTAACAGTTAAGACTTTCAACGCAGCAGCTGCTTGTGAAGTTTTATGAAGGTGTGTCTTAGTTGAAGAGTACTCTCTTTCCTGTCGTAACATAGCGTGAAGCGAAGACTACAAGCCTAGACATCCAAAAGGAAGATAAAGCCAAGATAAGCTGTAAGAATTCTCCTCTGTAAACTTTTAACAAGATTCTACTGTGATTTTATTGCGTGTTAGCTTATTGCATGTCCTTCAATTTCTTAGCTGCCATGTGCTTTATTGCCGATAATCTGTCCAACATGCTTTACTTTATACTCCTTGAAAGTAATTCGTTTCTGCTTCGATAACATAATGTGTTAGTTTCTTGCATGTACTGCAATTTCTTGGAAGTAAGGTGCTTTTAGCCGCTAATATGTCATACATTCTTTGTTTTAATTTCCTTCACAACATGCAGTTCTTGAATGCGTTTTCCTTTTACCCTTTTGAAATAAAACTGCAATTTCTTGGCAGCAAGGTGCTTATTGCCGCTATTATGTCATTCATTCTTTGGTTTAATTTCCTTCACAACATGCAGTTCTTGAATGCGTTTTCCTTTTACCCTTTTGAAATAAAACTGCAATTTCTTGGCAGCAAGGTGCTTATTGCCGCTATTATGTCATTCATTCTTTGGTTTAATTTCCTTCACAACATGCAGTTCTTGAATGCGTTTTCCTTTTACCCTTTTGAAATAAAACTGCAATTTCTTGGCAGCAAGGTGCTTATTGCCGCTGATATGTCATACATTCTTTGGTTTAATTTCATTCACAACATACAGTTCTTGAATGTGTTTTCCATGAAACTGCAGTTTCTTGGCAGTAAGGTGCTTATTGCTGCTAATATGTCATACATTCTTTGGTTTAATTTCCTTCACAACATACAGTTCTTGAATGGGTTTTCCTTTTACCCAATTTAAAATGAAACTGCAGTTTCTTGGCAGTAAGGTGCTAAGGTGCTTTTTGCCGATGATTTGTCGCACAGAGTTTTGTTTTATTTAATTTGCTTCACATAAATTCTGCACTCATGCTACACAATCTACAGTTCTTGAAAATGTTTTACATTTATTACAGGTTGAAATTAAGCATAGAAATGAAATTAAGCTTAACTAGATTCTGCTTCTATTATATACCGGGTGAGCCAGAAAAAAGTTCCCACTTTTGAAAATTCATAGCATAAAGAGTACTGGATGGATTGGAATGAATCAATATTTGCTTGACAGCCAAAAGATCGAAGTATTTTTGTGATTTTTCTTGCCTTCTTATGAGCACTGGAAAAATTGGTAAACTCAAATTTAGAAAAACTCGGTGGTTGCAAAATGACTGAAAAAGGCCTAAAATACTTGATCAAATCATAAAGGACTCCTCATTCAGAAAAAAGAGAAAATTCAATTTCTGATGGGTGAGAGATATCGTCTGCACATTTATTGCCATGGGATTGAAAATCTTTAGTGTCTGTTTGAGAATCAATGTCTTATAACTCTCGAGAGAGGTGAAACACCTGTGCGTATTGTTCCATGTTAGGAGAGTCTTAACGAGTTGATCAAGTGTTTTAGGCCCTTTTTCACTCATTTTGCAAACATGAAATTTTCGTAAAGTTGAGTTTACCTACATTTGCAGTGCTCGTAAGAAGACAAGAAAAATCACAAATATACTTCGATCTTTTGGCTTTTAAATTCGAATTTCAATCATTCAAATCCATGAAGTACTTGTGGTGCTACAAATTTTCGAAAGTTGGAACTTTTTTCTGGCTCACCCGGTAGTGTGCTGGTGCGTAGCATTTACTGAAGTTCCTTAGCAGTAAGGTATGCCGGTAATTTTTCGTTCAGACCTTGGTTAATTTACTTTGTAACAAACAATACTCGAAAGTACTTCCATTTTTACAGTTTGAAATATAGCTTAAAGGGCATATGTCATGAAGCTGATTGGTTCATGCAATACAATTCTCTCTATTGTTTATTACAAAGCACAATCGAGGCTGAATTTTCATTGCAATGAGAATTCATGAAACAGAACTAAAAAGTCTCGAAACAATGGAATTCCACTCCAAACTTGTTTGTTGTATTAACCAATTGCTAATGTGACATATGTGCTTTAACAAGATTCTTCTTCGATCATATCAAGATTCTTTTTCAAGATTCTTCTCCTTCGGGTGTTTGTTTACATGTATTGCAATTCCTTGGTAGCAAGATTTTTATTGCCGTTGATCTGTTGTGATCATTTAATGCTTATTGCCGTTGTAACTAAGGAAATATGCGTGACTAATTCTGTCCTCGTGGTTCAAGGGATCCGTATCAAGCGGGCGTCTGATCGGCTTTTTTATCAAACAGCCTCAGTTCTGTTCAGCGATCAGGCTTTTCGTTTTATTTTTCTTTCAACTGTAATTTTTCTTTGTGTTTTATTCCTTAGTTAACTTTAAAGAGCATATGTCATCAAGCTGATTGGTTAATGCAATACAATTCCCTCTATTGTTTATTACAAAGCACAGGATCGAGGCTGAATTTTCATTGCAATAAAAATTCATGAAACAGAAATAAAGTCTCGAGACATTGGAATTCCACTCCAAACTTGTTTGTTGTATTAACCAATTGCTAATGTGACATATGTACTTTAAGTGTCACTCATTATGGGAACTCGCTGTCTTTGTGTCCTTTCCTAATGAATGGCACAGTAGTTATATTTGTTGAATGTTTTTGGTTTATTGATATAGAAAAACATATGTTGTAAAGGCTTACCAAACGTGAACTGTAGGCCTGAATCATGAGTTTTCTTCATGTGTTGTACAATGTAAGTACTTCGGCGAGATTCTGCTTCGATTAAAGCCAGTCAATAGTTTTCATGCACCATGATTTATTTAGCAGGGATATGCTTATTGCCGTTGATCTGTGGCGAAAACTGGTGTTTATAGTTTACTTTGCGGCCAGTTGAAATTAGGCCCGAATTTATTGCTCTGTACAGTGAAAGATGTCAAAGGCAAATGTCGCACATCTATAACGATCTACAGGTAGAGCCCATCCACAGTGTTCCTGGGCATGTAATTGATGTGAAAAATGAAAGTATCAGAATTGTACCAAACTAACTTTTCTATTGTTCACCGTAGCCTGAGAATGTCAAAACCCAAAAAATTTTCAAATCGGGCAATCTAGTCCTGAGAAGACATTATTTCAAGTTGGGCCTAAAAGTGTACTTCGGGCTTCTTTCTAAGCACAGCAAGGCCACAAAGTAGCACTAAGTTTCAAATTCAAATTTTTCTTGGCTTGCATTCACCCAATTTTCGTGATCTTTGTTTTGTTCAACAGATTAAACCTTGCAGAGTATGTGGTGAAAATGTGGATTGAAAATTTTATCTTGGAATGGGGACATTTTGCGAATTCATAGTGGTAACTAAACGTTAAAAAAAACTAAAACTGAATCACGAAGCGCTTCTTCAACATTAAAAACAAAAAATCTATTTTTCAGAATTCTCAGAAAGTCTATTGCAGAATCAAGTTTAAGCTGTTGGCGACACGTTTGCAAAAGGGCTAAGTAGAATAAGCTAAGAATTTTTATGATGAAAAACTATTAGCAAAGGCAGTATTTCATCATATCTCCACAATTTCAAATACATGCTTTTTATCAATAGTAGTATAAAGTATTTTTACATAATTAACTCATTTTTAAGGTTTTGAAAACATGCAGCCAACTTTATAATGATTTGTTATATGCCAAGGTCAAAAATGCGCCTAGTAACATCGAAAAACAGAACAAACACAAAAATGGATACCTCATATGACTAGGGAGTTGATCTCTAGCCTCCTTTTGACTATAAGTGGGAAATATTTGTTTCATTGAACATCTAGTTCAGTCTAAAGTACAGTGTCAAATACAGACAGAATTTGCTAAAAAAGACTTCTTCTTCACTGGCCTTCGTGAAAAATTCCCCAAAATTGGCCCTTTTGCAAAAATGTTCCTAATAGGTTAAACTTGATTCTGCAATAGGCTTTACGAGAGTTCTGAAACACAGATTTTTTGTTTTCAATGTTGAAGGGGCGTTTCGTGATTCAGTTTGAGTTTTTATCAACGATTGGTTACCATTATGGATTTGAGAAATTTGCACATCCCAAGATGAAATTTTCAATCAACCTTTTCACCACATATTCTGCAGGGTTCAATCTGTCAAACAAAACAAAGATCATGAACATCGAGTGAGTGCAAGCCAAGAAATTTGAATTTGAAAGTTAGTGCTATTTTGTGGCCTTGCTGTGCTACAAAAGAAGCCTGCAGTACATTTTTTAGCCCTAACTTGAAATGATATTTCTCAGCACTAAATTGTCCAATTTGAAAAATATTTGCGTCTTGATATACCTCAGGCTACGGTTAAATATAGAAAAATCAGTTTTGTACAATTCTGAAATTTGCACTTTTTGGCATTAATTACGCTAAAAAGGAAATCTGGATCACATTGCCATCACTGCAGCGTCATGACAAAAGGGTCGCGGACTCGATTAGGCCTATTCTACTTCTGCGATCACAGCGCTTGGCGCTAAAAACCGCAACTTCGCCTTCACCTTCAGTATTGTCTTAGGTAATTTGTTATTGTAAACTTTTATATTGAATATGAAAACAGATCTTACTGGATGCACAAAGAACCTTTTGCATGTTTACATACACTTAGGACTGTCCTTCGGCCTTTCTTCGCGTATGAACTGTTATCATTAGGCTGAATTTATTCACCGATTTTAGGCCCACCGGACAACCATTCTGCTGATTTTGGCAAGCTGAAGAAAGACTTACCTTAGCATTCACCTAGTCAGATTTTATCAAAAACAGCCTCTAAAGATATTCTAATTATACACAAAATAGCTTACCCAAAGGTATACTGCCCCCACCCCTCCCCCCATCGGCGTAATTCCTCTTCAAAGTTTCCTAAGTGAAATTCTTGCCTCCCGCAGAGGACTCATGTTATTCATTGGGTAGGACTCGATTTTTGAAGCCATTTGATTGTTTCTGCTAGGTCATTTGTAAACATATGAATGTTATCCCTTCTTAACATGAATACGGCTATTGTAATACAAACATGCGGTCACAGTTACAAGTTCGTTGTAATGAGTTCTTTCAGTCTTTCCGCTGTTTAACGGTAGTCATACTGTTGCAAACTCAGTTCTTTACACAGTTGTGAGTTATTTTGATCAGCTAGTATTTATCAATTGTTTTTAAAGAACGATAGATCGTCCCCCAGGGTCCTTTGCTGCCACGCTACAATTTTAGACGATCTGAAAATCAGATTTAGCGTAAGCAGAAAATATGGATCCACACAGCAGTAGCGAACTGATCGCGGGGGGGGGGGGGGGCGTTCTTGGCTAAATTTTGGGTAGGGGTCTGCCGCGAGCATGCTCAATGGGTACCGTAGCCTAGACTAATTTTTACGAAAATGGTAAAAAGCTTAGCTACACCAATTTTGATCGTTCCCAAGACCAGTATTGCTGAATATGGTACCCTTGGTTAGACTTTGGCTGGACCAAAATTGCAAAAAAGCACACCCTTGGCTGGACTAGAAGTCCGAAAAAATATACCCTTGCTCGCGGCACATCACCAGGTACCTTTACTATGGAAGAACCCACCCCTCCCCCCCCCCCCCCCGTGGAACTGATATACGTTTTTTTATAAGAAGCTTGGATCAGCACTTGGTACTAAAAGTTTCTCAACTTCGCATCAAAATGTCGGTGTTTTAGTAGTAAAAGTTTCTTAATTAGTTTTTTATTTTTTGGGCCTAACATTGTGTTATTGTTCGAAGTTGAGCCTTCTTATCGACAAAGGGCTTGCATTTTTCATGTACATTGTCACCACGAATAATCCATGCACATTAAGGCAAAAAGTTACCAAGTTTTTGCAGTAAAAACTTGATATTTATAAACGCAATGCCGTGCGAACCGTAATCTACCGACCCTTACTCGAGAAATGAAATTTTAGAGTTTCTTGATTGTTCTTGAACGTATTACTATAGTTTCTTAAATTTTTGGTCATTGTGGTTCTAGTTTCCTATAAACCAGTTTCTCGTAAGAAAACACGTGTAGAGCAGATGAACTAAAGTAAACAATTTTCTATCAGTTTAACTACTGTAGTGTGGAATCATATTTAGGCCAGATTTGGTTTTCAGACAAGGCCTGATGAAGGTGTAGTGGTTGTAATCCACTGACTTTGCAGCCAAAACAGTTAGATGGGCGGACTGGAGCTTCATGACAAGGGATCACAGACTCCTTAGGCCTTCCTTATTTCTGCGATCTCAGCGCTAGGCGCTAAAAACTGCAATTTCACCTGCATCTTTATGTTTAATCTTTTTTAGGACGCCATGTTGTTTTGGTTGAAAGTTGTTGCAAACTGTTGTAAGCTTCCCTCGCATTATTTATTTATGTGAAGACTATAATTTAGAACTTAGACAGTCAGGAAAGAATACGAATGACGAAGAAGCTTTTGGTTGAGAACATTTGATCATTGCGTGCGTGCGTGCGTGTGTGCGTGTGTGCGTGTGTGCGTGCGTGCGTGTGCGCGTGGCTTTATTTTGATTCGATTATTTAAGTTCTTCGCATGCCAAAGCGAAGCAAACCCAAAAATTTCACAAGAGTGATATTTAAAAAAATTAAATTGTGACCTATGTTGAGAACGATCTTTGCAGATCAAATATTAACCAAAAACTATTGTCTAAGTCATCAATTCGAGTCAGATTGCGAGACCTGAATACAAGTCGATGAACAATAATGGGAATATTCTTCGAAAATACTATATTGCATATAAATACCAAATTACCACAAAGAGAAACAATATTTTCAAAGTAGCTCACTTTGCCCTGAAACCTCCGCCCAGAAATAAAACCGAAAATAGATACAAATCTATAACAATTATCTATATTTTAATTTAACAGTGATGGCCATTTATCCTTTTCATGTCGATAGGTATGCTTGATTCATCAAATCCCAACAAAATTCTTGGATCAGTAACCGCATTTTTGAATGAAGGTCAAACTTCGGCTGTCGAAAGTCTGTGTCATTAGAGCGAAAAATTATCCTGCAAATTATGATTTTCTGAAGGCAGACTTATGAAACAAATGAGATCGAAAAGGTCTTCTTCATCTGACTTCATGTTCACATGAGAAAATGAAAAATCATGGGTAGTTCACTTTACCCCGGTCGAAGCAAAATATCGACTGGACGGTAGATCTTTTAAAATATTATGTAAGCGTACAAAAACGTCTTTCTTGGCCCTTTCCTTTTGGAAAATGTAAACACGTGGTATGTGCTTCAAATTGATCAAAACAATTATAGAAATGAATTACGTCTTGGGGTCAAAAATTAAGATCAAAGATAGGAGCGCAAACCTAACAACCATAATTTCCCGAGGTTGTTTTTACTGCCTCGGGTAAAGGGATTTTTTGCAACAACAGGAAGAACTATTTTGCAAAAATGATTTCATTTCCTGTGAGCACATGGAGCAAAGCATTTGGCATAAATCATGCTTTATCATTGCATGTTTGCTTTTGGAGAGAAGCGCGAATGTTCTGAGTAGTTCACTTTACCCCGTAATTTTCATAACTAATAATAAAAACACATATTTTCTTAACTATATAACTAAACTGGTTGGTACTTACAGGCACTACATTTGCAATTTTGGACTCAAATCTTGTTTGATCAAATCTCCTTCAAGCACACCAAACTACACGGTGTTTCAGAAAAAACGCAACTCAACTACAACTACAACTGAAAATCTTTAAAGAATTATATAAGATTTGAGTTTGGCCACAAAAAATTATCTTTAGATTCAAATTCAAAACTTCTCGAGGCAACATTCAAATATATTCAGGCCTCAGAATGATTTGAATAAGTTGTTGTAGAAAACCTGCTCTCTCTTGTAATTTGTTCTTTTTTGCATTTGTTTTTTGTAATTATTTGTTGTTGGACTTATTTATAATTGCTATTGTAATGTGTAATTTGTAATACTTAAATGTAATATTAATTTTGAAACTCTATGTTAAATGTTATGGTCGCGGGGTTGCTATGTATTTCCATGCTCCTTGTGGCACCTTCGTTCGTTGATTGTAAATTTTATGGGAATTAGATAAGAAATTTGACTAGATGTAATGTACATATCCTCTCAAAGTAGTCTTTCTTTTTTCTAATGATATGCAGTTTGGATACATTCATGGAATTATTTAACATTAACATCATTTCAGTATGTATGGCCAATTTCAAATACAGCATGCTGTAACAGCAAGATCAATGCCTTTTTAATTGTAAAAGATTAAGAAACAGATAGTGTCGAAACATTTCAGGCCTAGAAGCACTGGAGGTGATGCTCTGGGGCAGGAAAAGACTCATCTTTACCCATTAGATGCATTTATTAAAATGATGAAATAAGCGCTCATGAAGATGGGTTTTTGTCTATGTTAAAGGGGCTCCGTCGTCAAAATGTAAACAAAACGATGATTTTTGCAGTTTTTGAAAGGTGGTATAACACAGGATTTTCGTATTCTTTTCAGAATGAAAGTTGCTGTTTGGACATTAATCATTGTACTTCACTAAGGAACAAACCAAACATTCATAGCTTATACGATTTCTCGGATATAAGTGGATTTTTAACGGTCACTTTTTGGTGGCTTGGGTGAAGCCACCAAACAAACTGCAGAGAACAATGGATGAACAATGGATAATCGGCGACACGTGCTAGTTTACGGATTTGTTTACTGTTTGACGACGGAGCCCCTTTAATGTCGCATCAGAAGATATAGATTGTGCTTTCAGATATTATGCGTCAAAGTCGTTCTAATATTATCATTTCCTGAAGAATCCCGAATAAAGTTGAGTTGCGTTGGTTTCTGAAACACCCTGTATGGAACAGTATGAATGATTTCATTGCAATAAATTTTCACCAGAAAGTTTGACCATCCTACTATCAAATTGCCTACAGCCGGTTTGAATATGCGGATAATGCACAATATTATACATTTTTATCCACACCGAATTTTCTTTTGCAGGGGGTTGCTCCATCCTATAGCATGACCAGAGCTTTTGAAACTCTGTGTAACTAATTCTCTATCAGTTGAGTAAAAGAAAGGCACGCAATCGATCTTTAGAAATGATGCTGAAAATCCAAAAATTTGTTTTTTGAAATGTCAAATCTTTGTAATCTTTGAAGTTTCAGCTTAATTTATGTCCTCTTGTTTCTTTACTTTACCTTTGTTCTTCCTGCAACAACAACACATGCGTATGCGCTTAGGGCAACAATCTTATCGTTCCGTTTTTCGGACCAATTGTGCTTGTTTACATGGAACGGAACAGAACGAGTCGTTCTACTTTTCTGGAACAGAGCGGTGTTGCTTGAAGTGGTCCCGTATGAACGCAACCCCTGAGTATTCCACTTATTGGAGTGGAACGAATTGCGTTCCCATGTGAACGGGACCTTTCTGTTCCCTGTGGATGCTTTGCTCCTAAACCCTCGTTTCTTGTTTCTTTGCTTCGTTGAAACCCAGTATTCTTATATCTGTCAGATTGGTACAAAATGGATCAAAAACCAGAAGACGTAAAAGAAGGGAAAAAATTCGATCTTGATTTGCACAGTGCACGAACACAGACGCCGTTACCAGGTCAAAGAGATGCTGATTTAGATGCTACTGCATTACCATCGGCAAGACATATGGTAAAAGATGAATACTCAGATTACGTCAAACTCGCGAAACAAGGAGGTCATCAGGGTAAGAATTTTGATATTGGTTGTTTTTTCTGTATTCCAATGAAATGTTGCACATATGAACTACACTACAGTAAATCCCCGCATATAAGAACCTACTCTTTGACAGCCAGGCTGAAGTAGGTTCTTATTTTAAAAGTACTGAGACTAATATCAAGGCAAAAAGGTTCTTAAGAGTGTCTTGCTCAGGCGATTTTAGAATTTTCACCAATGATGTTCAGCCCTATCATTCGTTTTGGCAAACTTATAATGTATCTAATAACCAATTCTAAGCTTCCAAACAGCAGGGGAGTAGATTCAAACTTTAACAGCCAACTGGGACAAAAATGAACTCAATAATGACAATCCAAAATCAACTTTGCTACCCCTGCTATAAGAACATATTTTTCATCAAATTGAAACAGGTGGGATTTACTGTACTTTCAAAACTACTCTACTTACAAAACTACTCTACAATACTACTAGGACGATACCTCACTGACCAAAGGGCTGTATCTACCCTGAGGCCATGGCATAAAGATAAAAAACCACTTAAAATACACCACTAGGACAATACATGACATAGCGAAAAAATAACATTTAAATGAAATAAACTAGAACTACATACAAAATAAGCATAGATTATTGCTAAAAGGGGACTAGTTAGTGGCATATAGCGAAGTTTGGAATGATCTTAATCATCAAATCGACCAGTTTTATGGATAAAGCGCAATGTTAATCATGATATGCTCCTGTTAAGGTCATCGGAAAGGTCGTTACACGTTTTTTTTTTATAAGAAACTTGGATCAGCACTTAGTACTAAAAGTTTCTTAATTTCGCATGAAAATTTCGGTGTTTTAGTAGTAAAAGTTTCTTAATTAGTTTCTTATTTTTTTGGGCCTAAAATTGCGGTATTGTTCAAAGTTGAGCCTTCTTCTCGAGAAAGGGCTTCCATTTTGCATTGACATTGTCATCAAGAAGAACCCATGCACATCAAGGCAAAAATGTACCAATTTTGCAGTTAAAAGTCAAGAAAAGGCGAACGTACCTTTGTTAGAGAGACATAGAATAAGAGAGACATACAGAAATAAAGTTTTAGAGTTTCTTAATTGTTCTTGAGCGTAGTACTAGAGTTTCTTAAATTTTTGGTCATCGTAGTACTAGTTTCTTATAAACCAGTTTCTTATAAAAAAAAACGTGTATCGTCATAAAATAAAAGCTCCATTAGAACCTTGTTTGAAGGTTTGGTATATCCAAATGGTGGCAGTAGCGCTAGGACTCCTGCGAGAATATCACGTCGCTTTCCATCAAAACAAGGGAAATGGAACGAAAAGTGTTCCTTATCCTCAACAATATCATTTGTGGCACACATATTGGATTTATGGAAAGTTATTGTTTTGTAGGTGCGGCTATATTGAGCAATGAATATACAAAATAGCTTTAAAAACAGTATGTAGCCTACCTGGTGCGGTTTTGAAGATTCGTAACTAATTTTTAGTACAAGGCCTGAATTAGATTCTAGCACTTGTTGCAAATTTCTCCGTTTTCAGTATATAGAGCTAGAAGTGAGTTTCTTAAAATGTTCATTTTCGAAAACATTGAAAACGATCAAAAAACGTCGATCAAATTTTAAAAGATTCAACAGGAATGAACAATTAGAGAAAACGTTTTCGGGGTGATTTGGGGGTTTAGTGCGAACTCTCGTATAGCAGATTACAATTGGTCGATTTCTAAATTACAAATCACCACAAACAAGTTCTCTCTTTGTCCATTCATGTCGATTCTTTAGAAAACTTGATCGGTGTTTTTTGATCGCTTTCAGTGTTTTCGAAAACTAAAATTTTAGGAAACTCACTTCTTGCTCTAAAAACTGAAAATGAAAAAATTTGCAAAAAAATCCCAGTATCTAATTCAGGCTTTCTGCTAACGATTAAGTCATAAATCATCAAAATCGGTCCAGTGTACGATTTATAATGGCCTGCCAAACGTGCATAGTTTATTTTGGCGCACCATGTAGAGCTTATAAGGCTAAACTTTCCAGGTTTTAAAACCCTCTTTCAATAGTAATGAAAGGAAGTACATTAAAGCGCAAGAACGATAAAGAATTTCAATAAATGGCAGATGAAGTGAAATAAGCATTTGAAACATGGTGCCATCTTGTTTGCAGTAAATTTTACGGCAATTTCAATGGACTTTGGCAGACATTTTGCGGAAAATCTCCTTCGAGAATCTAAACAAAGAAGAAAAATGTAGTAATTATCAACATCGAAACGAATAAGATTATTGTATGAACAAAGACATCTGTGAGAAAATTGCCTCTTCGTCTGTCATTTTATAAACCAAAACCAAGTCAACTTCCCTTTCCTACGTATGGTTATCAGTCCTGGAAAATTTTATATCAGCTTTGAAGCTTTCAAGATTGACTTATTTGAGAGAGCAAACGAAATATCTGTTCCTTGCACATCATTTTGTACAGGAGGTAACTTGGAAGGTATGGGGATAGTTTCATCCCACCCCCAATTATGGAAGCCAGTCAGTTGTGTGGATTCCTGCAAAAGTTTTGAAGATTTCACCAGATTCGACCAGATAATTTCCAATATACATTTTATGTCAATCTAGAGGGTCTCATTCAAGACATTTCCCAGGGGAGCACTTCCATATCTCCCTAGTTTTCGCCCAGCCCCGTGCTCTAAATCTAGTAATTGGAGCAGTTTCGCATCATTGATAAAGATGCAAAACATGCTAATCTCTTTTGTGGAATGTGAATATCATTCTCAGCCGTGGCAGGGGCAGTTTTGATCCTCATATCTCATATATAATAATTTAATAATAATAATAATTTGAAGCTAAATCTCCAGTTTCGGAGCAGTTACCCAACAGCTGGGTACACAAGCTGGTGCTAATATTTTTTTTTTATCCAATCCTTATTTGTAGAAATTTTTAGCGTTTTGTTGATACTTTTGAGTACTTCGGATTTATTTTTAGCCAAGCAAGTCTTTTTCATCTTGGGTTTTTGAGTAAAGTTTGGACAATCCCATAAGTGTTCTATGTATTCCTCATGGGACCCACATCTCCTGCAAAGAGAATCAGTGTACTTTCCTTTGTAGTTTGCTCTTAGGTCAACCATGTTTAGTTTTAATTTCAGTAGGGATGAGGCTTCTTCACACCTCAGGTACTCTTTCATTTCAAACTTACTACCCTTGATAAATCTGAGTTTGGTCTTTTTATTATTTTTAATATTATTTTCTATGATTATGATAATTTTTTCTCTAACAATTTGTTTCCATTGTTCTTTGGTTAGGTCTTTGATCTGACATTCTTTGAGGTTAATATCAATCATTTCTAGGTCACTGATTACTTCTTTATGCCAACAATTTGAGAAATTTAACCTTTTTTGCTCTTCATAAACTATCTTAGTCAATCTACTTTTATTCATGTTTAATATCTTATGGAAGTATATCAATCTTTTCTCTTTAATTCTAAATTCCATAGGCATCAAGCCACATTCAAGGACTATTCCGTCATATGGCATTGATTGGGGTAGAGAGTCAATTATTGTAACTGCATCTTTTTGCAATTTTTCTAAGTTTTTAATTTGCTTCTTAGTTAAATTAGTCCATGTTTCACATGCATACAGAACTTTGGGCATCAAAATTGCTTCAATCAACTTTATACTGATTTCAAAACTTTGTTTTTTGAATGCCTCTTGCTTAGTAAGGAATTTTATTTCATTAATAACCCCCATAGCAGAATTTACTCGTTTATTATGCACAAATCTAAGGTTCCTTTGGTGTTTTTCAAGTCTCCTAGATACTTATATGACTCTACGTCTTTAATAATTTGGCCATTTAACATTAAATTTTCTTTTTGAGCTTGCTTACTTTTGCTATACTGCATCACCATTTGTTCACTTTTATCCAAGTTAAAATTCAAGAGGTTTTTCTTTTGAAATTCTTCAGCAATAGTTACCATTCCCTGCATTTTCTTATGAGATATGGAAGCAATCAATATATCATCCTGATAGAGCAATGGAGGTATCAAAATGTTCCCAAAATTTATCCCTAAGTTTTCTCTTTTGGCTACTTGCATACCTTTATCAATATGATTGGCACAAATAGGGGCTGCCAAAATGGTTCCTTGTTTCAAATTTTCTTCAATTCTAACTTCTCTTGTTATTCCACTAGGTGTATGGATTTGAATGTATCCTTCATTGTTTAGTTCTTAAACATTTTTAAGAAAATTTCCCTTGACCCCACTTCTATACATATCTATAATGCAAGATTTCAACCATAGCTTATCAAAAGCTTTCTCCAGGTCCAAATAAACAAACTTCACTGCACATTTTAGATACTTGAAATAATCATTTATTGCTTGCCAAATGAATAAATGATCTAACATTGACCTCCCTTTTCTTCCCCCTGCGGCTGCCTCTGAAAAATCCTTTCTCAATAACATTGATCTGTCTGATAAGCATTAATTTTTCATAGATCTTACTAATGCTTACTGTCAAAAATATTCCTCTCCAATTTTTTAGCAACTTTCTGTTGCCTTTTTTCTTATAAATTGTTCTAACTATTATTTTCCTCCAATCCTTTGACCAGTACTAAAAACCTTGTTGATAGCTTTCAGCATATGAAAACTTTCTGTATCCAACCCCAAATCTTATCAATGCCCGGGGGTAACTTCAATAGGCGATGACGGGGGTGTGCCATTTTGAATCGTAAAATTATACCCTAAAATTCATGAATTTTTCAAAAACCATACCCCAAAATTTACGGGCCATTCAAAATAGATACCCTAAAATTGTGACCAAAATTCGAGATTCTAACCAAGTATCTGAAATTAGATCAAATCCTATACCCTGAAGCGTTTTTTCTTCCAAACTGACACCCCAAAATTTATGTTCATTTGTAATGTTACCAAAAATGACACCCTAAAATTTATTTTCTGCCTGAAAAAAGGTATCCTGAAAAATGGCACATCCCGTACTGGTACATGTGGTAGTGACCCCCCCCCCCCCCACGGGTATCAATGACATAACGGCCCTGACTGTGTACGCTGGTTCATGATTTTTAGTTTGCATCGAAATCTCCTTTGATTTACCAAAACTTAACCTAACCCTAAGAACCAACCCAACCCCAAAAGCTAACCCAAGCCCTAACGCGAGACACAGGTTTTGCTGCATACCATTGATCCCGATAATGTACTCTCGTTTGAAGATGTTGTGGCGCAGTGGTTTAATCCTCTGATTTTGCAGCTAGAACAGTTAAGCGGACAGAGCTCGATACCCGGTAGAGCCCCACCACTTGAGCGTCATGACAAGGGGTCGCGGACTCGATTAGCGCTTAGCTACTTCTATGATCCCAGCGCTTGGCGCTAGAAACCGCAACTTCACCTGCACATTCGTTAACTTCTCACATGATTGTTAAATCCGGTTTTTCATTTCTCATGTGAATTTGGTCATAGTCCTGTGAAACCTTATTGTCTGTGAGTCAGGCTAGTGAAACCCCAATGTTATTGTTTTGCCTTAGAGCTTTTTCACATGAAGATAACAAAAGAACTTAATACAGTATTTGTCTGCACTTCTTGCTAAATCCAGCTGTAAAGTTGAGCTTGCCCTCTGTGGTGTTCATGTTGAGGCTAAGAAGCACATTTCATTAATATTTGATTTTCCATTCCATAATTCGACCCCAAAAAAGTGAATTTAGTCAGCTTGATCTGATCTTTGTGGCTCTCTAAACCTATTAGGCCTCTGAAATAATGCCGCCTTTAGCCATGTTTATACCGGTGTTTTGTAATGAAATGAATCTCTTTGGAGTTGTTTATCATGTTAAAAAGTTATGCATCTCATTTTTTGTTTTCATATTATTCTCTCAAAAGCAAGACAGTAGCCAACCACCGGGGGGGGGGGGGGAGAGTTCCTTGTTGCTAACAGACGTTTGAGCCGCTTTTTCAAACCAGAAAATCTCGCTAGCAGATCGTAACAATGCAGCGACCACCATGTTCTGTTTTGGGTATTTTGTACTGCATTAAGCCGAGGGAACCTTAGACTTAAGACGTGATTCCTTGCATTCGATCTATATTTCTAATTATTAACCATCCAACTCAATAGGCGCTACTGAGACTTGTGTAATGAGTCCAAGGAAACATGAGACCCAATTTTAGACTTCAAATATCATCCGATCCGAAGGTCAAGATTCTTTACCCTACTGAATATATGATTCACATTCATATAAAGTGTAGAGATATGACGATCTAATCTAAATATAGCACAAAAGAATGACACGCGCCATTTATATTCCCATTGTTCTCATTGACCGAGGACGTCAAATGCAATAGGTTATATTTAGACTGACTTAAGAAATTATAACAATAAGAATGTCAGTCATGCGATTCTTTGTTACAACTGCTGAAAAATGAGACACAAATATGCGAGCTGAGGCTGAGCAACATTCTTATAATATTCTTAAAAATTGGATACGCCTTTTGTTTCTTCAGATGCACAATAAAACGGCACGTGTCCAAGTTGTCAAATACAATCGATCATATTTTTAACTTGGCCTATGCCAGCTTTTAACCTTGTCGAATCCCTCTCAATCCAAAATAGTAGCTTCTTGTAGGAGCGCCTTTGCTGCATGCCGTTGAAGGAGCTCTTCTGTGTTCATGAAGGCATACAGTAACCCCCCCCCCCCTCCCCCATACAAGAACCTACAACAACAAGAACCTATAGGCTATTTTCCTAAACTATGCACCTTGTAATTAAGAACCTCTTTCAGTTTGATTAGAAATATTTTCTTATTGCAGGGGTAGCAAAATTGATTTTAGATTATCGTTATTAAGTTCATTTTTCCCCAGTTAGCTGTTTGGGTTTGAATCCCCTCCCTTTCTGTTTGTAAGCTTAGAGTTGGTTATTGGGTAAGTACTAAAACTTTGTCAAAGTAGATAGCAGGGCTGAACATCTTTGGTGAAGATGCTAAAACGGCCTGCACAAGGCACTCTTCTGATAAGAGCCTTTATACCTTGAAATTTGTCTTAGTTCTTTTAAAATAAGAACATATTTCAGCCTGGCTATCAAAAATGTAGGATCTTATATACGGGGATTTACTGTATCAAGCCCAAAGGTATTTGGGCTATTGTTTCTCTGGTATAGAACGAAGCAACCCTCTGTTTATGCGAGCTTTTGCGACATTTTGGTGAAGGAGTTCATCTAATAGCTCACGAGCCGTTGCTTTAGACTGCAACAAGCATTTGAAGGACAGGTTGAGTAGCCACAAGACGTATGAACAAAGAAATCATTCACGGTTGTCTCTGCTCATCCAGGCGACTAATGAGCGCCAATGCGGGTCACTGTTACGCTTATATGCCCGTCAAAGTAGCAGACATATATGAACAGCTTTCTTATTGTGAATTAATTACAAATGAATACATAAGTCAGAAATTGTTTCATTTTGAATCAAGCGTGGAACGGTTTTCAGCTTGTGCAGTGAGAAGATTTAGCGACAGTGAATTGGTATCAGCGTTATAAAGCTATCAGCAACCGAAGACGGTTTGAATCTCTCGCCAAGAAGCAAGCAGAACTGCTCATATAAAACAGCGCTTCCTTGATACCTGTATATTTACTAGAGCTTTGTTGCTATTCCTTGCACATTCGCAGGTAACACTACTAAGCTACAATGCCTGTAAACCCGCATAAATATGGTTCAATTCCTCGTTTAGGTCTTTTGAAGATCGATGGCTCTGCAAGTGATCAGAATGGTGATCGCCCCCGTTCAAGAATCAGCGATACAGATTCAGAGTATGTCAAGATGGCAAAGATAGGGGGACATGCAAGTGAGTTGATTTGCAATATTGTTAGCTATAATTCTGTAAAAATATCTTTCTTTGTCCACGAACCACATTTATTATATCGTAACTCGTTTTTTATCCTATTTGGAGCGTACCTGAATGGGTACACTGTCGTGTGACCCAGAAAAGATTGAACCAATAAAATCTGTTGCTCACAATAGGGTAATTGACCAAATCCAGTTATTCAAACATAGTTACCGAAGTAAGTCTTCTTCCAGACGTTCTAAATTATTACTTAAAAGGTCCAAAATTGGTCCACAAGGCAAAGGCAAAGGCAAAATGGTGTGCAAAGCATCACCCATAGCAACCAAGTTTCCTACCAAGTGACCCAAAAAAGTGAACCGTCAAAATCTGTCACATAGAATAGGGTATTCGAATAAAATGAGGGATTTCGACGTTGTTTGGTGGCAAAAATCATTAGGTTACATCGCTACCATTGTTACTGTTTTTAATGATATCGCAAACTTGCAAAGGATTATACCATTTATATTGTAGTTTCTTCACCTGTTCAGTTTTCCTTTTTGAATCTCACTCTCTTTCTTTTACGTTGCATTCTTGTGCCGCATTCTTTTTTTCGATGTATTAATACACTATTCTATCAATCGTTCTTTTTCTGCTTTTTACGCTCTAACGTATTTTTTTTTCGTTACTACGTACTGATGAAGTGTTAAGCCAGCTCTAGGCTATAGCTGCAATTCAACATATTTTATGTATTAATCGTTTAGTGTAGCCGTACGTGCAAACAAACAACTTATATCCGAAGACGTATTTACTCGGGGTGCTCCCGACTGACATAGAAGAATATTTATCCAGTGGTTGCTGCGTTGCTAAATGATAAAGCTTTATCGCTACTATGTTTTGCTATTTTTATTGACTTCGCAAAATGGTGAAAAGAAGGATTTAGTGAAATCAGGCACGTCTAAAACCCTTCCACCGTCATCAGAAACAGGGGATTAGCATTGGCTTAGGAAAAAGCATTTCAGACAGAAATTCTCAGTGCTAGCAGAAAATCCTCTTTATTTCTGCGGTAAGGAAAACTTTAATACCATAATTGGATCGTTTTTATTTTTGGTGCATCTATTCTGAGTTGCATATTCCCAGAATGGTATTTTCATTGTGTCGTTGCTCTGCAGCTGATCCAATGGCGTCGGTTTTCCAGTTCTTCCAAATCCACGCAGAAATTGTCAAAGGAGGGGTTAGGTGGCTAAATCCCAAATCATCGGACAAATTTAGGCGCTTCTAAGCAATAAACAGGTCGTTTCTGAGGACAAAAAGGGTGTGATCTCGAAAATGTTCTTAGGGTTCAACCCTGGACCCCAATTTTCATTTGTCCTCCCAACTCTTGGCGGCGAGCTGATAAAAATCGATACCATGTTTTGACGACTTTAGATGGGTTTTAGAGCTGCCTGTTTTCACCACATCCATATTTGGGCAAGTTTGCGATATCGATAAAAATAGCAAAAATTGTAACAAGGTAACCCAGTGATTCATCTACCAAACAACGTTGAAATCACGCGTTTTGGTTGATTGCTCTATTTTGTGTAACAGATTTGCGCGGTTCACTTGTTTTCATTACGCAAGAGGGATTTAAAATTCCTTGAAATCGTGCAATGGGACTGTTATGATTGGTCTATGTTCTTGTACTGGAATTTGATGTACTGGGACTGAGAATAACAACAGGAAGAATGGTATGCTTGGCCACTGTATGGCCGAGCTACCTACAAGAAGAGACACCTACAAGAAGATCAGCCACATAATGTGACTGGGAATATAAGATTAAGGACCCCCACTTCAGGTTGTGGGTTCGAGTCCTGGACTGGCAGCCTGAGGAGTAGCCACCATTCATTCTAGGTAAAATTCTTTGCACTTATCTCTTGGGAGGAAAGCTTAAAGCACTTGGGATGCAGTGCGAGTAGGAGTTATCTGCTCAGTTTCAGCAATGGTCCCCTTGCGGGCGCTTCGAGCAGGCGATGCTACAGAAAACTTCAGGACATGTAGGTTTCTGCTGTAGGCGTTATTCTGTGTTGCTATGCTAAGTACATAGCCGATGTCCTCAAACAATAATCAGTTCTTTTCCTTTGATTACATTTCCAAAGTAAAGAGTAATTGTTTCATTTCACTACATATTAAAGCACATTTACAAACACCATTAATGAATGAAAAATGAAGGAATGCGCATGGAAAGAAATAAGTTACTTCAAAATCCTATTTCACAGTTGATGAAATAATAATGAACTGAAAACTTGCCAATATATGCCGGGGAAAAAGAAAGTTCGGCCTTTGGCGAAATTTAGCACAATGAATTAAATCAGTTCTAGTGATAGGCTTTTATCATTTGATGGTTCCGCTGACTCAACAAATTAACAATTTGAAGAGACTTTATCTCAATTTGAAGTAAGGAAAAGGCAAGGAAGCTCACAACAGACAAAACCTCCTTTCTGGCCTCAAACTTAAAATCTTCCATAACTTCAAACGTTGCTGTGTAAATATCTCTCGATTGATGTCTGTTCAACACTGATTTAATAAGTTGAAGCAAACGCTTACAGCAAAACAAAATTACTCTACAATACCACTAGGACGACCAACCCCAGCGAGCAAAAGGCTGTGTCTACCCCGAGGCCATTAAATATAGATAACAAAAGTTACAATCAAGCGTGTACTGGACGATCTGAGGACCTGATTTCTTGGAAGAGATGTGTCAGAGAATGTTCCGCTACAATTCCAGACTTAACGAGATCAGATGACTTTCGTCTTTCATACCTATTTGATAGAAAATGTAGCACCTCACAGAGTTGCGCTTGAAAATTTTATGTTACTCTTTAACTAGTAATTTTGATCCTTGATCAATACCATTAACAAAATCCTCAACAAAATATATCAGTTACCATTGAAAAACAACTTAAATTCTATCCTATATGTGTCGCAGCCACACAGAAAGTTAATCGTGGAATAAATTAATTTTAATGATCAACGGCTTGTTTAACTTAAATTGAAATAGTTTCCCAATAATTTCTAATCCTCGTTTACCTTGAGTTGATGAGATATCCTCAGCCTTTCTTAACTTGAGATTTCCTTTTGAAGGAACATTTTAATTTGGTAAGCTGTTTGCCTTAAAATTTAAAAACATCTTTAATCAATTTAGTATCAAATATTTGCTGAGCTAATCAGCTTTTCATCTGTTCCTTTCTAATCTTCAACTTTGATGTGTTTCCAGATCACTGTATTTTTATCCTTTGATATGATCGATTTTTTAAAGTTAATATTCATGAAACCTAAATTGCTAAACCAGATATTTATGAGCCGGGGACCCATGCCTACCAAGTTTTGTAAATGCCCTATTGTTACATCAAACTGCCCTTTTCCTCGGCTTTTCTTGAAATTTAAGGGACTGCACAGTGTTCCAGGGCATGTAATTAATGCAAAAAATGAAAGTATCAGAATTGTACCAAACTGATTATTCTATCGTTCATCGTAGCCTGAGGAATGACAAAACCCAAAAAATTTTCCAATCGGACAATCTAGTGCTGAGAAAACATTATTTCAAGTTGGGCCTAAAAAGTGTACTTCATGCTTCTTTCTGAGCACGGCAACGCCAAAAAATAGCACTAAGTTTCAAATTCAAATTTCTTGGCTTGCACTCACCCGATTTTAATGATTTTTGTTTTGTTCAACAGATTAAATCTTGCAGAGTACGTAGTGAAAAAGTGGATTGAACATTTTATCTTGGGATGCTGAAATTTTGCGATTTCATACTGGTAACTAAACGTTAAAAAAACTAAAACTGAATCACGAAGTGCTTCCTCAACATTAAAAACAAAAAATATATGTTTCAGGATTCTCGGAAAGTCTATTGCAGAAACAAGTTTAAGCTTTTGGCAACACATTTTCAAAAGGGCTTAGTAGAATAAGCTCTCAAATAGTTTTGGCGAATTTTTCACGAAGACCAGTTTTGCACCTTTTCAGAGTAAAAAATTGCATTTTTATGACGAAAACCTATTAGCACAGCCAATATTTCATCATATCTCCACAGTTTCAAATACATGCTTTTTAGCAATAGTAGTATAAAGTATTTTTACATAATTAACTAATTCTTTAGGTTTTGAAAACATGCAGCCAACTCTACAATGATTTGTTATATCCCAAGGTGAAAAATGCGCCTAGTAACATAAAAAAACAGACCAAACACCAAAATAGATACCTAATATGATTAGGGGGTTGATCTCTAACCTCCTTTTGACTATAAGCGGGAAATATTTGTTTCATTGAACATCTAGTTCAGTCTATAGCACAGTGGCAAATACAGACAGAATTTGCTGAAAAAGACTTCTTCTTCACTAGCCTTCGTGAAAAATTCGCCAAAATTAGTTGAGAGCTTATTCTACTTAGCCCTTTTGCAAAAATGTTCCCAATAGGTCAAACTTGATTCTGCAATAGGCTTTACGAGAGTTCTGAAACATAGATATTTTGTTTTTAATGTTGAAGGAGCGTTTCGTGATTCAGTTTTAGTTTTTTTGAATGATTGGTTACCATTATGGATTTGAAAAATTTGCACATCCCAAGATGAAATTTTCAATCGACCTTTTCACTACATATTCTGCAGGGTTCAATATGTCAAAGAAAACAAAGATCATGAAAATCGAGTGAGTGCAAGCCAAGAAATTTGAAATTTGAAAGTTAGTGCTATTTTGTGGCCTTGCTGTGCTACAAAAGAAGCCTGCAGTACACTTTTTAGGCCTAACTTGAAATGATATTTTCTCAGCACTTAATTGTCCGATTTGAAAATTTTTTGCGTCTTGATATACCTCAGGCTACGGTTAAATATAGAAACATCAGTTTGGTACAATTCTGAAATTTTCATTTTTTGGCATTAATTACACTAAAATGGAAATCTGGATCACAGTGGACTGGTCATTATTTCTTGCCGGGGAGGGGCTAGACTGATAATATTCGTCTAAGTTTTTCTCCATTGAATTGAATAATTTTTTACTGTTATAGTCATTCCGCTATAACTTCGTTGAAGCGGAATGGATATTGTGGGGGGGGGTAATGGAGCGAAAACAAAGGACTCGTGTATTAAGTCTAGCAAAGGCCTGGAAGACATCTGGGAGGGGTACCAAAATTGTACATACTTCAAAAGAGGGGGGACAAAAAACAACGTACGTTATAGGGAAGGGGTATGCAAATATTTTTAGTTAATCTTGTATATTTCTAAAAAGTTATAGTTCTTCAAGAAGTAAGTTCACTTCTATCTAACACTAGTTCATCTTTACTTCTTAAATGCAACTGCTTGCTCTTTCTCGTCACATTTGAAATTGCATGTGTACTTTCATGTGTTTGCAGCCGCGAAGAAGTAGATCTTGATGCAATTGATAACATAACAGTATAATGATAATGATAATGGTGGCGGGGATGGCTCAGTGGTAGCACGCTTGACTGCCAATCGGAAGGTTGGTGGTTCGAGTCCCCGCCCTGCCGAACCTGCTACAAAATGTGAGGAGAGTCGCCAACTCTCTGTAATTCCAGGCTAAAGGAATCACGAGGTGTGGTCACATCGAGAGGGAGGACCTGGACGCTGCTTCGATAAGCTCAGCTTATCAGCGCCTTAAAACTACCTTCGGATGCTAGGAGGTAGAAATGTATACAAAAATAAAAAATAATGATACTGTTATCATATATTCATGTACCTGAAAATATTTTCTGCCATATTGGAGGGGGCATCAAAATTTTCACGGAAATCAGAGAGGGGTTACGAAAATTTTATCAAATATTTGGAAATGTCTTCCTCCCCCCTCCCCAGCAGGGATTAATGACCCGTCCCTGAAAGTGCTGCAACTTGTTGTACCAGTTTGCTCCAGAGAAAGACTTTTGATAAATCTAGTATTACGTTAAAACAACAATTTAAATTGAGAGCTTTGTCCGTTTGAATTTCTGCAACAGATCTTCTCAAGATGGAGGGTGTGCACGAAGAGCTTCCAGTGCAGAAGACATTGATAAAGGATCATGATTCTACTTACGTTAAAATAGCCAAGTCTGGAGGACATACGGGTACGAACATGTAGGCCTATTTTCTAATAGGAAACCCTACCTAATCCATAAATTATAACTGATGCAACAGGAATAATTTTTATTTTAAACAGTCGTTTGCATTTACCTTTAAAAAATCGTTTATCTTTACGAGCATTCTTATTTGCCTTAAACATACGTCAGTCATTTAATGTTTTTAACTCGTTGATTTGACACAGAGTGGACAGAACGTTTCGGACCTCTATAAATTTTTAACTGTCTTTTGCGAGGGTCCATTTCTTAAAACAGTAGAACCTAACTGTCTCCACCCCTTAAGGGGAATAAGCATTCATTTAAAGTATCGAGATAAAGGTTGAACCACATTAGGTAAAGTCGTACTCATTTTAAAAACATACCAAAGCAATGGTGCTATCTTTTCAATTACATTTTGATATGAAGCGTGATTTAGGCCAAAATTAAATTGTAAAACGACTAGCCATTCGTGTCGATTCTAATTAGGATATGTAAACTAAAAGACAAAATGTTTCAAACTGAACTAACATTATCACATTATTATTTGTTGGTAAGCTGGAATTTAATGGCAACGTTATGGTTCATCATTCAGATCGCATAAGTTTGTGAATTCAAGAAAATATCGTTCTTAGAAAATTAACATGATTGAATGCTGAACTGAGTTTCGAGTATGACCTATGTTTACCTTGAAAATGAAATTATGTCAAAATTGAGTTTTTATCTGTTTCTGCTCAATGCCCATTGCTACGGAAAGACGGTGGTCAGAAATTCTCCGTCCACCCTGTCCTTAGTAGTTCGATGTTTTGGGGCTCATAACCCTTTTTCTTGGGCCAGGCGTTTTGCTCTTCCCTTTCCTATTACCTTCAGCTGCCATTGCCTCATTTGTTCTATTTACCGTCGCCCAAAACTGGAGCGAACAGAACTGCCAGTATCCAAGCATCCACAATATTTGCCACCTGATCATTCAGTCGAAAGGATTTAACATTTGTCATAGATTCCTCGTTGTTTTCTTTATCCTTCTTTCGTACACTTATCCATTGTTAACCAAAGATAGTGTCATTGATACAATCCAACTGACGTCACAATATGTACGGAAGTAAGAATGATGTCGCAGGTTTATTCTATTTTAACGCACTCTTATTTATCTGAGTTATACTTGAAAATTGTTTCTATAACCCATCGTCAGTTGCTCTGAAATATTATAGCTAAGTTACCCTATTTTTTAGCACAATGTGAAACATTAACTTTAAGATATTGCCCACACCCCCTTTCACTTCTGCTCATTATGTTGGTCCACTTGTTTTTGTCAGGTTTCCTCCATGCTTTGTTGGCAACTTTCGGTGAAGTTTTGTATAAAACGTTCTCTTGTTTCTTATCAGATCTGTTAAAAACTGAAGGTGTTCCTGCTGCAGAATCGCCTAGAAAGAATCAAATAAAAGAAACAGATTCAGCATATATTAAACTTGCCAAGAAAGGAGGACATACAGGTTTGTTTTTGGAAGTTTTTAGCCCTGAGCAATCATTGTTTGCCTAATATTTGAGATTTTCATGCCAAGAAGAGGACTTTACTGGCTGCCGTTCAGCACCAATAGAAAATGGTGTCTGTATCCTTACGAAATTTGAAGGCTTCGTGTAGACATGAGGCCAAAATGACATTTTCTGTGTCGTTTGACATGTTTTCTGGTATTGTGAAAATGGCAATTTGAAGTACGACGGCTCACTTGAATAAGGCTCGTATGCCATTAGCCTGAGTTCAAATGATAGATTGTTGTCAAGACAAAATAAGGTTGGTGATCCGTATTTGAACTGTGTCACTGGAAACGCCACTTTTACCTTGAATCTGTTTTTATCCATTTTCAGTCGTTTCCACTGGTTGTTTTCAGTCGCTTTATCCCCTTTTTCGTCATTTTAATTTTTAATTTGTAGTGCCAAAAATAGAATGTGTTGGTGCTGTCGTAACTAGGTTAAAAGGTATCCATTTCAGGCGTTCCATTAACCCGTAGATGGATGGGTTAAACGATACCCGGGTTAAAATATTCACTCTGAAACCTATTTCTAAACCTATCCGTTTTGAAGTGGGTTAGTGGGAACGTGAGGCATAACTGGATAATTTAAAATCCATTTTTATATTAACCCAGGCTAGTTGAAAGGCAGCCTGGGGGTCGCTTTGCACAACCATGAGCGATAGAACACCAAGTGTGTGAAAGTTTTATCAGTATTGAGCCACCACCAATTGTTGTGTGTGTTTTTTAAAGTTATTTTTACTTGGTAGTGAGCCACCTTATCGTAAACCGATTAAGGTGGGTCTGCACTTAAGGTGGCTCACTACGAAAGAGTGATCAGGTGGCTCACTACCAAGTAAGAATAAGTCTAAAACACACACAAAGCAATTGGTTCAGGTGACTTGCAACTGATAAAATTTCACATACTTGGTGTCCTATCGCTCATGGCACAACCCTAAACTGTTAGTGACAAAAATAAATCGAGGAAAATACCATTCCAGAATACATCGTGTAATATTACAAATTTAATACGTTTGCACTGGGGGTTTAATTGGAAATCTTCATCCTAAAGTCAATTTAACTCTAATATTAGTTTTTCCAAGAAAGAACTTCCTCTCTACTGCTCTTTTCATATGATTAATTTCATTTTTTCAGCCTTACTAAGCTCCGAGGTGACACAAGCTGAAAATGGAATGAGAAAAAATAAAATCAAGGAAACAGATTCTGAATACATTAAGCTTGCCAAGGCCGGTGGCCACAGCAGTAAGTCATCATCATAATCATCATTAATTTACTTTCAGTGTGTTGAAGAGATATCTAGCTATATTGCAGCTATTTTAGGCCTACTACAGTACAGGCCTTGAGCACATTAACATGAAAATTATTCATTACATAATGACAAGAATTCTTTAGCCATGTGAAACTGTGAATTTTCCAAACAAGGATTCTGAGAATGGAAAACCATGTTGATTTGTGCAAGACCTGTACAGTACGAACAGTGCATGCTGCATACATGCATGGAACCCCTAATTTTACGTCCTTTCCGAAGGAATTCTTCATTACATAATGACAAGAATTCTTGAGCCATATGACACTGAATTTTTCCAAACTAGAATTCTCAGGAAGAAAAACTATATCAATTTGTACGAATAGTGCATGCTGCATCCATGTATGGAACCCCTAATTTTACGTCCTTTCCGAAGGAATTATTAATTACATCTGAGAAGACACTCGCCCATCCAAATTTTCCACCTCACTCTTTGTTGGGGAGACGACTGACAAGCTTAAATCTCAAGTCATGCGCATCGTTGCTATAGTCTCTTCTCTGTTGTCAACGGTCAAACTAATTTGCATGCTACGTCAATGAAGTAAATCGTTACTGCGCATGTAATCTGGAACCCTTTTTGGGGGATTCCTTGAGGCTCACAACTTAGCCTGCTCGTACCCCCAACAAATCTGGAAGATCGCCCATCCAAATTTTCACCTCACTCCACCAAGCTTAACTCAAGTTACCTATCTGCATAAGCCGCTCGGCGCCTAACCCTTAACCTTAACCCAAGCAAGTCAATTGTTACCTTTCATTAACCGAATATTCAGGGCTGTTAACCGGCTAAATCATTTGTGGTCGTCTGAGTCAGAAAACGTTTCACTTTTTCAGTGGCAGACGTTTTGCCAAATATTGGGGGCAAAGCTATTGTTTCGATCGAAAAGCGTTGTGCATTACCTTTTATTTCAAACAAGAATCCCTCGTCCCCCAAGTATCCACCACTGCACTATTGAAAAATCGTACTTCAAAAAGCATGAAACGAGTTGGTAAAATTTTTAACTCTAGTAAGCCCTGAAGCTTTAAATTCTGTCTCAAATTAGATGTCACCTGAGATTTTTGATAACGCAAAATTCCTCTGCAAACACTTCTGTTGTTATTATTCGCGAGCATTTGCAGGTGAAGACTAATTGGAGACAGACTACAATTAGATGTCACCTGAGATTTGCGATAACGCAAAATTCCTTTGCAAACAGTTCTATTGTTATTATTCGCGGGCATTTGCAGGTGACATATAATTTGAGACAGACTATAATTTCCACTCTGATCCCAGGTATACCTTGAGTTAGAAGCAGCAGTTGTGCAAAGCTGTCTTTTTAATATTGACTTTATGATGCTAATTTTGTCCTGCACCCATTTCAGATTTGCTTGCAAGTGAAAGCACAACTCCAAAAGAAGGCTCATCTTTACCAAAAAGGAAAGTTTCGGGTAATGGAAAGGCAGACAAGATTGATAGGAATGGTGAGACGAGCCAACAAGTCAAGCCAACAAGAAAAGGTTGGTCGAATGTAGTTTCATTATCTAATTGGGGGGCAAGAACTACGATGAAAAAATCATGTTCATGTTATTTGATGTTTCTATTCCGTTTGAAGGATGACAAATCCATTAAATCAGTGACAAATCCATTAATTAAGTATGAAGACCAGTCCAGTTCGACAATCCAAGCATCTAAGGATAATATCTAAACCATTATTATTTGCTTAAATCAAACAAACGTTTCAGATCTATTCCAATTATTTACTGAAAAGGACAACGTAATTGGCCTAAGTTATCGAGTTGGAAACACGGGTGCTAAACGCTTCGAAATTCAGGTTTCCGGAACTCAAAAGCAAGAAGAATAACTAGTTCCAATGAGAATATTGTTTCTTTGATCCAAAAGTTTAGACTTTGAACTGTTATACAATAACCTTCCCAGAGACGAAGTAGCTCCGGTAAATATGTTCAAACCTGAGAAGAATTTTCTTCAAATTGTATACTTGAAATAGGACCAAGATCGTTGATCAGATCATATCTTTTATTGCAACTTCGAAATATTACCACTATTGCCAGGACCACTTTGTGCTTGGTATAAGTTTATGTCTCTCAGGTAAATGGATGAAATGAGAGAAAGAAAGAGAGAGAGACTCGTATTAAGTCCACAGCCATTACGAAGGAAGATGAAATGAGTTTTACCTCATATTACTTATTTGTCTGTTGTATTTGGATATATACAAGTTGCTTATTTAAGTTTCATAGAAGATGAATGGTGCGATCTTTATCATCCTTTACCAACAAATAGACAACGTTTTATCACGATTTTTAGTTTTATACAGGGGTGTCCCAAAAAAATTGTGCCCCGTTTCTCTGAAGATTGTGACAAAACGGCAAAAGATTCTCGCCCAAACTTTTGCATGATGGTGCTCCTCAGATGTTGAATTAAATGTTTCCACCATCCCCGTAAAAATCCGTTGAAAAATGATGGAGCTATGACCTTCAGATGACCAAATTTGCCTGATGACTGAAACCAGCGGTCGGCCATTTTGTCTCACTATTTTGCAGTGATAAGTATCTTCACTTGAGGTAAGAAATATTTTCTGTGAGGTCAGATATAGTGGAGCTCTCCGAGGATTATTGGAATTTTAACGAGAGCCATGACATTGGAGGCAGCTATTTCATTTTCGATCTATGAAGCTATTTATCGCTGCAAAATAGTAAGACCGACCGCTTGTTTCAGTGATCGGGCAAATTTGGTCTCCTGAAGGTCATAGCTCCATCATTTTTCAACGGATTTTCATGGGGATGGTGGCAAACATTAATTGAACATCAGAAGAGCACCATCATGCAAAAGTTTGGCGAGAATCTTTTGCCGTTTTGTCACAATCTTCAGACAAACGGGGCACAATTTTTTTGGGACACCCTGTAGTGTAGTATCTAAACTTAACCTTTTCGTCTCCAAACAACTATCCCGGAACTTCAAACGGTGCCTTAAGATACATGTTTGGCACATATTAACTGATTATTCTTTGCAGCTCCAGAAGTGGTAAATGACAACAAGCCTGTATCAACAGCTTCACCAAGGAAATTCAAAAGCAAGAGTAATGATTGGTTCCAGCATGATGAGAAGAGAGTTCTAGAGCCAATCACAACAGGTATATATATATCAACAACTCTTATCTGTTTCTTATACCGAGTGAGTAAAAAAAAACAACCCCCGTTTGAAGGGCTTGCTCCCTGGATACCAAGGCAATAAAATTGATAAATACCGGGTGCGCCAAAATAAACTATGCACGTTTGGCAGACCACAATAAATCGTAGACTGTACCGATTTTGAAGATTTATGACTTAATCGTTAGCATAAAGCTGAATTAGATACTGGGATTTTTTGCAAATTTTTTCATTTTCAGTTTTTAGAGCTAGAAGCGAGTTTCCTGAAATTTTAGTTTTCGAAAACAGTGAAACGATAAAAAAACATCGATCAAGTTTTTTAAAGAATCGACATGAATGGACAAAGAGAGAACTTGTTCGTGGTGAGTTGCGATTTAGAAATCGACCAATTCGTAATCTGCTGTTCGAGAGTTCGTACTAAACTTCCAAATCCCTCTGAAAATGTTTTCTCTTTGTTCATTCATGTTGAGTCTTTTAAAATTTGATCGACGTTTTTTTATCGTTTTCAATTTTTTGGAAAACGAACATTTTAAGAAACTCGCTTCTAGCTCTAAAAACCGAAAACGGAAAAATTTGCAAAACATCCTAGTATCTATTTCTGGCTTTTTGCTAAAGATTAAGTCATGAATCTTAAAAATAGGTGCAATGTACGATTTATTGTGGCCTGCCAAAGGTGCATAGTTTATTTTAGCGCACCCGGTATTTCATTTAACGGTGGATATGTTCCGATCAATTTTGAAATTCACCCTAACTTAACACGGCCACTCTGTTCTAAAGTTATGAGAGATTTTCTCATGAAAGCCCCCTCAAGAAACCTTCAAAACAGGCCTCAAATCACGACCAGATTTTCCTACCATTTCTGCCTTTCAGCAATAACCTCTGCACATTTTAGCACGCTTTATCCTCTTGGGAGTACCAACAATTTTGAGCATTTAATGTACTTTATATCAAAACAGTAACTTTACTTTACTTCACTTGATACTTAAATTTTCTTCTTCGATTTTTTACAGGAAAAGGCAAAGGAATAAGGAAAGACGCCAATAATAATAACGGAAGGTAATTTCAATTTTTGTTTACGCTTTCAAGCTGTGCAAAACCGATGCATTGTCGACAAACACACCTTTTCTTTCCTTGCTCACTTTTTTTGTAAAGAGCACAGTCTTGGTAATGATAGCTTCTCGGCTATATTTTCATGAAAATTGCAACGTTTCGTTTAACAGGTTCTGAATTGTGCTTGGTGTATTTTCGCTTGCTTAAATTTACCAAATAGTGAAATACCGGCTGAGTAAAAAAGACGCCCGGAGTTTGAAAAAATGCTGAATATCATTGCCGGTATGCTCAATTTGCAGGGGTGGAAAAAATATTTCAATTTCTGGGACCAAGGAAAGTGGAAAGTCTTGAACGAAATTTCTGGGAGAATCCACTTTTGACAGGTCACGATAGTAATGAATTGGACAGAATTTGAAGAATGATCGTAAATGATCAAACTTTGTTTATTTTTAGCTGACCACTTCCAGACTTATAAACAGCATCTTTCGTATGAAATTCCTTGGTCTGGTAGCAGCCTAAATTTATATAATAACGACTATCAATAAGGAGAAACTATGGTTTTGACGTCAAATTAACATTCCATTTCTCACTTTTTCTGTCTTTATTAATTTTCCATTCTTCTTTTCATTTTTTCTGGAGACCTGAAAAAATTTCTGGGACCATTGGTGTTGTGGTCTGCTATTTTTTCCACCCCTGTCAATTTGATTCCGTTATTTGCCGGATTTAATCCATCGTTCCTTCCCATGAATATGGGAGCTTTTCTGCAAAAGGCCCCTTTCAAAAACTTCCAAAAATGAATGAAAACGACGAGCAAAATTTCCATGGTTTTCCATCCTAACAATAATGACAATTACATGCATCAGCATATGTTTTGTTATGAGAGAATAGAATGCCCCTGAATTTGTAATTCATATCAGGGACGGGGATACTTTTTCATCCTCCGAAGAGGATAGTGCGTGCTAAAGTGCGTTCAAGTCATTCCCGTACTATAAGGTAGAAATATCGGGGCAATTTGCACGTCATTTTGGCACGTGCTTAGGGCTTCTCGAGGGGACTTTCTCAAGAAAGTCCCTTGTAAAATCTGGATGGAGTAACTGGTTTCACCCAGGAAAAAATCTAAAAATAGTTGAACACGTAGGCTATTCAATCAGATGTTGAAAAATATTATTGCTTATATATTTATGAAGCAGTAACTTTTCAAACGGCGTGCGTCTTTTCTGACTCACCCAGTACCAAAAAATATTCCGTTAGAAATTCATTTGAATTGACAAATTTATTTTCTCTTTCTCTCCAGCGTTATTTTGCCCACCACTGATTCTCAAGTACCGAAAACTGGAAAGCGCTTGTTTCAAGTTCAGACAGACAGAAATCCTCCTCCCTTCGCCCTTCATTATTGAAAAACAAGGTATGATTATTGCAGATGATTTACTTTAATCTTCTTGCTTATTCGTTAATTTATCTGTTCACTCGATGATCATTCTTTCACTCATTGATGAAAAAGTCTAAGACCACCTTGAGGGCATAGCCATAGTGCCGTGGGGCCATCAGCTATACAGATGCCTGTGTTAACAAATAATTGTCGCGTTGCTCGCATGCTTGCTTATTTACTTGCTTATTTGCTTGCTTGCGAAGTTTGACTTTTTACATTGAATCCTAGTAATCACTACCAGCCACCCCAGGGTGGATCGGTTGTAGCGATTACTAGGACTCAAGGTTATAAGTCTAGACTTTCTCAGGAAATTACCTGCTGGTTGCAATTGGATGTGAATGATCTCAACCGATTAAGGGGTCAGTCATATATCGATTTCTTCCTCGCTTAGCGTCATTTCGACGCTAACTTTCAGACCACCCCCTCGACGCTAACTCTCACCCACCCCCCACCGTTAGCGTCGGTCGACAACAACAACAACAACAACAACAACAACTTTCTTTGGGAAACCTTTGGACTTAGGCCATTCAAAAAACTAGAGCTGGTGCTGGAAAAGGCTCTCTGGTAAGGTATTTTCTTCTCAGGACATTACCCTCACTTTGTATTCTGTGATATGAAAATCGATGTAAAGAAAAGAAATTTTAGCGTCATGGCTGTTGGCGGTTTGAAGCACTCACCAGGTAAAGTGAACCTTTCTTCTTCAGATGAATACCAAATTTTGTTGATTAAGTGTCTGCTTACCGTGGTTTCTATCGCATTTCCTTTCTGAGGAGTGACCTTTGAACAGAGTCGAAGCAGTCGTTCGATCCAGATTCGATCAATCGAATGCAGAAGATAGGGTCAGGTTTTTAACTGTTTCATTATGAGTCCCTAGACTGATTGCAAATTCGTAGTTATTGCTATTGATAGGCTGATGGACGCTATAACTACGACTCATGGACTTTCACATTGAAAATTGGGACGAAATTGTTTCCCTCGATTTCATGTCCGATATGGAAACCATAGCAACGCTGTACGAAAAGGCGAGTAATGGCGTTGGGCCTAAATTGTCAGCTCAAACCTCAGATAATAAAACGTCTCGAAATTCAAGTTTTGAGTGATGTTAGCAATGAACAAAAGTCACAAGTATTCGCATGAATGTTTCTTTAATCTAAGAATTGACAAACCTTTCAGTTTCAACAAGAATTTCCTCATTTTGAAGGCAATCTTCATCTAGCAATAGTGCACGCCAACACGTCGCAGCTCCTGAAATTCTCCAACTACCGAAAAGAGGCCATTAACCTCGTTTCAAAGGGCACAGAAAAATCTGTGCGCCCATTGTTTATTTTCGTCCCACTTTTTGATGTGAAAGTCCATAAGTCCCAGTTTGAGCAAAAATATATATTGTTGTTGTTGTTGTCATTGCTGTTGCTGTTGTTGTTGCGATAACTGGGACTATTTCGTGAGTCTAATGAGTCCCTGTGAGCAAGGTACCGCAGGGATACAAGGGACTCATCGTCATAAGTCTACACAACAATGGCAGAAGCTCTAACGCCACTCAATCAAATCTTTCGAGTTAATATGTGTAAGAATATTGCTTGACTCTAGAGAACATCGAAAAGGTCTGTTTTCACGTTTCTAGTTAATCAGAAAAACAAGTAAATAAAGTAAAATATATATAAGTACTTTGATGCGAATTTAAATAACCTTAATTGAAATTGCTTATTTCAATTCGCATCAAAGTGCTTATATTTTACTTTATTTACTTGTTTATCTTTGTACAATTGCACTACACGCAACAAGAAGATTTATTTGATCCTAGTTAATCTATTTATCAATGAATTGATTAAATTACTCATCAATCTCTCAATTAGAAAATAGACGTACTGCTTCATACTAAATATCAACTTCTCTTCGTAGGTTCAGTGCATTGCCAGTATGATCAGATGTATTTTGAGATGGTATTCTAGAGATTGTTTAAAAATGCCAAATGCGATTACGGCATTGACTTCATTAGGCGTTAAATAACTTTTAGCATTGTCATCACAATCGACGTCATTAAAATGATGGATAGAGATGACTCATTTGGCCATATTCATAAATTGCATGTTGTAAAAGCATGGTCATGTGGTTAGTGCTTGTTGAATCGTGTTATAGCTGGCATTGCATTTATACTGAATGTTTACATTTTCAGAAAGAGACCTCATTCCAAGAAGAGGTATTCTTTGACATTTTGAGACATGTGGCGAAGATACACCCCATTCCTGCCTTCAGCAAAATATTTTCGAGATCCATTACTATAACTTTAAAGCTCGTTTCATGTCAGATTTTTGACACAAGTTGTTACGAGATTGTTGTTTTTGTCGTGTTATTTCATGTGCCTTGTTGCCTGGCATGATTCATGAAATATTCAATCGTTTGTAACTTCCCCATCTTCTTGTTTGTAAAGAAATCATTCGATTATTCGATAAATGCGTCATACGGTGCTTGGTTCTGTATTCGCTATCCCTTACCCCACAGAAATAGTATAGCGTCCTGCGTTTTGGATTTACAGGCCAATACGAATCGATTTGCAAAAGTACCTTGGGTCTGTTTACATTTGCAGTCAGTTAACTGGTCTGAATCCACCGTAGAAATGTTTGATAACCGTTGATAACTTGTATTAGCTTGTCAATCAATGCGAGAATACTGTCGTTTCAAACTCTGCCCTTGTCAATAGATTTCCAAGTTCCAAGCATGCCATTCTTACGTTAAAAGATAGATTATGTATTGCCGTTTTCTTTCGGCTCTGTATCTGACCACTATGGTTTATTTAAGTCATTAAGACTTGGTCATTATGACATTTTTAGCCATTGCTTGTACAAAGCGTATTTAGTATTTTCAAAGTTTCTTGTCATGTTGTCGGCAACCTTTTTATTTTTGTATTTAGATATCATATTCGTGAAAGGGAAAATTCAGTAGCCTGTGATTAATTTTGATTGCTTATTAAAATTTCGTTCTGTTCCCAGAGCTGAGTATTTCATTTCTATTTTGAATTAAGTTGAATCAAAATGCAAACATGTGACTTCAAATTCTCTTTTTTAGCCATTTCTTCCAATGTAAGGCGGATTTTAGGGTAATATGCCTATAAATCAAATCTTCCTCGACTCAAGAACATTGTTAGTGACAACTACAGGGTGTCCCAAAAACATGTGCGTGGTTGACTGGTTGGTGCGGTGCAGCAATCAATCTGATTTTCTGAATTTTAAAATTGTTTAATAGAAGAGACTTTGACTTAGATTTTCGTACCAAATTTGAGTAAATTTGACAAGCAGTTACTGACTTACGAAGCAAGAAAGTCAAAATTACTGGTTACCTCCAAACCAGAGGATTTGATATTTCAAAAGAAATGCAGTGAAAAACCGTACCTAGCCCGGTTTTCTAATTTCCATGGGTGAAACACATTGGTGAAACGAAACACGTAGTCATAAATTTGATTTTATGATAACCCAGAAGAAAAAGCATATCTAGGGCTGCTAGAAATGATGATGTGCAACTATAGATCTACAAACCATTGCATGCATCCATCAGCTATTTTGCCTCTCTTAAAGGGAGTACAAAGACCAGCATGCTTTTCGCGAAGTCATCGACTTGCTCTGTACATCTTCTAGAATAACTGACTGTACGAAATTCACAGAGACAAAGACAAAGATGATGGCAAAGGCTGCTGGTCTTAGTACTCCCTTTAAAGTCATGAAATCCATTAAAACCAACAATATTGCGTTCCTTCGAAAAACTTCTTGATCAATATTCTTGAGCAATTTTGACCATTTATTACTGTGAAATGTGTTTCCTGGTAAACATGTAAAGTTAAGGTCCATTTGGTGCTGAAATTCAAGTTAAAAGGTTAAGTATGTTGATAAAATCCTCTTGTTTTGGGGCAACCAGTAATTTTGATATTCTTGCCATTCAAACGGCGCACATGTTTTTGGAACAGCCTGCACACTATGGAAAGTCACTTTGGAAGCAGGATCGATGATGGCAGCGTATCATTTTTTAACAGTCGCACGGGAGAAATTTGCGTTTTTTAACTTAATAAAACTTTCGGACAAGTAAACTTTCGGACAAAAATTTTCCCGAAAGTTTGATCGTCCGAAAGCTTTCGATTTTAATGTATATGTTTTTGACCCATCCAGTACACTTCAATGCTAACCCTTAGTCCTAATTATTTCAAGGTTTTGATTGGTTTTCTCCTGATCTTATTCTATGGCAGACATTTATTACAGAATTACATCAAACTTCAAAACTTTTCTTTGTTCGTGGAATGAACCATATTGGTCAAATGTAATTGCGAAAGGCGAACAGTATTGGGGGGAGATTGGCAGGATTTAATGAAATCAATTAGACTCGGGATTAAAAGGAGATGAAAGTAAATTGGACTGGATGGATGCACCCGCCCGCCCATGGCAAAGGCACAAGTTCCACAATCGACCAATGGAGCTCCGCTATGAAGTGTGATTGAGGCCAAAAGTACAATTTGATCATTGTAAAGACAAGTTGATAGTCTAATATACAAGTTGATCAAGATGACTGTATTTGATACTGCATTTGTACAATGCTACCTTGCAGGTCTCACACACAAGCCAGTAAGCTAAACTGTAACTTGACAAGAGTGTTTGCAAGTCGAATCCTGCAAAGGCAAGTTGATTATTGCACATGCAATTCGATAGGCGAAGCGAACGCGAACGCATGCAAGTTGATAAGCAAACATGCAATTTGATAAACGCAATGAACCACTAAGTGATGCTTCGAAAGTCGATACTAATTAGCGAACAAAGAGTGCAATAGACCTCTAACCGATGCAAATTAGTGTGTGATGAACCTCTAAGTGATGCTACTTTGGTCAATGGACTGTGGATAGATAGACCTTCCGATTAAAGATGACAAACTCTCATACCAGCAAATCATAACAGCAGCAATGGAGCGGGAAATGAATCCTTTCCCAAACAGATAATGCTGTTTGAATAGACCCTTGTGAAAGGGAACAATGCGTATAATGCAGGGGGTTGCCTCATCCAAATATTTCACATGCATTGTCTTTGCTATTGCTTTTTTCTTTAGAACTGAATAGCGTTACCTCTGGTACAAAATAAAAGCACAACATTTCCTTACACGCCGAAAGATTTTCCCCCATGTTTTACCCCCATCACGTAAGTACGATTGCAATTCAAAAGGCATCGAGGCATTTAGGCATTTTGAGGCAGTGAGAAAAATTCTTTTCAAAATGGATCAACGCGACAGGCGGTTCGCTGAAGCATCTCGCCTCTTAAATAATCTTGTACAGCTTTTTGGTACACCCCACTCCGAGTCTAGCACAAGAACATCAGCATCTGCTGCTGTCTCAACAGTTACATCAGTTTCTGCTCCTGCAACAGCACTTCCTCCGGTCTCTGGGGTAGCACAACGAGACACAGAAAACGCACCAAACTTTTCCTCAGGGGTTACGAGAAGTGCCAGTCAAGAATTCCGAAATGCCTTCGCCCCATACAGCCGTTAGGCATACCAGTTTAACCGATTTGGTAGAGGGGGAAGTGCCTCCTTTGAGGGGGAAATGTCATCTTTAATCGGAAGGTCTATCTATCCACAGTCCATTGACCAAAGTAGCATCACTTAGAGGTTCATCACACACTAACAGGGGAGAAAATTGTTATGGATTGTTGACGCATGCGTCTTGGCTTATAAATCTCGTGTCAGAAGCGCGCGTTTTTTTCACAGCGAAGGAAGCGAGCTGCGAGTGGAACTAAATATTGGTTTCACCACACCAATTGAAAGTAAAATCGAGTTTTTATGTCAATAGCTATTTCATTTCACCAAGAATCTATAAATCGCTGCTTGAATGCAAGCATAACGGGAGCAGATGATCGCTAGTGACAGTGACGTGTATTGCTTAGGCCAGTAGTGGATCAAGTTGACAAAGTCGAAGACACAGACGGGATGCAGTTGTCGATGATACAAATAGGAAAGGCAAAGAACGGTAAGAAAATCCTCTAGACTATTTGATTGCAATATATTATGAATGTGTTGATTAAGGCCGTAAGCAGATCTTTTAGATGGGTTGGATAGCTCACAAAATGAAAATTGGTTCCATATTTTGGCCTAAAATACCCCATATCTGCCCCCTTTTTAAGAAAGAACTGCATTTTGCCACGGAAAATTTTTTTCCCAACTAGAAACTACAAAGGTTGGAGAACATTTTAGCACTATGTGCATATTTGGGAAAATATTCATATGCTGACTAAAAAATCATAGTATAGTAATCAGGGACTTTTTGCCATGGCATATTTTGGCCTAAAATACCCCACATTAGCCCCCTTTTTAAGAAAAAACTGCACTTTGCCGCGGAAAATTTTTCTTCCAGCTAAAAACTACAAAGTTTGGAGAACATTTTAGCACTATGTGCATATTTGGGAAAATATTCATATGCTGACTAAAAAATCATAGTAACCAGGGACTTTTTGCCATAAATTGGTTGCATATTTTGGCCTAAAATACCCCACATTAGCCCCCTTTTTAAGAAAAAACTGCACTTTGCCGCGGAAAATTTTTCTTCCAGCTAAAAACTACAAAGTTTGGAGAACATTTTAGCACTATGTGCATATTTGGGAAAATATTCATATGCTGACTAAAAAATCATAGTAACCAGGGACTTTTTGCCATAAATTGGTTGCATATTTTGGCCTAAAATACCCCACATAAACCCCCTTTTTAAGAAAAAACTGCACTTTGCCGCGGAAAATTTTTCTTCCAGCTAAAAACTACAAAGTTTGGAGAACATTTTAGCACTATGTGCATATTTGGGAAAATATTCATATGCTGACTAAAAAATCATAGTAACCAGGGACTTTTTGCCATAAATTGGTTGCATATTTTGGCCTAAAATACCCCACATAAACCCCCTTTTTAAGAAAAAACTGCACTTTGCCGCGGAAAATTTTTCTTCCAGCTAAAAACTACAAAGTTTGGAGAACATTTTAGCACTATGTGCATATTTGGGAAAATATTCATATGCTGACTAAAAATCATAGTAACCAGGGACTTTTTGCCATAAATTGGTTGCATATTTTGGCCTAAAATACCCCACATTAGTCCCCTTTTAAGAAAAAACTGCACTTTGCCGCGGAAAACTCTTCTTCCAGCTAAAAACTACAAAGTTTGGAGAACATTTTAGCACTATGTGCATATTTGGGAAAATATTCATATGCTGACTAAAAAATCATAGTAACCAGGAGTTTTTGCCATAAATTGGTTGCATATTTTGGCCTTAAATTTCCCACAAACCATTTTGCAAAAAACTGCCCAATGCTGCGGAGAAAATTTTTTCTCTTTTGGAAACTACGATAATTGGAGAAAATTTTGAAATGTTGCATAGAGAAAATATTCATATGTTCACCAAGTAACAATAGAAATTAGCAACTTTTCACCAGAGGGTGGCATCTAATTTTGGCCTAAAGTTTCCCACAAAGCCCCCAAGAAACTGATTGATGCTGCATAAATATTTGTTTATATCTTGAAACTACAATGGATGAGTTTCATTTTGCTACAGAGTGCATAGTGGAGAAATATTTACTGTGTGTGTTGGCAATGTAACTTTTAGAAATAATGATATATCCACCAGTTGACCTATGCATGTAGTTCCCAGATTTAAAAGGGGGAAATATTATGTAATCTTGGTTGATTGAATTAAAAGTGACTACTTCACTGTAATTTGTCAGTTTGCTTGAATTCAAACAGTCCATATCATTTATTCATTTAGGAGAGCTTTTTGCTTGTTACTATATTGTCAATTGGAGCTTGAAAAATAAAAGTCTTTCCATTTTTCATAGCTATTGCAGAACACGATTTCACAAAGATAAAAAGTTTGCAAGATGTGGTGACTAGTACATTTCAGTATGGAATGAATGATTACTGCCCATTTCAACATTTCACAAGATTCCAACACCAAGATTGCTGCAAAGCATAGCAAAAGGAAACCAAAGAAAAAACATTGTAGCATGTGGTGAATTGTAATGAACAATCACATTGTTATTTCTATCATGAAATAAGTTGATCACCTTTTGCTCAGCAGGAGATGATCATGAACTGCATGACCAGATACATTCTCTTTTTTTATTATTTTATGTGGTAAAGATTAATTATGATTGTTATGAGGTTGTTGTGTGCGATGTTTAAAAGTTTATATTGCAGAAGTAAGATTAGATTAGCTGTATACATTTGTTAAAATCAGTCATTTCATTCCATATTTCGGAGGGCAAGAATGATGATGAAAAAGATCATGTTCATGTCAATTGATAATTCTATTCAGTGACAAATCCAAATTAGAGTGACAAATTCATTTGATAATAATCACAACAGTCCATATGGATATTTTGATGAAAATGTTAACATTCCTTCATCTAATTCAGCTTATTTCATATACAGTGAACTTTTAAAATAACAGTCATGCATGCACTAAACTTTGCAAACACCTCATGTTTCTTCTGACTATTATTTGAACATTACTTGATTGACATAAAGGTTTGTGTTGCTATCAGAAAACCTGAAACTTTTGTTGATTTTTTCATTTGTTCAAAACTCTGTAAAATATGCAAAGTTAGCAGTAATCAGTTAAGTATCCACGCTTGATCAAAATTTCGACTGAATCCTGCATGAGTCCAAGGAACCCAACCAAGAACATTGTTTTAAAGCTCTGGAGTCCTGAATTTACACTATTGCTTTCTTGTTGTCTTTACTCATGTTTGGATATTTTCTGCTTTATTGGATGTGTCTCTGCCCCCTGCATTTACACGTATTTTTTATAAGAAACTACCCATAAGAAACTCAACTCTCAGGAAAATATAAGTTAATTAAGAAACTACTTATTTTTACAAAGGAAATCCTTGACATATTTTTACTTTGCATTAACTTGTTTCCGGTATCACATTACTGGTAAGGTACTTGAGTAATGTTTAACATTGGACAGGCTGAATTTGAAATGTTCACGAAGACACACGTAGTGAACATGGAAGATTGCTACAGTATGTAACATCTAAGAAACCTGTAAGAAACTGAGTACTCAAAATCTGATTTTAGGAAACTTTCAGTACTGGCCCAAACTCTTAGTTTCTTACAAAAAAATACGTGTGATCATTTTCGAACGGAAAGCGCAAGATTTTATCGTTGATAAAATCTTTTCGAGGCATCGATTTTTAAATTTTTCTGTTTTGTTGGATGTGTTTCTACCCCCCAGATTTACTCATTTTCGTTTGAAGTTGCCACAGTTAATCAGGTATCAGATGTAATTTTGAGCTGACGCGAGAAAAGGTTCCTGACAAAGAACGGATTTTTCCCCAAACATCTGGTAATGCCTAAAAAATAGCTTATTTAATGTAGTTTTCTCGTTGAAAAAAATCTTACCGAGGCCAACAGGGAATTGTTGGATATTTCATATTTTAATGGATGTGTATTTCTACCCGATTTCCTTCCCTAAATATAGTTGTTTTCGAAGAGAATCCACTGCAGTTAATCAGACGTATGGGTCATTTCACAGTCACCTACTTGTGCTAAAAAGATAGCTAAATTGATACTTTTTTCATATCTAAAAAGGCAGCCAAGTAAGGTGGAGATTATGCGTCGATGTTTTACCTTTTTTCAGAGGTGTTTTTTCCTCGCATTATGTTGTACTCGAAGATCTGCCTCCAGTGCCTTCTGCTCGCGCGGGTTATTTGCGCATGCGCAGACAATTTTCTCCCCTGTTACAACAATCGAACTGCAACGATGGCGGCTCTCTTCAAAATCACAGCTTTAATTTTCTTATTTTTGCATCTTTCCGGAGCTCTGCATCCATTTGAGGACATCGCAAAGACTCTCGATGAATACCCATTGCCAAAGCTGAACCATGAATACTACGACTTTCAACCTTTCATTACCGAGAGGACGATGAGAGTTCACCACGATGGACATCATGCGGCCTACACCAAAAAGATGAATGCAGCTTTGAAAGAATGGAGAGAGTCGGTAAGAAAGGATAGCTAAGGTTTAAATGTTTGCAGGCCGGGATGCAGAATAAAGATAAGATCTATCTACATCATTGTTGTAGGCCCTCTGATGAAGGTCCTGGCCCTGTTTCTTCTTCGCCTCCTCTTCGCATCGAGGCTCACTGTGCTCTGCACAGTTTAGTACTTTCTGATATGAGATTGCTTCCGATCACATGATCCAACCCGCTATTTAAAGAAACAAATAACAATGGTCCTACGACGGTATATAAGCGCCGACGCCCATGTTCCCCCTCAGTATTTCTGAGCGCATGTTTCCATCCGCTACACTATTTCTATGCCATGATGATGAACGCCGACGAAGAGCAAAGACTTTTGGACCCAGTGGAAGAAGAAGAGGACGACGCATCTACGACGCTAAAACCAGACGACGTGCCCGGGCCGAGTATCAGGAAAAGGAAAGAGGTAACTCGAACTGAATTTGACAGCCTGCAAGTCCAGGTGAGCTCGGTCACCGCAGCCATTAACAACTTTGGGGAGATCTTGAAATCGTTCGCTAGCGGGAAAAAACCCCGCTACGATGACGAACTTTCAGCAGCTCAGTCTGCACCCTATTCAGGTCACGCTGCTACCTTTTTAGGGGATCCACCGAATTTTGCTCCAGCTCAGTCTGGCTCGGCTTTTGACAACTTGGGGCCTTCATTTGCGCTTCAGTCGCACCCAAATGAAGAGGCTTCACATTTTATGCCTTTTCCCTCTCCTGGCCACGAAAGTCTTCTGTCAGCGGAAGCCATGGACACGGGTTTCAATCCCGTTTACTCTGACCCGGATTTCTCCGTGGTTAATTTGGGACTGCAGTCGCCAACCGCACCAGGAGCACCAGTTCTCGAGGGCCCAACGCCTTCCGCTCCCGAGGATGACATTCCTCAGCTCGAGTATGAGGGCGATGAGGAGAAGGGCTCAGATGTCTCCGCATCTCTTGCGACGTACGTCGAAGGCTGCGTCACCAAAAAGATCAAAAAGAACGATATGGAAGCACATTTTAAACGCTTTCCCGCACCTGGCAACTGTCCTTCCCTCAAAGCCCCGTTGATGGACAAGGAAGTTTGGAGAGTAATGTCGCGTGACCAACGTCATGGGGACATTTCACTTCAGGCAGCCCAATCCAAAGTTGCTAAAGCCATAACAGTTGTGCTTCGGGTAAAAGAGGCTCTTGCTGCTCAGAAGTCCACACCCAAGCCTTTACCAGAGTTTTTAAGCTCCATCAACCAGCATATCATGACTTCTATCCCGATACTGGGGAATGCTTTTCTGGACATCCATAGTTCCCGCCGTCATGAAGTAAAATCACGCATTTCGGAGGGCTATTGGAACATTGTCCAGCCAGGTCCTTTAAATGGCCAGGTCTTTGGAGGGAAAGTCGCCGATTCTGTGAAGGAAATGACGGAAGGGGCCAGATTTTCACGGATGATGCTAAAAAATTATCCTCGCCAAGGTCAAGGTCGTGGTCGGGGCTACAGCAACACTTCTTGGCAAGGTCAGGGCCGTGGTCGTGGTTTTTCCTACCAGCACAAGGCTTTAAACTGGCAGGGCCCCTCCAACCAATACCGGAGGGGCCGATTCAGCGGCTACCAAAGACGTCCTCAGCGACCACTGCAGGAGGAGAAAAAGAACCAATAAATAAGGTAACGGGGCGCACAAAATATTTCTCTCATAATTGGTATGACTTGACATCAAATAAATTTGTTTTAAGTCTCGTCAAAGGCATTGAACTAAGGTTCGTCTCGCCACTGCCGCCCTCACACCCTCGGCCGTTTAATTTTTCTCCCGAGGAAATGCTATTAGTGGATAACGAAGTCGATACATTGCTCACAAAGGGTGCAGTAATCCAAGTTTCACCCAGCGAAAACCAATTTATTTCAAACATTTTCTACGCCCTAAGAAAAATGGGAAACTTCGACCCATTATCAATCTGAAGGGCCTAAATTTACATTTGGAAAAAATCCATTTTAAAATGGAACACTTACCTTCAATTCTACCGCTCATTTCGCCAGGAGCTCTGATGACTTCAATCGATCTCACTGATGCATACTTCTCATTGCCAATTGCAAAAAATTCACGCAAATATTTGCGCTTTCAGTGGCGCGACATGCTCCTAGAATTTCAATGCCTTTGTTTTGGGCTTTCGTTAGCTCCATATTACTTTACTAAAGTTATGAAACCAGTATTTTCTCAACTTCGCAAAGAAGGCATTTCTTGTACCTTCTATTTAGACGACTCGCTGTATTTGAGTCGTTCTTATGACGAGGCGAAGGCACATACGCAACGAGCTATAACGCTCCTTGAAAGTTTGGGGTTTACAATTAACCATACAAAATCCAATCTAGAACCCGCAGTTGAAATAACCCACCTTGGGTTTAAAATCAATTCTGTTTCTCAGATTATTTCCTTGCCCGAAGAAAAAGTTACCAAAATTGCCGACGCTTGTAATGAGCTCTTAACTGCCAGGCGTATAACTATACGACAGTTGGCACAGACCATTGGCCTTATTGTTTCGTCTTTCATGGCTATAAAACAAGGCCAGCTCCATTACCGGAGCTTAGAAATACACAAAACTCGGTCTCTCCAAAACACAGGTTCTTTCGACGCTTGGATAACCCTTGACCCCCCGTCCCGGCAAGAGTTGCTTTGGTGGAAAACACACGTTCAATCTAATAATGGCCGCTATATTTCCGATGTTATCGGTATTTCAGAATGGCAACTCGAAATTTTTACAGACGCTAGCAACTCGGGCTGGGGGGCAGTGCTCTGTGCCCACGGGCGCACGATTTCCGAGACAGGGGGCCGCTGGTCCGAAAGTGAAGCAAAAATGCATATCAATTTCCTCGAACTGAAAGCGGTTAAATTCGCTTTGTTGGCTTTTGAGGCCCGGCTTTCGCAGGAAATAGTTAAGATCAACACAGACAATACAACTGCCATGTCCTACATAAATAAATATGGCGGCTGCCACAGCCCATGCCTCAATAATTTGAGCAAAGAAATTTGGTTTTGGTGCATAGAACGAAACATCCATCTAACCGCTGCTCATGTCCCTGGGATTGATAACATTTCTGCTGACACGCTATCACGCAAATTTGTTGATAATATCGAGTGGAGCTTAGACCAACATACATTTACGTCACTTTGCCTTAAATTTGGACAACCCAAGGTTGACTTGTTCGCTTCACGGCTAAACAACAAATTGCCTCGCTTCTTTTCTTGGAGGCCTGATCCATACAGTGAAGCTATCAACGCGTTTTCACAGTCTTGGCATAACCTTTACGGTTATGCTTTTCCGCCATTTAACATGATAAGTAGAGTTCTCAACAAGATTTCTAGAGAAAAATGCATTGTATTGCTTGTTTGCCCTTGCTGGCCAAGTCAACCTTGGTTTCCATACCTTGCTGAGCTGTTTGTCGATTTCCCTGTCGAACTTCCCTCTTTTCCATCCTTACTTAGCTGTCCGGGGCAACCAGACATTTGTCACCCACTGCTGCCACAGATGACTTTGATGGCTTGCAAATTATCAACCGACAGTTACCTTCGGACAGAGTTTCTCAGCAAACTATCGACGTCATCAAAGCAAGCTGGAAACCGAACACACGGAAAAGTTACGAATCCATCCTTAAGCAATGGATTACATTTTGTTCAACAAGGAATTATGATATCTCTCCACCATCTGTCTATGCAGTCTTAGCATTTCTCACCGAGCTTTTTGGTAAGGGCCTAAGCTTTTCGCACATAAACAAAGCACGAAGTGCCCTTTCTGTGACATTATCAATTAACGACAACAAAATTGGCGACCATCCCCTGATATGTCGCTTCATGCAGGGGTTAAGAAATTTGAGACCCCCTCTTCCAAAATATCCAGTTACTTGGAATGCTAAAGATCTTTTGACTTTTCTAAAAAATTGGAAAGTTACCGAATCCTCTCCGTTACGGGACATCACCACAAAATTAGCAACTTTGCTTACCTGCTTAGCAGTGCAGCGTGTTCATACCATTTCTTTGATTGATTCCAGGAACATCAAGTTTGATACCGATGCAACATATTTGTATATATTTGAAGACTTGAAAGTGCAACGTAACCGACCAAAGTTCGTTATTACTCTGCCAGCTTTACACGAAAATGACCCTCTCGGGACTTCCAAGCTGCTCCGCATCTATTTGGACACCACAGCAACATTTCGTCGTTGTAATACGCAGGAAGGTTTCCCGGATCGTTTATTTATCAGCCATGTCAAACCGTATCGGCCTGTAACCACAGACACTCTCGCCAGATGGATCCGAGGTGTACTCAAAAAGGCTGGCATCGACACAACTGTATTTGGGGCGCACAGCATGAGGGGCGCTGCAGCCTCGGCGGCCCATAATTCGAACGCACCCCTGGATGCTATTTTATCGGCCGGTGATTGGTCATCTGCACGAACATTTAACCGACATTATTGTCGATCGAACGCTTTCCTGCCACATTCTCAAGTTGCTCGAATATTGACTTCATGCATTACTGACAATGATTAATCATATACCGCCGTCCCACGCGGCAAAGTTATTACGTTTTATTACCTCGTAATATGCCATAATTCTTGTATGCCTAATTAACTGCAGTTTAACACGCCTTTGCGTATATTGTGTGGGGTTCCAATACCGACTTGTTTTTCTCTGGCCATACCTTTGAAGTCTCATATCAGAAAGTACTAAACTGTGCAGAGCACAGTGAGCCTCGATGCGAAGAGGAGGCGAAGAAGAAATAAAAATTGGAGGAGCCTCGGCGAACTCCGATTAGAGTTCTTCGAGCCTCCTCGTAGCATCGAGATCACTGTGCTCCCACCCATGCCCTCCCCTGCAGGGGGGCCAGACGAAAAACACCTCCATCTCTGTAAATTACTGAGGGGGAACATGGGCGTCGGCGCTTATATACCGTCGTAGGACCATTGTTATTTGTTTCTTTAAATAGCGGGTTGGATCATGTGATCGGAAGCAATCTCATATCAGAAAGTACTAAACTGTGCAGAGCACAGTGATCTCGATGCTACGAGGAGGCTCGAAGAACTCTAATCGGAGTTCGCCGAGGCTCCTCCAATTTTTATTTCTCACTGCTTCTGAAGTTGAAAGAGCAGGAAAACAGTTATGGGCCTAAATTTTGGAAAAACCCGAAGATTTTAATTGCCGACCGACCGACTCGGATTTTCAGGTCCGGTTTTACACTAACCAAACATATTTGTGATACTCGCCTAATCATAGTAGCTAATGGATACGTGCCAGACTGATAAGTTTGCAAAGTGCGCACGGAAGATGCGTGCCTGGCTATTGTTTTGAGATGAATGGTTCTATTGTTCGTCCTTTGTTATACATGAAATTGCGCACGGAAGATCTTCTACGCGCACGACGTGGGACGAGTGCAGTTTAGCGGGCGGCGCTAAATGTCATATTCCATTCCTAACCCTGACCCTAACTTACCCTTTCTAACGCTAAATTACACCGAAAACGCTTTTCTGAAACTAACCCTAACCCTTACCGTATGCCAACAACAACAAAACATTTGAATGCCGCCCGCTAAACTGCACTCTAGCCCACGACGTAAATAGCTAGCATACCCCCTCCCATCTCAACGGACCTGGTACCTCCAAACACCACGATGGAACCAATCTTGTTTTGGCATCTTGGGGATTTAATCTGCTGCTGTTTATTAATTTAAATAATCCTGAATCTTTTTTGTCTCTTTTTTAGAATGAGAATGAAGCACTAGCATCAAAATCAATTATGGAAATAATTAAAAATGTTGAAGAAATTCCTGACAAGTGGAAAACTGCTTTGAGAAACAATGGGGGAGGGTAAGTAGAGATCAAGTTAAAAATTCATTTCAAGAGTTGATGTGAAAGTAGTTAGCAGGGTCTATAAGGAGGGTGAGGGTTTCTTTCATATTTAAGGTACCTGTAACTATACTGCCCTCAAGGGTATAGAGTTTGCTTTGTTAGACATTTAACCTAGAGTACGTCTGGACAATTTAAGGTTGAAGCAAGAGTCTAATTTTGGCATTGTTAGTCGTAGTAGAGGTTGAATTTTGGTAATTTGTGTTTAGGGAACGGGTGGTAGAAATTAAACAAGGCAAGCCTCTGAAATACAGAGGATTGAAATAAGGAACACCTCTGAAATACAGTATTAGCCCCTCCCAAGTTGTACAATCTGATGTTAGTTTGAACACTATCCAAGTACCATCTATTTCATGTTATTTTAGAAAAGTAAGATAATAAATGCTATTTAAGAAAGATTTTTTGTGTTTAGCGGAAGTTCAAAATCAAACAAAACTGAAATGAATCTTGTGAGGCCTGATATTTTTCATATTATTTCTCTTTTCCTACTGTAGGTATCTGAACCATGCAATTTACTTTTCATTGCTAAGTCCTAACCCTGATCTGCAAGAACGAATACCAACAGGAAAGATCCTTGACCAAATGAAGAAGTCTTTTGGTAACTTTTCAACTTTTAAAGAAATGTTTACAGACTCAGCTGCAACACTGTTTGGTTCTGGCTATGTGTGGCTATGTCGTGAGCGTAAGAATGATGTGCTGGCCATAATCCCGACAGTGAATCAAGAATCACCTCTCAGCTATGGCCTGGAACCGATCCTGGTCATTGATGTATGGGAACATGCTTATTACCTTGACCATCACAACAAGAGGATGAAATACATTCATAGCTGGTGGAATGTTGTAGACTGGGATGTTGTACAAGAGCTGTATGATTTCTGGGATTCGAACAAACATGATGAACTATGATAATACCAAACACATAGATGCTGTTTGTGTATGTGACAGGCAAGATGCATGAGTTCAGACAAGACCTACTTGCATTATTACATAAAACACCAGATTGTTACAAGTAACAAGGACACGGTAATGGTGAGTTTTGCTGAAGTAATAAGCCTACTTGACTAAATGCTGTACAAATCAATGCATTATGAAACAGATCCTTCTCTACTTTTTTCATATTTATGTTGTTTCCTCACTTAGGAGAAAACGGTTGAATTTAGGAGACAAAGTATTGGAAGCAAAATTTTTGAATGAAATTATTGTTTTTGACAATGCAACCTGTCAAGCTTCAAAGGTAATTGCAATCAGAAATCTCTTAAAGGACAAGTCCGGGATTGGTATGATTGATGATAAAATACAAGATACGCGTAATACTGCTATGAATGATGTATGGTACTTTTTTCCACTATTTTTCCCCTTCTCCTTGTGAAATTACGTATTCAAATAAGCAATTTGAGTGAAATGATGTCATATCGCGCAAACGAAAACAAGGCTGTGTGATTCTTTTTGCCTCTTAATCGCTGCTAGCCTCTTTACCATGTACTCATGCATTGAAAATGACATGAGAACCCGATAAAGAGGCTTGGTACGATAAAGAGGCAAAAAACAATCTCACAGCCTCGTTTTCGTTTGCGCAATATGACGTCTCTTCGCTCAAATTGCTTATATGAATACGTAATTTCACAAGTAGCAGGCGAAAAATAGTGGAAAAAAGTATCATACATCATTTATAGCAGTATTATCTTGTATTTTATCATCAATCATACCAATCCCGGACTTGTCCTTTAAGGTATGAGATTCACCATTTGACTGGGGCGGATAGGTTTGGTCCAATAGTCAAACTCAACGTACATGGTTAATACAAGGTCAAAGAGTGATCTTTTTTAACTGTCCTACTCCCACAGCACCTTTTTGGTAACTGTTTGATGCTTGAATGATGCCCAGCAGAAAATTGAAACTCTAAAAAGAAGTTATTTCTGATGTAAAAATATTTCTGATGTAAAAGAGATGAATTATTTTCAAAGGTAGCAGAACTCCTCTGGAGGCAACCTTTTTTCTTGTACATCCTTCAGCATCTGCCTGGCTCTCTGGTGCACCTCCTTACTTGCTTTTGAAGAACAAAGATACGATAAGGAGGAGCAAATTGAGACACACATCACATCCGAAGAAATTTCTTCTGATGTGAAAATACACTCGGATCGAAAACCCCTGAATTTGGAAGGTCGAGATTCTTAGAAGAAGAAAACTGAAACTCAAACGAAATTATTTCTGATGTGAAAATACAAACTTAAATCTTCAGAAATCTTCAAAAGTCAAATCATTTGCACGGAGAAAAGTAACTGAGCTGAGATATGAAATTCAATGTTCAGGATAAGAAAGTCAAAGTTGAGCTCTTGTGGGAAGGAATGTAGCCGAGTTCAAATGCGAAATTAAATCTTCAGAACGTCAAAAACTCTGTCATCGTACGGAGAAATTTAAGGGAGTTGAGTCACTGTTGATAAAGATTATGTCCAAAAGTTTTTATTTAGAATTCGTCATGTTTAATTCCGCCAAACTCTTTGTGGTCAATAAATCCATTGTTGTCATTGTCCTCCATCTTGAATATATCCTTTAGCATTTGTACCATCTGATCTCCCTTGTCTGCCATTCTCTCGTTTTGCAAATATCTCTTTACCTGCAAGGGAGGAATTTAGTCACTGTCATTTAAAGGGCTTCCGTCTCCAAATCTTTGTTGATGACTTGAAAGCTCAAATTTGCCTCTTCCTGCAAACTAGATCTTGTGTTATTTAGTTTTCCAAAAGTCACCCCCCCCCCAGTCACCCATTGGGAAGTTTCTTAATTTGTCATTAATTTTAGTTCTTAATTTCGATGTGCTTCAGGAATTTGCTAGGCCAAAAGGCCAAAACTCTAGTTTGCAAGTGGACGCAAATTTGACCTTTCAAGAGTGATATTTCTACTCTCAACAAACGAGGTATCTATGTTCAGAGTTAACTATCGAGGAACATTTTGAGAGTGATTAGCCATTGATTAAAGCTAAATTCAAATGGCTGTAGTCAACCAAATCTATATACATTTTTCGGGAAACCCGGTAGTTGCATCAATATAGGCATGCTGTAGATTTCTTGCTGTGTTTGTATTTGTATCTGGAATTGCCAGAGACGTAGGAACCAGGGGGCACTGGGGGCCCATGCCCCCCCCCCCAAGATTTTGTAATAAACAGAGAAGTGCCCTTTTACTTTCAGGAAGGGCCCCTTAGGGCTTAATGAAAAAAGTGCCCTTGAAGTGTCGTGCCCCCTCAAGTTGGAGATGCTTCCTACGTCCCTGGTCAAATTGATATTGATTATGAAGGTCTATAATTTGAGAGAAAGCTCACCTCATCACGTGACAACAAGCCATCATCATTTGCATCAATAGTTCTGAATAAATTTGATTTCTTTCCCTGTGCATTTGGAGTGAAGTCAATCAATTCAACGTAGAAATGAAACGTTGTTCTTGCAGGGACAGTTGATCCCAGTTGCCAATCACCGTACGCATATTTGGGTGGGATCATGAGAAATCTTTTCTCGCCAATGCACATATCTTGAAGGCCATATTCGAAACCACTGATGACCATACCATCTCCAATGACAAACTCAAATGGCTTCTTTTTTTCCCAGCTGTTGAGATAGGACGAGATTTAATCAATGTTTATGTTATACAGGGTGTCTAAGAAACGCAACCCAATTATAATTTGAAATTTTCCAAAACTGATGAGATGTGAATATATGTAATGTATACCATCTGAAACTATAATCTATCTTCTTTCGAATGATATGCATTTTGGATGCATCAATGAAATCATTTATTATTTAATTGATATTTATATTTAGAAAGTATAGGCCTATTTCAGATGCAGGGTGCTGTAAGGGCAAAAATCGAGCCATTCTTTATTGTAAAAAGTTACAAGGCAGATCATGGGTAGTTAGACGCCGCAGTTGTGTGATTCAAACAGCTTTGTTTTTTTGCGGGGGAAAATATCAGTCTGGTTCCATGACGTCATTTTCGACTAGGGGGACTGGGCTCCACGGAAGCGGTCCAAAATAACGTCTGTACAAAAACCGTAACCATGGGCCGTAACCATGCCGCGACTTGTGCTTTGCTTTGCAACCTTTAACCTTTTAGCGGGAAATGGCGGCGGCCAAGGTAAACAATGATTTTGAAGAGTTGCTTGACAAAGTCCTGAAAGCAGCAAGTGATGGCTGGGAAACATTCAAAAGCTGTTGTAGGATCGTTGAAAGCATTATTCCAAAGTTTTCTTGTCCACAAGAAGAGAGGTATGCTTACAATATTTGCGACGTTGATTTCGTTAGGCCAAATGGAGCTAGATGTGTGCTACCAAGTATCTAAGGTTCACTTGTATTTTGATTTTAACAAATCGCTTCCCTGGCGCCCAGTATCCTCACGCGAACGCGGTCAAGTTGACGCACAGGGAACCAGGCTGGGAAAATATTATTCACTACTATGGAGGAGCTAGCGTACCTCCTCCGCAGAACTATATAAATTATTCCTCCGCAGGTACAGAATAGTTGCAGCGCTCCTCCATAGAAGCACACCAGCAGTGTCTAGCTACCCATGGGCAGATTTTGTGAAAGCACAGAAGCCCAAATAGTTTCTTGATAAAATAATGTTTAAAGAATTCTAAAAAATTTCCGCTTTTCCTTGCTCGTTCTGGTTTTTCAATTGGACGAAGAACTAAGACTTACGTAGCCAAGGATAGTCGAGTCTGCACGCAGGCTAAGACTTGCGTGGCTTCAAATAATCAAGAGAGTTAAAAGCAGCTTAGTTGGGGGGCTCGAGCAATCTAAATATAGCCTATTGTGTTAGTTTTCCGCAGATGAAAACGACACGAACAAAATTGCACGTGGCGTTCTTTTGTTTTATTTTTAGAGTTGATCGATATATCTCCGTTCATTTACTCCAAAGAGCAAAATAATCTAAAAATATCCCTTTCATGAACAATGGGCAGCCAACTCGTGATCTATGCTCCATTGTTCGCAGGCTTCAATTCAATTGGCTGGAATGGCAATTTCTATTATTAGAGTGCTACTTAATACCTGTATTTTATATGCTGCCTGTACAAAAGCTATCTACCAATCAAAAACCTGAAATTAGACATTGGTTCACTGATTTTGAGCCTGTTTCAAAGATTTGCTGCTTACAGCGCAAATCAAAGACAAGACTACCGAAAAAGGAAAGAAACCCGAACCTAAAATATTGGATTGATCCTATTTCAAATCGATTTGCGAACAAAGCTGAAGAGAAACTGAACTGAAATCAAAGAACGGAATGGATGTCGCTCTACAATCTTATAATTCTACTAGTCCTGCAGCTCCGAATTTATTCTGCTGCAATGCTGCAACAAATTCATTCTGCTGCAGCTGCACTAATTGAGTGGAAGATCTCTCTTCTAATGCACCATTTATTAGAAGGTGTTGTGGGGCAGTAGTGTAATCCCGTGACTTTGCAGCCAGAAGAACAGTCATGCGGACAGGGCTCCATACCAGTTCGATCCACACCACTTGGGGTCATGACAAAAATCGCAGACTCGATTGGATCTTCTCTTACGATCCCACCGATTGGCGCTAAAACTACGAATATCTTTCAATTTCAACTGGGGAGGCTAGCCTCTCAGCATAAGTGCTAGTTTTCAATGAGCCCTTCATCTCATGCAACTAATAGATCAGACGGATGAGAAGAGCCACGTTTGACCTGTGCCTAAATCCTGTAAGACAGAAAAGTAGAACTTACGTGGACTCGAAAACGTTGCCATCAGGAAGACTTGCGTTGAAGTGTACTTTCAGGCGATCTCCTTTTTTCGTCAGTTTGTCGCAGTAATGAGGTTTGTGCAACATCGTAATTGCAATTCCATCAAAATCTTTCTTTTTGTCAGGATTTATGACATAATCTATTGCAAATGTATTTGTTACAAAAACTAAGGCCAGCGATAATGCTAAAAGATGCATATTTGCTTATTTTACTATATCTGTCTTCTGATGGTTTGAATAATTTGGATATGCTCTCCCGTCTGCTGGAGATGCTACGCCGTGCTATTGCTAACTGAAAGGAGCCAACGAGGACGTACTCGTGGTTTTAACCTCTAGGGACGTGAACACGCAAAATCTGCCACGTTCAAATTTAGATTGAGAATTTACGATTTGATCAAACTTTTTCAGTGTTCTCCCGAAAAACCCAAGGAAATTCTCCTTTGCGCTCATATCGACAATGCTGCTTAGCAACAGTGGTGTGCTCTTCAAGGCACACGTGGTGTCTGTATAGGTGAATTGATCCTCAATGTTGGTTCCAGGCCCCCGAATTCCAGCCAGTAAGGAAACGGTAACTAGGAAACGTGATTTGAATAAGTTTGTTTTTCTTTGAAAGATGTTACTTGATAGATTATGATATTATTGTTTTGAACATGTTTTTAAATTTTTTGTTCTGAGTATAATGGATTTTCACGCCACGTGGAGGAAAACATATTGTTGATAGGACAAAGAGAGAGGGCTTCGCAGAGGTTTTCGCTGCGCTTTCCTTTTTGTTTTCGTTCTCCGAGGATCCGAAAAATCTTTATTAACGCCAGATTTAATAAAAATTCAATATTCAATGGTAAAGCTTGGTTCATTTTGTTCATTTGTTCATCAAACTGCCCCGTCACCCTTTCCTAAATGAATAACCATAAGAAAATCAATTCTTGTCCAATTGATTTTGAAGATGAAGAGATATGACTGATGAATCGTTCTTGCAAACAACTATTAATAAGGGAATTTTGCGTCATTTACAAACCCTTCCAAACGTTTCTCAACTTGCATGATTCACAATTTTGTCCTCAAAATGAGCCATGTTTCAATGTTTCAAACTTCATATTGAGCTTATAAAAAGTTACTGCCCCGTTCATATTTGCTTATAAAAAGTGACCCAGTTCCGCACAAGCTCAAAAAGACAAAAAGAGCAGTTGCCCGTTACGTTTTGCACCGGTCATGTTATAAAGAAACTTTGCACTGCCCCTAAACCACCTTTGTCCCACCAGCAGCCTCTCAAGAAAACTGGATATAGGATATTATAGCAAATTATATTACAATGCGCATATTTCTTGTAAGAAACCGGTTATAATAAGATATCGAGCAATTTTTGATGTTTAGTAAAACAGGATATCAGTGTCAAATTTGTCCTTTGGTTCAAGCTGGCTACCTTTTTTTATATATAGAATTCAATCAAAAGCTACGAAAACATAATTACAAGTTACACTACTTACAATATTACTCTACTATACCACTAAAACGATACCAGAGGGAGCAAAAGACTGTGTCTACCCTGCGGCCATAACATTAATACGGAGTAAGAAAAAAGACAATACCAGACAATACACGTAACTACTCTACAATAAAACTACGTCCCACTTGCAGGTATAGCAGCAGCGAATCATTAGTAGCATCATTTTGTTCAAAGCGTTGTGTTGCATTTATGTATTTCAAAGTTGCCTTGAGAATCTACCTTTTAAAGGCGCTCGTAGGGCTTGGTTGGCCTAAATGCTGGCGTTACCAAGACAACTTGCTCAAACTTCTTTTGTTGCTTCCTGGGGCTTCCTGGCAACTTATCACGTCTAGGCCTTTTGAGCAAGCTTATGTGTGGGCTGACATGCAGAAAAGAAGCATCACGCAGACAGAAAATAAATAACGGTAATTTGACTCAATAATTCTAAAGAAGTGTGATGTAACTGCAATAAAAGTGAACTGGAGGGTGATTTAAAGTAAACTTTGTTTCAACGGATGTTTTGTATTAGTCACAAATACAATCATATGTTTGCATCACATCTGAATGCAAAACACAACGACTAAAATTATGTGTATTCTGAGCTCATGTGCATCATCATGATATCATTCAGAAAATGACGCACAGTGAAAAAGCAACCAAAATTCATATGTATTCTATTTTCACAGCTAAAGTTTGTCACTCAATGAATTGACTAGAGGCGTTGAGCCTCGGGTTTTTATTTAATCGGCTTCTATTCTGGTTTTAAGACATTTCCGGACAACCCTTGCTGGTTCACGTGCACTGTCTCACAGACAAGGATTATTGTTTGGTTTGGCTCAAGTCTCGTTTATTGGAGATGAAGTTGGAAGAAGAACGTATGGACTTTTTGTTGACGTTAAGAGAGAAAGAAGATAACAGGTTTGTTGATTTTATAACTTTTTCACATCATTTCTTGAACATTTCAGTGAATACATATTTTGTTTTGGAGTGAGCTGAAGTTGATGTTTGTTTACCGAAATAATAACGCAGTTGCGAACTAAAGTGCACTCAAGGAAAATCGTTCCCGTTCGCCGCATTTTCTTCAAGTAAGCATATTGCTCCTATCAGTAGGAGATACATTCCATTCCATGCGTGTTTAAACAGTTTCTTAAATGTGTGTATATATTTCGTAACTAATTGTTCTCGTGTTACTAGTGCAGTGAATCATTTGATGATCATAGTACCCAACAGAACCATACATAGCTAAGGCGACTTTCACGGTTCGCTTGAGTAAAGAATTTTTACTCAATTTAAAACAGTTAGTCACATTCTGATGATAACGTAAGTTTGAAAGGCCTCAGTGTGCTGAAAAATCTGTCTGTTTTTTGCGTCCGTTTTTCTCCTAGTACCTTTTAAAACTTTTGCAAGGTAGGAATAAAGTTAATGGACTTCAAGTTTCTCTGCGTACCAGATCCTTGCGAAATTGAATATCACTTCTTTCTTTGTTTTTCTTTCATTTTGAGCTTCTTTCTTGGTTTATTTGTCAAGTCTCTGGTGCAGTGGTGTAGAGCTAGATTAATAACTAGGGGGGCTCAGGTAGAGAAAGAGATGTGGTACCAGGAAATTTGTTGGGGCCACGCCTTTTACTTTGGCGTAGAATGCATCTCCCAATATCATGCTTGCTATTAGCAGCGAGGAAACCTTGATAGTTTTGTTACAGTTATCCTATAAATCAGAGCACAAAGAAAATTTTAGAAGAAACATCCTTTACTTTGGCTTAGAATGCATCTCCCAATATCATGCTTGCCATTAGCAACAAGAAAACCTTGATAGTTTTGTGACAACTGAAATTTATCCTACAAATCAGAGCACGAAGAAAATTTTTGAACAAACATCCTTTTCTTTGGCTCAGAAGGCATCCTCTGACTCCGTATTTACCAGTGCTATTGCCGAAGCGTTGCCGAAGCTTTGACAAAACAGTTCAATTATGTAATCTCCTTTTAGCATTTGGCATTTTGCGGAAAAATTCTCACCGAACCTATACCCAGCCATTTCTCTTCCGTGTTAAAGGAATATCGAGGACCATTTTTGAGACAAGTGGGGGGCACCCCATGCCCCCATCGCCTTGCCACTTTTGATGTCTGTTTGCACTTCCTTGTTCTATTGTCATTTGCAATTTTGTGTTTCTGAAGCCATTTTGATGTAACATTAGTGGCACGGCACCCCATAGATGTACAGGAGACCCATTTATAGTTATAAACATCAAGGAAGATAAGAGCTTGACAGTCATTGAAGATCTCATCTTGGTGCAAACCAGAAACCAGGATCTCTTCTTTAAAAGAATATAACATTACCTTGTTCTGTCATTTTGGCCATAAGAAACAAATTAAGAAAATCAAAATTTCTTCAGAATAACTAGGGGGGCTAAAGCCCCCCAAAATTACGGAAAAAATAACTAGGGGGGCTGAGCCCCCCTGAGCCCCCCCAGCTCTACACCACTGCTCTGGTGTAAAGTGTAGCCTCAATGCCCTTCAAGTCCTTCAAGTACTTTACACTTTTTCTTAGAGTTTATTTAGGCCTTTCCTTCCCCGCAGTTTTGACTGCTGCTTTTTCGATCAAAGCAGGCCGTCGGTCTCTGTGTTGCCTTGTAGGAAGGGACAAGTGCTGTGTTTTCTGTGGTACTATGTTTGGGCATGTTTATCTTGAGGGGCGTATCACTCTATAAAAATCGAGTACACATTTTGGAACATGCATCAACATCACCTTCCATCGCAAGGCTTACCTTCTATAAAATGTCACCAATGAGCGTGTTGTGAGATATAGCTAGAGGGTGTTGTGTTCATTTTGGTTTGTCGGTTTTTGGTGAGATACAAAGAGCTTTGTCGTTTCCTTAGTGCCTGCCCTATTTCCTGATTGATAGACAAAGAATATATCTTCTCCACTGGAAGCCGTACTTACATACTAACGTTAGTTCGCTGTGTCTGAGGCCCCCTTTCCAGGGAGCGGAGCCAGAAAGAGACTATGAGGAACTAAGAACGCTCCTCCTTAGACTACCCTCAGTCCCCTACCAGCCCCGGACATTAGTTTCTTACAAAAAATATGTGTATCACGGGGAAGCCCGCCTTTGCGTGTGCATCATTTTGGTGGGACTGTGAGCTATAGTTCTAAGTTAATCTAACCTTTTAACAGTTTGAAAACGCCAAGAAATCGAAAAAATTTCTTGCAGCTTGCTATCAAAAATGTGATTTCTATTTGACGCGCCCGGTACGGTACTTCTCGATAAATTTCGAAAACCCACTCGGTATCAACACCTCCTTTACGTTTTCAGCCTTCCGCCATCGTTTAATTAATTTCCATTGACGAAACAATGATGTCTTTGTTCGGTATTCACCGAAAGTGCCCCCGCATCCCCTGCCATACTCTAATATTTACCTTCCCACTCTTACTCGCTCCTCCGTTCTTCTCGTGACTTGTTTTGAAGCGTAGATAATGCAGCACAATCGAATCAAACAATACAATCGAACAATCGACGTAAACGAAGAACTCGAACAATTGATTATTTATATTCCAACCTCGTCCCCAGGGCCTTTTGTCATATTGGGACCATCACAATATGACAAATGCTTATGCTTTGTGAACGAGGTTGCTCATATTTTCTTTGTTCATTTCCCGTATCATCGGCGCCCCCTAGACTTGCCCCAAGTCTATTTCGTCAAAAAAAAATTTCGTCAAATGTAATTGAAAGGAAAAGTGAAAAGCGAAGTAATATACTGAAATAATATAACAATATGTTTTGTAATATACTTTCCGGTAGACTTATTACAGTTGACAAAACAGACTTGAGGAAAGTCCAGCGCTCCCTGATATAGAGTCACAAGATAGTCACAGTTATAGCAACAACAACAACAACAGCAAATATTTTTTGCTCAAGCAACACGTTTCGTCCTAATTTTCAATGTGAAAGTCCATGAGTCGTAGTTTGAGCGTCCATTGTATATTGTATCTATCAATAACGATAACTATCAATAGCGGACTTGTAACCAGTCTATCATACGTGCATACCTCGCCTTTCCTCGCCTTTCCTTGCTTGTGCTGTTCTCGTCAGTTACTTTGAAGCGCACACAATTTCACACAATCGAACAATGGAATCAAACAAAGGAACTTGAATAATTCATTGTTCACATTCTTTTTTGTTCATTTCCGGTATCTGCAAGAGCGGTTTGTCGGTGGGAAAGGGCCTGGTCGCAAATCTGAAAGGGGATTTGAAACCCAGCATCGCTAATATTGATCGAAATTGTTGACAGAGTACAATTTCCGCGGGACCGTTTCCTCGTGGGCTGATCAAATTTTTTGATAAAAGAGATTTCATTGAAAACACTTTCAAAATTTTTGCAAAGAGATCATTAATATATAAGACAGTTTGGAAGAGACTTGGAATAATTGAAAGCAGAAAAACAGTCTCTACCTGTGCAGTTGTTTTTTATCTTTTGTACTGGTAAGTGATACATTCTAAATCATTTTTAGAAATTCAGAATTAAAAGCTAGACTGAGCTAAATATATGTAGAAATTTTTCATAATAATAATGTGCTACACTATGTCCCCACTATATGATATAACAGTTATAACATAAAAAATTGATTACAACGAAAGCAATAAAGATTTTTTTTGTTTTCATATGTGCATGAAACCAAGCAGTTCCATTCCAACCCAAGTTCATAACTGAATGGCCCTTGAATGGTTTGGTTGCCAGTGGTTGTGTGGTGTGATTAAAGTCAATAAATCAAAGGGAGCCTTTAGGTGATTCACAAAAGCGTCTCGTCTGCACCCCTTTGTAGGGCCCACTCACAGTCAGTGTAATTGCAGAATTCATATTTCACAAACAGTTGCCAACTATTTCCTCGATATTCTCCTTGTACGTATTTGCATACCCAGATCAATCAAAGGGAACCTTTTTGTGATTCACGTAACAGAATTCTTCGTTATATGGTCTTTGCAAACCGATATGAAGTATGCAAGAAAGCTGCCAACACAAATTGTATTTAAACATGAGCCAAATAACTTCTTTTAAAATTCGACCATAGACAAAATAACTTCGTGATCTGGGAACTGGAACTACATGTTTGCTGTAAAACCTCTACAATGCAAAATGCACTGATTTGATAAATGCTGTGGTTTATGAACAAAGTTCTAATTTGAGCGATAAGTAAGTGAACAGATGAAACAAAATCTACGATCTAAAAATTGAAAAACTTCTTGCAAGGAATAAAATAGGAATGATCAATCCATGGTATCTATCGGCCAGCTTTCTGTTCTTTATGTCTGTGTGATCTACTTCAATAAAAATGGATAGGAAAAGTGTTGATTTTCTACCATTCTCCAGAAAGAACCGATTATTCTTCGCTTTCTACTTGATGCAATGGTCCACTGTGCAATTTGTTTGTTTGGTTGGCTTCCCGAAGAAACCAATGGATAAGTTACATTAATGAAAGTCTACAGTTTGTAATTTAATAACAGGGCATTTCCCAATATTCTACTTTGCACTGTTTATTAATCTTGATGTTTTAATCGAGATGTGTCCTTTTATATAATTGTAATCTTTACTTGATTCCCGTATGGTTTGCCCCCCCCCCCCCGCAAAGAAATTGTTACCTTGAAGGAGGGGTACTCGCTAATATTCACCCGTGGGATATGCAAGGGAGATTCTCTGAAACAGGATGTAGTCTTGGTAAAAAATTAACATTAAAATCAATCTAAACGCCAACTTCCTTGAAATTCTATCGTTGGAGGGGTATTACGTCATCATGAAAATAGGTTCATAAAAACTGAGGGCATACCTGTGTACAAATGTGGGTCAAGTACTTCCCTTCAGAAACTGGTCTGTGGTCTGGTGCCCATTTGATAGAGAAAAACATGAATGAGAGTCTTTACAGTTCATAATTCATTAGAAGGGCGTTTTCCACTTTCCACTTTCTGAGTATCAACAGCGTTTTATCACGAAAACAAATACTATTAACCTTTGACTTTGGTGGTTTGCCTCAACCTTTAAAGTGATGGCACACGCCGCCAATTGGTTACGTCATCCTGTCCGCATTTCCTCGCATGGTCCAAATTTGAAAATTGTCATTGTTGGTTCTAGACCTGATCTTTATAATTTGTCACGATTTTTGTCACAAAATATTGCTCGAAAGATTCCTTATTCTTTATTTGCCAATATTTATAAGAAGCTTCGTCCCCCTGCACTGACATTTCCTTGAAATGGTCAAGTTTTAGTTTGAGAAAGTTTCGTAAAGAGTTTCACTGAAGTGGTTACTATTTTTAGAAGAAACTAATAATGTGACGAAGTACTGAACATTTTCAAAATTTTCAAATTTCACCGCTGACAGTTTCTTGAGAGTTTCTTAAAAATTTCTCCAATCTTTCTTCGCATCAGTTTGGCAGGGGATCACCAATTCAACCAATGAAGTGAATTCCATTTGTTGGATTGACCAATTTAAAATGCCGTGTGAATGGCAGTAAACAAAACAAATGAACAATCTCCATGTATCTCAACAACCAAGCAAAATTTTCAATATCCATCCGATAGAAAAAAGAACAGTTTAATAAAAAAAAGGAACTGTGTATACACGGAAGTTTTGGGAAATTATTAAAACTTGGATGAAAATTGCGGCTGCATGATTTTATTTTCGGCTTTTTTAATCGTTGTATTCATTAAAAAGGGGAAAGGTCATATCCGTATTCTGTTGATATTATGTTCAATATTTTCATGCAACACAATGGGCGGCGTCAAACTTTCAATCTCGTTTACGTCCATTCAGGATTAGTCAAGATTGTATTCAAATCGCGTGATCGTTTTATTTTCCGTCGGCTTCGCCTGTGCTTCGCCTTCAAATCCCATAGTCTTTTTTGTTCTCGTTGGCAGCTCGTGATCGTCATCAATCCATCAATGACGCTGTCGGTATTGCTCGTCTCCTTTCGCATGTTTACGCAAAGCCGATGAGCAAAGTTAGTACGAAAACCCGGACCAGGTGGACTTTAGAATGGGGCCTTAAAACAGAAAATTTGCATGCAAGAACCTGATCATGCAGGCTGAAATGCAACCTCGTCCCCAGGGCCTCTTGTCATGTTGGGACGGATTTAAAAGGCCTTTTCGTCTCCGTCCCAATATGACAAAAGGCCCTGGGTACGAGGCTGGAATCGATTATATCCTTCTTTTGAGTGAAACCATAACTTGTTAGTTTTTATTTTTTTTTTATTTTTCATTATTCTAAACAGTAGCTCCATCCGTCGAGAGGACTAATGAACAGGGGGGGGGCCGTGTCGAAATTTCAATATTACAATATTACTTTACAACTAAAACAAAACATCTACGATTAAAATCGTGACTTTTTTCGTCAGATATTGCACAAAGTTAGTAAGAAAGCATGAATAAAGTGGATCTTTGAGAAGGGCTCAAAAGCCCTGAACGGCTTAGTGGACCACCAATGATCCGTTAGTCATTAAATCCTGCGCTCCAATCCTATGGTCTTTCGTAAAACGTAGTTTGTAGTGTGACGATAGCGCAAAGATCTCCCTCCTGCGCAGGAAATCCAGCAGAGTTAATCGTGTTTTGTCACATCTCGACAAACAAACATTCAAGTTCGTTGTTTTAGAGGTAATCAAAACAGTTTTCTCTTGTCATTCCATAAGCCAGTAAGTACGAGAAAGGCCGAAGAGAACGAAACTCCTCTTCGAGGTTCGTACGAAAATACAAAGTCAATCCAGCTACGAGAGGCGAGAATTGTTCCAAAAGCCAGTAAGTACGAGAAAGGCCGAAGAAAAGAACGAAACTCCTCTTCTGAGGTTCGTACGAAAATACAAAGTCAATCCAGCTACGAGAGGCGAGAATTGTCGGTATGGGCAGCTCAAGAGGAACGATATTTTCTCGCTCACTGCGTAAAAGAATTAGTTATATGGGAAGCTGCATGCCTTATCGTGAACGTGGTAGGTCGCCAGAGCGAAAGAAGTTTATGAGGTAAGTTTTGATAAAATAAATCCTACAAAATACCCTGTGTACCAGAGCCAGGGTACCTTACGAACAAGAACATAGGAAAATAAGAAGACAAAGACTGATTTTTGCCCGGGGGGGTCACTACCATATGTACCAGTACGGGATGTGCCATTTTTTGGGGTACCTTTTTTCCGGCTGAAAATAAATTTTAGGGTGTCATTTTTGGTAACATCACAAATGAACATAAATTTTGGGGTGTCAATTTGGAAGAAAAACGCATCGGGGTATTCAATTTGATCTAATTTCAGGTACTTGGTTAGAATTTCGAATTTTGGTCACAATTTAAGGGTATCTATTTTGAAAGGCCCGTAAATTTTGGGGTATGGTTTTTGAAAAAGTCATAAATTTTAGGGTATGATTTTACAATTGAAAATGGCACACCTCCGTCATCCGCCTATTGAAGTGACCCCCCCGGGGATTTTTGAGAATCCATAGATATAAGAACCAAAAACAGATTGATCTCTTCTTGTCTGTTCTTATCAGATGACACTGTTGTTACCAAGAACGGGAATAGAGACTCAAAATACTCAATAGTCATAAATTTCCATTGTAAGCGATCACCGGTAACGAAGCAAGAGAAAATTAGTCAAACTGCTTGAAATTCATTACCTAAAAAGGTAAGTGCGTTTTTGAAAATGAAAGAGACGTATTCTATGAATATCTGATGAGTGATGACATTAAATGCCATCATGCTTCCCCTACGTTTCATTGCATGTATATATTGTATATCTTTATGCTCATCATAGTCACGAGGGTCCTTGGGGTACGAACCTAACCCTGCATTCAGGAAGAGCACCATATTCATGAGAACATAGTTAGTCTGCTTTTTGAAATGACTATGCTCTTGTCTGGGGGTTTACTGTATTATGATTCAAAAATTATTGCTATTTGTGACAAAAATGGTGAATAACTTTGGGATTATCATCGTTTGATTGATCCAGGCTCTCCGGTCTTTACAGAAGTCAGGTCTGTATCCCCTCTTACGGAGGGTCGTAAAGGGGGTCCTTCCTTGATCCCAGTTTCTCAATAACAGTCTGCTGGATTATCCAGCCTGGATATCCTAGTCACTTTTCCATGATGGACTGCCTGTTTTTGTATTTTTTTGCCCAGTCACTTCAGTTGCTGGAGTCCCAATCACAGTACAAACAATGATGACGTCAGAGTGTGGATAGGGGGCTAAAGCCTCTCCGTTTGACTGGAGTATGTAAAAGGGATGAAGAACTTCTGTCCCATTGAATGAAAACTAAATTCCAGTTCCCATTTTACCCTTACAGTGTTTTTTCAATGCGTTATTTAACGTTGGATACATATTCTAGCTTCAATAAATACAATCAGCTAATTGATAGCCTTTGTTCCAGACCCTCCAAAAAGGATAAGGGGTCTGGAACACAGAGGCTACTAATTGATACCAACTAACATAACAAAAAGTGCCTTCCTCAAGTACCCAAGGGTGGGCATGTCACACTAGGAACGATGGTCTTACCTTTGTCCGAAAACTGGTAGTTCATGAAAAAAGTTTGAACCACCTTGGTCCCAAGAACTGGTCGTTTTTTGTGGCAAATTTCCGCTGTTATTATAGTTATTGCTGTTCCATGTTCCTTCGTAGTTTTCTGCTTTCAGTAAGTGCATGGGTGGCTCGACACCACAGTTGTGCTTGGTGGTTGCAGCTTTGTTCTTTTGCAGAAGAAAAAATATTTACTGCTGCGAGCAAGAACAGCCGAGATATATAATTTTCCTCCGCAGCAGCATATATGCTGAAACATAACAGCGCAAACATGGGTCGTGCAGTCATGATAATAGCTTTAAACTTTCCCAGGGTCGTGCTGCATAATATTTTGTCTTTACTTACAACAGTTTTTGAAATGCAATGCAAGGGGGCCGTGTTTTTATCTGTTTTTATTGAGTTTCTCACATTTCCTGTTCTTCCGAATTCAAAGCCACGAAATGAATAACCGTTCTGTTTTGTACACGAAATGCCAATTCATAAAAGATTATTCTGTTGCAACAGCGTATCATAGCTGGATTATGCCCACATGATTTGGGATTTTGCCAATTAAAAATTGCATCCGTCGGAGGTTGGATCCACGAGAAAGTTATAAGGATTTATTAACTCCAAAGACTGTGAAAAATTCTAAATTCCTGCAAAGCTGCTTGCTGTCGGCTGCTGTACAACTCCTCTAACTCATACAATCATTTTATGGGGATTTTATGTAAGTATGCAAGTTCGTACTGAGAATTATTGGAGTTTCTTCTTTATGGTTTGTGCTGCATCCATAAATAATCTTGATTGAATGGTGATGGACTGTTGGAATTAAGCCCAGTTCTTTGCTTGACTGAAAATGACGGGGCTACCGTGAATAAATACTTTTAAAATGAAGTGAAACAAATTAAAATGGTTGGTTTATTTTGCTGGTTATCAAAGTAGGTACCAATGAAATGATAGCAAAATGTTAATGTTGTCTGAGGGATTTGTCCGTGGTGCACCCGTAAATTACTTGATCAACTCATAAATGCAATAATTCTAGGCCTAAAATACTACAAATAAGGTCGCATGTGCAACAGGTAAGTTCAACAGCCCTGAAGTCATGCATGGCACGACAAAACATTGGCAATGTTTATATATTATATTCATTAATCATTACTTGAACCACTGCATAACCATGAAAATCCACCAATTTCAATTAATGAAACATTGTCTTGAAGTGAAATGGCTAACATAGATGTGGAGATTTATGTCATTGGGCGATATCGTTCGGCAGCTTTTCTGAAAATGCTTGAAAAGGGGCCAGAACATTCGATGGAATTTGTACGGCTTTCTGCAATGGAGTCATTTATCGTCTTAAAAGACTGAAAAAAACCATAGCCATCAAGATTCCTTCAGAGTTAGAATTAAGCATGAGAGAAACGAAAAGAACTAAATTTGAAATGTGAAAATATGAAATATAGACTGGAAGATTCGAACAGTCAGGCAATGTTTCCAAGAGTTTTTGGAGATGTTTCAGATACAGCCTTGCAGCCCGGTTCCCAGCCGTTGTTGTCCCATAGCAAGTAGATGCATTGTTACGCGAAGGAGCTTTGGCCAGAAAGCGTTCCTGGACCCTAGTCCCCATTGTCGAGAATGACGTCAGAGAAACAAACTACGTCAAGAAAATGATGTTATTTGTCTTATCATGGCTATTGCAAACTGCAAATCTTTGAGAAACTATGATTTCATAATCTCTTTTGGAAGTAGAGACTTGACTGCCGCACCATCATTCTTCTACGATTCTTTAGATGTGACTTAAAGATGAAGAATGTCAGGTTCAATAACATAGGGCTCAAATCTTTAAAAAGGTCGGTGTAAAATTTTATTGCCGTTTTCTTTGAAAAAATAGCTTGGAAGGAACTTAGGGTGTTTTGCTGTAAATCTGCCGTGGCAGTTTATTGATATCTTGATTAGTTTCAATATGGCGGCATTTATTAAATTTGAGGCTATGACGTCATCAAATTTCTAAATCCTAAACTACAAAAGCTACAGATTTCTACTTGCCACCATCTTGTAGATCTCCATAAACTATGGTTTCCTTGAAGGTTATGTAATGTTTCCTCTATTAGTTTACGATTTACAATGATTTAAATTTTTTCAAAATTTTCCATGAATTTTTTCAAAAATTATCAAATTGCCGCCATTTTGAAAAAAATAAAGATATCATAAAATTTCCACGGCAGATTTACAGCAAAGTACCATAAGTTCCTTTCAAGCAATCCAATTCAAAGAAAAATGTAATATAATTTTACACCGAGCTTTTTAAAGATTTGAAAGATTTGAGCCCTATGCTAGGTTCAATTTATCATCAAATTTGATAGACCTCATAGGTTGTTCCTTATTACGCAAGTAAAGTCAACAGATTATTTGTACAGGCATCAACCGGTAAAAAAGGCTTTAACCTGCCATTTCATGTTCGTAAAATGAATGGGATGGTTTGAAAGAGAACGCTGTTTGGTATTGAATAAAATCTAGTAAATAGTATTGATGTAGGTCCTAGGCAATCGCTCTGTAAGATGGTTAAGATGCTGTCACTTCAAGGATATTCTACATCACATCAAATTCGAGTGTATCGCCCTGAAACACTTTGTAGCTTGTAAGTTCACATTAAATCAAATTTGTATTCGCCTCAAATGCGTAGCAGAAATTATATCCAGTACATTCCGATTTAGGAGACACAGGAAACCTAGAGATGTTCTTATATCGAAATTTTATGAAACAGTTTTATGTATTTCGTCTATTGACCGATAAGTGATATTGATATTTGTAAAAGTAAAGTTTTTCCTTGCAGAACCGGAGCTATAACTGACGAGCGACCGACCTGTGAATCGACTTTCGTGGATAGTTTCCTATCGCCCATTTCTAGGTTTGCTCTTGTAGCAAATAGAGAGACTATAAGTTTCAAGTTTGCAAACTGCTTTGCCGACTAGGGGATGGACGAGAAGAACGACACACTTTTTTATATAAGAAACTTGGATCAGACCATAGCACTCAAAGTTTCTTAATTTCACATGAGAATTTCTACTTTTTAATTCTTAAAGTTTCTTTATTTTTTTGTCATTTTTGAATGAATGAATTATGATGTAGTTTTCGACACTGCTACAGATATGTTTCTTGGCAGACAAAACATCATTTTGGAAGGAAAAATGATTTCTTACTTTGGAATCTTAAAAGTAAGAGTTATTTTACTCGGGTTCGACGGCTTGCCATCATATCTTTGATTTGAGTTTAGCCAAAGGTTATCATTCAAAAACTTCTTAGCTCTTTTTAACCTTGATACTAGTGTTTAAATTTCTTAGATTTTTGGATATCATAGTACCAGTTTCTTATAAAGCAGTTTACGCTTGTCACGAAAACAATTGCTCTATTTTTGCCAAATGTTAAGTAACATTTCTGAAATTTTGGTGGTCCTCTACTTTTAAGCATGGTCCGTGTTTTGAGGCAATTCGTATACAAAGCAGATACCTCGAAAGCTGAGAAAACGTTCGATATTTAGAAGTCATGGTGTGTTAATCCTGTTAATTTGAATTTGGAAGGGTGGAAAAAATATGTCACCAACACTCTGAAGTGAGAATTACGTCATTTTCAGCGAGATTCAGCGAATTATGTGTTCTTAATCCGCGTGCAAGTTGCATTGACGCAGATGTCTTGTGAATAATAGGCAGAAATGAGACAAGGCTTGTACTTGCAGTTAAAAATAGCATGAATAAGGAAATGTAGTAATAAAGCAAGGAAGAGAAGAAAGAGATATGAGATATATATACGAAGACAAGAAGGGAAGCTAAGCATAGTGTGGAACTAATCAAAATACGTATGTTTGTTCAAAATTGTCATCAGAAATTTTTGATTGGCTCTTGTGCCTAAAGTTTGTACATGTTTCCGAAGATGAGAGCGTGATATCATATGCTAATGATACAGAATCAGAATTTGGTAATACAGAACTAGGTCCTACCAAAGTTCGTTCCTTGGAAAATGGTGGCATCCTTTCTGTTTGTATGATGGGAGGAAACGAAGTGTGTGCCTTTTACATTTTTTGCTTGATAACACATGGTATTTTGCCGATGAGGGGCCTTTACTTGCTTTCCCACTCATTTACTCTCTCTGCTCCCACCTTTGCTAGCGAAGGTTTGTATTGCGGAGGAATTGTGTAACGAAGGACTCTAAATTGCGGAGGAGATCCGCCAACTATGGGAAAACGCAGCGAACACGAAGAGAAGCAAGGTGGACGGACGATAAGGCATCATATTATCGTTCGCATTTGTTTTTGTTTTGTTTTTATGATAAATGCGTTGAGAAACGTACAGATGGATCTTTACACGGCACGGGAGAGCTTTTACTACACGTTGATCAGAGCGATCTTTGAATGTTTGATCTCGGCACCCCCCCCCCCCAATCAACCAAACATGCTTTCCTGAAGGCAGAGACCTTCCTACGAGGTCTTCTCAGAAATATTTCGTAACTTTATATGGTTTCAAATTACACTGTCTGCTCGTCTCTGCTTACATCATTCTCGTAAAGTTTCACTTACACCTTTAGTCCTTGGAAACAGCAACACTTTCCTACCAACTCTTCTGCAATAAATGAATAATCACGTTGTTTAGATTTCTAATGGTATTGCGCAACTTTATGAACATCAGGCTTTCTCTCAGACATCACAGTTGACGAAATAGACTTAGGGCAATTAGTACAGCTTTCTCTTTAAACTTAGCAGCAGATCAGTGATCCATATATGGTCATATCGATCCATATAGGGGCATGTAGACAATGTATTCCATACATTTGAACTTAAAGATGGTTATCTAATGTTATAACAATTTTTATTTCATTTTTGAAAACAACATGGTTAGCTGGTAATCAATAAATGAAGTGATTTAGAATATTAATTGTGTGTATAGTGCATTAACAGCAATTGATAAAATTGCTTTTTGAATTGAGTTTGAATAGTTGTGAATCTACGATCTTATGAATCACACCTTTTCAAGAACGGTAAAAAGTTTTATAACAGTTAAACTTGCGATCAGTTCAAATTTTGATCAGATCAGGAGTCGTTTCTAGAAGGATCTGGTCCAGGAAAATGATTCGAAAGGTGCTTGAAGAATAACATACTGAGCTAGTCTAGCTGGGTTCTGCAAGAACCTCAATTCTGGCGACTCTTTCCATCTTTTGCGCTGCCTTCGTAGAAAGAAGACCAGGAATTTTTTCACTTGAAGGTGTAAGAATAGGATAGATGGAGCTACGAATGTCGAGCACAAAATTTACTCTCGTGCATTCCTTTACACTTATTAAGTGGTATTTTAGCTTAATCTTGCGTTATCATTTTAGAGGTTTCGTTTTCACTGTACAGTAGTGTCTTTTTTGCTTTTCTTGATTATGTCCCTTTTAACTTCTTTTGTTTCAGTAAATTTTCGAACCACGTACTAGTTGAAGAAGTGAATAGAATTAAACTCGAATTTTACATCTTTTGATCGTGTAGAAGCTCAAAAATTTACACAAAACCCTTCTTTGAGGATCCAGTTGTGTTTATGCCTAGCCAGAGTCAAATGCCAGATTCTTAACAACTTTCTCTTTTTTCAGAGATGATACAACAATGCCTTCACGAAAGTTCTCTGTAAATTCACAACACTCCGTATCATCGCAGAAAACCTCCGGAAGCAGTAGCAGCGGAACGATTGGTTGCCGCAGGACCGCATCCGTTCATCAGATCAATGAACTCTACACTGCCCTCAATGACTTGATTTATTCACCGCCGAAGTCCCATCGCCGTAATACCGGAGATTCAGTTGTGAGTACCAAATCTAACTGGTCTTCAGAAAGTAACTTATTGGACTATGAAACATCAAAACTTTCACCGCGAGTGAATTCAGAAGGGTCACGCTTGAGACCCGCGCGGTCCGTTTCGTGTGTGTCATCGAAAAGTTGTTTTGCTTCAATCGCAACAACAAAGAAATCTGGTTTGGTTGCGCAGATTGTCGCCAAGAACGCCGAAGGAAGATCTCGCTCTACGGAAAGTCAGAAAAGTGTTTATTCGAAAATCAAGTCGAAATTCCGCGCAAGGAAACAGCCGGAAAAGCAGAAGTCTAAACAGTCTAAGAATAAAGAGTCGATTGCGGAGGAAAATGCTTGCGTTGTAGACGGCAGAGTTGTAAATAGCGTTGATGATCTGTTGGAGTTAATGAACGCAACTGACACTAAAGAGGCTGCGAAGGAGAAACGTAAGATTTTTAAGACTGTTGGTAGGACTAAGGCCCATTCGTTTGACTCTTACACAGCCGAGTCTCGCAATCCCAGGATATGTGTGCATCAAGTATCTTCCAAACTCAGAACATGGTACACGACGGCAGCCTCAAGAGCAGCTAATCTTGAAGACGAGGCTAGATCAAGAGCGGAATCGTCCGTTACTGCTTCAAGTGAAGATATCCTGGACAATTCTGAACCAGGGCAGAGAATCCCTTACTGTTACTTTGAAAGCAGTACCGATTATGACACATTAGATAACGAACTTGCAAGCCCTGTTGTCGGTGACTTCGATGCTTCATCCAGTGAACTGTTAGATTTCGCTCCTGGAGATACGAAAAATGAGAATCCTAGTGCAACAATACCCTCTAATTACAAAACAGAGCAATGCGTAAAAGCCTTGATGTTTGACTCCTCGCTTGTTCGTTCTCAATCAAGCTACGACAATACAGAGTCGGTATCCCTACGCAAAACATCGGCGGGATCTCGAGCTAACCGAAAAACGAACTGTAAAAGTGAAAGCAGATGCGACTTGGTTCGTCGTTTGTCGCTAACAGTTGTGGAAGATATTCTCGCTGCAAGATCGGCAAGTTACGAACAAATTACGAGATTCGGCAGTTCACGACTCAACCGTGATCACTCAAAGCGAAAAGTGCAACAATGGTTGGAAGATTTGCACCCTGATGAGATCGAAAAGCAAGCAGTGATGGCGAAAATCGAATCAAATCAAACTGCGAAAGCTCTTGTTGTGCAAAGTGAATCTGAGACTGTTGCATCGGTAGAGAACTTTTCTGGAGGCAACGCACTTAGAAGTGAATACAATGAAACCGAGAATATCGATGTTTGTACAAAGCAACAACAACAGCCACCTTCGCAGCCTCTTTTCTACATACCAAACATTGGACCAAATGGAGACGAGGCACCCCTGAATATGTTCATCCGTCTCTAGATTTTGTATATAATGAGTTAAAGTTATTTATGTTTAATAAATTATTGATGTTTTTAAGAATCATTTTCGTTATGGTAAAAGATGCTTGCTTTGTTTCGATTCCTTCTTGTGATGCCGCCATGATGAGGAAGGTTTTCATATGCCTTTTTCAAATTTCATCTTCTGCTGAAAGCCTTTGTTTTATTTGTTGCATGGGCGTAGGGGGAGATAAAATTTGGGGAGGGCTGCCCGATAAAAATACGATTTCTTAAGAAAAATTTTGCCCAACTTAAGGCAGATTTCTGCCCGATTCTGGCTGATTTTTGCAATTTTTTCCGACAGCCCCCTGTCTCCTACGCCTATGTTTATTTGGGAAAGTCTTCCTACTAGACTTATGACGATGAGTCTCTCGTTTCCCTGTGCTCTTTGACTTGATGATGGCGCTTCGGTCAACAGAGATAGTACCCCGCTATCGTTAGCTTTGTGGTGCTATCGTTCGATTCGGATCCTTTTTTCGAATCTTAGCTAAATGAGATATTGGGCCTAATAAATCACTTGCTACTTTTTCTCAAAACCGCTGATCTTAAAACGCCACAAAAACAGTTTGCGAGTTTGTCGAATTTGTCGAATTTGTTGCGCGTTTGTCACTCCCCTCAGTGGAGCGACAACAACAACAACAATTCAACTCGATTAGATGAGCGTTAAACTGATTACGATGAGTCCCAGTAATCGCTATCCAAAACGAGACTATTACGCCAGACCGAGACCGCTCTTACTGGGACTCATAATATTACGGCAATATTTTTGGACTAATTTTTTTCACTTTTGAACGCCCTTGGGAACGAGGCTGCTATACACAGTCATGTACAAAGTATACAACCAAATACAACGCCATTAGAATCTCTGCAAATTCGATTGATTGATGTTGACCAACGGAAACTCGAAGCTCAAAGCAGAGTTTCAAGGAGCTTGGCCGGACAGAAAAGGGCTTGTGAACAAGAATACCATGAAAACAGTTGGCGACAATATCAAATTTTGTACGTAGGTACTATTTTGCTGCTTTCGCTAAGCATTAACTGATTTATTGTGAAGTTTTCAAATCAATGTGTTTCATTTGAAAACTACAAATGTTTGTGCTTTTCTGCGCCTAGGCCCTTATCGAAACGAGGCAGGCATAGTCATTTCAAAATAATGGCGTTTGATTATGAGTCGTAGTTAGGAGCGTCCGGCAGTATTTCAATAGCGATAACTACGACCATATCATCAGTCTAGATGAGCGTAACTAGAGGGTCCTTATGTAGTGAGGCTATCTTCCTACTCCGATTGAGATTTTAGACCGTGCAGTTTCTGCAAGAGTGAAGTCAGATTTGCTTGACAAACAAAGATACATCGAATCCAGAGTATGAATAATTTGTGCCACTTTAACCAAGAATCAAATTCAAACGGTTTGACTATTTTTGCCATTTTTTTCTGTCAATACAAGCGAAATCTAAAATTAACAACATCCCTGTAAACTCTCAATATGATAACTATAACTAAATCTATTTATGTCAAAGATAAGGCAAAGACAGCAGTGGTCAGGCCTCAATAAAACCTTGGAGCCCGGTCCCTTGTTGACATTTCAATGTTTGAATACAGGGTGCACCGAAAAAGCTGCTACCCAATTTAGACAGGCCACGATAAATTGTACACTGGACCGATTTAGGAGATTTGTGACCAGCAAAAGGCCTGAATTAGATTCCAGGAATTTTTGCAAATTTTGTTTATATTGAACCAACCCTCGTGCAGCAGATTACAACTAATCCATTTCTAAATCTCCAAAGCACCGTGCAAAAGGTTTCTTTTCCCATTCAAGTTGAGTCTTTAAAACATTTGATCGACGTTTTTGATCGTTTTCAGTGCTTTCGAAAAGGAAAATTTTAAGAAACTCGGTTGTAGCCCTAGAACCAAAACACACACAATTGTGCAAAAACCCTGGAATCTAATTCAGGCCTTTTTACCGAAGATCGAGTGATTGTTCTTCAAAATCGATTCAGTGTACGATTTATCGTGGCCAGTCAAAGTTGGTAGCTTTTTTGGGGCACCCCGGTTGGGAATTTTAGCGACATCAAAATTTTTGTACGGTTTGTTGAGAATTGTTCACAATTTACGACTCATTTGCTGAAGACCATGCATCCATGATACTTTATGTATTTGATGTCTCAGAACATATTTCCACATGTGACTGACTCACAGACTCACAGAGAGCCCATTTTTAAAGCAGCAAAAACTAAAAGAATAAGGAATAAACGAAGCGGAATAAGAAATAAGAAAAGGACCTGAGACATCGTGCGGAGGAGTGAGAGGAAATTGCGCCACTTCCAGGCATACAAAATATCATTAGAACTTTGGCTGCTGGTACTTTTAATGTACTCAGATTGCGTTAATAGCAGACACTTTTTTCCAACCAATTTACTCACAGGTACAGGTACAAAATAGTTTACTTCCTCCGCAATTTCTTCGCTTTCCTCTGCAGAACTCGTCCATTTTCTGGTGCTCCTTCGCAGATCCTTTTCGCTGCATCTAATTCGTTTACTTTCTGCTAATTAAAATGTTGGCTCCCTAATTAGCTAGCGACATGGTAGAAAGCAACAGAAATTTAAAAAGATTTGAAAATTGGAAATTGAAATTTTTAGAAAATTCTGAAAGTCTAGCGTTTATAAAGTTGTTCCTGTGAATCTTTTCTGACAATTCATTGTGACCAATTTGTGGATTCTCTGGATTATTAGATCTGAAACATTGAAACTTCTTTTATTATCACTTTTTCTCAGTTTACACCTAGCCCAAAACAGTTTTATTGAGGCATGGCTTGAAGTTACAGATAACTAGAATATTGGCCTAAAATGCCAGTACTAAAACACGCATTGAGTGTAACGTTAAGTTCAAAATGTTAAGAATCAAAACCTTCAAATCGGTTCATATGAAACTACTTGTGTTCTCATTTAATTAAAATCTGTTCTGACTGCCTACAATTTCGAACTAAAGTTAAGATTTGTAGAATTCTGTGACATTTAGAGCAACGATCAAGTTCATACAGCAAGAGGAATTCGAAAATCAGGGCACTAGAACCACTAGAAGCTAAGAAAACGAAGGGTCATCAACTCTCTTCTTATGCTGGTTGACTATTAATAAACAAAAATGCTTTAGAGGAAACTCTTCTCTTGCGCAACAAATTTCCAAAATCTCTAAAAATCATTCGTTCTACCGGTAGTAAAAATCTTGTCCGCTCTTTGGAGTTAGTGATTTGCTCCTCGGTATAATGCATCGGGAAATTACTTTTGCAAAATATTTTGTAACAAAATGGTTTCTACCAGTCGTCCCAGAGTTTTTCTAAAATATGATGAGGTCAACTGTTAGGTTACCAAAGCCTCCACGCATTTCATTATTTTGTTCTGGGTAGAAGTGCTATGCTGCCATTGCAGTGTAGAGTGTTGAAACCCATGTTGACACGTAAGGGCAAAAAACAGCTTCGTAAGGGACATTTGGGAAAGGAAAAGTATCTTTTGTTATATTTTCACTCCTTATTGATAGGTAAATGGAAAAGCTAAATTGATATCTACAGCACCTCTAACCCCATGGTGTTCCAAATCAATTCTTTCATTTTAGTCGAGAACCGACATATAAAGTAGTGGCTAAAAATAGTTAGACACGAACTTGCTCTGTCACGTCTCAAATCATCAAATTACTCGTTAATTTTTCAACTTTCCATTGCGTCATTTTCCATTTCTCCATTGCACCCGAAGTGCTTTCATCATTGCAAAGTTAATTCTTCTTCCCAGATAAAAGGTTCTTTAATTTACCTGCAAAACAAGAAAATATGATTGATTGATTTATGATTGAAGGTGTTGTGGCGTAGTGGTGTAATCCTCTGACATTGCAGCCAGAACAGTCAGGTGGACCGGGTTCGATCCCAGGTAGAGCCCCATCACTTCAGCGTCATGACAAGGGGTCGCGGACTCGATTAGGCCTATTCTACTTCTGCGATCCCAGCGCTTGGCGCTAAAAACCGCAACTTCACCTTCAACTTCATTAAACCAATTTGATCGAACGAGTGCAAGTGAACGTCTGAAGGGCTTGATCTTCTAACAGGGTAGAAATGAATATGGCCTAAATTTGTGTTCCAAGTGGTTTTTGTGCAATCTTGTTGGTAGCCTTACTCCAAAAGACCCTCAACTTTAGCTCACCTCATTGTATTGAATTGATGTTGTCGTTGTCCTTTCAATGATGTCCTTTCAGTCTAATGGTGGACTTGCTGCAAGTCCAAAGGGTGGGTACAGTCTGGCGAAATCTAGGTTGAGATACATCAGGATTTAACGAAATATTTCAGTCCACACACGAAGCAGTCAAGATAGCATATCTTTGATGCAAGGTAACAAAATTATTTTATTCCTACCTGGTAAATGTGAAAGTTTCATTCCCTTTTTATCTTTGCTTCGAACATTTCCATTTGTGCCCGTTTGTAAGCTCGCTCCTGAATTCAACGAGTTTAAACCATGATGATCTTTGGTGCCTATACCCCTCGTCCTTGTTTCACACAAATCAGTACAAAGATGTAGTGAACGGGGCCTTGTACTCCTTCGGTACTCACTGGCTGTTCGTAAATGTCTCTCTTGACGCTCTTGCTTTGGAGTTTCAACGCTCCCCCGTCTCTGTAGTCTTGGTACGCTACCTTGTGATTTTGACCTCATTTCAGTTGTCTTTTGAAATTCTTTCCAATTCGCCTCCTCATTTGGTTCAAATGTCTCTCTACTACTTAAAGCACTCCGGCTTCTAGGCCTAGCTGGCAATGCTAGCTGATCGAGCCCCTCCCCATTCCATTCATCGATTACAGTCGTTTTCGAATGCTTTCCATCACTGATATTCGGAATATAGAAAATCGGCTGATTCGGTAAGTTAGCGTCATTGTTGGGCGACTGTGAGAGTGTGTCTTCTATGCTTGGTTGTGATACTATAATGCGACTAACAGGCACTATTTGTGAGGTCCTAGCCCCGACTTCCTCTAGTTTCTCAGACGATGCATTTTCTTTTGATATCGACTGAACTGATGAATCAGTCTCCTCGGGAGTCTCTGGTTCCACTGATGTGTCAGAATTTGATCTTCCTCGCTCCTCCATGATTAAACTATTTTTCTTCTGACCCATCCATTTCTGTAGTAGATCATCTGCTGTAAGTGAATCTAACTCAAGATCAATATCCCCAAGCGACTTCCCCTTCTTTAACCTCGCCTTCCCATCTCTTCTGATAACTTCGTCGGATTCCGAGCCCGAATAGCTCTCAAAGCTTTCATCTTCGTCCCCAATATCATCTAATGCAGTTGCTGTTGCTTTTTCGTACCATTCGTCAATTCTGCTTGTGACATTCATTGAGCATAGATTTGAGTCCGATCGATTTGGCCTAACAAGATCTTTTGAATTTGCCTTCGATCCGAGTCGTTTACGGGGTTCATGTTTCTTTTTTTTCTTTTTACCTTTCTTCTGTTGCTCTGGACTCATTTTTGCCCATTCTAACAAGTCATCAATGTCTTTCACTTGTTTCCCTTCGATGATACACCCCTCCTCTTCCAACTCTTTTTTTCGTAGTACTTCTGTAAACCTACGAAATACAATCTCATTTTGAAAACGATTACTAAAGTACAACCGAAAAGTATGTAAAGTAAAATGGTTTTTGGTCATATAGCTACCATTGTATTGCAAAACACTGCACGCTACGCATTATTCAAAGCAAATTTAAGAGCAGAACTTCAATCTTTCGAGCGTTGTAAAATTTTGTTGAATTTGTTGTCCTCATTATTAGCTCTCTTTCGAAGTGGACAGTAACACAATCTCGTTTGTTGAGTAACACAATCTCGTCAACACAGTCTGCACAATCTCGTCCCCAGAGTGAGTTCGTTGCTGTACCTAACCTGTTCATTCGGCTTCGTGACCAGCGTATGACGTCAGAACACCCTGGGAACGAGGTTGAAGTCTGCACGTATTATCACATGATCAAAATGTCTGTGCAATAGTGGTGAATCTTCTACAGTCTGTCAGTAGTGCTACTACGATGTTTGCTTTATTCAGTCTAGATACCTCTTTCAGCCTATTTAATCAGTCTAGATGTACGTTCCGCATATCAATGACAGCAACAACAACAACAACAACAACAGCAACTTCATCAAAGTCAACAACATTCGGTTAATGAATTAGCTATATGCTTCTTGATTATTTGACTGTTTGATTGATTGATTGATTGATTGATTGATTGATTGATTGATTGATTGATTGATTGAGTGATTTATTCATTCATTCATTGATTCATTTATTCAAATCTCGTGGTTGTTCCAACTAGTCTTCACAACTAGATCAAACTTTTTGATATTTTCTTATATGGACATACAATATACTATAAATAGAAGTTGATACTCTGAGTAAATCAGCTGCTCTGAACATGGGTAGTAATACACTGCTGGTGTGCTTCTATGGAGAAGAGCTGGATAATATATATCTGCGGGGGAAATTTTTATAGTACTGCGGAGGAGATATCTGCGGGGGAAATTTTTTATAGTACTGCGGAGGAGATATCTGCGGGGGAAATTTTTATAGTACTGCGGAGGAGATATCGGAAGCGAAGAGAGAAGGAGAGAGAAGATTTTAATAGTTTAATATTTTTGTTCTTTCGATATCTCCTTCGCAGTACTGCAAACAAATTTCCCCCGCAGATACATAATATCCAGCGCTCCTCCATAGAAGCACACCAGCAGTGTCTAACTACCCATGCTCTGAAGATGCCCTTGTGGGCGAAACTAGTCAGCAAGGAAATAAAGGATTAAAAGCGCATTCCTGTTTTCTTCGAGTGGTTAGGCCCTCTTCAGTGGTACACTATATATAATTTTTTATATTTGCTATATTTTCAAGAATCTGTAAACTAATAATTCTTTTAAAATGCGACAATGTACCAGAGTATCAATGTACATATTCCCAAGAGTCTGTTTAGAATAGTACTGTGAACTTACTTTAATCTTTGGTCTCGAATTTTTTCTGCCATTGTTTTAGGCCCATCAACAGAGCTCCTTGATCGTACCCTCGAGACATCTGATTTGCTTTTCTTCAACCCCAACCTTGGCGACACTTGCTGAGTAGGCATGTCATTTTCACCAATCGGCGGTCGTTGATGCGACAGTTTCTTATTTAGTTCTGGCGTTCTATCTCTTCTCTTTAAACCAGGAGACTCTGTTCCACCACTAGAAAACCTACAAAGATAGCAATAGCTTTTTATTTCATCCCAAAACTAAATCTAACAAAAAAAACTCGTTCGATCAGAGCATCGTTTAGCATGATCTTGGTTACTTTGAAAGATATATTATCTCAGGGGAAATTAATTAAGGTTTAGGTGAAGTGGCGGTTTTAGCACCAATCACTGGAATCGCAGGAGTTACCAGGAACTGTAGGAACCTCGAAATCCCAAAGATGATCTTAGAAAAGACGAAAAAAGGCTTTCACTACACCGGTCTTAGCGTGTGGAATAACATTCCAAATGAGAACTCCCCTTGATCTATCAATTTAAGAAAAATCTAGAAAAAATTGTATAGAGCCTGAAAACGAAGACACGACTCCCTCGAAGAACAGCATCTAGACACATTTATTTATGTATATATTCTTAAATCAATCTACTATGTATATAATTATGTATTTATTCTGTAATTTATTTGTGTAGCTGAAGGGATTACGTGTATAAAGATTAGAAATGAAATGAATGAATGATCTGGGCGCTAATCGGATCCGCGACCCCTTTTCATAACGCTCAAATGGTGGGGCTCTACCTGGGGTCGAGCCTTGTCCGCCTGACGGATCTAGCTGCAAAGTCAGGGCATTACACCACTGCACCACAACACCTAATGCATTTAGCTTTGATAAACTGTTTGCAAAGGCCTTTAAAAATCTAAAAAATATTGTCACAGTAAGGACGAGAAAACCAATGTCTGGGACATGCACAGCACCACTGACTTTGTGCCTACATTCCTAGCTAAAGTATGTGTCGCGAAACCTGTACTTACTTATGGACCCAATGAAACCAAAGATAATAAATTGTATTGAAAATAACAGCAACAACCAACCTAGCCAGAATGTTTGAAGATGATCTTATAACCTTTATGTTTTTCTTTGGTACACGTGATCGGACGTCCGGTGAATCTGCCCCACTCGTCCATGAGTCAGAAGAGTCAAAATTAGTGCCAGAAGCTCTGACTCTTCGAAGTTCTGGAGCTGGAGAGGAATGTACCAGATCTTGCAGAGCTTGATAAAGGTCGTTTATTTCATAAATGGAAGCGGGTTTCCTTGTGCCACTATCACTGACTGTTGTCCTGTGAGATACTGTGGATGCTTTACGTGGAGTAATCGTCTCAGGAAGGCTACTGCTGTCATCCATTGTGTTAGATTACTTTCTAGAAAGAGATGAAAGTTTTTATAAGAGGGTGAAAAGTCCTTAGCCCTATGCACACCGCATCCAGGTATGGGACCCCTAATGTAACGTCCCTTCCGAAGGACGGCATGCATGTAAATGTATGTAAATGTAGCCATATTAAAGGAAAAAAATAAATCTAATTACAGGTGTGCAATGTAATATAAAATATAAAAGTTAACAATTTAATCTAAAAACACCCCCCAGTTTAAAATGGCAGGGATAGCATCAAAAGGTCAGTGCGACCTTGTTTCCATAATCACAGGGGAAAAAGAAAGACAATTTCCAATTTTGGCAACAATTTTTGTTCTGGTTTCCTTGTGCTTGAACAGTGGATGCATCCTTTTACTTGGCTTTTAGCAATTGCTATGTCAGCAATATCAATCTGACTGCTGAACGTCAAGGCAAATCTTATTGCAGCCTGGATGGAACATGATAGAGATTTTGTGTCCTTTAAATCTCTTTTACACCAGATATTTATTGAAAGATTTGTGCCACCTTACATCCGTTGCTGCAGCTTAATTTCTTTAACCGTTGACATGGCAGGTATGGGCAAGCAACTACCTGTCTGGGTAACTTGACTCACACTCACAACATCGAAATGAAAGTCTAATTTATTCAAATCCTTTTTTCTTCAGCGAAATTTGCTAAGTAAACAAGTTTCACAAACACATGACATTTTACCTAGTCATCTCTTGCTGATTCGTTGCAGGCTTGAATGGAAAATCCTACCAATTGTCTACCTATCTTATTTGAAATTTTAAAGGGCCATTGTCACCCAGGGTCCTTTGCGGGCAAGCTAAAATTCATGACTGTCTGCGAAAATCAAATTTTGCCAAACGGAAGGTATAGATCCACCCACAGTGCAGTAAACGTATTTTATTATAAGAAACCGCTTATAAGAAAGGTATGCTCAATTTTTCGAAAGTCAAGAAACAGCACTATACCTGAATTTAAAAAGCTAAGAACTTTCGTAATTTGCAGTTTTAATTTTCCTATCGCACTCATAAAATGTTTTGACACTGTACAGTTATAGCAATTGTTTGGACATTATTTTGAGTGTGACATAAGAAACACGTAAGAAAATTTTGGCAGCAAAATGGCCCAAAATGTTAACAAACTACCACCAGCCCCGGACCTTAGTTTCTTATAAAAAAAACGTGTAGTAGAACTGATAGAACAATTCAACTGATGTAAAATTGTTCCATCAGTTCAGCTACTGCACTGTGGATCCAGTTTCCGCTTAGGCCAAATTTAATTTTCAAGCAATCTAAAACTTCAGGGTGCCTGCAAATAACCCTGGGTGACAATGCCGACAATGGCTTTTCATATTTTTTGCAATTCTGATGATCTGATGAGCAACTTTTTCGCTGCATTTCACGAACTGACTTTCCTTTACGTTGAATATGAATGGGTCAAATGATGCTGTCGTAAACTCAGACCGTTGTCTAACTAAGATGTTGCAGACAAAATTTGTCCGTCTCAAATTAAATGTAAGGTGAAAAAGCTCGCGAATAACAAGAAAGTGTGCCTTGCATGAGCGTCGTATGGTGGCCTATCGCTAAAAGCTATTAAGCGCAGAAATCTTCATATCTACCGGGTGTCCCAAAAAAATGTATACGCATTTGGTTGACTACAGCCATGTGAATTTAGCTTTAATCATTGTCTAATCACTCTAAAAATGTTCCTCGATAGTTAACTTGAACATAGATACTTGTTTGTTGATATTGGTACTTTGAGACCAAACATGTAGATCTTGAAAGCTCAAATTTGCCTCCTCCTGCAAACCAGAGCTTTAGCCGTTTGGCCTAAGCAATTTTTTAAGGCACAGTGTATAAATCATAGAAATGGTATAAATCAATGATAACCTTGATAAAAGTTGAACAACATTAGATCTTGTGTTGTTCTGTTTTCATGAAGTCATCCCACAGTCACCCATTGGGAAGTTTCTCGATTTTCATTAATTTCAGTTCTTAATTTCAATGTGCTTCAGGAATTTGCTTAGGCCAAAAGGCCAAAACTCTGGTTTGGAAGTGGACGCACATTTGAGCTTTCAAGATTGATATTTCTGCTCTCAAAGCACCAATACCAACAAACGAGGTATGTGTGTTCAAGTTAACTATCGAGGAACATTTTGAGAGTGATTAGCCATTGATTAAAGCTAAATTCACATCACTGGAATCAAGCAAATCTGTATACATTTTTTTGGGACACACGGTACTCATGCTTATTTCTTCTTCCATTACTATCTTTTTTATTCTTTTATAGTTATCTTTTTGTAGTTTTTTCATTATAATTACTCATTTTTTCATGTCGAATTTTTGTAATGCTTTTGTATACTTGTTGTGATAAGGATAGGCCAGGCCACCTCTACATTTGCGTTATCACACATTTCAATTTTTGGGAAACTTTGGTAGAATCCGAGCGGCAGGGTTGTGCATACACATGCTTGTGGTTTCGCAGTGAGCTTTTTCCAAAGAGCAACATTTTTCTCTCTTTTTGCAAGCACGAAGCGAAAGACGCTGTTTGTTAAACAAATATGTGATCCAGTCGCTTCTTATTTGCTCGTAAACACCGAAGATCGATTAGCAATATTTGAATGGAAACTTGAAGTGGTCAACAATTTCTCCGCAGAGGTGCTCTCTCCAATAGATTGAATGAATTAGAAGCAAAATGGAACTGACTCGGACTCCGTCAACTGACTAAGATTTCTGTACAGAGTGATGCATTTCTTTTACTAAGAGAAAAGGGTGCCGGAGGTTCTTAGGGAAGCACTACACGGCATTGGGGTAGCAGCAGTAGCAGTTATACCCTAACCCGTCCCCTAAAATCTATAGAAAACGGCAACGAAATAAGAGGAAAATTAGGTGACTTTAAGTTGCTTGGAAAATATTTCCCTCTGTAACCCCCATTGAAAATTTAGAGTTTTGTAAGTTCATAGTTCTTACGAATTTCTTCTTGAGAAAGGGGGCCAAAAAAGAAGATTTTACCAACAATTAAAGATTTTAAGATATATTTAGGCCATTTAGCGAAGGACTGCCTAACTGCCTCCCATCGCTCAGCAAAACGAAAATTGCTCAGCAAAACGAAAATTGCTCTTCACTTGTAGAACAGAACAGATTTGTAGTCATTTCGTAAACATTATAGGGAATGTTATTCGGGCTAGAAGGATTGCAGCAAATAACAAAATAAATTCAGTAAAATACGGTGAATAACATGCTTCTATGTGTGACTCAGAGACTTTGGTTCAGCCAACTGCGAAAGAGTATGGACAAGACCAATTCATTTGCTTTGCAGTTTTCGCAGCAGTGTAAGGAAATACAAAGTCTCTTTTGCAGACAGCCTCTTAGTCGTCCAACATATTATCAGAGTCAAAACAGTCATGAGGACATAAACCATGACGTCAAAAAACCCCCTCCCCCACCAGTCATATTTGCAGGCTTACAAACTGTTGGACAAAAGAAGCAGAGACATAGGAACCGGGAGGGGGGGGGGCATCCCAAGATCTTGCAATAAACAAAGAAGTGCCCTTTTATTTTCAGGAAGTGCCCCTTTTCGCTTAATGAAAGAAATACCCCTGAAGTGTCGTGTCCCCCCAAGTTTGAGATGCTTCCTACTTCTCTCTGAACTGAAGACTGCCAAGCTTTTGTTTTAGGAATATGGGATGGGATCAGGCATGGATCATCAACGTTGGCGACCGTGGTGAAAATAGCCTGGGAACAAGGGAACAAATTTGTGAAAGATCATATTTTTAGGGAACAAGTTGATGAACTTTCTGATTTTTTTTTCAGAACAAGGGAACAAGCAGAAAATAATTAGGGGAAACAAGAGAACTTTGACCACAAAATACCAAAGATATGCAATGTTATATGTTAGCTAACGTTAGGCTTTTATCATATCATCAGATCATAACAAAATTAAGTTTTTTCCATCTTCCTTTATTCATTTATGGTTGCTCTGAAAATTCATGCAGTTATCTTTTTCTGTCAAGAATTATCTTGGTTTGAAGTTATAAAGAAGGGTTTGGCCGTGAAACGAACAAGCTATCAAAACTACTCTCCGTAAAAATTGCTTCATGTCCAAAAATACACGAGATATCTGGGAGAAGTTTGGACGGAGGATGCGAAATAGATAGTTATGAAATGTCACAAAAAATAATTAGCCTAGAAATTAGAAAAAAAGTTACCGAGACGCAACTGGTCGGGGGAAATATTTTAGCCCCCCTTCTGTCCAGATAGGGCTGATTTAATGATAAAGAAAGCATGCAGGTTTGATCATTGCATTGTTTTTCATTCTGATCAAAATCAAATAATTCTGGTTGTTTTTCAATGGCTTCAGTTAATCCAAATTTCGCGTTCGTTTTATTCCCCCTCCCCCTTTGCATCAGAAGCCATTCGATCTTAACAAATCCTTATTTTCCGTCGGCATAATCTAACTTTTCCTTGGGTGATTGCAATTTTCAAAATGCCAAAATCATCTGCACTTACCAAAAGCCAAATGGGTGGTAAAGCAAAATTAAAATTATCATACTAAATTTGAAGTCAAACTCTAAGTTTACTAAGTAAATAAACATATTTTAGAATTTACCTTTGCAGCTTTTGTCAATCTATCTTCTCATCGATATTGGCCAAGATTCCATTTTCCAAATAGAGACTTTATAAAACCACCTTCCTGAAAACTCTTCTTCCAAGATTATTCGCTGTGGTGATTCAAACGGTAAATAACATATTCGAATCAACAAAATTTTGATAACATGAAAAGAGTTGCCCTTCAGTAAATTCTTTTTTCACACAGAGACTTGCCTCCATGACTAGAAAAACATGAACAGGGCAATTTTTCACAGACGGGGGCTTTGCATATCTCATATCCAAATGGTACCTTCATTTCCTGATTGCGTTTCTCCTTACCTGAAAATTCTGACTGGATGAGGGGGAGGGGCAGCCCCTCCCTTCTCAGGCTCTATCAACGAGCTTTAGAATGCACTTCCTAAATTATGAGCAGAAACACAGATGTTATGAAAAATACAGGAGAAAAAAGCATGCTTTCAAGAGAAAATACCGGGCTTTTGTGACTGAGGAGAGGTGCAAGGAAAAATGTATGTTCATTGAAGTTAAATAAGATTGCAGTCCAAACAAAATGGGAAGGCAACAGCAGGGTCCCGCCCCGTGCTCGCTCTCTCTACGTGTCTACGTGGCGTGGGCCAGGCTTGCCTTTTTCGTGAGCGTATTCTATTCTGTACTGCATCATGGTCATGCATTTTAGCTCGGCCACATATAGCGCAATATAGAGTACCTCCCTTTTTTTAGATTAACATCTTTTTAAGAAACTTCTGGGACAATTTTTTCAAAAATCAAGACACCTTACTCCCTAGACTTACCCCCAAGGCTATTTCGTCAACTGTAATAAGTCTTTGTGAAAGTCTATTTTCCCTTCAATTTTTTTGACGAATTTTTTTTTGACGAAATAGATTTGGGGCAAATCTACGTACTCCCTGGATTAAAAATTCCCAGTTTACTCCAACATGTAAATTGTTTCGAGACTGCACAGGTGACAGTACATTCTTTTCTTTTTATAAGAATAATGTTTATAAGAATATTTAGGCTCAGAATCATCCAATTTTTAAGAATATGATAAGAATATTGCCAGCCTCAGCTGGCATATTTGTGTCCCATTTTTCAGCAGTTGCCTGTTTTGTGATGTTCATAACAGAGAATCACATGACTAACATAAACACTTTAAGAATATATTCAGGTTCAAAACGAAAATTTCTTAAGAATATCGAGGCTGGACAAAATTTAAAATATTCTTACAAAAAAAAGAGTGTATAGAAAAATGTCATGAACTTTAGAAACTACCAGCCCGGACCTTCATTCCACTATGAAGGATGTGCGTTCTTTTGTGCTGCATCTTCTGACAAATTTCATTGTATGTATGAATGGCAATTTTTCATTTGCCTGGACTGCTTCCTTTTTATTTGCCTTGCCAGCTATCTACATCTAACCGTCCACACAGTTTCGGACTCCCTGCAGCTTTTATATGCACGAATTTCTTTCATCCATGCGTTAAATAATTAGATCAAGTATGGTGAAGGTATACATTTTTGGTCACCAACAGAGTTTGATGAAATCTTGCCGTTGACCTTTTTAGTAAGACCCGGAACTGCATTACCGAAAGGTACAACCCCCGTTTCTAGCGGTGACTCTCCGGGATAACTATTTACTTGTCAGCGTTCGTCGTATGGTTCTGACATTAGTGTCGTCATTTACTTTGTTATGTCACAGGCATGCTGCCTATACTATCACTTTGTGAGGGGGAAATTAATGAACTGAAACAGTGTTAACTTTTTTGGCGCAAAATGATATTTAGAGCGTCTGCTACCTGATTTTTGGAAAAAGCCGACAGCTTCGAAGTGATAAAGTCTCACTCAATTCCTTTGCGATGCTTGAATGGTAAAATCATGGTAAAACAAAACTCTTCGATCTAAAGCCACGGGGTTGCAATTTATTCTCATTCTCTCTGTTGTATCTGTAATATCGTCCTGTAACCATGTTCTGTTATTGTAACATTCTAGATTGATATAAAAAAACTCTCCGAAAATTATCAAACGAACGTCTTGTCCCTGGATACTAGCAAAGAAATTCTGGTACATTTAGATTAGAGCTCCTCAACCCCCCGCAACCTCTGTTTGTAACATGGTGCGTTTTGGTGAAATGCCCTTTTGCTGTCGTTTCAGGGGTGGTCTCTGCGAAGGAGGCGTCTATACACGAGATTCGAAAATTGGTTCTACAAAAGAGCCTGGGTCGAACAACATTTTTATACGAGAGGTTCGAGTGAGTGGTGTTAGAGCTTTTATCACCATTGTGCACATTCGTAAAATCATCAACATATACGAAAATATCGTTGGATTCAGATTCTCCTTTGGAAAAACTAAAAGTTGATTGGGGGGCTCCTCGATCAAATGTCCTTTATCCAACATTTGCTCCGATTTAGGGCGGCTTTTTGCGCGGATTTTTGTTCAGAAATGATGACTATTTTGAATTTTCCAGCGTTGGGAGGCTACTACCTCCAGCCCCTTTCAGGGGCTAATACAGCATGAAATGTTGAAGGGGGGCAACTTGCACAGAGGCCGCCAGAGATATAACGTAAAGTGAGGCGATCATTCAAACAGAGTTCAAGATTTGAGAGTAAAACCCCAACAGACCCTCTCATCTCTAACCCTACACGTTTTTTATAAGAAACTTGGATTAGCACTTAGCATCAAAAGTTTCTTATTTTCACATGAAATTTCGTTGTTTTTAGTAAAAGTTTCTTAATTAGTTCTTATATTGTGAGGTCTAAAATTGCGTTATGGTTCAAAGTTGAGTCTTCTTATCGACAATGGGCTCGCATTTTACATTGATATTTTCACGACGAATAAGCCATGTACAAGGTCACAAGGCAAAAAGTTAGCAAGTTTTTGCAGTCAAAATTTGATATTACAAACGCAATGACGCGCGAACCATAATCTACCCGCGAATCTAGCGACTCCTATTCTAGAAATAAAATTTTAGAATTTCTTAATTGCTCTTGAACGTAGTATTAGAGTTTCTTCAATTTTTGGTCATCGTAGTTACATAGTACTAGTTTCTTGTTAACTAGTTTATTATAAAAAATGTATAATCATGGTGCCCTTACTCAGTGGCGGACTGGCTCGGATTTTTGCACCGGCCATGGATGAGTTATGGGGGCCCTAAGTGGGTGTGGCCTACATCATGAGGGTTTGGTCATGCACAAAATTCGTCGCAATTCCTCGATTTCTTACCAATAGCAAAGCTAAACTCACTTTCTTTGAAAATGAGGCTTATACCTTATTATGGCATGATTAATATCTTTACGTAGTCTCTACTTTATAAAAGTAACTCTGACCTTTTGAGAGTATTGTGGGCCAGATGATCTATAATGTTTTCGTTTCACAAACTGTTGAGCAACCCTTTCTCGAACCTCGCCCAGCAGTGTGGCCAGGGAAAATTTACTGATGGCAGCGGCGTGGCCAGGGTAAATGAAGTGGGGGGAATGGAAACGAGGGGTCTGGGGGCCAAGCCCCCAGGAAAATTTTTAGGGCCACGCCCTTTACTTTGGCTTAGAATGCATTTCCCAATATCATGCTTGCCATTAGCGACAAGGAAACCTTGATCGTTTTGTAACAGTTATCCTATGAATCAGAGCACGGGGAAAATTTTTGAAGAAAGATCCTTTACTTTGGCTTAGAATGCATCTCCCAATATCATGCTTGCCATTGCCAGTGCTAAAATGGAAGATTTGACATTTCTCGGAAAATTCTTACCCAACCTATACCCAGTTATTTTCTCCTCGGTTTTAGAGGAATCTCGAGGATCATCTTTTGATAAAAGTGGGGGAGCAATTGCCCCCCCATACCCCCCTTCCCGTGGCCACGCCACTGACTGATGGAGTATCAAAATGAGGGGTCTGGGGGCAAAGTCTCCAGGAAAATCTCTAAGGACACTCCCTCTACTTTGGCCTGGAACGCTTCTTCCAATCCCATGTTTGGAGGTGCTTAAATTAAATTTTTAGCAAGTGTAACAGTAGTTTTATGAATTAGCATCCACAGGCAAATTTTTTGAATAAATATCTGTTCTTTGGCTGAAATTTTCGAAATTATATTAGCAATTTTCTATCAATCAACACTCTTATAAACATTTTCGCGCAAATGCTTTTACATTGCTGCAGCAATTCAATTTTTGCGTACCCCCGAAGTGGAGGCCTTGACAAAGTTTTTGAAACTTTTTGAAACTGATAGCTTTGTTTTGGCTTAAAACTATTCTCCCGGTCATTTTCTAGCATTTTTCAGAGAGGCTTACCCTACACTACCAAAACTCAACTATTTTCTTTGAAAGAATCTCTAGAACCATCTTTTGACAGAAGTGGACGGGGCCTTTACCGTATCTTCACTCTCGACTGTATTCATTTCTTTGAACAAGTTCACTGACATGGAAGGATTCAAATGAAGCGAGATGTCCATTATTCAAGAAAGCAAATCTACTAAAGAACTTCTAATTTCGCAAAAGGGCCCTTTTCCAGCAAAAAGGGGGCCCTTTTTGCAAGATCTTGAGGGGGGCCCACCGGCCACGGGCCGGTGGGCCGGTGGGCCAGTCCGCCACTGCCCTTACTATTCTTTTCAATGAAGACTCAATATCATTAACGAGGGGTGTATCATTCTTCCAAAAAGGCGTACGGGATTTTTTTAAACAATAGAATTTTTAAGGATTTTTTACGGATTTTTCTTTAAAACAAAAGAATTTTTGCCAATGGTGTACGAGATTTTTGCAGAGTGATACGACCCTCGATCACTAAGATACATGCTATAACTACTAACTACAAATTAAGGTAACTCTGCTTTCCGCTCTAGTGCACAGCGAGATGCCGTTTCGCAAAACCACTCTCCTCAGAAAACAGTTAATTTCTCCCATATTATTCGGTCTATCGAAAAGCGGTAAAAAGGATGTTGTTCTGTATAATCTGGGCAATCGAAAGATTTATAAATCACAATGTTTCTGTCAACCCGGGCTTTGCAAATCGTTGCTCAAATCTTTTTGCTGATTTCAGAAAAGTGGATTTACCTCCAAAACTACTCGAAAAAGTTTCGATTTTTTTTCGCTCCATCTTTAGCTAAGTAGTTGATCTACAACTTTGCCAAGTTTGATTGAAATATCTAGGCTAGATTTCCTGCATTCGAATTTTACATTTCTGTTTACTTTTCGACATCGAAGGGGAAAAGCGTTGGTCAACAGTTTAGCCCATGCAGAACGATTTGAAAGCCCGTAGAATGTTTTTTGCAAAAAAATTAGTTCTTGATCTAAGATCTATGTTCATTGTGGACTCTGAAAATAAATTGATAATCTGTGAATGCTTACGAAAGTCTCGAAAGACACCCAAAGCATGGTTTCGTGAAGTTGCTGGTAAAAATCAGTAAATTTTAATCAATAGATGCAAATGATACTTTTACAAGCGCACTAAGGATGTCTTTTGAGACCTGCGTATGGTATTCCCAAAAGATGACGTTCATTTGTTTGCTAATGGAAAAACTTCTGAAAGTTATTTCAAGCCTGAGTTTTTGCAAGCGTGCTTCATAGCATGGTAATCTGTTGACCAAGGTTTCTCCATTTCGCTGTCGAAAAGTAAACAGAATTACGAAATTCGATTGCAGGAAATCTAGCCTAGCTTTTTCAATCAGACTTAGCAAAGTTGTAGATCAACAACCTAGCTAAAGATGGGACGAAAAAAAATCGAATATTTTTCGAGTAGTTTTGGAGATAAATCCACTTTTCTGAAATTAGCAAAAAGATTTGAACTAGGATTTGCGAAACCAGGGTTGACGGAAACATTGCGATTTATACATCTTTCGATTGCCCAGATTATACAGAACAACATCCTTTTTACCGCTTTTCGATAGGCCGAATAATATTGGAGAAATTAACTGTTTTCTGAGGAGAGTGGTTTTGCGAAACGGCATTTCGCTGTGCACTAGAGCGGAAAGCAGAGTTACCTTAAAGCTACTAACAAAATAACAGCGATTATCTGAAAAATATAGGATATACATCATCAGTCAAGTTTAATGTTTCTGGATTTCGTTTTTGGATCTCTGTTTGTATATTGTGTTGAGATATCTTGTAAGTGAAAGCATCTAAAAAGTGACGATTTTCATCAGTTTGTAGAAATATGAACTTTTGTTTATTAGTTGGAATTGATTCAAATTTTGGGTAAGTCTCTTTTGCGTAATTTAAAAAGGTTTCTCGTGCTGCCTTGAATGCTCCACATTCAAGGATAAAAACTGTCTCGTCTTCAATTTTGTTTGTACACGTTGAGCAGAATCTTTTATCTCTTTCAATTGGAAGGTTAACCCTAGTCCTTAGGGAACCCCGTTATCTACCTAAAATTTAAAGGAATTTTGAGGGAACCTAATTTTGAGCAAATGCAAAGATATCGTATCCCCTTCTAGAGGGGTGGCTATTTGTTTTGCCCCCTTTGTTTTCACTTGGAAATCTCCAACATTTCATGGGTTGTCCCTGCGAAGGATATTCGTTCACGTGACATTGTAACATTGTTCACATGCCTGCCACTTCTGAATAATGGCGGTCATTCAAACAGAGGTCTCAATCAGATCTGAAAATCGGAGCCTGTGAAAATCGATGAAAAATAAATCAAGAATTTAATCCACAGATTACTACGAAGCGTTTCCGATGATCCGCTGGGTCAGCATCCAACTGATTAGAACATCGGTCGCCTTTGACTCTCAGTGAAGAAAGCTGCGATGGGCCTGTGATCATGAAATGATGCTTAGCCCAAGCGAAGGATTCATTTGCCCATGTTGTATGGTTTGCCTCGCGACGTCTTCCTTGCTACAAGATCATTGGATCCGTTTTCACAATTCTCCTCACGAAACAGAAAAGAACAGTGGAGAAACAAAACCCGATTTGAATGAGCGACCCAGATTTGTACAGCTTTCCGGTGAATGGAATTCTTCTAAAGATCAAACAACGGAAGTATCGAACAAGCAAATGAGCAGGTCTTCTACAGGTGAAAATCACCAGGTAGAGTATTAATTAGGCCCACCAGGAAACTGTTGTTCTTTTCATTATTTATTCATTCAGCTTCGTTTCAATTTTCATGCTTGCTTCAGCTCAGCTTGCAAACTTTATTGAAATGGAACAGTATTACAGTACAGTACATATATTATTGAGTTTCAACAACCATAATTCGAAAACCAAAAATTGACTGATTTTTGTTTTGAATAAATTGATAGCACAGCAGAAAGACCCTGAAAAGTCTGAATCCCATACAAAGATCTGAAATGATTTAAGATTTACATTGATCTTAAATTGATCCCCTGTTTTTGACGACTTTTTGAGAATTTTTAGACTGTAAATTGATTGATAAAATGATTTAGTTTTTTAATGAAATATAATGCCTGTATCCATACATTCCATTTAACAGCAGACTATGGCAGCTGAGGGAGGGGGGGGGGGGGGCAGGGTGCAAATGATGGAAATTGAAAAAAAAATCAGCTTCAATCAGGCAAAAATGTTGTTGAACAATGGACTTTTTGTCAGGCAGCCCCCTGGCAGCCCCCACTACATTTCCTCTCAAAGGCTGATGGCTCAAAGTGCATAAAATTCATTTCAGGGGCACATTTCTTGCTAGAAAAGGGGTGCCAAGCAGGAGTTTCCTCTCAAAGGGATGCACATACGCCCTGCTTTTTTTGAATCTCTGTCATGGGCTGTGCCTTTTTGGAGAGTAACATTGTAGATTGTAGGAATGGAGGGGGTGACTGCCAAGGATGTTTGACAGCCGGACATAGGAAGCATCTCAAACTTGGGGGGGCACAGCATTTCAAGGGGACTTTTTTATTAAGCTATGGGGGCTCTTCCTGAAAATATAAAGGGCATTTCTTTGTTTATTGCAAAATCTTAGGGGGCATGTGCCCCAGTGCCCCCGGTTCCTACATCTATGAGGTTTGAACTACCCTCCTTTAGAAAGTGAATGCTGATTTACCGTTATCAGTTCATGGTCTACTGTTTTCCATAGCATTCAGTGCTACCCATTTTAGCCCAGCCTGCCCACTTTACCCCTGCAGGCCCCCCAAAAGCTCTGGGAAAGGTGAGCTGTAGGGTAATGTTGAACGAGAGTTACTTGGCCTTTTGGGCAAATTCCTTTCCTGCTATTTGGCACCCTTTAGCATCAGGAGAATTATAAATATATGGGTACTGGAGTTAGTCATGTATATTCAGTTGGGACTATAGCATGAGTCTTTGACTCTTGCTGGTCAACAGTTTTATGACTTTGGCTGTTATTTGATCTGTTCACTACTCAGTCTTTAACCTTGGGTCTATGAACAAAGAAATCAGATATCCCTGTTAATCCTTCAAGCTTAATGGGTTAAATAGTTATTAATCTTTATCAGAAGTGCTTGGCTTGACCCTATCCAAATTGTAACCTTTCACTGAGTTGTGTAAATTTTCATGGTTGTACAGTACAAGCCAAAATGTGCACATTAACATAACAAGAATTCTTTACATTATGGTAAGAATTCTTGAGCCATATGATAGACTGTAAACTTTCTGCACAAGAATTATGAACAGGGAAACTTAGCCTGTGTACCAGACCCCCTTACCTAAAATAGTTTATTTTCCTGGAGTCTGGCACACATTCTAAGGGAAACCATGTTGATGTGCCCAAAGGCCTGTAACTGTACTACCAAAACTATCTTCAGTCACATTTTGTGTAAGAAATCTCTTCACCTGTATGAACAAAAAAGGTAAACATTGTATCACAAATTCAAAGGGAGGGCATTGGAGGGTAATGAAATATGATAGTGTGACAAAATTTTCAACAAAAGCAACTAAAAGGTTTCAATGGAATCCAGAATCTGTAGAAGTTTCTGACGATGCAACGCTTGATCCAAAATCTAGTGCAATTAGTATACTGTAAGCAAAATGTTGCTAAAATCCCCAAGATCTGAATGAAAATTGCCTCAATGCAATCCAACCCAATCCAATCTTGCTGTAATTGGATCAGACCTGATCTTATTTGATCTGATCTGATGAAGCTGAAGCTAAATGCCCCCCTTTGCATGAGGTATGACATCATGCTATAGAAATTACAAATTGAGTATAGATATAATGGCTTTCCTATTTTTAGGAAATTTGACATAAAGGAGTTTTCCTTCATGCTCTCCAAATTACCCTCCAAAGGATAGGCATAAAGGGCTATTGCTCAAGAAATATGCCAAACTAACTGCAATTGAATGAACATTTTTGGAAAAACACAAAATCTAAAGATCTAAAGAGGCCTTTGATTATCAAAATTGATTATATTTGATTAGGAATTCTGTCATTTGTTTCAATGAACTTGAAGGTTATATATTATAATCAATTGTACTTGAATACAATATCTGTAATTAGAATTTTTATTATGAAAATTTCAAAAGCATTTTGTCAAATTGATATCCTTACCCAAAGAGGGATTGAAACAATATATTGATAAGAATGCTATTTGATATGAGGCCAGTTTGCAAGTATTCTGTGTGCAGTATCAACTTTTGTGACCACTTTCATGTTTGTTATCTAACTCTTCCTCTTTTCTTCAAAGGAAAAACGACAGATGTTCCACATTTTCAGAAACTTGAGTGTACCGAAACCAACATTTTGTGATTTTTGTGGAGATATTGTTTGGCATGAGTCAAAGCAGTGTAAAGGTAAATGTATTTTATTCTCAAATCTCTTTGAATTTATAGAAATCCTGAAATTCTTGTTCCAGCTCTTTGAGGTAAAGATGTGAAACAAACAGCAGTGATCATTAATGATTGCTGCATTTTGCACATGCAAAGTTCACTTTTTCACACCTTCAGGCCTGTTGCCACTGTTCACCCCTGGAGTTGATGTTGATTTTCAGTTTGCTTGAAATTTTCAGTGATCACCAGCGAAAGTTAAAGGAATTGAGTCCATATAGATAGCTGAGCATTAACGCTATGCTGACAAACTGCTGACGGCCCTTTGTTATTGCACAATTGTGCTAAAGTCATTAGTAGTGGAGACCAAAGACTTCTTAATAATGCAAGGATTAAGGATAATGCAAGGATTAAGAAGTCTTTGGTCTCCACTACTAATGACTTTAGCACAATTGTGCGATAACAAAGGGCTGTCAGCAGTTTGTCAGCATAGCCTTAATAATGCTCAGCTATTTATATGGACTCAATTCCTTTAAGAAATTTGATTCAGATTTTGAATTTCTATCCTTCTCACCACCAATCAAGCAAACAAATGGAGACTGACTTTCCTACTGTGATTGAGATTGGTTGTAAGCCTTGGATTATTGTACAGATTAAAGACAGCAGTGGTTTTTAATTGATTTATGAGTTTTTACTTTTTATCTTGAATTATAATTGGAGATTATTTTTGCTGAGCAATCCATTTATTTTCCAAATTTAATTTCTAGCCTGCGGATTCCTCTGTCATATGGACTGCTCTCCATTGGTAAGCAATGAAGTAAAATATTTTATCTGAGAATCAATGAGACTCTTCGTACTAAGAAACTCTCATAAAATATTTTGAAGAAATAAATGGGTGCCAGTGAAATAGTGAAATAGTTATTTTTTTATCTTTGCAGCATAAAAATCACAGGAAATCATTTGTGCTGTTTTAGAAATATAATGTCTTGCTCACGAAATATTTGCATAGGAAAAGCACACTTTGAGAAACTTAATGAAAAATATTTTTAACCATGTTCATTTCAACAATTGTGAGAAGCTGTGAGAAGTCCCATTTGAAAACATCACCAAGAAACGAGGTTTAGCAACTTCTAAAATTTTTTTTCTATGAATTCAATGTTAAAAATTTACAATTTACGAATTACCTAAGATTACAAACGAGCTACCATACAATACTACAGAAACGATAGCAAGGGGAGCAAAATATCATGACTACCCCAGGGCCATCGCATGAAGGAGATAAACTAAAATACAACTAAATATATAAGAGGCCCCCTAGCTATTTAGGAAAGAACCAGAATTGAACGATATTTTGCAAATGGAATTTTCGAATGTACGCAATAGTGAAAGAAGCTTTATCGCCACTCAATCGAAAGTCGCGTATAAAATGTATAAGAAAGACGCTCAATCCAGGCTCTTTTGTAGAATAGCTAAAGGGTGGGTAACAAAAAGCTACTTACAAACAAAAGAACAAAAGAATAGAGGAACGGGACTCAGCTAACAGGAGACTTTACGAATATGGACTTGGTATGGTTCTAAAATTTTATCATGTGAGAACAAGTAAAGTTAACTGCAAATAGATAAATTATATATTTGTCCAATATACTCTAAGAAAGAAAACATCCTGCAAAACGTTAAAGAAGTTTTGTTTAAATGTTATTCCTAACAGATAGAATTTATATGTGAGTTGAAAATTTTCTGGTAGCCTTGGTAAACGGGGACATCGGAAAAATATTTTGGAAATTGTTTGACTGGTGTGATCTATTTTTATTTGGGTTGGGTCATTTCAAAATTATGTTCGTACGTATTTATGTTCCTTTCTCTGAACCAAAAATAATTGAATAAACCAGGCCTGCCTTGATTATTTCCAAGTCACAATGTTCTGCTGTCAAAATCTCCTGTTATACCATGACTTGTTGCTTATTCGTAGAATTTCGATTTCTTAGATTGTAACGCTCTGTGATAACTGGGAGAAAGACAAGCAAAGAGCGGAAATGGTTAGTATCATCCTGATCTTGATCTCATTTTCGTAGAGTTTCACTCTTTTAACTTTTTTTGGTTCAGCTTTGAAATGTAGACCTCACTTCTTTCATTCCTCATAGAGAACTTTCTTTCTGTTGCCTCTCTTTGTTAAATTTTCTTCTTTTCTTGCTTTACACCAGGGCCTTCTCCTGCTCAGCTGCTTTTAAATGATTTCTGATCGACAAACATTGGACTTCCGTCCTCTTTCTTCTTTCAAAATAGGTCTTTTTCTGTCTTTGTCGAAACATGTTGACCTCACTGAGTCAAAAAAGAGTGCTGCATAATGATTCGAAGTCATATAAATGATTTGAAGTGGTTTGAAGTACTGTACTATTCGTTTAAGTCATTAACCTCGCTTATTGACAATCTATTTTTGCCTTGTAGCGTGCAAAGCATGGCTTGTCGAAAGTAACGCAAGTGGTAAGTTAGAAATTATGGAATTTATCATACTTTCCCACCAGCGAGGCATCCATGAATTGTACCGCACTGGGTCAGCCAGAAAACATTCTCACTTTTGAAAATTTATAGCACATAGAGTACCAGATGGAATGGAACTGATTTAATTGAATGAAAGAATTGAATGAATCAAATGAATTGAATTCTGCTTGAAAGCTGAGAAATTGAGGAATTTTTTAGCTTTTCTAGTGTCCTAATTAGCACTGAAAGTGCAGGCAAATTCAACTTTACGAAAATTTCTTGGTTGTGAAATGCCTGAAAAAGTACGTGAGAGAAGTGATCAAATTATAAAGAAACTTCTCGGAGAGAAAGAGCTTGATTACACGTTTGTAGTTATCGCTATTCATAGACTGGTGGACGCTCAAACTGCAACTCATGGACTTTCTCGTTGCAAAGTAGGACAAAATGGTTTCCCTCCATTTCATGTTCAGATATGGAAACCATACTCAATACTTTATGAAAAGCTGAGTGCTCCAGGCAATGGCGGATGGGTCTAAGTTGCTGGTTCAAGCCTTAGATGACAAAACGCCTCAAAATTCAAGTTTTCAGTAACATTACCCATGAAAATAGCCGCAAGTATCCAGTTGAATGTTTCCTCAATCCAAGAATCAACAAACCTTTTCTTTTCAACCTGGATTTCCTCATTTTGAAGGCCACTCAACTTCCATGACCTTCACCACACCAATGAGAATTTCTAACTGCATAAGTTGCCATGACTACGCCATTGCCTCGTTTCAGAGCGCACAGATGAATCTGTGGATTTTTCGTCTCAATTCTTTATGTGAAACTCCATAAGTCCCAGTTTGAGGAAAAAATGTTATTGTTGTCGCTGTTGTTGTTGCGATAACTGGGACTATGTCGTGAGTCTAACAGAAAGATAAAGAAAGGGCAATTTTTCACATTTAAAAAGAGATATCATCTGCACAGTTATTGCCATGGGATTGAGAAAAGCTAAGTGTTTGTATGAAAATCAATGTTTCCTTACATTTTTGAAACTTTTGTAAACAATGCACATCATCCTTCTCTCAAAAATCTTTTGCCTTTTTCGGCAGTGTGATCGAAATTTTTTCAGTAAAAGCGAGGCACGCCACTATTTTTCTGTTTCCATTAACGAAAATTAGTGATTGATCGTCATAACGCCTCTTTTTATGGGAGAATGCTTGCACAAATTTCGTATTCATTTGAAAAACAACTATTTACAAAACAACAACGCTAATTAACTACTTGGCATCCATAGTGGAAAAGGACTTATAGTCAGCGAGTTCCCACTATGTATGGCACTTACAATTAAATTTAGATTGTTCTAATAATTGTCGTAAGAGAGGGACAGCCCGAGAGCACACAATAGACCATTTCGCAATTTGGAGAAAGAGACTGAGGAGAGCGCGGCCCATTCTGACAGCCTTGGCAACAGGGAAATCTAGGGAATCCCCTCTTCTGCAGTGCAAAGTGTACGGTTGGCGGCTCGCTCGCATCTCTCTCCAAACTCGAGTTATTTTCGATTTATTTGCAACTTCCAAGAGTTATGTGATGCTTGTTTAGTATGGTAAGTGTTGTCTTTGGACTACTTAGCCGTTTTGCAATCTTTTCGCTCATTTGTGAATTTATTTTGACCCATTTTATTTCAGTTGTTTCCCTCGACTTTGAAACGGCTCAGTTTAGGCCCAGCTGCAGAAGAGGGGATTTCCTAGATTTCCTACTTGTTGCCAAGGCTGTCAGAATCGGCCGCGCTATCCTCAGTCCCTTTTCCAAATTGCGAAATGGTCTATTCGCCATTGTGATTGGCGCTTTAAGGTTTGACGAGCAACATGAACAACCCAAGGTCCTTCGGAAGTCCAGGCTCGAGCAAGTGTTTTTATGCTTCTACTACTCAAATACACGAAGCTTGACTTAAAATTGCTTATTTCTAGAATGCACCACCAGCTCCAAAGAGTTTCATGGCACAACTGCGGCATCAAGTATCAAGGTAAGAGGCTTTCTTATTGGGGAATTCCCCGGAGGGTTCTTCTCAGAGGTAGACAACGGAGATGTGCCTGCCAAAGAAAACTTTGAAAACCTTTCCTGCTACTAAATATTAGAAACAAAATACCAGTCCTGGAGTAAGGTTTAGCAAAGTGGTGAAGTTGTTGAAGGTGAAGGTGCGTTTTTTTAGTGGCAAGAGCTGGGATCGCAGTCCGCGACCCCTGGTCTTGACGCTCAAGTGGTGGAGCTCTATCGGGTATCGAACCCTGTCCGCCTGACTGGTCTGGCTGCAATGTCAGAGGATTACACCACTGCGCCACAACGCGTTCACCAAAATGATCTTTTTGCTTCTTCGCAACATTTTTTACCTTTCCTGGCAAATTAGCTTTGTTTACATACGTGCTTTGCAACCAAGATGCAAAATATAATAATGTGCCGGTTTTTTGCGCTGAAACTGAGACCCAATCAGCAGGCACATCTCTGGGCGCTTAATGTAGTAAGTAGACCCGTGGGGGAGAATATGTGATACCACTTCATGTAGGAGTATGGCCAGGAAATGCGTTGTGTAAAATACGATGAATCGTTGACAGGAATGGCTCAAACGATGCTCTATAGTCACGTGGTTACAGCCGTAATGTACTGGACGAGCCAGAAAAAAGTTCCACTTTTGAAAATTCATAGCTCCAAGAGTACTTGATGGCTTGGAATGAATCGAATTCTGCCTGATAGCTGAAAGACCGAAGTATTTAAGGAATTTTTCTCGTGCTCTTATGAGAATTGAGAAAGTAGTTCAATTCGACTTTACGAAAATTTCTTGGTCATGAAATTCGTGTAAAAGGTCTTTGTAATATGGCATCTGCGATTTTGTCATGCAAAGTCAAAGAATTTCGTACTGTCTAATTGAAGCCTATAAGACCGTTACGTAATCTTAATGAGATGAATTTTTTAAAGGCCTTGCCTGATCTGGTTTTACTCTTTTTCAAATGGTTCCTGGTAGTTCAAACCCACAAAATTGTAGGATAGCAGTTTTAACGCATAGTGTAATATGTCACCTGCGATTTTGTCAATAGATTTCTAAAAATTCTGTCATTTTTGATAGAAGCCTATAAGACTGTTACGCAATTTTGATGAGATGAAATTTGTTGTAAGATCTTGCCTGATCTAGTTTCATTCTTTTTCAAATAATTCCTAGTAGTTCAAACCTAAAAAGTGGTAGGATAACGCTCTTAATGCATAGCGTAATATGTCACCTGTAATTTTGTCAACATTTGCTATCACAATCAAAGTGCAGGATTTTCGTAGCTTTCATTAGCATTGTTTGTTGATAAATTAGATATTTCGCTTGAATTTATTTGATTCCGCAATTACGTGGTGAAATGAATTAGTTCTTTCGGTATGGCAAGGTAAAACCACGCTAAAGATGAAAGTCTAAAGAGCAAATTTCGCGCGCGTCAAGAAATGAGAATTCTCTCATTTGGGACTTCGTCGTAAGTTGTTGAAAAGTCGACGAATCATGAATGATCTGTGAGTACGTTCTATCTTTCTTTAGACTTGCCCCAAGTCTATTTCGTCAACTGTAATAAGTCTATTTATCTTTTTTTGAAGAAATAGGCTTGGGGCAGCTCTAATCTTTCTTAGAAACTATTGAAGGCTAGACTGGTGACAAGAGTCAAGTTTTGCTCCATTGAATTGAACTGTAGAAATCGAAGTGTTGGCAGGAAAACGAACTTTTACCAAAAAACCGAGTACAAGAATTGCGACGATAACCATGTTCATATTGAAAAAGACATTCCAAGTTTGACAAGTTAATTTTGAGACATATCCAGTATGACAAATCCGATAAGTAGATAAAATAAATTGATGTTAGACTAGTCCATGGTTATTGACGTTTCGAAGCAATTCTGTGCTTCATCATCAGAATTAAATGTTCCAAAAGCATGAGGCTATATTTATGCTCATAACGACAATACACAACTAAAAGTGCATGTTTACAGTTCCTACGTGTACAGAAAGTGAGAGGGCAAGCCCAAAGGAATAATGATTAAAACAAAGCTAGGGGGATGGAATTGAATTTTTATTTGCTGTCACAGTCGTTCCACAGGGTTGCGACGTTCGATCGAGTGGCGATAGAGCTTCTATCATTATTGTGCACATTCGAAAATATCTTATCGTTCTTTTCCTTTATCCAGCCGAAGGAGGGGGGGGGGGGGTCCTTTTTTAAGCACCCGGCCGATATTTTTGAGCAAGATCTTGAAATCTGCACAACCCATAAATGCCAACCCTTGTGTTAAGCCCTCCGTAATCAATTTGAAATAATCACACGTAAAACGTTGATATAAACATGAATTCATGAATTGGCCTGAAAAGATTTTTATCTCGCATCATGTGCGGTATGTTTACAGTTGTGGTGAGCAAGCAAATTGAAACCGATGAAAATAGAAAGTTATCAATTTTGTGATGAAATTTATTCGATCGAAATAAATTAGATCAAAATAAGGAGAGGAGATTGATCAAATAGATCTATGCTTGCTACTTGTATTTCGTGATCCCAGTTAGCAAAATATTCTAAACAGTCAGGCCCCGTCCACACGTATACGTTTACGTTTGTAAACGCATAGAATGTTTTCCGTCCACACTGAGACGCCAAAGCAAGTGAAAACGATTGATGAACATGGTGGATGTGACGTTACTGTTAACAAATGTATGCGTTTACGACCGTCCACATGTAAACGCGAAAACAGCGTTTTCAAAACAACTGAAAGCGATGGATAAAGACAATATCTATAACGTCATCGTTTACGAAAGTATGCGTTTACAACCGTCCACATGTAAACGGGAAAACAGCGTTTTCAAAAGTATCCACTTTAGAAAGCGTTTTCGAATACGACGTTTACGTGTGGACGCAAGGTGTAAACGTATGCCAATGTATGCGTTTACGAACGTAAACGTATACGTGTGGACGGGGCCTAAGTTGCTTTACCCGGGTGTTCCAAAAATGTCCCCAAGCGTCTGGTCGAATGGGTTTTGTAAATCCAGTGAAATACACACACGGTTTTATCATTTGTTTATCTCTGTATATCTTTTACACCTGGGAATTCCTTTTGGCCGTTTTTAACAGTTTTAAGAATTTTAGTTTGTTTTGACGGATTCTGTGAGATTGGGCAATTTTATGAAATTGCTCAGAACTAGGAATCCACTCGACCGATTCAAACCAACCAAATTTTGTTATCTAACTTAACATGTTACATGCACAGTGATAACCAGTTTTAAGGAATTTAATGAATACGTAGGAAACTGCAGACTTTGAAACATTTTACCGTTTTTGACTCACACGGCACAAAGCATGAGAAAAGACTCGGTACCTAGCTTTATGCTCGGCTTTATGCTCGTGTTTATTGAATTTGCTCTTCTGTTCTTTCTTGAACAGCATTAAACCATGGGTAGTTAGACACTGCTGGTGTGCCTCTATGGAGGAGCGCTGGATACTTTGTATCTGCGGGGGAAATTTTTTGTAGTTCTGCGGAGGAGATATCGGAAGCGAAGAGAGAAGGAGAGAGAAGAATTCATTTTAATTGTTTAATATTTTCGTTCTTTCGATATCTCATCCGCAGTACTACAAAAAATTTCCCCCGCAGATACATAGTATCCAGCGCTCCTCCATAGAAGCACACCAGCAGTGTCTAACTACCCATGATTAAACCTCTTAGAAACCCACCAATCAGGACTATTGTAGATCGATGTAAGGTTTGGTAGGTAGCATCATTCATTCTTGTTTCCCATATCCTAGCGGCATCCTAAGCTTCGAACGTGTGAAAATTCTAACAATCATAAATGAAGGCCGCTTACTAAACTACCCGTTGTACCCATTCAATGAAATGCTTTCATGAATTATAGAATTTTTATTCGAAAGTATCTGATTGATTTAGATTGCTTTGTTTATAAATAAAGGACAAGAATAGAGATAGAGCAGGAGGTTTGCAAACGTTCTCAAGAATAATTTGATAAAAGAATACGCAATTTTTTTGAGTGCCTAGATCTTGGCGTCGAACCTTTTGCAGAGTTTTAAGATTAATTGTGTAAAATATTACTGCAATTTTCTTTCAACTGAATTTTTTTTATACATTCTGCTAAAAATTTACAATACATATTTACTTAATTACTATACTTACAAACTACTCTACTCTACTACAAGGACAAGACCACGGGGAGCAATAACTATGTCTACCTACGTGGCTATTTAGATAAAGAAAAAATCGAATAAAGACACGAAACTACAGGTAACTACAACAAAATGAGAAAACGTTTACTTAAAAAGGGACGAGGTGGTTATATATGACTTGTTACCGTGTTTTAGATTTCTAATCAAACCGACCAGTTTTATGGATAAAGCAGAGAGTTAACAAGAGTATATCTTTATTGATACCATCGGGAAAATCTTTATCACCATACAATAAAATCTGCATTAGAAATTCGTTCGAAAGATTTGTACGTCCAAGTGGTCGTAATAAAGCAGAAACTCAACTGAATTGATCGAAGGGAACTTTATGTAAGTTGCCATAATTCTAGAGAGAGCATTGTTGATAATCATTTAAAAGCTCCAGAAACTCTAAACTGGCTGAGGAAAATCAATATAACCTATGCAAGAATTCTTCAGTTTTTGAAGGTCTACAAGATTGAAGCAACCTGCAGCATGGGTATTGTGGAGACGATTTGTGTCGATTGTGTCCAGAATACCTGGCCTACCTGCCCGGGGGGGGGGGGGGGGTACATGACTTGAGGATGGACGGGGGTCTGCCGCCCGGTTTTCAGAAAGCTACCCTCTTCTAATTACCGAAACTTGCTTTTGATACCCACTTTTATGATTAATTTTGGGTTTAACCATTTTTTGCGAATTTCAGCGAAACTACACCCATGTTTATGGAAAATCTGCCGAAAAAGGACCCTTGTTTAGAGAATTTTGGGCTCAAAAACCCACCCATATGGGCGGCACATACCCGTACCCGAAATATGTTATGTACCCCCCCCCCCCGGGCCTACCTGGCCTAAAAGTAGTTCGTTACCGTGCTTGTCTTCCTTCATTTCATGAGTATCTCTGTTCTCTCGCTTTGACAGTCCATTCTTGCTTACTTTCAACGGCCTAAGGTTTGAACAGTACCGCGCTCTTTAGTATTGAGTTGAACATTTAACCTGGTTTAGATAAAGCGGGGTTCCATTCACACTGACACAGTTTAAACTGAGTTAAATTGCAACCAATCATATGACTTCGACTTGTTGGATTGACCAATTGGGACGCAATATTTATAACCTGATTTAGTTTAAGTTGCTTTAACTTGCAAGTGTTTTAATGGGGGTGTGAGATGCCATGCAAGTTTATGGAAATATAGTCAGTTGTCAGCAGCATTGTCAGCATATATTCATTTTGTCAAGGCTCCATATTCAAAGAAACACAAAAACGAGTGGTAATCTTTGATGAAATCATATATAATTCAAACATAAATAACGAAATAGATGTCCGAGTTAAAGCTGGCCTTTGAAGCAGAGTGTAACGTACAATATCCCAAAAATCAATGTGATCCATGACGCAAATGGTCAAAACAATTTTTTTTTACTTTGGTACATAGCGAATCTGAATTTCGGTTGCAGTTGTTGCAGTTGTTTGGGTCACCTGTCAGGCAGTGAAATGATCATTGGTTGTGTTTATTATTTGAAACGAAAAGAGTCAGCCATTTTTACTGTAACTGTTCCAAATAAGTGCCAGCTGCTACGAAAAGAACAACAGCTGTCTGTCTGTGACACCTGCCATTTGAAGACATGCTTCATTTCTAGAGAATTTACATTTGTTTTGCCTATGATAAAGTTGGCGTGGTTGTCAGGGGAAAGCTTGGAATATCGATACCAAGAAGAAAATTATTGATAGGTTTTTTCGTTGAGCATTGTTCATGGTCAGTAGCAGTTCTGAGAGGTTCCTTGAAAAAGATCATCTATATACCTACGCCAATGCTTAAGTGTAATTGAAGGAAGATATGTTTAAACAAGCATCAAATTGTGACAGGTATCAAAATGGGTCTGAAGCTTTTGAATATTTGGAGAGACGTAGATCAGATGTACCAGATGAGTCAGAAAAACAATCCCCGTCAGATGTACCGGATCCGGATGTACCGGATTGATATGAGTTAGAAGAACAATCCTCGTCAGATGTACCGGATCCAGATGTACCGGATTGATCAGATGTACCGGATGAGTCAGAAAAACAATACCCGTTTGAAAAGCCATTAATATATTATTTGATACTTTGATGTTGGCTTGACTCAAACCGGCCACGTTGTTCTGAAATTCTTGAGTAAGCTCCTTCAAAACTGGCACGAATTCACGCTCAGATTTCCCTAATATTAGTGAAAGATGCAAAGCTTAATCGTTAGGCCAGGCTGTCAGGTAGTGGCGACACCGAATATAAAGAACATAGCCTTTTTTTCTTATATTCATATGAGATATTACAATAAATGTTGCATTCTACCATACTTTCCAATTACTATACCACTATACAATACTACAGGGATGATACCGTGGGGAGCCAAAGACAATGACTTCCACCATTGCCATTAACATAAAGACATGCAAATGAAATAAAAATCAAATGAACAACTACAAAATTCTGTACATACAATTAAATATTGATAAGTACTGGAACCTGTTTCACGTTGGATGACAGGCCAGCATAGGCGCGTGATGCCAAACAATAGGAACCCCGGGCGATAGAACAACAACGACAACGATTGCTACCACCTCTCATCCCCCTACAGAGACTACAGAATGCTTGAAAGTTTTGGTGGAGCTTGAAACATTGCTGCGAAAGTTGTTTTATTTCTAAGTGTATCAACCAACCCCCGTCTTCTACTCAAACAGAACCACAAGAGCATGAATGAATCTATTTTCGAAGATATCCATTTTTGAATGAAAACGAACTTTGATAGCAATGATAAGAATCTATCAGCAAAAAAGAACATTATTTAACATTTTAATGTAGAGATTTCAGGATGAGAAGAAAGGATATTTGTAGCAAGTTATGAGAGTGTATCTGCTTTGAGAAGGATTTTAAGAATGGATGCTCATTTCATGTGCTTTCCGATATGATTTGTTCAATAAAAGAAGAAATAGAGTTTGAGATTATTATAGACAGGACGATAACTTGTGTATGTTATGGCCAATCTCCTAGAGTTGGGTATGATATTTCTTCAATTTTTCAATAGCTCTAATTCAGTTTAATTCAATTCAATCTTATTCGCAGAATACAACAATGTAAGATAAAAATATATGTATTCTACTCGACCCAAGAAAAGCGGAGCTAGTCTGGGCCGTAAATTAATATTCAAAAGGATATATGAAAAGGAAAAAATACGTCATAGTATAAAGCTAGGAATTTAACAGTAAGATATATTTTTGTTAGTAAGAAATGTTATTGGTTTGTAAGTCTTATTAATCACGTAGATTTTTTGTAGTTCATTTTGGTATGTTAAGATGATGTTCTCTTTAAGTTTTTGAGTTTTAGATATGATAGCTAATGATTTCATAACTTTATGACAACATTAGGCCGCATAGTAATTTTTTCTTTTGCATCAACCCATAGTACTAGAAGTTTCCTTAATTTCACATGAAAATTTCAATTTTCTAGAACAAAAAGTTTCTTAATTTTCACATGAAAGTTTTCGCCAAAGTTTCTTAATTTGTTCCATATTTTTTGGTTGCATACCGGGTGTCCCAGAATGATGTATTATTGTTTGATTGCTTGTATGTCCATAACCAATGAACGGATTTTCAAAAACTTTGTTTTATTTGATTGCCTAAAGGCTAAATTGGATGTTAAGATGTTGGTTGTGGTTTTACTAGTTTTTGAAAATCGGTTCATCGGTTATGGACATATAAGCAATCAAACGATAATACATCATTTTGGGACACCCGGTATTTGAGAGCAAAGAAAAACGAATATTGGGCTCGAAGCATACAATTTCAGTGAAATACCGGCTGTCCCAAAATGATGTATTATTGTTTGATTGCTTACATGTTCATAGCCAAAGAACCCATTTACAAAAAGTTTGTTTTGTTTGATTGCCTAAAGACTAAATTGTATTTAAGATGTTGGTTGCGGTTTTACCATGACGTTTTCATGTCGAAAAGAAGATCTATAAATTTGCTCAAATTCAAACCTTAGATGGCACGAGAAAGAAACGGCCTATCTTTCCAATCAACATTATAGATGTGATACGAAAGGCTGAACTCGTATTCGTATTCTCTGAACTCAGTAGCAAATCTATGTCAATGATTTACCTACTGCTTATAAGAAGCTTACTAATTCTTATTCTCTGAACGCCATATATTCTATGAACAACATATAAGTTCAGCCTTTTGCATCACATCTAAAATGTTGACTGGCAAGGAAGGCCATTTCTTTATCATGCTATCGAAGGCTTAAATTTCAGCAGCTATATCGATCTTCTTTTCGACATGAAGGAATCAGCCTAAACCACAGCCAACATCCCCAAATACAATTTAGCCTTTCGGCAATCGAATAAAATAAAGTTTTTGAAAATCGGTTCATTGGTTATGGAGATATAAGCAAGCAAACGATAATACATCATTTTGGGATACCCGGTATTACTCAAGAATACCGTGGATGCCCAACGACAATTTTGCAATGATATCCTTAGATTTATCTTTCAAAATCTTCCTAGTGCTTCACAAACATAGTGTTAGAGTTCCTTAAATATTTGGCCACCTTGTACCAGTTTCGTATAAACCAGTTTCTGTTTCTTATATATAAAAAGGTTTATCGATAGCATAACAGGCTCTATCATAATATGATAACTCTCAAATATCTTGCTAACACAATTCGCATTCGTTTGTAGAGGACGAGCCAGGCATGTGGATGATTCGTTTGATTTGGATCTGACATACGTTACAGATCGGATTATTGGTGAGTTTTGACGTGGAAATGTGTTATTTTATGTCATTTATGTTGTTATTTCAACTCCAAAATAGTAGGTCAAACAGCCAGCTCACATTGGTTTTCAGCTGTTTTTTCTCTGTCTCTTTTTGCTGTGCTCGAAGCCTCATTATCTCATTATTTGTGTTTATTTTGAAACTTCTCTTATTCTTAGTTCATTTTCATTCATATTGATATTGTTGTTGTTATATTATTTGGCATTCATGATAAACAAAACACTTACAACAATAAAGTACAGCGGGGACGATATTATTTGTATCAATTTCTTTGTATAGATAGTGTGCCTGGATTCAAAGTGGTGGCATTTATGATATTTAAGGCTGTGACGTCCAAAGAGTTATAAACCCGAAACCAGAAGAGCGACATATTTCTGCTTGCCACCATACTGTAGACCTTCATGAACTATGGCTTTTTCTTAAAATTGTATCATTTGTTTGATTTAGGATATAAGATGATGTTATTCTTTTCAAAATTGCCATGAATTCTTTAAACAAAATAAAAAGGCCGCAATTTTGAAAATATTACGGCAAAGTACCCAAAGTTCCTCTAAAGACATTCAATGCAAGGAAAAACATGAACGAATTTTGCACACACCTTTTTAAGGATGGTGAAGGTGAAGGTGAAGTTGCGTTTTTTAGCGCCAAGCGCTGGGATTGCAGAAGTAGAGAAGACCTAATCGAGTCTGCGACCCCTTGTCATGACGCTCAAGTGGTGGGGCTCTCGCCGCTCCCTGGGCTCTACCAGGTATCGAACCCTGTCCACCTGACTGTTCTGGCTGCAAAGTCAGAGGATTACACCACTGCGCCACAACACCTTCAACATTTGAACTATATGCTTTAATGCCTTTGAATATCGCTGGTCAAAAGCAACAGTCGGTTCAGTGACTTTTAGCAAATGTCATCCTAATTTATCAAATCAACTTTCTCCTTTTTAGCAATGTCATTCCCTGCAAGCGGTCTGGAGTCAACATATCGAAACAGTCTTGCTGATGTTGCTTCAATGTTGCATCAAAAACATGGCAATAAATACATGGTCTTTAATGTGTCTGAGAGACGTTACGACATTTCAAAACTTAATAATCAGGTAATCACGTCAAGTTTAATCAGTGGAGTTACTAGATGGTAGCTTACTTTTGCCATTAATTAATTCATTGATCCATCCATCCATCCATCCATCCATCCATCCATCCATCCATCCATCCATCCATCCATCCATCCATCCATCCATCCATCCATCCATCCATCCATCCATCCATCCATCCATCCATCCATCCATCCATCCATCCATCCATCCATCCATCCATCCCATCCCATCCCATCCAAATTATTTTATTTGCAGGCATTTTCGCTTGACATTTCTTATTTGATACAGATCGACTGATTGTTAGACTACCGGGTGTATCAAGACATTTTTAGTCTCTTTGAGAGACCTCCAGAACGAACTTTCATGTCCCTACCCCTAGAAGACTTTGAAAAACAGTTATATGACACAGTTTTCATAAATTTTTTGAGTTGTCATAAAGCGATTTCAAAGACATCTGAAATTGTCTTGAGAGCTTGGCAAATAGTTTTCTTCAGTGGACCGTCAAAGAGGCAAGGAGGGAGTTTAAGTTACTTTTTATTGCTTCTACTTCTAATATGCACCAATCAGTCAATCAATCAATCCATCAATCAATCAATCAATCCATCAATCAATCAATCAATCAATCAATCAATCAATCAATCAATCAATAAACCGTATGTTTAACTAACTGAATAACGAGATTACGAAATCATCCAGTCTATTTTTATTAAAGTTCAAGAATCTGATGATCCACTAGAGTGATGCAATATGATCTTCAACATTAAAGGGAGTACGAAGGCCAGCAGCCTTTGCCATTGTTTGCTTTTGTCTTTGTGAATTTCGTACAGTCGGTTATTCCGGTAGCTGTGCAGAGCAAGTAGCTGACCTCGCGCCAAGCATGTTGGTCTTTGTGGTCCCTTTAACAGCATATGGGATTTCAACACAGAATGTATCTTCTGTATATTATGATTGGTCCTTTCGATGATATTTTACCATGTCACTTCTCTTTTCTTGACTTTTCAGGTTCTAGATTTTGGCTGGCCAGACCATTTGGCTCCACCATTAGAACGTTTAGTAAGGTATGTTTCCTGTCCTGCAAGCTATTTTAGTAACGCTTTTTTTAAATACCTGACATATTTTTTGGCACACCTGGTAGTTGTGAGATGCACCACGAATGATCCACTTTTTGTGAATTGTTCACTCGGCCTATTTTAAGGAATGATTGTTTAATCTTTCGTCGATTTATCGGCTGGTGACATCCTCAGGTATTCACAATCTTCAGTGGTGGAAAAAATATTTGCTTTCCTGTGAAGCAACTTCACTTCAAACTAAACATTTTAGCGGGGATGGCTCAGTGGTAGCACGCTTGATTACCAATCTGAAGGTTGGTGGTTCGAGTCCCCGCCCTGCCAAACCTGCCGTAAAGTGTGAGGAGAGTCACCAACTCTCTGTAATTCCAAGCTAAAGGAATCACGAGGTGTGGTCAAATCGAGAGGAAGGACCAGGACGCTGCTTCGATAAGCTCAGCTTCTCAGCGTCCTAAAACTACCTTCGGATGCGAGGTAGAAATGTATACAATAATAAACTAAAATTCATCCTTCATTGTTTTATCAATCTTCTCTTGTGCCAGTTTTCAGTTGACCTATTGTACAACACATAGTTCAGTTTTCTCAGGCATGGTTGAGTCACTCGGAATCGTCTTCTGTTATGATTAGGTTTCAGAAAGCTAACAAGTTCATTGCTTCACATGCTATATCGATTACTACCAATAATTTTTTCATATGAATTGCAATATTGCGTAACTGGAATTGCTCTTGATGGCTTCCTTGGATTACACAAACTATAAATGAAAATGCTTAATCCAAACTTTGCTTTCCTTTTTCTTGTATTCTTTTCTTTCCTCTTTATATTTTCAATCTTTGTTTTCTCTTCATCATTTCTTCTTTCCCCTTTCCATCCTTTATTATTCTAGCATAGGAATCATTCGTCGTACATAGCCGATTGCTCGTGGCCCATGGTCGAAACCGCCAAAGCCTCATTTTCACGGACCAATCAGACGGCTAAAAAGCGAGGGAGACAAAAGAAACCCGTGAAGATTTTCCTAAATTTTACCTACCTTCATAAAACGCAACCAGGACAAAAAACTACTTGAGATTTCTCGAATTTTTTTAAAGCAATCTACTCTCCAGATGTTTGGGAGTAAAAGTTTGGATGCCGGTTAAAATATCTCCAGGATTGGTGGCGTTATGGCCACAAACAAACCGATAAGGCACTGAACCTTGAACAATAGAGATTCTGGCCGGGAGACAATAGTAATAACAATAGTGATTGTTGTAAGAACGACCCGAAAACGCCACAATCTGTGTTTTCAATTGTTCTTGCTATTGTCTTTCGCTAAATTTTCTTTTATTGAAGATTCAATGCCCCTACGGTTTCTATGTGAATTGAAAAAGTCTACAAAGGCTTGTTCGCGCATTTCAAGTCATGTGGCAATACTCTAGGGAAGTTTCTGTATTGTACTACTTTTTACATTCATGGCAAAAGTTTGCTCGTTGCGAAATAACTTATAAAATTCAAAAGCGGTTTTATCAAGAGGCTTTATCACCTGACTTGAAGTGGCGTAAACAGGTCTCGACAAGCCTTCGCCGATTTTGTCTATTGGAGAGGCAATAACTCCGCCAATCCTGAAGATATTTTAACCAGCATCCAAACTTGTACTCCCAAACATCTGGAGAGTAGATTGCCTTAAAAAAATTCGGGAAATCTCAAGCAGTTTTTTGTCCTGGTTGCGTTTTATGAAGGTAGGTAAAATTTAGAAAAATCTTCACGGTTTTCTTTTGTCTCCCTCGCTTTTTATCCGTCTGATTGGTCCTTGAAAATGAGGCTTTGGCGGTTTCGACCATGGGCCACGAGCAATCGGCTATGTACGACGAATGATTCCTATGCTTATTATTCTTCTTCTTCTCCTTTTCTTTCTTTTCCTTCTTTCTATTCTGCTTTCTTCTTTCCAGACAAACAGTCCAAGTTTTCCAATTTGAAGTTCCAAGTTCAAATTGGAATTTTCATTCCGCAAAAGTAATACTGGACAAAAATGCATATCTTATCTATGGCCCAAAACATGGAATAGTCTTCCATCTGAGTTGAAATCAACAAACAATATTAATACATTCAAGCATAAGATCGAAGAGAACTTTTTCCAAATTATATAGAAAGAGGAAGATGACATATGTGTCTTCTACTATAAGGACCGTTTTGGTATCGGCTAAGTAGCTATTGAAGACTTTCAACCTTCTAAGATGGGCCAAATGTGCAGTTTGTGGCGACCTCAACAAAAGTTGGATAAAGCGTGGCAATACGACGAAGTTGGATCAATTGACTTTGCTGCGTGCGCCACATTGAAAGATTGCCTCTAGTTTAGATTCGGCTTTAATATTTTCTTGGTAGTGCAAGGTTATTTTCATTGTAAAGTAATAATAGATTTGTCATGTTGGGTGTGGAGGCAACGCGAAAGCGTTATGCTTTTTGCCTCTACCCCAACAATGATTAAATTTGAGTTTTGCTTTTCGTCTATTTTAAATTTAGTGACAGAAAATGTTGATACTATTTGGCGCTCCCACAGATTTTCAGTCACAGGCAGACACAGTGGATTTATTTTTAGTTTGGAGGTCTGTAGTATCTCAAAAATATTTGAAAAATTGTCTGCGTATTTGTCTTCGTTTGTGCCCTTTGCCAAAAATATCTTTATTAGATAGGATGGTTAATTCCCAGACTGACCTTTTCCTACAGTAAAAATATTTAATTTGACAACGCCTTTGTCAGTGTTTATATAACAGCTTACAAAAGCTGTTGGCTATGAATTTGCCATAAACTTGCCAAGAAAACTTTGTTTATCATATGCTATTTACTTCTTCTGCAGTGTTATCAAGTCAATTGACTCTTGGCTTTGTGCCGATGACCAGAACGTTGCTGTAGTCCACTGCAAGGTAACTATATTTTATCCGCTAGATATCTTTTACGTATATGTTTAGGCAAAGTTGCAGAAAAGTGCAATAATGAATTTATGTTCGTTATTTTCATTGCTCAAGGAATCAAGGACTTTGTAGCTTTGGCTGTTAACTTACAAGGTACGAATTACAGTTAAATTCGTATACTTCATTTTAGGCCCTTTTAAGATGACATTTGAGATAAGGCCCTTAATATATTATATACAGGCCCTTAATCTTTTCTTGGTAGTGTAAGATTTATTTCCGTTGTAAAGTAAAGTAATAATAGATTTGTCATGTTGGGTGTGGAGGCAACGCGACAGCGTTATGCCTTTTGCCTCAACCTCAACAATGATTAAAAAATTTGAGTTTTGTTTTTCGTCTATTTTAAATTTTGGTGATAAAGAATGTTGAGCTGAAATAAAACTTTTGATAGTCTAATTGGAGATCAAGTTTCAAGGGACAATGTTGTTTGTTGTGTTTCACATCCCAATTTCGAACTGAATAGCATTATCGTTTTGATTGTTGCTGTTTCGCTCTCTTCATATTGATATGCTTTCAAAATCTCTCATTTTGGTGGATAAAACAGTGCATTTTCTATCGTTTTAATGTGGATACAAAGTGAAAATTTATATAAGCATATGCGTTTGGCTTTGATGTAGAACCTAGGAAAGAAATTATGCTTCATGGGACCTTGTTAGAAATTCGTGCATCTTGCAGAACTAGCGGGTTTTGGAAAAGGTGTGGACTGCGTTTATGAACGATTCTTGTTTGTATTAATTTTCCCTGCGATAACCACATAAGCGTTGAGTTTTTGACTATCAAGGAGTTCTACATGTACTAAAATTGCGTCTTTCTTCCTCCTCCAGGGTGGTAAAGGCAGGACTGGCGTTGTTATATCTGCATACATTCAATTCAGTAAAGTTTGTCCAAGGTAAGAGTCTTTGCTTTTTATTGATATATAACCCGTCATGGTAGCTCGTAGAATGTGACTGGAGTCAAATGGCCATTGTGTGAACCACTCACGGTGTTTTCTCTCTTGATTATCATGCCCGTGACATAACACGTATAAACTATACATCATTCGATTCGTCATTAAATAGGGAGTATTTACGAGCCAAAAAGAATACAAATATCCGAAAATTGGGCGTTATATATCCGAAAACGTGAAAATCGGACCTTCCCCCCTTCTAGAACCTCCCTGTCCCCCCAGATATGTTTCATTTAAATCTCAATGAGATTTTTGCGTTCTCAACACATTAATCTAGCAAAGTGTGTCTCAAATTTCTTTTATGACGCGGTATTGGGTTCAAAAATGGTTGATCGTGATTTTAGGTGTCCGTGGTGTCACATACAGCTCGTAATTATTAGTTCTTGTGATGGTGAGTTACACAGGTGGTGCTAACACCATTGATTGGCCGTAATTATCGTTTGTCGTGGTGACTCCCAGAGATCATTGTCGGTAGTTGATGTGCCAGTAACTAACACGAGTCATGGTAATCCTTGTTGATCGTAATTGGTATTTTTGTCTTGTTGGGGTAACTTCAGCCTGTCGTGGTAGCATAACCTTGTCGGGGTAACTTCAAATTATGGTTGTAACTTCAGCTGGTCGTGGTAACTTCAGCTGGTCGTCGTAACATGCGCAGTTGGAATGCGCAGAAACAATAAAAGACAGAAGCAGATAAAATAAACCTTTTTTCTGGACGCAGGCCCGTAGGAAGCGAGAGGGGGGGGGGGGAGGTGGCTAAATAGTTTTGAAACAATGGTGCTAGGCTACAACATGCATAAACTAAATATATAGCTATCTCTATGGTTCACAAACCAAGCCCCAATCAACGATTTCATTTGGACCTACCACATGTGGCAAAATTTTATCGTTTATTTTAACTCTAAACGTTAGTTATGAATTGACAGTACACTTTTTACAAAGAGTTTTAAAACTTCTGTGAATTTTTTAGATGGTGAATTCATAGAATTCGTACTTGTAAAAGTTGAAAATGTTAAATAATTGATATCAAAATTTCTTTCGTTGAAGTACTACGATCTAGGTCCAACCTTCAAATCTTCCTTCCTTTGCCCCATGTAGGCCAAACTGTCAGATCCCAATTCAATAAAATCCCTCAATGCGCCTTAATATTTCAAAGTATTTCTTCTACGGCATTATCGATGTCTACAAATTGTTTTGCAAATTGTTTTGCTCCGCCAATTTCTTGTACACGTATTTTTTATAAGAAGCTAAGAATATAGGCCAGCACTAAAGTTATCAGATTTTGAGTATTCGGAGTTTCTTACGAGTTTCTTAAAGGTTCCATAACAGTCTTCGCGTTTACTTCCTGTTCCCTCTTGAACATTTCAAAACGAAGTGTTTTGAAGCCTTTCCGATGTTTAGACATTACTCAAGCACTCAGGGTGGTTATAGGAAGACTTCAAAGGCACTTCCTGGAAATAAAAAGGCTACTTCATTGTTTATTGCAAAATTTTAGGGGTGCACGTGCCCCCAGTGACCCCCGGTTCCTACGTCTCTGCAAGCACTTCGCGAGTAATATGATAAAGGAAACAAGTGAAAATAAAGTAAAAAAGTGCCAAGCAGTTACTTTATCAAGGCTCTATTTTCCCAGTACTGGAGTTAAAATCTGAGAGTTTAGTTTCTTATGTGCACTTTCTTACAAACAAACAAATACGTGCAGTACATCCAAGAGTCTTGATTTGTTTGAAGCCACTTAGGCCCTTCGGACAGCAACTGCTTCATTCGACTTCGCAATTTATGTTTGCACATATTAGAAGACACAAGAAATTGTAGAAAAGTGTTATGATGAGGCAAGCACAGATTGGGGCTTTGTTTGTGAACCATAGAGATAGCTATATATTTAGTTTATGCATGTTGTAGCCTAGCACCATTGTTTCAAAACTATTTAGCCACCCCCCCCCCCCTCCTCTCGCTTCCTACGGGCCTGCGTCCAGAAAAAAGGTTTATTTTATCTGCTTTTGTCTTTTATTTTATCTGCGCATTCCAACTGCGCATGTTACGACGACCAGCTGAAGTTACCACGACCAGCTGAAGTTACCACGACCAGCTGAAGTTACCACGACCAGCTGAAGTTACAACCATAATTTGAAGTTACCCCGACAAGGTTATGCTACCACGACAGGCTGAAGTTACCCCAACAAGACAAAAATACCAATTACGATCAACAAGGATTACCATGACTCGTGTTAGTTACTGGCACATCAACTACCGACAATGATCTCTGGGAGTCACCACGACAAACGATAATTACGGCCAATCAATGGTGTTAGCACCACCTGTGTAACTCACCATCACAAGAACTAATGATTTTGTTGGGGAGATCTGTCGACCTGAATCTTGTGACCGTGTTGATCAAGAAGCCTGGTTCGGCAAAAGTTGTCGAATTTGCGCAGCCGCAGTAGGATTTAGTTGACGGCCATGTTTTTTGTTGTTGTGTTGCTTACGCCGGTAGAGCTTCGTCATTCTCCAGCGTAGTTTTCACTTGGAGAAATACAGATTTCAACTATAAAATGTCAGGGAAAATAAAGTATGCTGACTGTTAAGCAACGAAAAGTCGTTTGGGACGTACATCTTTGGGCCAAAGCGTCTATAGCGTCAAGAACAAAGACAAAGTATGGAAAAGCAGGCCCAATCAAGGCCTTAAAAAAGCACCCTTTTTGGCCATCTTAATCTTATTATGGAGAGTCAATAACACTGCCAACAGAACACATCAATCAGTTTATTATATTTAGATTTCAACTCAGAGCTGTTACTTGAAATTTGCTCCTTGTACTGTACTGGCTATGCTGTTATAATCTAGTAGAGTGGAAGCAAGGCAGACTGACTGGCAAACGGATATCATGATTTCAGATCAGTTTAACTTGCCAGCCACAGGAAGATCAAGAAAAACAGAACATAAACTGTAACAACAAGACTAGAATAAATGTTGTTGTATACTGACATGTGACCAATCCAGTTCTGCCAATAGCACGGAGAAGAAATATACCGAAGAGGATGTAGAACATTTACGTATGTAGAACATTTAAGTATGGTACATACAGTGCATAATACTAATAGTAGTCATACAAAGCAAAACCATGTCTCTATGATATGTTGACAACTTTTCTTTTCTAAACAGAACATAATAAAATACAACAGCCATTGCAAACATACTTAATGATAAACCAAAACGGAATCAAGAAGACCAGAGAGAGTTCTTGTATGTATATGAGAAATGAAATTTATTTCTCATTGACAACAATTACAGTCAACATCTATAGCACAATCAAGTGTGGAGAAGTACTTTACTCAACATGGAGATTACCATAGACCTGTCAGCTGTTCTGAAAAGAATCAAACTTGAATGATATTTTGGTAGTACATTTTGTAGAATTTTTGAATGTGCACTAAAGGAAAGGGATAGACACACTAACACCACTCAATGGAACCTTGCATATAAAAGGTATACAAATAATGTTCGATCCAGGCTCTTTTGTAGAATAGCTAAAAGGTCTCTTACGTGCTTGATAGAAGGCATACAGTGCAACCAAGGATGCATTGCTCGCAAAGTAAATATTCCATGATTTATCAATATTTTTTCTTTTCCAAACAGAGCAAAAACAAACAGAACTCATCAAATACAACCAACTAATGCAAACATTATCAAAGATGAATTAATTTTCCCCCAATTTCCCTATTCTCACACACAGATAGCTGATGTATTGCCTTGAAATTTTCTACCAAATTATCACTCAATTTCTTCATTTTTTAGAATTGCAAAATGTGTGTTTGCAGTATTTTTGTGCTTGCATAATGTGAGATATGATTCTTTGCATGACATTTCTGTTAGAGCTCTATCCACAAGGAAATCTTCCAAAAGAAACTTAATAATAAAGGTTCATCATAAAGGTAAGACTGCAGAGCCTTGCGGGGAGATTTGCATGTTTTCATGAGGCTGACAAGAGGTCTGCAGTCAAGAAATTGCAGGATGGAGTGACAAAGCTTGCCCTTTTCAAATAACAACAGCACAAAATTACTTCCTGAAAACATTGCTGATGATAAGGATGTTGTAGAAGACTCCATTCTTAAACCTAGAGCTCTGTAATTAAGATTGTCAGTGCAACTGACAGTGCTTTGTGCACCCAAGCATGCTCTCAATCTATAATTGAAGTTATACCATTGTTCCAATGAGCATGACAGCTTGGCAATCATTAACCTTGTCAACTCTGAAATAAGTGCACCAGGGACGTAGAAAGCATCTCAAACTTGGAGGGGCACGACACTTCAAGGGCACCTTTTTCATTACCCTGAAAGGGCACTTCCTGAAAATAAAAAGGGCACTTCTTTGTTTATTGCAAAATCTTGGGGGGGGGCACATGCCCCCAGTGCCCCCGGTTCCTACGTCTCTGAAGTGCACAACAGCTGTAGACCATCCCAATCTTCAATTTTGTTACCGCAACCCTTGAATTTCTTTCCAAGGAGGGGCTATGAATGGTCCTACACTGAGCCAAAAAGCAAACATTTTTTTGTGGACTGTCTTCAAAATATGGCATGATATTGCTCCCTTGATTAGTTGCAACTTTTTCAGGTATTTCAGATGCGGCCAAAGTTACCCACTAATCTCATCAAGTATTCTGCAACATCGATACTTCATCCGCACTTTCCCCACCTGGGAGGGGGTACAACACTATTGGGTCAGATGGGGATGTGCACCAGTTTTGGGTAATTTTTGACCTGAGCATTCTGGGATTGGGATATATTTTCACTGGAAAATTTCTGTGATTGGGGTTTACTTTCACTTGGAATTTTCTGGGATTGGGGTCGACTGTTATGATAAAAATTCTGGTAATGGGTGTTGAATGTCCCCATTGATTCAGAACAGATTTTTTCTGCTTGTGACCATAACTGAGAGGAAATCGTTTCTTTCGTATTGAAATGGAATGCCCTTTACCGTTGAATTGTTCTTTTTTACTTCTTCAAAATTGTGGGATTGGTTATTAATATCTGACCTGTGACCTATATTCTGGTATAGGGTATCAATATCTGACCAAAATTCTGGGATTGTGTCATAACAGAAATCCTGGTGGTACACACCCCTGTATAAATCTATAGTGAAGTGCCCCCCCCCACCGGGTTTCCCACCCCAAAATACCCATCAGCTGTCACAAAAGTATCTTTCTCCCTATTCCCATCCCTTGTCACCTCAAATTCCTCCCAAAATACCCCATCCCAAAATACCCACCCTAGAATATCACCCCAAAATAACCACCAAAAATACCCACCCAAAATTATATTTTATCGGTACCCTTTTCTTCCCCTCAAATAAACACTCCTTTCTGTAGGCTTAGGCCCACACTTTAAATATTCAAAAATCAAAACCAATGCTAAAGAATCAAAGCCTAGTTTACCAACTCGGCATATCTTAGCCCAAAGAACTTTACCAAGTGCATTAAAACAACATCCAACAAATCAATCCACTGTATGAACCTAAAAAGAGAAGCTTCAGAAGAGTAATGCAGCGAATGCCCGAGAAATTGGTCGTTGGCTGGTGAAGTAAACGTGAAACTCCATTCCCGCAAAAAGTTAGGCGCGAAAGGCGCAGCTCCTCTTTTTCCCCTGCACAGGACACAAATACGATGATATGATTGGCTAATTACTCAGCAATGCAACTCAATGCTCTGCGCAGGCTCTATATGCGCAGATTCGACAACTTTTTTTGTCGTCGATGATAGGCCCAGATTCTTTTGTGTTCAGACAAAGGTTTTTCGAGTTCGTCTCCCCAACAAAATTACGAGTTGTATGTGACACCACGGACACCTAAAATCACGATCAACCATTTTTGAACCCAATACCGCGTCATATTCTTTTGCATGCCTTAGCTTCAGAATAATTAATAAAACAATTTTGCCCCTCGCTCCCTGGCCTCGTTTTGAGATTCATTCAAATGTTAAATTTGGACCATGCAATTTTTCTCAAAAGTGAGACACACTTTGGTCCCCCTATGCCTTTTCTCTCTGTCTGCCAAATTTCAGCCAATTATATCAAGCCGTAGGGTACAGGGAGCTGTATGAATACCCATTGGTTGCTGAAAAATTGATTTTGAGAAAAGCGCTGAAACAGTTTCTTAGCGTACAGTTCCACTGTTGAAAATGATTAACTTCAATCTGGCCACAAGAGTAAATGGAGTAATCCTGTATGTATTTAGTGCAGAGTTTACAATGACATAATTGGTATTATAACCGCAAAATCCATTCAACAGGAAATCAAAGGCACTTGAAACCTTTAACCTTTAGTTCTCAAATAATCCTCGTCATGTAAACAGCATTTTCCTAGCAGAAAATACCTTGCTTTAAATTGCTTATAATTCGCTGAAAAATAAAGTAAAATTCCTTGAAATTATTAGAAATTGTAGGTAGATGTGTGTGCTATCCAATGATCTAAAAATCCAAAAATTGATCGGAGAAAACTTTTTATCGTCCTGAAGGGATACAGTAACCTTAAAGAGAGGTTAAATCATGGGCGCCTACCTTATAGGAACTGTGTTTATTCCCAGTACTGTTTTCGTCTACGCAGAGTAATTGCTGTCCTGTTAGTGATTTTAAAATTCTAACGTCTGTTAGTGTCGACCAGTAAAAAATCACGCTGTCTGGTTCCCGGTGGTCATCTCGTATAACAGTTTATTTCGTATTACAGCAACACCGGAAGTTGAAACCACAAAATTATTCTTACATCACCTTGACAGGACAGCTATTACTCTCTCTGTAGCTACTATGTCACGAAAACAGCACTCCTCCTTTCCAACGTTTCGAGTTAAAGGTCCTATAAGACTTCTCAACTGAACTGAACTGAACTGAACTGAACTGAACTGAACTGAACTGAACTGAACTGAACTGAACTGAACTGAACTGAACTGAACTGAACTGAACTGAACTGAACTGAACTGAACTGAACTGAACTGAACTGAACTGAACTGAACTGAACTGAACTGAACTGAACTGAACTGAACTGAACTGAACTGAACTGAATTGAAATACACTGAAATGAACAGAAATGAACAGAAATGAACAGAAATGAACAGAACGGAACGGAACGGAACTGAACGGAACTGCACTGCACTGAATGGAACTGAACTGCTCCAAGACTGATCTGAACTGAACTGAACACAAATGAAGACAAATGAACACAAATGAACACAAATGAACGCAAATGAACACAAATGAACACAAAGAACACAACTGAACACAACTTATACTGTTGAAGTGAACCCCAATGGAAGCTGGCCCGAAGTACTTTTGTTTCTCTTTACCCGCAAGTGCTAAGATCTTTAATGATAGCATGTTTAGCCTCAAAACACCCTAAATTGTATCTTTATCTGCAAAGGAAATATCTTCAAAGAATTCGATCCTTTCGTTTAAGATCGTGATTATCTGTGAAAAATCTCAACGAAAGGCGTTTTATCTCGCGCCACAAAGTCTGCAAGTGCTATGTTTACTCGCGAAACTGAATATCAATAATTAATTTTTCAACCCGTAATCAGTATGTCCTGTTGATTTTACTAGCATTTTATCCTTTATTTTGTTGTGGTTATGTATTTACATCTTTCAATCGAGCGGTATCTTGCTGACTTCACGCCTCTTTCGAGCTACCTAGACTTTAGGGGGTTTCTTAATGATTTGACGAGCTGGAATGAATCGACGTGTGGTTTTGAAGAGATTTTAATAGCACTCGATCCAAATGGTGAATGTTAAGTCGTGGTTTTTAGCGCCAAGCGCTAGGATCCCAGAAGTAGAGAGGACCTAATAGAGTCCGCGACCCCTCTTCGTGACGACGTTCAGATGGTGGGGCTCTAGTTGGGATCGAGCCTCTCCGCCTGACTATTTTGGCTGCAAAGTCAGAGGATTACACCAATGCACCACATCACCTTCAAATACCATTAAAAAGTCTGCAACGGTGAAAGCTACGTCCAAAAGCCTGGATGCGGAAAATACTCCTCGCACGGCTAAGAGCTATATATTAAGAATCTAGAAGTTGGAGCTCGATCAAAGACACGTGATTCCCGGGGGAGAGGGCAGGCGATAGTCTGCAGAGCATCTAGAAATTTAAGAAGTTTTGTTGTGGGAATGAAACATTGTTATGATAGATAAGAATGATCTTCAGAGAGCAATCGACCTTTTAGCTCCTCTCCAACGTCTGGACTTGTTTATATTTTGATACCTTTCTATACGACAGGTTTAATCGAGTGGGGTTAGAGCTTCTATCACTGTTGTTCAAATTCGAACATTTTACAAAATGTATCAAGATATTCTTCAATTCAAACTCTGTTGTAGTGTAGCATGATGATTCCTAAACACTCACATGTTTTTGAGACATGTTGACCTCATCGAGGGATTTGTTGGACCGATCAAACTATCCGACTGAAAATACAACTTGTTGAATTCTTTCGATACGTGAAATGGTTTTGTCAGATATTGCAATAGACATGTTTGTTGTCAGCTGTCAGCTATCCTACATAACAGTATTGAATGATATTTTATACATTTTGCAGAAATCTGAGGAATTTGCGATTGCGAACAACAGTGATCGAACAAGCGAACAGTTCGTACAAAAAAATTGACAAAGGTTATCACTCGATCCAGACTCTTTTAGAATAGTTAGAGGGTCTATGGATTCAAGCTGGGACGGTTGGATAGGTTGGGTAAAATTTCATTTTGGCCAAAATTTCTGACTTGAAATGTTTTTGTCAGATGGTTGTGAGTTGTTCAGGTTCGTCAGGAAACGTTAGGTAACATTTCCTATTTACAAATTTACCCTCCCATTAATCGCTGAATAATGTCATGTCAATGAGGCGGGCCAACCCGCTTGACCTGCTCGAGAGGCTAATCTCTGTCATTTTAAACGTGCCGGGGTTGAAAATATGAGATTACAATATTAGATAGTTGAAACGGTGCACATGATTCCTGAATAGTAGCCCAATCTTGTTTCAAGTAACCCAAATTTATCATCAAGCACTGGAAAAAGAGCAAACCCCCGTCCAGATACTTACAAGACGTAGTAGAAGTACAATCATAGTACTGCTCACCAGGGAGTAATTAATCGAATGATGAAAATGATTTAGATTTGAGGTTATTAAGCGCTTGGTTACTGCTCCGCCTATTTCAATTTGCGGTTTTTTCGATGAAATGAAGATGCTAGAATAAATCTATGAATTTTAAGAGAGAAGTAAAGAACGATCAAATGAAGGTATTATTGAAGAAAGATTTGCTGCATGTTTACAACTGCCTTTGAAGCATGCCTATCTGCTGTTCTTGTCGTTCTATCTGATGTATGTTTTCCGTATGACGTGATGGTGCTAGAATAAATGTTGAGTTTAAAGAGAGAAGCAAAGAACGATAAAATGAAGGTATTATTGAAGAAAGATTTGCTGCATGTTTAGAACTGCTTTTGAAGCATGCCAATCTGCTGTTCTTGTCGTTCTATCTGATGTATGTTTTCTGTATGACTTGAAGGTGCTAGAATAATAGAGAGAAGCAAAGAACGATCAAATGAAGATATTATCGAAGAAAGGTTTGCTGCATGTTTAGAACTGCCTTTGAAGCATGCCAATCTGCTGTTCTTGTCGTTCTATCTGATGTATGTTTTCCGTATGACGTGATGGTACTAGAATTAATCTTGAGTTTGTAGAGAGAAGTAAAGAACGATCAAATGAAGGTATTATTGAAGAAAGATTTGTTGCAGGTTTAAAACTGCCTTTGAAGCATGCCAGTCTGCTGTTCTTGTCGTTCTATCTGATGTATATTTTCTGTGTGACGTATAAATCTTGAGTTTATAGAGAGAAGCAAAGAACGATCAAATGAAGGTATTATTGAAGAAAGGTTTGCAACATGTTGTACAGCTGCCTTTGAATTGAACACTCCAGTCTGCTGATCTTGTCTTTCTCGCCATCTGTCTTCTATTTTAGTAGGCGCTTACTTAGTACGTAACAGTGTTTACAGACAGCGTAGAAGATGCTTCAGGACTACTGATGAGATCATTAACAAGCTGGTTAGCGTAACGTTCTTTTAGTTTAACGAACTGAAGTATTCTTAAAGAGAGATCAAGACAGCCCCCCTACCAGCAACTCAGCCCAAGAACTCTAAGCGTTTCTCCGAGGGGAGAATCACACTGAGCTTTCACGATGAGCTGTAGTACACCAGCCCCTCAGTCTAGGACATGAACTCACAACCTTCCTCGCAGAAGGTGCGAGCCCTAACCTCTAGGCCAAGGTAGGTAGTTTCTCCTTCTGAAATTGCGACTTTTCCTGCGGAGAGATTACCGGCATCGCATATGTTTTCCAGCACTCCTTCTTATATCTTCGGTAGTCTATATATTTTAGCTGCATTGCACACTGTTGTAAGTAATTTATTATAATCGTTTCTTTTTCCTTACAGCCCTCAAGCTGCACTTGATTGGTTTGCATTAAGACGATTTTATGACACGAAATTTGGTGGTGTCACCCAGCCATCCCAGAGAAGGTAACTTTTAATTATGATGTATGTTTAGGTCTATTTCTAAGATTTTTTTCATACTTTTAAATGTTATTGCCGTGCTAGCCCTATTCTTATATGACATAGCTATTCAGTCAAGCCATTTTTATTGTTAAATCCAGGGGAAACATTTTTGGGGCTATTGTCCACCAGTCGTTTCTGTCATAAAATGTCCTTTTGCTACCATTGTTGTCATCTCATCTTGAGCTGTCGTATCATCATTAATTTATTTACAAAGTAGGCTGAAACAAAACCATAGCTAAAATTACAGCTAATTAAGGCCTACTTATTTACAAAATTTACAAGTCTAATCTAAAAATAATATGTATATGTATAATTACAAGAATTTCAATAACTATCCTGTTATGAACCCAACCTGTTGTACATATGTTTTGCAATGCCTACAGTTGCATTTATCACCATTCCAGCACCTTATTTGCTTTTTGAAAATTTGAAGGGTGCTGGAGTCTTTTATCTCGTGTGGTAGCAGCTGCCACATCCTATTTCCAAGGAAAGCTACAGACTCGATTCCAAAGGACGTAGTGCGTACTTTTGGAAGCAGCGCGTCGGTCCCATGCCTCAAGTCGTAGCCAGTGTTCCGCTGCGTGAAAATATCCTTCATAAAAGTTGGACTTAGATCTAATTTTGTTTTAAAAATCTCAGTCATAAGCAACTGTAGGTTTCTTATATGGATGGGTACTGAATTTGTTTGCTCCAGGAGAAAACCAAAATCATGTTCGTAATCTTTCTGTGCAATGCGCAAAGCCCTTTCGTGAACGTGATTTATTCTTTGATTCAAGGTTCTATCGCAGAACATCCAAACAAGTGGACAATAGCTAAAATGGGATAATATGAAAGCACGCATTAGTTGCTGCAGTTTTTCTGTGTCCATGTAACAGGATATTCGGTTAAGAGCATGAAGTTTTTGGGTGGCTTTCTTACATAGAGATTTGACATGTTGTTTGAAGGAAAGAGATCGATCAAATTTTATGCCAAGAAGATTCTCCTCTGTAGATTCTTTCAAACAAGCGCCTCCTATTTTGATGGATACTTCATTGTCTTTTGCACCGAAAATCATTAAATGGCATTTATCCTCATTTAGCTTCATGAGATTGTTCGGAAACCACTCAGTTAACTTAAGGGCATCATTTTCTAAATGCGCAATTACATTATCGATTTTTGGACCATACGCATAAATCGTTGTATCGTCCGCATATCGTCCATTCATAGAAATACACTCATTTTTATTCACAAGAAACTAATGTCCGGTGATGATAGGCAGTTTCTTAAATTTTTGCGCCATTTTGCGAGCAAAAGTTTCTTATGTGTTTCTTATACTTTTAATGCCGGAAGTGTAGAGTTAATTTTGTTTTGTCTAAAGGGCTCCTAACTTACTTAGTAAGATCTCAAAACAAGTAAATAACATAATTCAAACTCAAAATAATGTCCAAAAAGTTGCTTTAACTGTACGCTGTGAAAACATTTTGAGTGCGATTGGAAAATTAAAATTGTAAATTATAAAAGTTTCTTAGCTCTTTCAATTCAGGAAGGGTTGTTTCTTAACTTTCGAAAAATTGAGCCTACCGTTTCTTATGAGCGGTTTCTTTTAAAAAAATATGTGTAGCAAACGAGAGAGCCTTCTTTGTGCCCATAATAGTCTTTAAACCAGAAACTCCGGCAAAATATGGAAGAGAAAAGTTATCTAGGAGAATGAAAACTTTTGTCCCAAGGTTTTCGATTTTGGCGTTTTTTTGCGGCAAAAAGCAGTTTCTTTGAAGATCGGTTCTTTCGTTTCCGTTTCTCTCATCTCATCTCTAAGTGCCTTGTTCAGCCAGAACGTTGGCAGCCATGGCTCTCCATAAGTTTCTGTTTGTTGCTGATCTTATTATATCAGTCTCGCTTAGCTTCTTTCAGTGGCTAGGAATTAGGATGAAAGTAAATCTCTGTCTCCCTCTCGGGGTATCTTGACTTATCATTTGACGGGGATGTGCCATTTTGCCCCAAAATTGATAGCTACCCAGCATAGGTTTCAAATATTTATCTCGGAGTAAATTCAATGACCTATTTCTTCTGATTTAATGGCTTGAAAGAAACTTTAGATAATTATCTATAATTCTACCGTTGGACTTTTCAGAAATTTTGAATATTTTCGAAATTACAGCGTATCTTACATTTCAGCTCATTTGAGGATGTGACGTCATCAAATTTCTAAATCATAGACCAGATGAGTGACAGACTTTTGTTTGATACCATATTGTAGGCATTCATAAAATATGGTTTTCTTCGAAATTATTTCATGTTACGTCAAACAATTTAGAAATTACGATCGTTTTAAGTTTTTTTGAAAATTTTTCTCGAATTCTTGTGAAAGAAGAAAAACACTCTAATTCTGAATATACTGAAGATTTCAGAAAATTCCAACGCTAGAATTATAGAGAATTAGCTAAAGTTTCTTTGAAGTCATTCAGTTCAAAGAAGCGAGTCACTCAATTTTACACCAGCCTTTTAAGAGATTTGGAACCTATGCTTAGCTACCCATGATTCCGTAAATTTTGAGAATTTTACAGTCAGATAAAAAGATACGAATTCTATCCTGTTAGGAACCAAACCTGCTTTACATATATTTTGCAGAGCCTGCAATTGAATTTATCACCATTCCAGCACCTTATTTGCTTTTTAAAAATTGTACACGTCCCCGTAACACCAACGTACTAAGATATCTCTCCCACCCTGCGGTCTTCCTATAGCTGTGTCCTTCAGTTTTCCCGCTACTGCAAAGCCTTGTCTCCTCCTCTATTGCTATTGCAAGCTCATGAAAATGTCGGCAACGAAGAAGACACGTGCAAAGCACGATAGTTGAAACAGACCCTTCAAGAGCTACTTGTCCAAAGGAGACGTATGTTTCCCCCCCCCCCTGCAGTAGGTTAATGCTCATGCGCCCATCAGAGTTCCAACCCAACACGCTACTGCGCATGAGCATTAACCTACTGCACGGGGGGACACGTACGTTTCCTGGGACAAACTGTATCTCGTCTCCCCAACAAGGAAGACTCGTGACTGTTCGCTTGTTGTCAATGCACAGTGAATGATCTAAGCACTTAAGATTTGTGTGGGCAATCGATATGAACTGCCAGGAGATATGAATTTATCATCCTTCCTTATTATTTATTCAAATCTACTTATACCTGCTAAAGTTTTGCGTAAGTTTGTTCAACGTTCTTTGAAGTGTATTTATGGTAAGTCTTTGTCTATTCCTGAATTCTTTATCTGAGGTAAAGTTATTCATAAAGGGTTTAGCTTCGTGAGAGTGTGGACTCACGACAATTTTAGAAGTTGCCGATGATGAAATATAGATTGTAGCATAGGGCTTGAATCATTCTCTACAAACTTTAAAATTAAATGTGCAAGACGTTATTGTTTAATTCTTTCAACTGAATAGATCGAAGGGAACTTTAGGTCGTTCGCCATAATTCCAGAAAGAGCATCTTTGGTATCATCATTGTCTTTGGAAGTACAGCGTTTTTAATCTTTATGAAAGTATGTACGAGAAGACGTATCAGAAGCTTTGACAAAGGTTAAAAGCACCATAAATGGTAAACCGATTGAGGAAAGTCGAAATGACCAATACAAGAAGCACTCAGTTTCTGAAGATCTACAAGATGGTAGCAAAGAGGAGTCTGTAGCTTTTATGGTTTGCCTTTCAACAATTTGATGACATCACAAATTCAAAGCTAGCAGAAAACTTAAAAATGCTGTAACTCTGAAAATAATGACGATATCAAAAAAGCTGTTTCTGGAATTATGGCAAACGACATAAAGTTCCTTTCGATCTATTCAGTTGAAAGAATGAGGCAATAACATTTTACACATTTAATTTAAATTTTTGCAAAGATTCGAGTCCTATGCTATAGATTATAGCTGAACGCTGATAAATTGAGGTCTCGAAGTAAAATTGATATTGCGTGAGTCGATAGGAATTTCAAGGGGCCATGTTGTATTTACAACCCGAAGAGAAATCTTAGCTTACTCACGTTGTGGATTAGTTAATTTTTTTATAGCAAAGTTTGCTTGTTATCTAAGAAGGATGCCATCTGGCTAAAAATCTCTATTATTTACTAGCTACTTTCCAAGTTAGCACTATGCTATAGATTGTAGTTGAACGCTGATAAGTTGAGGTCTCGAAGTAAAATTGATATTGCGTGAGTCGATAGGAATTTCAAGGGGCCATGTTGTATTTACAATCCGAAGAGAAATCTTAGCTTACTCACGTTGTGGATTAGTTAATTTTTTGTATAGCAAAGTTTGCTTGTTATCTAAGAAGGATGACATCTGGCTAAAAATCTCTATTATTTACTAGCTACTTTCCAAGTTAAAACAAATCCATGCACAATTCGTTATTGCATAAAGACTAAGCCATGATTAGATATGTATTGATGTTTAGAAGCAATGCTGTGTTTGATCATGATAATTTCGAATTTAAAAGCGCATGGGGCAATAATACTTATATTCACAAAGAGAACAGACTGCTGACAGTACATGCTTTTCGTTAAACGTATTAAAACCGATACTCGAAGTGAAGGTATTTTCTACATGTAAGTTAGTCTGTTATTAAATTACTTCATCTTCTTTGTAGATACGTACATTACTTTGGAGATCTTTTAGAGAAGAAGCTGAAAATTAGGAACAGGTAATAGCCAATTTTTTTCTCATAAATGATTATTACGATGCACTTTGATCACAGTACGCTAATTGATCAAATATGAATTTATGCATTGGTTTGGCTATGCAGGGTGGTGTTTCAGAAAAAGATGCAACCCAATTTCATTCGAGATTCTTCAGGAAATGATAAGATTTTAGTAGATGTAATATATATCGGCTACTACTATGTGGCTACTAACATCAATTGTCATGTCAAACTTTTCATATTGTCCCTTGATATGGCTATTTTGTAGCAAAACTGCTAACAAAGATATAAATAGGACAAATAAACGTGCCTTGAGGGTTTTGTACGGATATTACGACTCATCATTTGACCAACTTTTAGCCAGGGCTGAAAGCGTTACAGTTCACCAGAAGAATCTGCAAAGTCTTATGATAGAAATTTATAAGACCATGAACCATCTTAATCCTTCATATATTTGGGAGTTCTTTGTTAAAAAGGATATACCTTACAATCTCCGCACCAAAGAGCTATGCAGGCTTCCATCAGCACAGTCACATCGATATGGACTAAATTCTCTTTCGTTTAGAGGGGTAGTCTCCTGTGGAACACTCTAGATGATGAACTAAAGAGAGCTGATACCTTGAGAAGTTTTAAAAGGGGGATCAAAGAATGGGATGGCAAAAGATGTAAATGTTTAATTTGTAAATAGTTTTGTTATATTGTAAATAGTTGATTTAAATTAGTTTTTAGTAACTATGTACATATCAACTTTAAATAATAATAATAATAATGACAATAATAATAATATTAATAATATTTGCCCTTTGATGAGGGAGGGGGGTACTTTCCATAATTTTGATTCAACAAGGTCTTTCAAAAATTTCTCGGGGCGATACGATTGCAACTCTGATCATGTTGTTTATTTGTTGCAGTGTGAATCATGCAACAAGAAATACGTGGGTAGCACTAAGACGAAATTTCGGCAAAGGTTTAATGTTTACAAGTCCCATTTCAGAACATATGCACGCAAACACGACGAAAACTCTCTCGATAAAGGAAAACCTGTTCCACAAGCAAGTTTTTTCGGTCATTTTTTTGAAAACGGACATAATGGGAGCTTTCGGGTTGGTATTAAAATCATAGATGGGGCGGATGATGTTTTTTCACTTCGTAGGAAGGAGTTGTTTTGGCAATATAGACTTCAAACTTTTACACCCAAGGGTCTTAATGAAAGAGCTGCAGACGTGGAATTAGACGTATTTGCGTGCGGGGGAACGGCTTAGATTCTGCCACTGCATCTGAAGGTCCCTAGAGGTTGCGTTGGCGTCCGCTTTGTGGTTGCCCTTTGTTACTTCGCGTTTTTATGCGTGTGACGGTAGGGTGGAATTCCCTATCAGGCCATCCGGGATTCAGCAATTGCTAAAAAAAGTTTTAGCAGCGAGCGAATCTATCGGAGGGTCACTTGGGGTGACTGCAGAGTTGCCAAGGTAGCCTCAAAGGAATCAGTAGAACTTTAAAACGCCTCCAATCCCTTCTCAAATTTAAAAAGGACAAAAAGATTATGTAGAGTGGCATAAGTGGGAAAGGATGTTATTGCTTTTAATTGTAAATTTAACATTTTTATGTACTTTTTGTTTGTAAACAACTTCTTCTGTATAAATTCTCGGCTGCCCAGTAAAGTTGTAGACTGATGAAGATTTTTAATCGAAACGTATTTTTATGAAAACAGTTTAATTTCTTTTAATAATAATAATAATAATAATATATATATATCGTCTGAAAGTACAATCTTTCCTCTTTCTAATGATATGTAGTTTGGATACATGAATGGAATCATTAATCATGTAATTGCTATTTTAGTAAGTGTGGCCAATTTCAAATGCAGTATGCTGCAAAAGCAAAATCGACACCTTTTTAAGCTAAAAAATTACGAAACAGAATTTGTAAAAATATTTCAGGCCTAGAAGCACTTGAGTTGATGCCTTAACGTAGGAAAAAGACAAAGTTATTCCCATGAGATGCATTTATTGATAATGATAAAATAAGCCCTCGCAAAGATGGATTTTCGTTTATGTAGATGCCCTACTACTTTCCGGCATCTGAAATAGGGCCATACGTACGTACAAAAATGAAAATTAAGTAATGAAACAGTCAATTAATTCACCCAACTTGGATATCATTCGAAAGAACATGAATTGTGCTTTCAGATGGTATGCGTCAAAATGATTTAAATCTTATCATGTCATGGACCTGAAGAATCTCAAATGAAACTGGGCTGCGTTTTTTATCAATAGAAACAATCCACGTTTGCAATTGTGCTGCTTCAATAGATATCAAGGCAATAACATTAACAAATATTCAAATTGATTGGGAACATGTTCAAATGGATTTTAAGATCTTCCTGAAATGGCCACTCCTCTCTGAAATTATGAGGGATTTTCTCATGCCGCTGCTTCAATAGATATCAAGGCAATAACATTAACAGATATTCAAATTGATTGGGAACATGTTCAAATAGATTTAAAGATTTTCCTGAAATGGCCGCTCCTCTCTGAAATTATGAGGGATTTTCTCAAGAAAGCCCCTTCAAGAAACCTTCAAAATAGGCTTAAAATCACGATTAAAATTTCCAAATATTCCTGCCCTTGCAGCAATGACGTCAGCACGTTTTAGCACATGTTATGCTCTTAGGGGGATGAAACTGTCTGGAATATTTTAGTTATGCTGGTAGGGACAGCACTTTCTTCCTCTCAAAGGGATACAAATTTTGAAGCATGCATAAGTCATCACTCTAAAGCAGAAATATTAGGAAAATTTGATCGTGATTGTAAGCCATTTTGGAAGTTTTCTTAAAGTGGTGTTTTCTAAAGAATCCCTTATAATTTCAGAAGAGATTGGCCGATTTTAATTGGGAAAATTTTGATATGAAGTTGAACATGTCTACCATTAAGTGATATACCGGATGAGCCAGAAAAAAGTTCCCACTTTTGAAAATTCATAGCATCAAGAGTACTGGATGGATTGGAATGAATCAATATTTGCTTGACAGCCAAAAGATCGAAGTATTTTTGTGATTGTTTTCGCCTTCTTATGAGCACTGGAAAAATTTTGCAAATTCAAGTTTGCAAACACTTTGTGGCTGCAGAATGACTGAAAAAGGCCTAAAATACTTGATCAAATCATAAAGGACTCCTCACTCAGAAAAAGAGAGAAAATGCAATTTCTCATGGGTGAGAGATATCGTCTGCACATATATTGCCATGGGATTGAAAATCTTTAGTGTCTGTTTGAGAATCTATGTCTTATAACTCTTAGCAGAGGTGAAACGCCTGTGCGTATTGTTCCGTGTTAGGAGAGTCCTAACGATTGATTTGATCAAGTGTTTCAGGCCCTTTTTCACTCATTTTGCAGCCATGAAATTTTTGTAAAGTTGAATTTACCTACATTTGCAGTGCTCCTAAGAAGACAAGAAAAATCACAAAAATACTTCCATCTGTTGGCTTTTAACTAGAATTTGAATCATTCAAATCCATGAAGTACTTGTGGTGCTACGATTTTTCGAAAGTGGGAACTTTTTTCTGGCTCACCCGGTATTTGCCAATATTAATGTCTTGATATCTAGGGAGCAAGAGAAATGCAAATGGGGATTGCTTTTATTGACTCGCAATGTAGAAGGTTTCTGAACTTATTTTGAAATCGCTTTTAAGTTAATTCTAATTCAAAGCAAATTTTTAAATTTAAAATTTTTGGACGTATGAGATGTCTGAAAATATGAACGTCCGAAATTTCTGGCATTTACTGTATGTTGCAGTTTCAAACACAATGCAGTTTTTTATTGGTTTAGCATCTTATGTGTGGTTGAAGAACTCTTGAGCAATTTTGATGCAATAACTTTTTCTTCCTTTTCAGGACATTAATCTTAAATCATGTCATACTTCACGGACTGCCAAATTTTGATGGCCGAGGAGGGTGCAAACCATTTCTGAAGTTATACCACGGATATCAACAAATCTTCACCAGTGAAGTATAGTATGATCTCTTTTTATTGACATTTTGTTTCACTTTCTTACTTTTTTATCTCTCTTTTGTCTCATTGTGTGGTGCTCGGTGAGTGAAAACGAGCATGTATCAACCTCGTTCCCAGGGTGTTCTTACTTCATACGCTGATCATCTAGCCGAACGAACACCTTGGTACACTTCGATCAAATACGCCCAGAAAATGGGTGTATTAGCAGCCTTTATTGGTTTGCAGTTTGCTAGGCAACGCTAATTATGCGACCTCGATTCCAAACAACAAAGCAACATTGCAATGGTTGTTGGTTAGTGATAAGATTATATTGTTGTTATTCGAATAATTAGGAAGTTTTCGAGAAGTGATTTATGTCTGCTATTGTTTTCGAATAGCCAGTCAAATTGCAGAATGACCTTCCAGTCAGATTGCACCCCAGAGTAGAGACAGAGCAACGAACACACTCTGGGGACGAAATTGAGCATGTATTCGATCAATCAGGAATAGACCTTTTAGCTATTCTGAAAAGAATCAGAATCGAACGATATTTTGCTACATTTTGTAGAATTTTCGAATGTGCACAATAATGATAGAAGTTCTAACGCCACTTGATCGAACCTCGCGTATAAAAATGTTAAAAATAACGCTCGATCCAGGCTCTTTTGTAGAATAGCTAAAAGGTCTATCTGTAATTCCATTGTTTCGATCAAAACGCTAATTGCAGCGAGATCACATACCCTACATTCCCTTATCGATGGTTCATTACTCCAAAAACTTAAAATGAAGGAGGTAATTTGTTTTGATTGACCAAGAAAGTATATAATACCTTTTTTTGCAAACGGTAATATAGAAAAAGATCTGGACTGAGCAATATTTTATACCTTTTCATACGAAAAGCTTGATCGAGTGGCGTTAGAGCTTTTTATCAAATAAAGCACAGAAACATGCAACAAAATTCAACTACCTTGCCACTCATTGCAAGAAAGAACACGTAGTCAGCGAATTCCTACAATGAGTGACACTTACAATTAAATAAGGAACTAAACGCAAAAGGAATTACAGTTAAAAGAAAAGTAAAATGAAAGCCTGATCGCTGAGCAGAACTGAGGCTGTTTGATAAAACGGCCGATCAGCCGTCCGCGCGACACGGATCGCGTAGAGCTTCTTTCAATTTTGTACGCATTCAATAACTGTACAAAAATGTGTTGAAGGATCTTTGGATGCTGAATCTTTCAGAATATCACCTTTCATGTAATATTTTTCTATTGTCGTTTCATAACACTCAATGTTACAATGAAGCCTTCTCATTGCTGCCGAAGGCAGCCTTAACTATTCTTCTTCAATCAGCGAGCGAAATTAGCCTGCCTGCCTGCTGTCTGTCTGCCGTCAGGCTTTGTAGACGGGCCACTCACGGCTGCGGTTCGCGGGCTCGCGGCTGGTGAGCATTTATCCAACAAACAACAGCAAAAGTTCTCCAACAAGAGATAATGAGTTCTTCCTACCTATTCAACTACCTAACTACGTCAATGGACGACAAAGGTTTATTCCTGACAATGCAGAACTCAATATTACGGACCACGGAACCATAGACTACAGAACTACGGAACCAAGAGCCTTGGACTCGGGAACTAGAAACCAGCAGAGGAGAGTAACTCAATATTCTAAATCATTTACCTTCGAACCATTACCCAGCTGTAAATTCAAACATAATACACGTTTCCTTAGCGATAATCGTTCAATTAATTTCAATAAAATTGACCTCGCTACAGTCGCATTTGGTACAAATACTAATCGGCAGCACTCGCTGACTGATGTTATATCTAGTTGATTAATTGAATAATTGGTTAATTTTTACTTTCTTAATCACAGTAGCTTCCTCAGTCCATAACCTCTCCCTCGGCATCTGCTGCAGTGTTTCGACCGTGACTATGCTTCAACAATAAGATGCATTACTTACTACTTGTCTTATTCATCTTTGCAGTGTGGCAACTTATGAACATGAAAGAATTTGTATTGACTGCGAAGATATTTCTCTGACTGGAGATGTTATGGTAAGATGTTCAATCAACCGTCACTTCTTCTGGCTTAGTTTCATTGAAGTGAAATTATTTGAAAGTCGTCAAAGCAGAGCTGCGATCAGAGAATTTATAAGCAAGTGATTCGTGGTACAAAATTTAGAAATTGCCTTAAATAACGGACTCATCATATTAAACCCATAAACGCAATAAAATCACCGAAATCAGTCGAAAGAAGACTATTAACTCCTGTAAAAGAAACAACAACCAAAATAAGCATGTGAAAAGAGAAAAACTGTTAAATCCTGTAAGACAAAACCGAATTAACCTTAAAACCTGTAAGGAAAGAAATAAGTTAATAACTCACCAGCAACTGCTGAAAAGATAAACGTGGAAATCACCAAAAATCAGAGAATTGTATTATTTACAATTATTATTTAAATATATTATTTATACAAATATTATTTAAAAGTCAGGATCGTTTTTACCTCAGCTTTCATGTCTTCCATTCAATTTCATTAAAAATCTCGTGTTTCTTCCAGGTAAAATGTTCCCAGAAAAGCAACCTTCCCTCACTACAAGATACAATTTTCAGATGCCAGTTTCACGTTGACGCCATCAAGAATTTCAGTTTGGTCTTTTCAAAGAAAGATTTAGATGAAGCTTGGAAAGGTATGTTATATGTTATTTTTAGGAATAAAACTTTAAGAATCAATTTTATTCCCATTTGTGTTTGAAATAAACAAATCAGAAACAACCTACCGGGTGTCCCAAAAAAGTACTCCCGTTTGAAAAATCACCAACATTTGATTACATGACCGATCTTCAATTTTCTTTTTTCGCCAAGTAGATCAAAGACCAAATTATTTTCCCAGACATAGCTGATCTTGTAATTGGTTTAACATTAGCAAATTTAGCTCTTTTTAGGGCTACCCGGTTTTGAATCATACTGCCAAAAAGCATTTATGCTTGCCAGATCAACTTCTTTGTGCATATAACGCTTCTAGTTTGGTCATAAATGACAGAAAGAAATGCACACTATTATTGGAAGCTTCGATGGCGATCAAAAATCTGAAAATTTGGACTCTTAGGCAAGATTGAGCATTTTCCTTTAAAAGTATAGCTCAAATAAGGTTTTTCAACGTGTACTTTTTCTACCTCGTTGCATCAAAAGCAGACATTTTGGCATTTTTATATATTTTTGGGTCTTTTACGAAACAAGTGAAAAAGAAAATTTTATCAAAGGTTTGATAATCAATTTTTGGTGATTTTTTAAACAGGATTACTTTTTTTGGGACACCCGGTAGCAAAAGTTTGTCTCGCAGTAGAAGTCAGGTGAGACTTGCAATCATTCAAAATAATTGCTGCAGAACTCTTTGTTCATTTTCGCCTGGCAGCTGTTATGACACAGCATAGGGCTCAAATCTGTCCAATCTTTAAAAAGGTGGGTGTAAAGTTGTATAACATTTATCTTTGACTTGAATAGCTTGAAAGGAACTTATGGTACTTATCATTTTTTGATATCTTGACTTTTTCAAAATGGCTTCAATTTTAGTCATTTTTGAAAAATTTTATGGAAAATTTCAAACAAATTTAAATCATGGTAAATCCTACACCAATAGAAGAAAAATGACATAACCTTAAAGAAAATCGTAACTTATGAAGGTCTACAGTATGGTGGCAAGCAGAAATCTGTGGATTTTCTGGTTTAGGATTTAGAAGTTTGACGACGTCATAGGCTCGAAGTTAATAAATGCCACCATTTTGAAACTAATCAAGACATCAATAAATTTCCATGGCAGATTTACAGCAAAAAAACCCTAAGTTTCTTCCAAGCCATTTAATTCAAAGAAAGCTGTAATGGAATTTTACACCGTCCTTTTTAAAGATTTGAGCCCAATGCTTTATGACACTAGATCTGTTATTCTATGTAATATGTTCTGGATATTGACAAAGCCCGTCTAAGATCGGCGTGGACCAATCAACATCAACAACAGAAATACTTAATGATTTCCAATGTGAAAACGAACTCTTTCTGTCTATGCAACCTTTGATGATATTAGGCTTTAGGGGCAGGAATTTCTGATGAAGCGACAGCGAAACGTCATTTGAGTACTACATTTTCTAATTTCTTTACTGCATTTATATAGTTACTATAAGGGAGCTTATGATTCATCATCTTTATTTGCAATGCATCTGCTGCTGTTTGCCTGCTCTATACAGAGAAAATCAGGGTTTTGTGGATTTTTGCTTTTACAGCCCGTTTACGTTCCAATTCAGTGCTCTGGTACATATAGCCATATACAATCAGTCTGTCCCTCCGGGCATGGAATTTTTATGAATTTTTTCATATTGAGAGAGATAAACTGATTTATATGAAGGATTTATTGGAGGCCTAGTGTTAAGTGATTTTGCAGATTCAAGCTGTTAGTTCTAAGATGGTTCTAATTGATTGTGTCTTTGAATAGTACCACAACAGATGAACCGTTCGGCGTTTACGGAATTATCCAAGTAATGGGACAGTAAAGTGATTGGTACAGTTAATTAAAGCTCAGTTTATCACTTAAAAGTTAGTCTTAAGTAGCATTAAGCTAATTATTTTGTGCTTGTTAAAATTCCGTCGTTAATCTTCGATGGAGGAGATATTTTATTAATAGACGATTGCGCTAAAGATGGCGGCGAGGAATTTTTTACCAAGATTCATTGCGTTCTAATTAAGATTCTTTAACGACTCTATAGGAATTCGATTAAAGAATGCAGTGCATCTTGGTAAAAAATTCCTCGCCGCCATCTTTAGCGCAATCGTCTATTGAAGGGCCCTCTTATAAGCTCCAGAACTTGTTTCACTTCACTTTATATGTTTGATTTGAGCACTTGAAGCGTTCACATGACGTCGATACCGAAGCAAGGCTCTAGGGAGCCTTTGTTCTGAATAGTTGTGAGATTTGTTTATCCCTATTGTAGTCATACGCGTACGGGAAGAAAAAATCTAGGGGGCTGCCCAACACAAAGTTCATTGTTTAGCATAATTTTTGCCCGACTGAGGGCATTTTTTTGCGCGATTGGGGCTCATTTTCGATAATTTTTCTAAAGTTGGGGGGGGGCTGCCGCCCCCCGGCCCCCCGCCTCGTACGCTTATGATTGTAGTGAAAGAACACTTTCAGTTGGGCATAAAGTTTCATTGATAAGCATGTTTTGCTCTGGGGGGCGGGTGTATCATCTGACGGGACGTGCCATATTGCCCCAAAAACTTGTACCGATAATTCTGCAAATGTTTGAGAACTTTAAGGCTATATTTCCGCAAATTGTGAAAAATATCATGTAATTCCTGAATTTTGATCAACATGACGTCAGTGTGCACTAGCGTCTCATGTGAATATCTTATGTTTTCAGAGCAGGGGTGGCGCCAGGGGAGGGCTAGGGGGGCTACAGCCCCCCCGTCGGAAGCATCTAGCCCCCCCCCCCCGTCGGAGGACATTTTGGGTCCTTGTCGGAGGAAATTTGGCAAAATGACGTATGAAAGCTGCATTTTCTAGCCATTTTAGCCCCCCTGTCGAAAGCTCCAGCCCCTCTGTCGGAAGATTCCTGGTGCCACCCCTGTTTCAGAGATAGACGAAAAGTGATGGAAAAACATTCGATACACTATTTATAACAGTATAATGTTTCATTGTCACAACGTATGCCACTCCTAGAATTGTCTGTTAACAGCAACAAGACTACTGCAGTGGGTAATGTTTAAAGGAGGGAGTAAAAAGACCAGCATGCTTTGTGCGAAGTCAGCGACTTGCTCTGCACAGCTCCAGAATAACTGACTGTACGAAATTCACTAAAACGAAAACAAACGATGGCAAAGGCTGCTGGTGTTTGTACTCGCTATATTTTAAGCAAGGATAATTCGATGAGGTGTATGGACATGTGAAGACTGCACATTACAGAAACTCTAACACTAAAATAGAATCTGCAAATGAAATTAAGCAATAAACGAAAATTATGAATTAGGAAACCAGATGATGGGATCGCATGAACTTGAGTAATGATAAAATCAGTGAAATTATGTGCTTCCTTCATTCTTTTCTCTTTGTGTCCGATGCTTTAATTTATAATCTTTGGTTACCTAAATTTAATAGCAACCACATAACAACATTTGGATTTCTGCTGAATCTTAAGCTTGGGTGTAACTGATTTATATTCTAGATCTTCATTTGTGGTAGCCTTAAAGATCTCGAGGTTTGATTTGCTCGTTTGCTTATTTGCTTGTTAATTGGGAATGTGTTATTCAGGTAGATTATAGTTTCAGCTAGATCGGTTATGGAATGGTTGGTCAACTCGTGTAGTTATTTAGTTGTCCCAGCATCGGCGTCATGTCTTCACAAACTTTATAGAATTAATTCGTGTAAAATTTGAATTGCTTGAAGGAAACATCAGGTACTTTGTTGGCAGAGATCAGGCCTTTCATTTTTTTGTTTCGTTTTCTATTTAATTTCGAGAGCCTGACCTTAGGTAATTGTCATATTTCCACGGGGAGAATATGATTTATATCAAAGGTGGAATTTGCAGAGTTTTGATCTGTTGTGAGCAAATCTTTCCTCCTTGCCCCGTGGAAATCTTGAGTTATGTTCGGCCATAATTTAAGGGGATAGTTTCCAGAAATTACTCTGTAAGATCCAATATTCCTTCGCACCTTTGGCGCGAAAGCATGCCCCCCCCCCAGTTTCCGAAACCAGGGTCCAGGCTTGTAACTATATTCAGGAATCTTACACCATTGGTGACTCTCTGCATAAAAGCTTTTCTGTTAAGTTTCAGAGTTTTTAGGGAATCGGCACATTAAAGACTGGCATCTACGAAGAAGCTAAAAACACCCATCACATCCATTGTTAGCTATACAACGGAACTGTACGTTCCAAGATTTTCAAACACAGTACATTGCTCAGACCCCTTCTTTTGAGCTGGCTCCTTTTCTCTTGAAGGAGAAGTCACAAACTTGAAATAACAGGACATATGTAATTAAAGCCAGGACTGTTTTGAACAGACAAACCATCATTTATGTCTTACAGGGACGTAGGAAGCAGATCAAACTTAAAGGGAGGGGGGCACGACCCTGCAAGGGCACTTTTCATCAAGCTAAAGGGCACTTCCTGAAAATAAAAAGGGCAGTTCTTTGTTTATTGCACTGGGGGGCACGTGCCCCCAGTGCCCCCTGGTTCCTGTGTCTATGTGTCTTAACCTCAACAACATCAGCCGAGAAGCTTTGCCAACATGTTATTTTTCATCCAACCTGGTCATTTGTATTTCAAAGTAGACTATTTTCATCAAAACCTTGCAGAGAAACAGGATATGGGAATATCGTGTTCCTGGATTCAAATCAGGAAGACTTATCAGAGAAAATCTTTGGCTTATCCAGTCTTGATTCTTAATCCCAGATTAAATTTCCTTGAAGCAAAAATGTGGTTGATGTCGGAAACCATCGTTTGGATCTCGATTTTTCTGTGGTATATTGTGCTTTCCTGTTTTATTTGTTGGTGAATGAATCCTTGGTGCAAGCTGTTTATTCTTGCTGAAGTTTCGTGCGTGCAAAATTTTGCATACGGAGTGCCCAAAAACATCGAATTCGTGCAGCACATATGTGGTTTATCATGGAAGAGGGAACCATCATAATTCTTTCTATCTTGGAAAACCTAGTTCTTCTTTCGGACGAGGGTTGCCAGATTGACCTTTTTAGGGTAGATTTTACAATGGCCTCTGATTTGCTGGGTCCGTTTTTGTTGGCCTGAGCCTGTTTCTAAATCCTGGACTTTTTGTATCTGCACAAAAACATTTATTCTCTCGACATTTATTGTCACTTTGTCAAAAAAAATTGAAGCGTTTTGCATGATTAGTTTTTCGTTATCTCAAATCTCACGTAATATCTAATATAAGACAGACAGAGTTTAATGCCTTTTGCAATAAATTTGAGATCAAGATTTTTGGTGAAAAAGTACTGTGACGCCATGAAAACGATTGTTTCTGCAGCTGCAAGGCAATGTTCCGTCCGCCCACTTTGGAAAATAAATAGCAACAGTTTTATTAGTAGACCTCTTAGCTAGTCTGCAAAAGAGCCTGGATCGAACGTTATTTTTATGCATTTTTATAGGTAACATTCGATCGAGTGGCGTTGGGGCTTCTATTACCATTGTGCACTGCACATTAGAAAATTCTACAAAATGTAGGAAAATGTTGTTCGATTCTTATTCTTTTCAGAGTAGTTAAAAGGTCTATTAGTAGTTGTCTTATCTGTTCACTTGGGGCGATCTGATTGGAATGAAGCAGATGAAGGATTTTTGGCTCCAACTATCATTATATATCGATCCAATAAAGATAGGTAGAATCGCTAGTAATTGAAAATAATTAACTTGTATCATTATCGAATATTGACTTTGCTGATAAGGAACACTTCCCAGGTTGAAAGTCGTTCATAGCTGATACAGTGTACAGCAACTTTTCATAACTCAATGAGGTTTCCAAAAAACTTGTGCCCCATTTGTGTGGCTACTGCTGAGGAGCTTTACGCTATGTTGCTCCGTTCTCGATACCGTTGCATTAGCCCAGCTTCAATTTTGAGTTGGACTTACTTAAGTCTCTTCCACGCCAAATACTAAAATAGTGACCTCTGTGAAGGAGAGAGGGAGAAAGCGGAAGACTCTCCCGCTTTCCTTTTGCGACTTCCTTCGCAGAGGCTTCCCTTCTCTCCCACGCAGGGGTGACTTTATGTGGCAGTTTTTTAGGTATTTTTATCACGGGAGAGACTGAGGTAAGTCCAATTTAGAGTATAAGATCATTTTTACGCAATCTGACCAGTGGTTGCTGATTTATGGCACACGAAAAAAATGATTTTTTTCAAAAACAGCACGTTCTTTGTTTTCAAAAAGTGCCGAAAACACGTAAATACTGCAAGAAAAGGTTCTGTTGTGGACTTGCTACAAGTCTCTCTATTGGTTCGTGAAAGATAGAAGGACAGCATCGTTCTTTAGGACCAAAAAGATAGACTTGTAGCAAGTCCAGTTCTGTTGCTGTGTTGGAATTTTTCTACAGTTTAGAAAGGGTTAATTGCATTGTTTGCTGGTAACACAGCACCATTGACCCTTAAATTTACAAATTTGCAAGGACCCATTCTTTCAAAGTTTACGTGTTTTTTCATTTGTTTGGAAAACGAAGAAAGTGTTATCTTTGAAACAATCACTTTGTGCCACAAATGAGCAACCACACTTGTCTGATTTGCTAAAAGCAAGGTCTCAGACTCTGAGCTGAAGCCTGTGCTATGAAAAGGTATCAAGAACGAAGCAATAGAACTTACAGCTCCTCCGCAGCAGCCACATAAATAGGGCACAATTTTTGGAGACACCTTGTAGTCCTGGGGGATCCCCCTCCCAAATTGTGATTTTGATATGACTGAAGACCAACTAATGCAAGTTCAATTGCTTCATTGATTTATATATAAATTAATTTATTGCAGACAGAAGGTTCCCTGCAAACTGTACTGTTGAATTCATATTCAAACCTACCACTGAGCAGGAGTTACAAGGTATGCAATAGCTTTCGTGTTATTTTTCATTTTAATTGCATCACTATAGTTGAGACATGAGATTTTTGATTCTTTAGAGTTTTTGAAATTTGAGCTTTTAGTCAGTAAGTTCTTTGTTCAATTTGGAAACGCAATTAGTTTCAATCAATAAAAAAGCAACTTTCCAAATAGTCTTGCAACATTTGGTAAAATGTCTACCGGGTGTCCCAAAAAAATGTATACGGATTTGGTTGACTCTAGCGGTGTGAATTTAGCTTTCATCATTGTCTAATCACTCTAACAATGTTCCTCAATAGTTGACTTGAACATATATATCTCATTTGTTAGTATTGGTGCTTTGAGAGCAGAAATATCAATCTTTAAAGCTCAAATTTGCCTCTTCCAGCAAACCAGAGCTTTAGCCTTTTGGCCTAAGCAATTTCTTAAGGCACAGCGTATAAATCAACGAGAACCTTGATAAAATTTGAAAACTATTAGAGCTTTTGTTATTCTGTTTGCCAGAAGTCATCCCCCAGTCACCCATTGGGAAGTTTCTTAATTTTTAATTAATTTCAGTTCTTAATTTCGATGTGGTTCATGAATTTGCTTAGGCCAAAAGGCCAAAGCTCTGGTTTGCAAGTGGACGCAAATGTGAGCTGTCAAGATTGACATTTCTGCTCTCAAAGCAGCGATAGCAACAAACGAGGTATCTATGTTCAAGTTAACTATAGAGGAACATTTTGAGACTGATTAGCCTTTGATTAAAGCTAAATTCACATCGCTGGAGTCAACCAAATCTGTATACATTTTTTTGGGACACCCGGTACTATAAATCATCGAAGAACATCTCGTAGTCTGCACGCAGGCTAAATAAATCCCAATAAAACGCGAACAATTATTGTAGAGTATTTTCTGCCCATAGCTACTTTCGTGACAGTTACTATAAATCATTTCGAGCTTGTTCTCCTATACCCTGGGTACCAGACTCTCTCTAACATAAAAAGGATTCTATGTTAGAGAGTCTGGTACCCAGGGTAGTTGTCCTAAATCTTTCGTGTCAAAAAAGTTTTTTAAAATCTAATTTTATCTCAATATTTCTGACCAAGGCAAGGGCTGTCAAAAGTATTAGAATTCCTCAGGATTCTATTTTTCAATTGTCTCAACTAACAACGAAACAATTTTTGAAATATTTTTGATCGATATTTACTTAAATATTTAATGTAATCATTTCAACTCTTTTCCGTAAATGATTCTACAATCCTCGATGCCACAATTAGAACGACACTCCAATATTATGTAGAAAGTCAAGATTTTTTAATGAAATTAAATGCAACAATTACAAAATATATCATTCTTCACTTTAATTACCCCCACGAACTTCGATACAAATAAAGGCTAACAACAATATTAGAATTCCTGAGAATCCGACTTTTCAGTCAAAGCCGAACAGAATAAATCTCAATAAACAACGGAGTAATTTTTGACATATTTTAACCCGATATTTAGTTCAATATTTACTGTAAATTATTTCAAGATAGCGGCTAAATATTTCATCCTTTTAGATATGAGTCAACTAACCTCTGTTGAAACAACAAGATCTTATTAATGCCTGATAAAGTTTTTAGACAGCTAACGCACTATAAAAGGAATCGAAGCATCTATAAGCCCTAACAATAGTCACACAAAGACAATAGGCTATAACACGTTCCGCCCCATATTTGGGTAATTGATCTACGTCAACAGGAAATACTGGTATCTGATAGGCTAGAATCTGATCACAAATGGCTTGAGCCACTTTTATATGCTTACATTCCCTTTAAAACTACAAGATTCTATTAATGCTTAGTGCAGCGATTAGACTTTTAGCTAAAGGGCCTAAAACAAGCAAATTTTTTCTCGTAAATGGTAGATTTTCCAATGCAAACAATCGAAGTAAAAGCTTGCTCGTTAATCGGTCAAAAATTCAGATTTCACTGCTTGTTTCTGAATATCTAGAAAAGTCTATTCACCTGTTCTCTAGGAATCAAAAAATCCATTCTCCATCGAATTCGCTTCGAATCCCTATTTAGTGTCATTTTTTTTCTATTCCATTTAGAATTTACAACAATATTACTAATTACAATACTTACAAGCTACGCTACAATACTACAGAGACGATGCCACAGGGAGCGAAATACTATGTCTACCCTGTGGCAATTCTAAAAATAATTAATGAACTACATCAAACTACATGTAACTGCTACTACAAATAAAAGGAATGCTTAAATACAAACGGAAAACTAAGGTACAAGCGGAGGTAGCTTGCAATCAAATACGGTAATTGCAAGTGTAGGTTTGAAAGTTAGAGCCAAACATGGTGAATTTGCAAATTCGATTTTTGATTGCAAGCTGCCGTAAGACATTACATAATTACAAACGAAGAGAACTGCTAAAAAACAACACATACAGAAGGGGTTTGGGTGTTCTACGTAGGGATATGAGTAATCTTCAATCATTTATCGTGCCATTTATCGCAACGACAGCAACACTTGTCCAATTTCGAGTTAATTGAATTGTTCGCCCAAAGTTTGAGCGTCGCGAAGTCTATCAGCAGCAATGTTATCAGTCAAAACATGCTCACAGATACCGTAAAGTGGAGACAGGCCTTCAGACATTAGAAAACATGTGATATTCTGCGCAATGCATTGTTTTGAAATGATTCATCTAAGCACCAAATCCGATACCTCTGCAACTTATTCATTGGCTTTTTCTTTGAAACATTTTACTTCAATTTTAAAAGATTGCTACATACAGGAGCATCATCTCCATTTAATAACAACACGAAAAAAGAATAACAGATGATCTACTAATAACAACTTACGACTGTTCGCGTAATACGAAAGCACTTTCCAATGGTGACACCAGCATACTGTCTCGAGATTTTGAGGTGTTAATTCTATCTATTTTTGTTTTGCAGAAGAAAATATCGTGGCAGCCTTCACTTCATTATCGTCGGATTCCGGCATTGATTCTCCCGCTAAACATATGTCAGAGTCAACACCCAAAGGTATTTGTGATTTTGTTGAATTTTTTTCGTCTTAACTTGGATTGTAGGCCTCCACTTTGATAGTTTTAAGACGACTTCTGTATGAAAACACAAACACAGTGTGCAGTAAGTCCCCGCATACAAGAAACTCAAATTGTTAATCAGGCTGTTAAGTTTCTTTTCTTACATGTAAGGAAATATCTTTAAGAAAAGCTGGCAGATTTCTTGTGTGTCCAATAATAAACTTCCCAACAGTATTTTTCCAAGTCTCGGACTATAGGACCATACTGAATATCAGCAAAGGTGTAATGCATTAAAGATCTAGATATGTAGATTACGATATATATCTTTTCATGTGTTTAAATACCAAATATGAAAGATTAGAAAGCAAATTTGATATTGCAATAAAGCCTTTTTCATAATTTTAACCATTTATAAGAAGATGAAAAGAAAATACTGTCTGGTTTTTAATGTTGAGAAACTATTCCCTATGAAGGTCCGCTCCTTATATGAAGGGAATTATTGTATTTAAAAAGGAGTTATTTCAGCCCTTTTTTCTAAATGTTTCGTAATTTACAGCTAAAATTCAATTTCTTGTAGTCTCAAATTAGACGTCTCGTGAAAATGCCCGCGAATAACAATAATTGAAGTGTTATGCAGGAGTAATTTCGCGCAATAGCAAATCTCATATGACATCTAATTTGAGACCAACTTTAGTTGGTTCGTTTCTTTTATTTCTGCGTGAAAAACATACATCTTGTTGCTTCTACGATTCATGCAGATCCGTTTCTCGACATACAAAACAAAATTTGACAAGAAAAGGATTTTCATATTCTAATTCCTGTTACGTTCAAATGATACACTCATTTTTTTATAAGAAACTAAGATCCGGTGATGGTAGGCAGTTTCTTAAATTTTTGGGCCATTTTGCTAGCAAAAGTTTCTTATGTTTTTCCTATACTGTTAATGCCGGAAGTGTAGAGTTCATTTTGTCTTGTCTAAAGGACTCCCAAATTACTTAGTAAGATCTCAACACAAGTAAATAACATAACTCGCACTCAGAATATTGTCCAATCAGTTGCTATAACTTTACACTGCCAAAAACATTGTTGATTGCGATAGGAAAATTGAAATTGTAAATTACAAAAGTTTCTTAGCTTTTTCAATTCAGGTAGGGTTGTTTCTTAACTTTTGAAGAATTGAGCCTACCGTTTCTTATAAGCGGTTTCTGATAAAAAATAGTGAATGTATAATTGTTGTGACTGTTACTTTTACATTTGGGCAAATATCATCTTCAACATGCAAGACAAGAATTCAAAGATTGACAGTAATTGTATTTTGAAGACTTAGCCGACACATAAACCTTTTTAGGCCACCAAGAATAGAATAAAGCGATGATAAACTCTTCGCTACCTGAAAGCGACCTAAATCCAAAATGCTCTTACCAAAAGAACCCCTCGCTGAGTAATAAAATCTTTACCTTATAATGTAGAATTAAAGTTAATCTGTTTCAAAAGATGTCGCCTTTTTTGCCAGCTTGTTAGGCTATCAATGGAATCTCGCAGAATTAGGGTTTTTGCTGGCAACCTGTCTGAGCTAAAGATTTTTGGGATTTCACGCTAAATCTATTGCATACACGAAGCTCGTTTTGCTTTTTAAATGGCGCCTATCACAATTCTCATAGCATTAGCTATGAATAAATTGGAAATGAATATAAACGGGATTATGCTAAGAGCTTGATTTCATTGACTGAAAAGACAGTTTGTTGGCTGGAGTGCTGCATTTGTTTGTTGGTTTGCCTGTTTGTTTGTGACTAGCTGCGTGTTTTGTATAAACACGAATGCATTGATTTACAAGGCAATGCTATCTGTCAGGAATCTGGATAGAATGGCATGAAGGAAAGTTGTTTACGAATTGGGATTTAAGACGAAAGATATATTTTCTTGCAGCAGCCAATATCGTTTTTTACGAGAGGAGAATTACTTGACTTGGTGTGTGGTTTGTGGTAATTTTTATCTGTTTACTTATTTATATTTGATCAGAACTTTGGGTCATTAGCTGCCATATCTCGTTAGTTTTCCATTTGGTAATGTTTCTTTTTTGGCCTTCACATTTCGTTGATAATATTCTTGTAGAAGTCATGCTTGTAGGATTTTAATGAGAATTATTGCGGCTTCCCGTAGCAAGCGGTTGCGTTCTTCCATCGTCAACTTTCTCATGTATTGAAGGTTCAGAGCCTGGAAGTGGAGGTGCCCAAAATCGAAGACGCCTGTGGTTTTTACAATTTTCCGTAAGGTGATATACATTTGTAAGCCTGGCTGAAGTTCCAATTTTGTTTGGTTTTGAAGTTCCAGTTTTGGGTATGATTGTTTTTCGATGATAGTCCAATTTTGGGTGTCACCTTGACTGTGACCCATTCAGTTTTGCAACAGCCCTGTGTTTGCAGCTTCGTACATTCCCGTGCTGAATTTTGGGCACCTCCACCCCCGGAGTTCAGAGCAGGGATCTCAGGAAATGTCGTTCTTCATCATATATCTTGCCATTTGATTGGTGCCACAAGCTCTTGTGGCGAGGGCCTAAACGGGGCCAAATATTCAGTGTAATATTATGAGGTTTTGTTGACTGACCGAGGTGATATCGTTTAAGTCAAGGAACGCAGGGAAACAAGTCTAGCATCTTTATAACCAGAACATTTTGTCAAGCCGTAAGAATTTTTGTGCAAACTTTGGTCGAAGCTGAGATTTTTTGCCGATGTTTCAATGTTCGAAAGTTTTCCGAAATTTCAATCAAAGGAGTTTTTAACTCTGCATGTTGTTGAATGTTAAGAAGGAATTTTTCTCTATTTCAGATCATATGGCGTTCGACCTTTCATTCAAAGACCATTGTTCGTGTAAAGGTATGTTGTGGCCTAGATTATCTTTATTCTTAGCGGTCTTGCCCATCGAGAGATATTTCTAAAAGCAGCTCAAGCTTTCAGTACACATTTCCGTTTTATTAAAGAACGTTTAACGAAGCACGACTTGAATCTCTATTTAGTGATGCTACTTGACCTTAGCTTAATGCAGCTGGAGTAGGAAATGTTTCGATTCGCTTGAACAACTTGTATCTATGCGCAGGAGAAGCTCTGTCGTAGCGCGTTGGCCTACAAATCTGATCGCAGGTGATTCGAATCCCCCCGTTGTCGCAATCTGCTACTAATATGCAGTGAGAGTCTGCAGCTCTCTTTGATTCAATGCTAACGGGTGTCATGAGGTATGTTCACATCAGGAGGAAAGATGAGGACGCTGCTTCGATTGGCTTAGCTTCTCGTAGTATCCCAAGCTACCTTCGGATGCGAGGTAGAAAACCAACGATCTACCGCTTGGGCAATGGAGGAGCAATTTATCAGACTGAGGCTTAGAGTGAGCCTGAAAACTGAGAATAGGCGTGCAGAAATGCTTCGATTGCGATTTTGAAAAGGAAAAGTTGGATAGTAATTAGTAGCAAAACTTGCCAATGATCTTTAAAGTTACGTATTGCACAGTCATTCTATCATTCTCCTTATCATAGTCATTCTTATTCCATCGTCGCGAGCAACATCGATCTAAAGAATTTGTCTATGGTATTGTGAGAATATTATCAAGTATTCATTAAAGCAGGCAGGTAGCGACCCTTTTTTGTGATGAGCGTACTACTTGTCCATGCCCCTGCTGAAATCGACCCCTAAAGCTGCGCTTGATCCACAACTTACTGCGAGAAATTGTTTTCTTAGAATCATGCTAAGAGACAGCAATTATTTTCAGAATGCATGGTAAAACTGCATATTACTTGCATGCGTCTTGAATTCGAAATACTAGCCACAGGTTCAAGCAGAAATGTTGAAATCGTGCTCTTTAGATATTTGTTTTCGTATGTTGATCTCATTTGTATTTGAGACTCTTAAAGAATGTGATTTGAATTACCGAAGTTGAAATCTTAGCCACCTCTGATTCACCTGTGGTTACTGTGGGCTTTACATGTTAAATCCTTTTGATCACGTCGATAAACATGAAGCGCATGCTTCCCCCGTGCAGTAGGTTAAAGCTCATGCGCAGTAGCGTTTTGGGGTTGAAGCTCTTAAGAGCGCATGCGCTTAAACCCTTTGCGCGGGGGGACACGTAAGTTTCCTCGGACAAAGTAATCTCGTCTCCCCAACAAATTTTGTAGAGAACTGCGACGGTTTGTTGTTCTCTGACCATGTAATTTGACTCATATTGGATGTGATTTCGAACGTGATTATATTCGTTCCATACTACGTTTGGTTCAGTGGTGACTGGTGAATAGATCGTCTAGAGCATTTGTCTGGATCGTCGTTAAGGTTTTGGTGTGGCTGCTTTCTTCTGGCTTGTATGCTTTGGAGTTAAGATACATAAAGAGCAGAAAAATGTCAGGTTAGTATATTGCTTGAATCGAGACGATTTTATGATTGTTTGAGTTCCTTAGTTAGCCAGTTAGCTGTGGAGAAGATTGAAAGGTCGAGATGAAATGAAACATTAGCAATTATGCGTTCAATCTCAGACATCGTCTTTGCGTTGCTTTGTGGTTTTTTCTGGTGTTTCTGTATTCAAATGTTTAAAACTGCGTTTGTGCTTGGAGCCTTTTAGTTGAAATATGTTTGTAACGCTTTGCACTCGACTTGGTCTTTAATTTTTTTTTGCAATTTTAGTTGGACAAAATTCTCCTAAATAGTACTAGCGTTCGATATGCATAGCATAAGATGTGTGAGAAGCAGTTAGAGTCTAGCAACAGCGATAGTCAATATGTGTGCTTGCTAAAATTGCAAAAAAAATGTTTTGGGAAAGTTTCTCGTGATTGCTGTTTTTCCTACATGATATCAAAAGTTATTTTCTTTTGATCAAAACGAAGTTCTTCTCAGTGCGAAAGTCCTTTTCTCCGGTTTGGATCTTAAAAATCGTTAAGTTTTTTTCAAGAGAAATTTGTTCTCTTTTGGAAAATGTAAGCCGTTTTGTTAGTCGAAGACAGAGCGTGCCTGTGCGTTGTCGGTGCATTGTTTCACCACCGAAATAGAAAACGTTTGAAACAGAGGTCTCGTGCCACATCTTTGATTTATGTAAGAGTGAAAAACTCTTCACTGTGATTTAAATGACCGTGCATTAGTTTGGTTACTAAGGGTGTGTCTTTGAAACATCATCTACGAATTCTTATCAGTGGGAAGATCACATTACAGATTGGTTTACAAAATAAAAAAGAGAGTTTCTATTTGCACCCATGATTCACTGATATTATCATTTATCGTTCCTCGGCCCCTTCCCTTACTTTTGGATGTACTATCCCATGACACAGTTGATCGACAAACTAACTCGTGCTACGAGGGTTTTTGTCTTTCCCTATAATTTCCCAATAATATCGTTGCTTGGCCCCTGAGCACTGTCGGGGAGACATTTATTCCATGACACATTGATCGACGAAATGAACTCGTGCTAAGAGGGATTCTGTTTCCCCCTATAATTCCCCAATATCAACGTTCTCCGATCCCCGACCACTGTTGGGGAGACATTGCCTTCCCTTGCTTGTGAACGGACTATTCCATGCAACATCGATGGACGAAATGAAATGCTAAGAGGGTTCTATTTCCCCCTATAATTCCCCAATATCAACGTTCTTCGATCCCCGACCACTATTGGGGAAGGGACATTGCCTTCCCTTACTTGTGAACGGACTATTCTTTGACACAGATTGATCGACGAAATGAACTCGTGCTAAGAGGGTTTCTATTTTCTCTTCCAATTCATCGATATCATCATTCTCTGACCATCGTTTTGAAAAGGAACATAAGACTGCCAGATCTAAGCTTTCATCTACATTGACTTCTTGACTGTACAAGCTGAAAAATCCTTGTTATTGATGTGTGCAGTAGGATTACTGCTTTGTTCATGTTAGAAGCCCACAGAAGCCACGGCTTGATAACTAAAGAAATCTCACACTGAAGAATGTTAATCGTTGTCCATATCTCTTCCTTTGTCAGGATTAAGTTTAACTTTGATTAACTTGGCAGAAATTAATAGTTTTCAGTTTCTTTAATTTAGATTGTTGTTATTTTACCAAAGTTTGGAACACCTTGGCACTGGCACAAGTGCACCAGAATATTGCATGCCATGGATCTGCTAGCCAATTACCAGTTTCCAAAATGTTCTTTGTTTAACTTTGATAATTAGATTGGCAAATATTAATAGTTTTCAACTTCTCTAAGAGGCCCTTTACATGAGAAAAGTCAACCCGGGTGGAGTTTCACCCCGGGTTGAGTTTTGCTGAATGTTGCAAATTTGGCATGCGTTTACATGAGATTTTTCAACCCGGGGCGACTTTCAACTTTCATTGTTGTTGTTAATGCTATGGTGCCAACTCAACACACCATCGTTCTAACGTTTATTTTAAAGTTTATGCCCACAACGAACTCTCAGCGTTGCATTGCAAATGAATTTCATGATGTTGCTTCAAATCATGACTCAACAAGCATCAAGCTTTGAAGCAGGAGATTTCACGTGTCATAGAGGAAAAGAATCGTGCGTTAAAAAGATATAACCAACTTCACAGATTCTATTCTTGAGCAGAAGAGTTCTTCCACCGCCAAGTTTGAGTAACTAAAGGTTTCTTTGGCGCTAAAACACGCAAAACCTTGATTTTCAATATTAAAGTTCTCTTCGAATTCATCAACTCGCCCCGGGTTGAGAACAATTTGCGATTACATGCGATTTTCACCCCGGGGCGAAAATTCCACCCGGGTTGAGAAAGCGAGTTGAACTCGCCCCGGGTTGAAATTTTCTCATGTAAACGATTTTACAAATAACAAAGGTTTTTCCAGCGGCCGAGTTGAAACTCAACCCGGGGTGAAACTCCACCCGGGTTGACTTTTCTCATGTAAAGGGCCTCTAACTTGGCTTAATGCTATTCTGCAAATTTAGAATGTCTTGGCATAGGCACAAGTGCACCAGAAATTAGGCAATGGACCTGCTTGCAATTTAGTGGTTTCCAAAATGCTCTAAATTTTTAGGCTCTGGTACCCAGGGTATTCGTTAGGGACAAGTGGAAACTTTTGTTAACTTGGCAAACATTAAAAGTTTCAGTTTCTTTAACTTAGATCGATGCCATTTTACAAATATGGCACATCTTGGCATTTGCACAAGTGCACCAAATATACTCAAGGGCTGGCATGTCACACTGGGAAGGATGGTCCTACCTTTGTCCGAAAAAAACCGGTAGTTCATGAAAAAATTTTGAACCACCTTTGTCCCAAAAACTGGTCGTTTTTGATGGCAAATTTCCGCTGTTATTTTTCTTCAATTTGAAGGACAATTTTTAACATTATGTATCACTGACGATGTTTGTCCCCAAAACCGGTAGTTTCGACCTACTACTGTTTACCAAAGCAAGTAGTAATTATAGATATGAAAGTACAAGTGTCCCAAAACCGGTTGCAGGACAATGGTAGGACCGCTTCGGTGAAAAATTTGAAATTCTGACCTTTTTTTCGGAAATTTGCCGGACAAAGGTAGAACCGCTTTAGTGAAAAATTGTAATTTCTGGTCTTTTTTCCGTAAATTTGGTGGACAAAGGTAGAACCGCTTATGTGAAAATTTGAAATACTAGTCTTTTCTGCCTAAATTTGGCGGACAAAGGGAGAACCAGCTTACAGGTAAACTTCAGAATTTTGATTAGATAGGAGGTTGGGAAACTTTATTTGTGTGACAAACTGATGGAATAGGAAGAATGATATTCAAATTTCACCTTTGTCCCAAAAACTGATTGTTTTGGGCACGAAAGTCGTACTATTTGATAAAAGCACCGGTTATTTTATCCAATTCCTCTGGACAAACATGGGGTCAAATATTTTACAGAACTTGCCCGCCCCTGTATACTTCCTGCCATGGACCTACTGACCAGTTGATAGCTACCAAAATGCTCGTCATTAGGATTAAATTTTAACTCTGATCGATGAACTTGGCAAAAATTTACAGTTTTTCAGTTTCTCTAACTTGGATTTGTGACATTTTGCAAATTTGAAACACCCTGGCACTGGTACCAGTGAACCAAAAATATCGCGAAAAATACTCCAGATGCCATGGATATACGAGCCAGTTAATAGTTACCAAGTGTTCTTGATTTGGATTAAGTTTTAGCTTTGGTTTACTAGATTAGCAAAAATTATTATTTTCCAGTTTCTTTAGCTTGGATTTGTGACATGTTGCAACTTTGGAACACCTTGTCTCCGGCAAGAGTTCACCATGTTACAGATCAACTGGACGAAGCAACCCAAGCAGCGCAATGGTTGATGGCCTTAGCTACCAGCTAATGAAACCGAAGCTAAAATTCCTCAAAATTGAGGTTTTTTGTAATAATAGCCAAGAAGAAAAGCTATATTATTTTTCCTGAAGTATCACGACGAAAGTTTCCTCAACCTTTCAGTTAGAATAGAACCAGCATTTTCTGGCTTTGAAGGCCGCAATTAAATTCCATGAGCTTCACCACAGCAACAAGAATTTCCAACGGTCTGTGCATGGCGGTTGCCAAATTTTGATGTGAATAATTGGGAGAACAATTCAATTCAATTGAGTGTGTAAAAAGTGTTATTGTCGCGATAACTTGTACTATGTAGTGAGTCTAGTGTAAAGATGCTTTATGATCAATGTCGTTTGTGTCAAAAGCATATGGGTGCTGGTTGATTGATAGTTGCATTCCTCTCTGGACGAAAAGGATTGACATCAAAATTTCTCACACGCCATCTGTGGCGCAGCTCCGTAGACTTATGAGTTGAGAGCGTAACCTCTGTTGAGGGTGATATTTCAAGAGTTAAAATCACTCAAAGATGTGAACTGATAAATTGAGACTAAGAGACGTCATGGACGCGTCTCAATATGTGTTAGGAGTAGCTTTGAATGTGTTTAGAATTATTTTCCAATCCTTCCATAAGCCGTAACAACTGTTGTAGCTGGCTAGTGGCGCGGATTGTCGCCGGTCGTAAATATGCTGCTCAACTCTTTTGCGAACACTCTTTTGCGAACACTCTTCTGCAAACTAGTTATGTTCAAGAATCAGCATGGTTGTTCCCTGCATTAACTTGACCGCGTTCGCGTGAGAGTCCTGGACGCCAGGAAAGTGATTTTTTAGACCGTTTCTGTGGAACCTAGCAACCCGAAGCATGGGTTGTTAGACCCTAATGGTATGCTTCTATGGAGGAGCGCTGATGTATCTGCGGAGGAAATATTGTTTAGTACTGCGGAGGAGATATCGAAAGAACGATGGCGGTTAGGCTCATCATTGAACTCAAATGATTGTTGAAGGATAGGAAACAGAAAAAGACGCTGTTAAAGAAGGAAATCACTCTCATAACGAAGTCAATGTAAGTAAGCACACATACGGCGTCTAGCAACCCATGCCTGGAGCAGAGCTATCGGCCCGTTTCTTTTAAAAGAATATGGACGACGGAACCATGGACTACGGAACCAAGAGCCATGGAATTTGGAACTACGGAACCAGAAATCGGCGGAGGAGAGCAGAGCAGAGCTGTTTTGATAAAAGTTTTAGAAGCAGAGAAGATAAAGGGAAATAGCAAGATAAACCACAGATTCTTTCATCGAAAGTGTGGACTGTTTACTGTCCCTGCATTGATGCCCCTGAACTCGTTCCAGATGTCCATCAACAATCTACTAAGAGTATGGACCCTGAACTGGTATTGCTGCACAATAAATACACAAAAGGTATAATCCTGTCCTGGAATTTTCAACAGAAAATGGGGCCCTATTGGCAGGCACATCCCCGGGTGCTCAATGTATTAAGTAGACCCCCGGGCCTAAAGGATAGTTTTACCCATGTTGCGTGGGAGCTTACAGTTGACAGAGGTACGCAGGCAGTTTGAATTTGATTCGAGTAATGATGGCATTTAGGGAAAGTCGAGAGCAAGCAAGAACGAAGGAACTACGACATATTATCAAGGTTATATGGCAGTTTTATGAATAAAGATAACGCAGTGGGCATAAAGATATTTCAGGCCACAAGGCCAACCTCGTACTAAATGGCAATGAAGGTTTTCCGTAAACTGCAACGCCTGCATTGAGGTCTAGCCTCCTATTAAGAACAACAGATACCCTTGTGAACGAGGTTGGCCACAAGGCAGTATGTTTTAGGCCAAATTACTGGCGCATTATAGGCCATGCTTAGGTATGACACTCAGGCAACCCAGGAGTGCTAATGTAGACAGCGCTGCTGCATTCAGACATACATAACTACTGAGATGCAGCACCCTGCAATGTTCATATATTTGACCCAAAAAGGACAATATGTGGTTAAATCATAACAGAAAAGGTCGGGCACGGCACTATACCTAGCAGATGACGGAAATGGAAAGACTAGCACAAGCAATGGGAGCAGGGAATCTTCCTGATTTGTATTGGCATTAGATAAATGAACCTTTTGCCCTCAGACACCGATCACAGAAAATCGTAAATCAGAAAAATGCAGTTCTGAAGTTTTGTGCCTTTAATGATGTTTAATCTCGTAAAATAAAATGAAATTACAGATCAGCAACATGGACTTTTGTAAAATGCATAGATTCTCAAATGGTTGCTATCCAATCAAATTAATTTTGTGTTTGAGCTGTTGGCTTGACCCTTCTTGGAGGAGGGCAAGGGGCAACTGAATTTGAGCCAGAAATGTGAAAGCCAAGCCCAAGAGATCGTCTGAGAAGACATTTACAAACAATACATCAATTTTGTGCCACACAATGACAGCAAACCAAATTTTCAGAATATAATCATTTATCAACATGATCAGAGTAAGCAAACGACCCTGAAACCCCGAACCATTGAAGGAGATATCGCGGTTTGCAAACTCTTTTTCTCCACTCAGACAAACTGTCTGGAAATATACCTGAGAATGAGACAGACCAGCTCTTTCAGCTTTCTTCAAGGTTGAAAAATGACTCCAAGTGGCGTTAATCACCAGGCTTTTAATTTGTCATCAGACAGAGGCTTTTAAATATATCATTTTACCAAATTCTTTCTGGAACAAGCTGGTCAATTTCTATGGTTTTTGGCTAAGCACGTTTGATTTCTGTGAGCCATGACCTTGAGATAATGACAACAACCTTGTTTGCACATGGAACAGAATTCCCTTTCGTTTGTGAATGCTGTATGGCTATCTTCCAATGTAAACGTTCAGACAAGCATTTCCCAAGGCCACAAATAAGATTTAGGTCCAAATGAAGTAGCGTTGCTGCCTGGATCCGCCATTTTGGATTGGATGTCGTTGCTTGGGTAACCACTCATTGCGAACAACCCGACGGAAAGCTAATGCGTAGGCGCCTGACCTCCGTTCCTTGACCAATTTTTGTTGAGACTGTTGAATAATGTGGTAGTATCCAAGGGAAGGGAATTCATTTAAGAAATCGACGGGGGTTGTTTTGTAGACAAGACCATTTTACATGAATAAGTTCGATGGGTCAGTGGTCATCTTCGTCCCCAGGGCCTTTCGTTATATGACGGAGACCATCCCAATACACGTATTTTTATAAGAAACTGCCCATAAGAAACTCAACTCTCAGATCGCCAATAGATTGAGAAACTCCAGTACTGGGAAAATAGAACTTAAGAAACCATTCATTTTGACAAAGAGAATCCTTTACATATTTTTACTTTATTTTCACTCCTTTCCTGTTTCATATTACAGGAAGGTACTTGAGTAAAGTACAAACATAGGAAAGGCTTGAAAAAAACGTTTTGAAATGTTCAGAGGGCACAGGTAGTGAACATGAAGATTGTTATGGAACTTTTAAGGAACCCACAAGAAACTTCGAGTACTCAAAATCCGATAATTTTAAGAAACTTTCAGTACTGACCGAAATTCTTAGTTTCTTATAAAAAGAATGCGTGTACGACAAAAGACCCTGTTGCTCATTGCAGCAGTAGTGGACTTGCCGTGGTCGTACAAGACATGGGCAAGTCCACAGCAGTAGCAGCATAGCAAATTTAGACTCTGCCCCAGCTCCCTTCCTCCGTTGCAGATTGATGGAATTTGGGCATGGCCTAAATTATTCTACACTCTTTGGCTACACAAGTGTATCTTTACAGGATCACTAATTTTGGGAACCTAAATGGAATTCGATTTGCCAAGTCCTCAATAATCTCACCATATATTTTTATTTCTCTTTAAACTACTACTGATGTATTAGTTTATCTTTTAAACTACTAGGCTGATGTATAATACAGTATGCTTCCGTCTGAATATTTGTCTGCTATTGCTATTTACCTCATCATGTACCCTTCTTGGTCCTGCTTTGGCCCGCTCTGGCCTAGCCTAGTCTGCACGCAACTCAGCATAGTATTCTAGAGCCCCGGTTGTTCTCGATTCTTCCTAAGATGACGGTTTGTCGTAAGAGATGATGATTTGTTGAGTTTATGGTATGTATTTGATGCATCTTTCGGTGAGGATGCCCAATTCCAAGGTTCCATCCCTACAAAATTTGACAAGCAAAATTGGCAAAATACAGTAGTTTTAGAGAGGTTGAAACATTGCCTCTTGTGCTGCATTCATTCTTTACCCATGCTTTTGGCGGGCTTTTGGACGACGTGAACCCCCGTGGAAGTAATCCATTTCTTTGTGCTTTTGACGAGATTTTCAGCACAGTTATGTTCGCATGCTGAGCTATCTTTGTCGCAGGGTTGTTTACGGACACTGAAGGACTGTTTGGTTCACAGTACAGAGTTGTTACACAGAGATATCTACCCATGAATTACCAGCAGATTAAATTACACTATCTGCTGAGACAGGAACTGGGAAGGCTTTGAAATTGTGAATATTTTGGGATCAAGCTCGAATATTTTGCAAAGAAGTATCACAGTTACTGATCACTGGTGGAATGCTGTTTTGATTTTTTGATCCTCATTTTGCGGTGGCTTTTATAATGATCGTTAGTCATCGCCCCTTCGTGATTGTTCATTCTTATTTACAACTACGTTTTGGATACTTTTGGAGAGGAATTTGCTGCAGAATGGTGTGTATGTTTATGAGTTGTTTATGTCCACTCCAGGCTGTTTATGTTTTACATGCAATGTATAGTTTAATTCATTGCGAAATAGTTGATACGTTTCTTGCAACTGTTGTAGTTTTATTTGCGTTGTAAATAAATGCGTTATTGACACAACCATATTATTCACAGTTGCTCAGCTGGTTTGTTTTGGTCGCGAAAACTTCAAGTTTGATCGCAAATATTCTGCCAAGTTTGATCGCAAATATTCAACTTGATCCATGTTTGATCAAGTTGAAAATCAAATAGATAGATTATTGCATTTTTATCATGCTGTTTTCAGGAACATTGTATTAGTTTTTCTACAGAGAGTTTCTGTTTGCAGTCAGCTGAGAAGCTGTATGTAAGAAGCAGTTTTCGCGGAGTTAGATTCTTCATCATTTGTTCGCGAATTTTACGTCCAATTGTGGATATTTCGAATTTCGTTGCAAATTTCAGATAATAGGATTACTGGACGCTCTTTGAAAAGATTTGGCCTTCTTTTACTTTCAATTAATGGATATTAAAAGGGGTTATTTCATCTCTTTGTCATTAAAATTCCTCTGTTTATTGCAAGCTATATTTGTCTGCCACTTGTTGAAGTCACGGTTTGCCGCTAAAAGTAGATTCTACGAACGCTAAATCAACAAAACATTTTATCTACGATAACTTTAAAGCCAAATATTAAATGTTTGTGTTTGGTTGCAAAAGGAATAATTTGTTTATGCTTCAAATGCGAATTTTGCGAGAACGACGAGCGAGAGTGTGTTGAATGTTGCAAAAGCTTCAAATTCCTGAAGTTTGCAATTCGAACAAAATGTTTCAAAGTGGTAGGAATTCCAAGTTTTATAAATACTTGAGTACCAATGTAACAGGTCCCGGGGGAGCCGAAGGTTAAATTTTCCGCCAAGGACATACGTCGAATCTGTCAACAGCTACGTCACTTGAAAGAAAGGCCGATATTTGGCCACCACCAACCAAGGGGAGCAGGGAGGGAGTAGATACTGCGGTACTTCCATTCGTAGAATTTCTTCGAGCGAGACCATGCCACAATTAGGCGCAATTAGCGACCATTTGATTATTTAACTCCGGTAAACTGGTGTAATAAATAGTATCAGGAATTCTCAGATTATTGCGGTTTTCCCAGTTTTCAAAGAGGGATGCAGGTAGTCCGTAATGAATTTTTGGATGTGGTGGGGTGGTGGTATCCGTGGAGTGGTTCGTATCGTAGGCCGTGTTATCTCAGAAGAAGTGCCTGGTAGGATACGCCCCCTATAACGAGGAACCTGCAACCTGTCCTGTTGGAAAAGTGGCTCAACCTTATGTATTTTGTTTGCTCATTATCGCGATTTTTAGATCTTGAATTTTGGCAAATAGACACAGTGGCCTGAAGCATTTGAGGTAAAAATAGCATTTTGCTAGTCAGTGGTGGAGGAAGTCGTAGAGCCTGGTGGGGGCAATTCCCCCACCATTGAGTATGTTAAAAGAAAAATGCCCTGGCTCTCTTGCAGTTGTGCAAAAATCGAAAATACCACTTTGGCACTTTGACTTTTGGTGATCTTGATTTGCACTTGATTTGCCTGCTGAGCTTGTGGTGCAAAGATTTAATGGCTATTCTTTGAGACTTAGCAAATTTACTGGTGACATGAGGATGAAATATTTGAAATCATATGTTTTATATTTTGAAGATAAGCTTCATCTGTTGTGAATTTGAGCAGCTTATAAATGTCAGAATTCAGGAAAACTTGTGTCCTTCATTCAGATTCAGTCAACACCATTTACCATTTAACATGTGTTTCAGAACATAGGGCTCAAATCTTTAAAAGGTTTGTGTAAAATTGTATTACAGTTTTCTTTGAATTCAAAGACTTGGAAGAAACTTTCGATTGTTTTCTGTAAAACTGCCATGGAGCTTTATTGATATTTTGATTAGTTTCAATTTGGCGGCATTTATTAATGTTGAGGCTATGATGTCATCAAATTTCTAAATCCTAAACCAGAAGAGCTACAGATTTCTGCTTGCCACCATATTGCAGACCTTCATAAACTATGGTTTTCTCTTAGGTTATATCATTTTTCATCTGTTGGTTTAGGATATACTATGATTTTAATGTTTTAAAAATTTTCCATGAATTTTTTCGAAAATCATTAAATTGCCACCATTTTGGAGAAAATCAAGATATCAAAAAATTTCCACCGCAGATGTACAGCAAAGTACCAAAAGTTCCTTTCAAGCCATTCAATTCAAAGAAAAATGTCATCGAATTTTACACCCTATGCTGTGTTTCAGGGGTGGGAGGAGGATAGGGCTAGGGAGTACATCCCCAACATCAGAAGTATGTGGCCCCCGTCAGAGCTTTGGTTATTATTAGAGTTAATTTGAAAAGTGATGCAAAACTATATTTTTTCATTCTATCCACCCCCTGTCGAAATTTCTAGACCCCCTTACGTGAGAATAAGACCTTGTTTGAATACACATCTTTTTTTTATAAGAAACTACCCATAAGAAACTCAACTCTCATATCGCCAAAAAATTAAGAAACTCCAATGCTGAGAAAATGTAAGTTAAAGGGAATCTAAGCATATATAAGCTCTTGATAAAAATAGCTGTGCGAAGACAATAGACTACCACGCGTGCCGCACCATATTTGGGTAACTGATCTACGTCAACAGGAAATACTGAAATCTGATAGGCTAGAAATTGATTGCAAGTGGCTTGAGCCACTGTTATAAACTAGAGTGGTGTCGCCCATTATGCCCATGTCGTCGCGAAGTTCTGAGTTAGATCCAAAAAGAGCAATTAATGAAAAAACCAAACAGCCAGATGATATCACCAACTAATGGAGAAAAAGATCATAGAGTATTGATTTTTTATGTAAACTCTTTACACTGATTTTAGAAGTTTTTAAAGAAGGAGGTAAAAACGTCGTTTTCTTCTAGCGTCGCCCATTATGGCCGCAGGAGAAACAATGAACACTACTCTCCAGTAAAAAGTTTTGATAAGAAAAACAGCATTATTTACTGTTCTTTGTTTATCATTTGGTACTTTAAACCCAAAAATATCAATCAGAATTAACCTCAGCTTCGAGTTTTGGCAATTGAAATACATGCTTGGAGTTGTTCTAAATCCTGTTTTATCTCTTGTGCATGGATGGATGAGTTTTGGCATGGTTTCTAAAATTAAAATAGACTTAATATAATGCTGCGTTTTTTTGGGTTTCAATGATTTCCCAAGTCAGTAAGTAAGATTTTAACCCAAATTGGTGTTTTTCTTAATAAATGTTGCATTTTGATATTTTGAAGCGATTGGAAACTTCTCTGGTAAACTGATGGGCATAATGGGCGACGAAAATAGCAATTAGCAGCACTCAGACGTCATAACCTTAAATCTGAATCAGAAGTCACTTTGCTTTGGTTTCATTGTAGATTTCCTCTCAAGAGACAGGATTTCTGAAAAATCAAAGCATATTTGAAAAATTTCAAACCGCAAGGTGCCGAGCGAACGAAAAAGAAGTTAGCAATGTAAATAGAATCAGGAAATTTGCAATACTTGAAAGAATCAATTAGAGATAAGCACAAACCATCTCTTCGGGTCTCAATGCAAATGAACTGAAACTTCAGTGAAGGTCAAATCATGATAGAACAGATGTCAGCGAAGATTTTCCGCGCAATTGCATTTTCATTACTAGTCGTCAGTCCCCTGAAATTTAATTTCTCTTGCTAGCCGGCCATAATGGGCGACCGGCCATAATGGGCGACCGGCCATAATGGGTGACCGGCCATAATGGGCGATGCTACTCTATTTATTTTGATACAGGAAATCATTCACATATTTTTACTTCACTCTCACTTGTTTCCTGTATCATGTTACTTGTAAGGTACTTGAGTAATGTCTGAAAGGCTTAAAAAACCTTGTTTTGAAATGTGCAGGATGGAGGGCACTGAGGCAGTGAACATGAAGATTGTTATGGAGCCTCTACGAAACTCACAAGAAACCGAAGTATACTGCGATACGGACAATTAAATGAAAATGAACAATTAAATGAAAACGAACAAAAAAGTTTCTTGGCTGATATATTTCTGGTATTTAAATGTCTTGAATTTTCGGTTATATGAGAGTTGAGTATCTTGTAAAGAATTTCTTGTCAAAAAACTACATCCATCTTGACATCTTGGAATCAAAGAGCACACAGGGAGAACAGAATACTCATGTAGTAAGCCTACTCTTCGCGAGAAATGTTTACTTGCAACAATAGGCCTACGTTGTTTAAATCTCAGATGATTTCGTTTCTGTGTCAGATTTGAGTAGAGATTAGGAGGTTCATTTCTTCATCAACAACCCCCTGCACAAGATGATCACTCGTTTGATCCATGATCCAAAACATGATTGTGGAATCACTAAGGAGGTTACACATTCCCTTTGGGATAGTGTCTATTCCTCTATCTTCGTTGATACCCTTAAAAAGAGGTTAAGCCTATTGTTTTTATGTACAATGACAAAATTTCAGGAGGTTGCAGCATATCGTTTGAATTGTGAAATCTTGAACTGTTTCAATTCGCGACGATTTGTTGCAATTTAACATCTGTTATGCGTATGCCCAAAAGATTTGGAAATTTGACTGAAATTCTTACGAATTGATGGATGTTATTATCTTCGAAATGGCTCTTTCAATAAAGTTTGTAAATATTTGGTCCTACAGGCCCACAAAGTGAACACATGGCTAGCGATGTCCAAGGACAGACAATTGTTGGTACGTAATATAACAGTGTTTTTCTTTCCTATGCTTTGCCGTCCATTCATGCGTTGTTTTGTTTTTATTGCATTTGTTATGATTTGAGATCATATCAATCTCGTGTTATAACAACTGAAAACGTTATTTTAGTATCACAAACTGAAATAGTTCAGTTATCCATAAATATTGATGTTTCTTTAGTTATGAACAGTAATAAGACCGTTCCGTCTAAATGCCTTTGCAATTTTCTCAAAGGATTCATTTAAAAATTCCAGGTCTGGGGTTAAGTTTAGTGAGATATCGAATTTCGCTTTATTCCATAGGCCCATCTCTATACATCTTGGTAACATGATAGTAGGACCCTTTTACGTTCTGCGGGTTCTTTGTTCTGTCGATCATCAGCTCTAATTGCTTTCGATTTTGAACTTTCAGGTTCCAGGCACCAAGCAGCCAATAGCAATAATACGTCTCTCGTCTCTCTGAGTGAACTGACTGTCCTAAAGTGTTCCTGAAACAGCCAATAGTAGGACCCTTTTACGTTCTGCGGGTTCTTTGTTCCGTCGATCATCAGCTCAAATTGCTTTCGATTTTGAACTTTCAGGTTCCTGGCACCAAGCAGCCAATAGCAATAATACGTCTCTCGTCTCCGAGTGAACTGACTGTCCTAAAGTGTTCCTGAAACAGCCAATAGTAGGACCCTTTTACGTTCTGCGGGTTATTTGTTCTGTCGATCATCAGCTCAAATTGCTTTCGATTTGGAACTTCCAGGTTCCTGGCACCAAGCAGCCAATAGCAATAATACGTCTCTCGTCTCTCCGAGTGAACTGACTGTCCTAAAGTGTTCATGAAACAGCCAATAGTAGGACCCTTTTACGTTCTGAGAATCTCGGGTTCTTTGTTCTGTCGATCATCAGCTCAAATTGCTTTCGATTTGGAACTTCCAGGTTCCAGGCATCAAGTAGCCAATAGCAATAATACGTCTCTCGTCTCCGAGTGAACTGACTGTCCTAAAGTGTTCCTGAAACAGCCAATAGTAGGACCCTTTTACGTTCTGGGAATCTCGGGTTCTTTGTTCTGTCGATCATCAGCTCAAATTGCTTTCGATTTGGAACTTCCAGGTTCCTGGCACCAAGCAGCCAATAGCAATAATATGTCTCTCGTCTCCAAGTGAACTGACTGTCCTAAAGTGTTCCTGAAACAGCCAATAGTAGGACCCTTTTACGTTCTGAGAATCTTGGGTTCTTTGTCCTGTCAATCATCAGCTCAAATTGCTTTCGATTTGGAACTTCCAGGTTCCAGGCACCAAGCAGCCAATAGAAATAATACGTCTCTCCGAGTGAACTGACTGTCCTAAAGTGTTTTCCTGAAACAGCCAATAGTAGGACCCTTTTACGTTCTGCGGGTTCTTTGTTCTGTCGATCATCAGCTCAAATTGCTTTCGATTTGGAACTTCCAGGCAGGCACCAAGCAGCCAATAGCAATAATACGTCTCTCGTCTCTCCGAGTGAACTGACTGTCCTAAAATGTTCCTGAAACAGCCAATGGCGAGTCTTTCTTTAAACATGTCTAAATGTGACAAGCCTTCGAAAACAAAAAGTTCAAGGGATCGCATTGAACCATGACTGAACAATGCAATCTGTTGCTTGTAACTTTAGACACATAGGAGGTTGATGGGAGTACTCGTCACAATTCAGTTAATTGATCTTTACTCTTCCCTGGAGATGCTTTTTGAGAGAAGGCTCTCACAGGTGGGTTAAACTTCTGTTTCTTTCTTTGTCCCCGATAAGACAAATCTGGAATTCATTAACTTATTCTCTAAAGGTATGATTTTTCTCACATTTGTTCCCCTCTTCCCAGACTATTTGTACTAATGTTCCCTTCTTCCCAGCATAAGAATTCCAGGTTTACCATGTTCCCTGAAACCCCTCAGAGATGTGCTATCCCTCGCCTGTTATTGTCAGACACAGGAGACACAGGCTATCAACCGCACCATCAACAGTAACTTCTGATCATGTAAGTACGTGGCGAATTTCTCGTCGAATAACGCTGGGAATGAGTGCAATCTTGACTGATGCTCTCTAAAACCAAACCATTTAGAGGAATATATGAACTGAATATGTACAAAGCTAAGGGAACACTTGAATATTACCATGCTTAACTCGATGTTTTACTTTAAATTGCTGGTGTCTTGTCAAATTTTGAGCAACAGGGTTCCAGCACTAAATTGGTCCCAATGGAAAACTGAATGTTTTATATCCGTCCACTTCTTACATCTTCGATTCTCCTATTCCAATATTACCTTACGCTTGATGTGACCCGCTGAATACTGTTAATGGACTTTTCAGTATGGCGTGGCGTGGAGTTGAAATGGTTTCCAATTCAATATTTGCATCGTTATATTTCTGAGGTAAGGTGGGAGGTCTTGTTTGAAAAATGGTTAACCTGGGGATTTGGATGGTGTTTTTTTCGAATGAAGCTGGAGAAAGGAGAAAGATACAAAAGATGAAAGAAATCGGGAAGAAACCATAGTTTATGAAGGTCTTCATTGTGATGGCAAGCAGAAATCCGTAGCCTTTCTGGTTTAGGATTTAGAAATTTGATGACGTCATTTCCTCAAATTTAATAAATGCCACCATTTTGAAACTAATCAAGATATCAATGAATTTCCACGGCAGATTTACAGCAAAAACCCAAGGTTCCTGCCAAGTCATTCATTTCAAAGGAAATTGTAATATAATTGTACACCGACCTTTTTAAAGATTTGAGCCCTATGCTCCACAAACCTGGCCTGGAGAAAGCTGCATGAACGTCATGGGTGGCTGACCGTTAGTGAGCTTATAGCCTTCTCTGATTCATTTCAAAATGAGACTTAAGCAAGTTCACTGCAACAACTTCTGCTTTCTAAACTCGTGACGATGCCGTGAATGCATGGATTATAAGCCAGATTTTAGGAAGATTCTAGAGCGGTGTGATCTGTTTATTTCAATCGCTTTACGTAATTGGTTTATGAATTAAGATATAGAAAGGAGAAATAAGTAAATTTACGAAAGAATTTTGCATATTATGATGCGCAAATGAATAAACTCAGCTGGAAGGGCGATTTGTTGCTAGTATTCAGATGATGATTGGGTTTTAAGATTGGATTTAAAGAAAGGGTTGTGAGCCGTGGCTTAAATGTGTGGTGTGGCCTTTGCTTGGAGCAGGGCTTCACTTCATAGTAATTAAGTAGATGAGAGATGGCTTGCGGCACCACAAGGTGGTGTTTAAATGATCAAATTTGGGTCGTTAGGTGATCCTAGGGCCTGAAAGTGCATGGGGCATGGTACATTTGAATGTGAATGTTTGACTTGGCAGCCAAAGAACCAACAATTGACTGTTGTGACATGTGAACAAGCCTTTTGTAACTAGTTTGCAAGAGTACCATATGAGAGACCTGGAACTGTGGAAAGGGTGATTCATCCAGGTTTAGTTTTTAGACCATAATATAGTAACTTGGTGTGCTATGTTAATAGCAATCCTCCATCTGCGTAAGTTGAAGCGTGTCGTTTTTAGAAGGATGGCTGAAATCTGAAAAATTGCTTGCGAGATGAGTCTTGAAATTAGCCAGTCGTGTAGCGCAAAAGACGTTGGCAATGATAAGGACAGAGTTGGGCTTAAGTAAGCTTTTATCAATATTGCCTCGTCGAATTTACTGTATCAGTCTGAAATGTTTAACTCAGTTTGATTCAGGGACGAGAAACGTGTAAATTGCTTCCCAAAATGGACTAGGTTTTCCAAGGCTATTTGCAAGTCCGAAAGTTTTTCTTGCTTATTATCAGTTCAGTTGCAAGAAAAAATTTCTCTTCTGCACGTAAAAACTTAGAGGTCATGTTGTTGAAACTAAAGATATCGATCTATTTTGGAAATTCAAGCCTTGGGATGAATCTTTTGGGTTGATGTTGAGCTGAAATAATCTGATGGATAGCGATTTCCGGTCACTTCACATTTGTTGCTTAGCCAGGCTTTTTCAAGACTTAGCCCTTACATCTGGCTTAATCTTTGCCACGTATTCATGGTGATGTGATATCAAAGGTTGATGTGCAAAATAGTGGTTGATACTCCTACTTTCACGGCATAGTGCCAATGCTGCTGAGCGTTCCTTGAGTTGCTGCCAAGACACAACCATTTTCTAGCCCATAAATTTTAATTTCAACGTATTGTCTCGGTTTTTAGCCTGTGCGCAGATTTCACGGACTGCGCAGGAGAAAACGAGAGAAAAGGAAAAGTCCAATGAATTCTTCATCTAGCCCACATGCTGCTGGACTAGCAGTTGTTGTATAAATTTCTGATGGTAGGTCAGGTACTATTCCTGTGCCGGCAGTTGTTCTGATTACCGATTGAGCTGCAGCCGATTTCTCTTTTTCTTTAATCAATGTTTTCTCATCTCTTCTATTAACATAGCGATCGTGTATTATCGATTCAATGTTGCTCAGTTTATTCCTGGCCTTCCTCCGAAAGATCTACACACACTCTACATACATACTTCAACGACTTGTCGACGCAACAGCAAAGTAAATCGATTTCTTCTCCTGCTTTGAAAACGGCTTGTCTACTTTCAACTAAAAATTTGTCGCTGTCCTTAGCAATTTTACACAAACATAGCACACACTGCTATTCCATGACTCATTCCGCCATGACAGTTTCGTGATTGCTTTGCGCGAAATCCAGAGTCAGCAAAACAGAAAAAAACGGTGCTGATGCGCAGACTTTACTTTTCCTTTTCTCTCGTTTTCTCCTTCGCAGCCCGTAGCCAGAGTTCCGTAAAGTCTGCGCGCAGGCTACCTCATACCTTGACTCCCATACGGCCAATCCCTCTTCTCGTCATACCGATGTGCTTCTGTTCAGCAACAGTCCTCGAAGCAAAATAATTTCTTGATAACTGAGGCACAAGGTCTAGATCAGCGATATTTCCTTGAGCATGAACTTGAGCCATAATTTTCATTGAATCTTCCAGAGAACGTACAAAATCGGCTAGGCCTAACACACGCTTGTCACAATGAAACTCACGAATTGACACAGGGTTGCCTTTGCATGCTTTGCATACTGCACTCGTGCCATCAAAAATGGGCATGACTTGAGGTAAAAATTCTTTGCAACGATTTTTGTGGAATAAAATATTCAGCCAAGCTAAACGCGCCATTCATCAAAATAGCAGGACTAGGTAATGATAATTATGACCAAGAGGTCATGCTCATCTTGTATGGCATAATCAAGCTTTGTTCTTCCCTTTTTGTCTCAGAAGAGGACTCCTTTGTCGAGCATGACCAACCATTGGGTACGACTCTTATGGGCATGAGTATATTCATGGGGGAGGTTGGCTGCCCTATTGGTTGAACACGGGGACATCATTGGAAGAGCCATATTGAACAGGGGTGGGGGGTCATTCATTCAATCTTTGTATTTCTGAACTGGTTTGGCGACAAGAAACTGCGTTTTCGAGGAAGAACCTTTTTTATGATTGAAAAATGTAATTTTTTAAAAAGGTTTGGTCATGCTCAGCATGGCAAGCATGACCTCTAACTTCGCCGCTGCACCGCTGGATAGGATTTAAATAATATTTCAATGATGGCTGATGGGTTCTTTTTGTATCTGTTGCGTCTCGTACATTGCCATCTTATTCGCTGCCGCTACCACATCGTTGCTTCGATTGACAGTTTAGTGTACCTCAGTGAGTTGAATTTCCCCGCCTGCAACAAGTAACATTCAGATTCTACTTGGTTTGTTATCTGCTCTCTGTGTTTGCACAGTTTCTCATGAGGGTTATGGGAAGATCTTACTGCCTTTAAGAATTGAATGGGGAATGAATTCAAGGGGTTTCATCTCAATCTCAACTTTTGATGTTTTTACGCTCAATGGAAACTGTGGGCAGGAGAACAGGTGCAGTAAGAATTTAGGCCACTTGGAAGACACTACTGGTACGGTTTTTAGTAGTGTTACAACACTATGCAAATGAATATTTCTCTCCAGCGGCAGGCACATTCCCTTATACTTTATCTCATGTTTTGTTACGAGATTGCCCCCATAAACTTTTCTTTTTCCAACTTTTATTCCAGTGCACTAAATCAATAATATCGATGGTTGAGACTGAGTAAGGGGGCGTGGGAACAAGATATACTTTGACAAATATTACACAGGACATGAATGCAGCACTCTCCTCCGCAGACCCCTTCAAGCGTCTGCGGAGGAGAGTGTGAATGCAGTATGAAATATGTAAAAGTAAGGAAATACAAAACACCAAAGAGTACAGATTGTTATATTTTTAAATATATACACCTTACATGGGGAAACACCAAAACGTATTGCTTTATGACAAACTATCAAAAGTTTATTATTAGCTTTTTTATAGTTTAACATAGTGAAAATTTACAATAACAACTCTACCCTGTGGTCATTACACCAAAGAAATACAAGAAAACTAGAGCTAATGCAAACGAAGATACATTGGCTGTGGTCACACTAGACGTTTTTACCTCGTTGTATACCTTCAAAACAACGGGTTAACTACGCTGTGATATGTGACTGCATTTCGTTTTCACATACAACGCTGTTACAGCGCTTTGGTCCTGAGAGCTGATTCCATAAGAAAATTATCAGATGCAAAGCAACGGGCAAAACAAGGTCCCGAGCCATGTTTTAATGTTATTTTGGAAAATAAACCAATCACAGTCTTGCGTAGTTGTCACATGATAAATCATATCACTGTGTGACCGCGTGTCATTGTACCGTCATGTTGCCCCGGGGGGGGGGGGGGGGTACTTAGTATATTTGTCCGACGGGGATGTGCCGTTTTTAAGGGTATCATTTTCACCAATTTTTTCTAGAACAGGGTATCAAAATGAGGCAATTTTTCTAGAGCAGGTTGTCAAAACATGTCAAATGGGAATATTCTGCTAGATCGGGTCGTTTTTCTGTCAAATTTCATGTTTTTGAGTATACTTTTCATCAATTTTTTCAAGAACAGGTTATCATTTTGAGCGAAAAATTCTGCAGCAGGGTAAGAAAAAATTTTTCGTGGGCACACCCCCGTAAAAATTTAAGTCAAGTACCCCCCCCCCCCGGGCATGTTGCCGACTCTCTGTCTACAAAAACAAATTGCAAGAAAGTGAAGCAATTCATATTACAACGGGGAAATACAGCAGTGTGACTGCAGCCATTGTATTATGGTGCTTTGTGGTTTTAAATGAGCAGTAAATTTTGTGCAGTAGGCGAGCGCATACACTTTCGTAAAAAAATCCAATAAATCTAAAAGAATCCATAAAATCTTGAATAATCTTGAAAATCTCAAAAATCTTCATAAATCTTAGAAATCCCAAAGAAGATCATAAGAATCTTCGAAAATCTATCAAATCTACGATTTCACGCCCAACAAATAATAAAAATTCTCAAAAAGATTTTTCGACAATTCTTTGAAAATCCTAAAATATCGAGAATCTAAGGATCTCAAGAGCTCTTAAAGGTGGTGTGAAGCGAAAATTTTTATTGATGCAAATGAATAGTGCAGTTGAATGATAAAGAATGTCGTTTAATTTTGTTTGATACCTTGTTTTATTTTAGAGTTATCCACTGTTTTGTACGATTTGCTGATGACGTCATTTTGTTTGCAAAATGTAAAGAAAGTATACAAGGTTGGCCATGTTTCCAAAGAGAAATCTAATTAAAAAACTTTGTACAATCAACATGCCTTTCTAAACATCATACTAAGTTATGAGGCAATTTATATAACATCTATTCAGCTCAGCTGAAATATTTCTTACCACTGTAACCTTTCAAAAATCAGATACAGTTATATTTCCATATGTTATCCTAGTAATTTGCAAACAAAATGACGTCATGATCTGCAACTTAATATCAGTGGATAACTTGAAAACGAAATGAGGTATCAAAAAAATTTAAACGACATTCTTTATCATTCAACTGCGCTATTCATTTACATCAATAAAAAATTTCGCTTCACGCCACCTTTAAGAATCTCTGAAAAGTCTGAGAGATTTAGATGTCACAAAATCTAGTACGCCGAGGGGCTTTTCACTCATTCAAAAAGCGTCCTAGAGTTTTTCAGATAAGAAAAGATTTTACGGATTTTGATGGATTTTTCTGGAAAATGAAAGGATTTTTGCAAAACATGTACGAGATTTTTGGGAGTGACTTGCCCCTCGGCAGTAGGTAGGCCTTATAATTAATAAATAGAACTACACAGCGTATGAACAGCCCATCAAATATTTACGTCATTCATTGATTATTTATGAAGATGACCACTAGATAACCTCAGTCCTTTCACCAATGACCCGTCCTGCACTAGCCTGCACTTTGACTTTTTGTGCTGTTAAATGCCAGGAAACCTATAATAGATATTTTTGATGAAGAAAATAATAGATTGTTGGCATTTTTGCCCATTAAAGGGTCCTGGTCAACATCGATGCTTTGCGGCCCTCGACTATTATCAAGATAATGTACGTTTCCAGCGTTCAGGCTAGCTAACGGTTGGTTGGCGAAGCGGTCGTCTTGTGGTCCTTTCACGAACGCGACCCGAGTTCGAAACCTGGACAGTTCCTTTTTATTATTTTTTTTTCTTCAAGTCCCTGCTGGTTCTGCTAGTGCAATCTATTATCAACATAATATTCGGAGGAATGGAAACCGTTGATATCCTTTTTGAAAGAAATCGAAAAAATTAAAAAACTACGAATAATACGATACCCTGGTGGTTTCAGAGTTCATAAACTGTTGCAATTTGTTCGTTTGATTCTCCATTCCATTAAAAATTCTTACTGTATGCTCTGAATTACTGTAACCCTTCTCCATCCCTTTTACTGCGAGCAGCCATATTAGTTTCTGAACATCAGAAACTCAAAAACACAGGGTATCGAGGGCGATTTATGCGCGCAAAGCATCGATGTTGACCAGGGCCCTTTAAGTTGATTTTGCTAAAATGACGGATGTTTTGACGAACATTTTGATACCAAACCATTGCGTTTTCTGACAAAATTAACACCGTGTGGGCCGCTACAACAACTACAAGTATCCTTACAATATTTTCTCCTTGGTATGATCAAGTTCTCCTTATTTCATCTTGGTATCATGTGCATCATATGAATCAGATAGTCGTTTAAATTGAAAATTCTCGTTAAAATGTCATTTCAAGTTTTTTTGTCTTGCAACATAGCCTCGGCAAAAACACCAACGTGATCTCCTCCTAGCATTGCAGTCTTGAACATGGCAGTTTCTAGAGAAGACACCCAATCTTCACAATCAGTAACACTTTGGGCTGCAAAGCAGTACACTTTAGTCATCTTTCCTTTTTTCACTTTTATGCTGAACAAACAATCGAGTTCTTCAACTCCCTTTGGCAAATCAATCGAGTTCCATTTGTAACTTTCACAACCTGTTAAAATTTGTTTGCAAGCTCTCTTCAATAAAATTCGCTTCTCCGTCGAAGCATGGCCTGGCTTATGAAATACAGATAGGTAGCCATCTTCGTAAAGGACACAATATCTGTTTTTCCAGGTTTTTCCCAGTTTGCCGGAATACTGATGCAACCATCCGCTTTTTGTTGCCATTTTACAGTCTTCCCTTTTCTCCTTTCTGTTTACATGATTTAGCTTTTGTAAAGGATAAATTCCATTAGATATGTCTTTGCAATCGGTGTCCATGGGTGTTATTGTTCAGGACAATAGCGTCGCTATGTAAGTTGATATTTTGCAAATAATGCAGGCTTCCGACAATGGTGCATTACGTCCTTTTGTATCATTGATTGTTCAGCCGCCTTTTCGGTCAAATTGCTTTGAATTATGGACCCGCCTCAGCACCCTCCTGCGCAGAGACAGCAGTCGTTGTGTCAAGTCTGGCTTCCCACTCTCGCTCTCTTCACGGAATGTTGGTCTTGCTCCTGAACATCTGCCGTAGTTATGTGTAAAAAACTCAGCACATAATGCATTGAGACTAAGAAACACTGAAGCTGACTTGCGTGTTCCTCTATTCAAAGCGTCAAATGGGCAGATAATAGTAGTAATAATAATAATAATAATAATCGATTTATTTAAAGTTGGCGCTACATAACTATGTATAGTAGAAATTAAAAATAATTACTAAACTAGCTAATCCAAACCAACTGCTAAAAACTAATACAAGTCCAATAAATAAATATATATACATGATTAGATAAATAAGATTTCAAATACAAGGTATAAAATTTCAAAACAGAATTAAAAACGTAGCAATATAAAATCCGAGCTGTTAAAAATCCGAATGTCCGAAATATGAAATGAAAGCTGTATCAAATCATGGTATCATAAAAATCCAAGTTGTGGTATGAACGTCCTACGTAATCTGCATGAGCACTCAGCGCCATTCCAAATTAAATTTTTTTTTCTCAAACTCACTGATAGATAAAGCATTCCTTATGTGAGAAGGAAGAGATAGCCAAAGACGTTGCCCTCTATATTTGATAGTCTCAGATCCGTAACTTGTTGCTCTTACCCTTGGGCCTTGGTGGCAGAAGTCTAATTCATTTTTGGCTATAATATAAAAACAAACGAAAAATGTAATGAATGGCGGGTCCAGGAACTACCGAAAAAAGAACGGTAAGACGGACTGAATAGATAGATTTGGCGCAAGTCTAGGCTTCCTATGACAACTTAGACTGATCACATGAGTCCCAGTTATCGCTTGCCAAAACGAGACTCCAGCCGACCAAACCGAGGGTATATTAGTTTGGTGGAGGAGCGAACTATGACTTGTAATCAGTCTAACATATATCATCATGGCATTATGCTCTACCTGATATTACAGGCATGGCAGCTAAACTAATCTGAATTAAATAAACTAACACAATGAAACTAATACAAAATACAATAACAATAACAATAATGTGAACTAAAATAAGAGAGAAATGAACTAAAATAAATCAAATAAAACTGTGATGAAGTGTAGAACGACAAACGAAAAGAATGGGTTTAGGCGTCTTGGAAGCTTCAAGCTAGGCCCATCTAGGTCGCAGTTTGGATTGAGTCTCTCAGTTTGTTAGCATCCATGATAAACTTAGCCAGGCAAGTAATAACTGTAGTGTTTTTGCTACTCATAATATTGGAAAACTGTGTCTCTGGGTCTGATAGCTCGACGTTCGCAGCTGATAGTAGGCCAGCTCTTAAATTATCATATGCTGGGCATATTGTCAAAAAGTGAAATTAGTCTTTGACTAGTTAACTGGCATATTTTGCAGAGACGTTGTTCCACTTGTAGCCCTTGTAGGCCTAATGACAACTTTTCCCCGTTCGGATGAGAGACGTGGTTGCCCCGACCAGATTGGTTGGGGGCGTGCTACGCAATCTTCAAAAGCATACCCCTTCCTTTACCATTTTTTTACCTTATACCAATTTTCAAAAATGGCCTAATAGGTTTTCAGCTGTAGTTTAGGAATTTACATCGAAAGTGTACGGGAAAGAAATAGTTTTTCAGCCGTTTGAAGCTCTACAATAAACCTTCTGTGCGTAAGATGGATCAGCACATTGCTGACAAGAAAGTGATGTCGTTGATTAGCAATAAGATGGCTCACTACCAATGAGATGATTTCAAACACATCCACAATGGGCTGAGGTGGTTCAGTCATTACTGATGAATATTTAAAGACCCATTGCTAACCATGATCCTTTCTGGTGCCAAAGTCGACTTTCGTGTTATCTAAAAGTCGTTTTGGGCCTAAATTCTCTTTGTCTTATTTTTCATTCTGCGCACAAAGGATCATGGTCGACAATGGGTCTTTAACACTCATACACATTTGGTGCCCTTGTGTTGATGCTGAATGGGAAAGTGTGAATCCACTATAAGATGTATAAGATGACCCTTAGACGTCTGGTCTGGTTAAATCCCAGCAGTCTTGCAACATATGAAAGTTTTGCTTGCTCCTCTGTGATGTATAAGGATTTATCCTCAAAATGTGGACGGACGACGTGATTCCTTTGATTTGTTGAACGTTTTTAATCTGATGTTTTCATTTTCACTCATACAAGTGTGAAGCCATAAGATTATCCAATTCAATGCAGAAAACTGAGACTCGTGTAATCAGTCTACTCAAAATGAAGCTTTCATTTTTGAATAGAAATTGAGAGCGCTCGATTCTGAACAAGGCTTTACTTTCAGTTCGTGAACTTTTTTGTTACTTCATTTAACGTTGGATACATATTCTAGCTTATTAATCGGGTGTCTTGGCAGCAAAAATGATCTCGTTCGTAAGTTGATGCTGTCTCGTTTTCAAACTAAATAGCGACTCCAGCTCCCAGCTCTAAGGTTCCTTTTGGAAAATACTAAGTAACAGAACAAACAACTGGCAATATGCAACTTCTTTGTAAACTAAAGTGAAAAATATGGAAAATATGGTAAAGGAATTACTGGAATTTGTTTTGAGAGACTGAAATGATTCGTGGCTGCTGTGTCTCTTTAATTCCTAGTAGTGCTGTTATATCCTTTACGTTATCTAGCATCCGTTGGCCTCAAATATTCACCCTATTTCTCTTGTGTGCACGGTTAAATGCGCTAGTTATTATACTGTAACTCTGCACATTGTGGGATGGTAAATTCCAGATATTTTTGCCATTTGCTGTGCCACACTCTTTGCTAAGTCAATCGGGGAGAGTGAAAGAAACTATTTGTAAAAAAGAAATTATTTGAAAGAGACTGTTTGTAAGGGCCTACGAGCGGGTCAGTTCGACTTGTTCTCGAAACTTATTTTCTCGTGTTCTGTCGTTGGTAAGATACGAAAAGAAGTTTGCAAATGTGTTCAACGAAATGGCTATTAAAAGTGGCTGGCTTTTCAAGTACTCAGACAGTTTGTTCACTGATTGGAAGAAAAGATATTGCGTTCTTTACGAAGATGGCCGTTTCTCAATCTTTCGAAAGCCAGGACACACAGCATTGGATCAAAGCCTCGTCATGAGAACAGACTGTAAACAAATCGTAACAGGCTATGAATGCCACAAGTGGAAGGCAATTAATTTTCCAAAAGGAACCTTAGAACTGGAGTCGCTATTTAGTTTGAAAACGAGACAGCATCAACTTACGAACGAGATCATTTTTGCTGCCAAGACACCCGATGAATGCGAGGAATGGGTGGAGGTATTATTAACTGCTCAAGGAGAAATAACTGTATCAGATGTTTTTGCTTCGATGGTGAATGATAAGGGTAGACGAAGAACGATACAAGGTTTGCTACAAGAGAAAGTTAACTGGAATGTAGGGCCTACGAGCGGAATATTCCCTCAACATATCTTCTATCAGTTCTGTTTGGCGGACTTTAAAGGGATGTAGGGGGATGTGAAATACATTTTAATAGAACCTCGTGGAAATGTTTTTGTAGTTTCTTCAATGGTAACTGATAAAGGCAGAAGAAGGACGATTTTTAAATTTTAATATTTTCGACCGAAGGGTGTTCTTCACCCCCCTCCCCTTTGTTTAGTTTTACAAAACTAACAATATAGGTTAATTAGTCACGTGGGTCATTAGGCAACCAAAACCTACAAGAAATTGTGAAAATTGACACACCGACTTAAAGGCAATCTAAGCATATATAAGTTTAAGCCTTTGATAAAAATAACCTTACCAATACAATAGGCCGTAATACGTGCCGCACCATATTTGGGTAATTTATCTCTGTCAACAGGAAATACTGATATCTGATAGGCTAGAATTTGACCGCAAGTGGCTTGAGCCACTTTTATATGCTTACATTCCCTTTAAAAAGCAAAATTTGTCAAGATTAACATGAGATAACAGGCAGAATTTTAGCCAAAAGTAGCAAGTAAGAGTGTAGCATAGGGCTCAAATCTTCAAAAAGATCGGTGTAAAATTCTATTACAGTTTTCTTTGAAATGAATGGCTTGGAGGGAACTTGGGGGTTTTTGCCGTAAATCTGCCATGAAAATTTATTGATATCTTGATTAGTGTCACAATGGCGACATCTGTTAAATTACAGGCTATGACGTCATCAAAATTCTAAATCCTAAACCAGAAAAGCTACAGATTTCTGCTTGCGACCATATTTTAGACCTTCGTAAACTATGGTTTTCTTTCCTCTGTTGGAAAATGTTTTCAAAATTTTCCATGAATTTTTTCAAAAATGATTAGATTGCCGCCATTTTGAAACAAATCAAGATATCAAAAATTCCCACGGCAGATTCAAAGAAACAAAGTTCCATCAGTTCCTTTCAAGCCATTTAATGCAAAGAAAAATGTCATATAATTTTATACCCACCTTTTTAAAGATATGAAACATTTGAAAGATTGGGAAGATATTTTTACAGAAATTTTTTAACTTCACTTGCAACTCTTGCTAATTAAGGGCAATAGACGATTACGCTAAAGATGGCGGCGAGGAACTTTTTACAAAATGCATTGCATTCGAATAACGAATCTTTAACGATCCTATAGGAATTCGATCAAAGAACGCGGTGCATCTTGGTAAAAAGTTCCTTGCCGCCATCTTTAGCGTAATCGTCTATTAGCATTGTAATAGACAAATTGAGGTTTCTATTGTCAATTATTCTCTATTTTTAGTCTTCTAATTAGTGAAAATAGTTAATAACAAGGAAATTGACACTGTTTTTGCAAGTTTTGAAATATATTGCGCTAATTCATTCAAACTATGACGTCATAATCATAAAGACAAATGACGTCATGCATATTAAAATATGCTAAAGTCAGCAGATATAAACAAGTTATATATCAAATGAAAGTAATCTTCAATTCCAATCGAACGGTGTGTATAACTGTAACTTTATGATTTGCGCTAGTTGCAAGAATTTAGTGGACGATAAATTTTTTAACATTTCGTGGCCAATTAAATGTTAGTAGAAGTCAACAGTTTGCTGCTCCATATCTACAGTAATGACGGAGATATTTGAGAGAGAAAAATAGTTGAGAAAGTTTGTTAGGGGGAGGTGAAAAGCTCCCTGTCCAAATGGGGTTAAAGGGATGTGAAATACATTGGAACCTTATGGGACTGTTTTTGTGGTTGCTTCGATGGGAAACATAAGTTTAAACACGAAGAACGACGGGAGATTTGCTTCAGGATGTAAAATGCATTTAAATGGAACTTCGTGGAACTGTTTTTATGGTTGCTTCGATGGCGAATATGAGGGTACAGACGTAGCACAATAAGAAATTTGCAACATGTTTAAATTCAATTTTTGTTTAGCTAACATAATGTATATACAAAATATGCATTAAAGGCCCATCATCAACCGTGATCCTTTGTGCGCCGAATGAACAGCAAGACACTGAGAACATAGGCTAGCCTCACTGCACAAGGACTCTCACCCATTTACTGCTCAATACCGTCCACGTACGCTTATCTCATTGAATTGAATTTATGTTGTACACGTTTTTTTTTATAAGAAACTGGTTTATAAGAAACTAGTACTACGATGACCGAAAATTTAAGAAAATCTAGTACTACGCTCAAGAACAGTTAAGAAACTCTAAAACTTTATTCCTGCATGTCTCTCTTATTCTATGTCTCTCTAACAAAGGTACATTCGTCTTTTCTTGACTTTTAACTGCAAAATTGGTGAATTTTTGCCTTGATGTGCATGGCTTCTTCTTGATGACAATGTCAATGCAAAATGGAAGCCCTTTCTCGAGAAGAAGGCTCAACTTCGAACAATACCGCAATTTTAGGCCCAAAAAAATAAGAAACTAATTAAGAAACTTTACTACTAATACACCGAAATTTTCATGCGAAATTAAGAAACTTTTAGTACTAAGTGCTGATCCAAGTTTCTTATAAAAAAACGTGTACTGTAGCTCGAGTGAGGGCCTTATTTTACTGGAGGAGGGGGGCTTTGGGGTTTCACGGGTTGCGGGTTCGACCAATTTTAGCCCTCGGGTTTCGGGTTTTACGTCTAAATCGTGCGGGTTTTCGGGTTTTGAGATGCGCCACGGGTTGCGGGTTTGGCCAATTTTGATGCTCGGGTTTCGGGATTTCTTTCAAAAATTCCAATGTTTTCGGGTTTTCGAAGTCATAAATTCCCTTTTAGTTAGCTGAGATCGAAAAACCAGCTTCCGAATGCTTGAAACGATGCACAGAGTGTCACTGAGAACGAAAATGTCGGAAATAGCCGAAGATTATTACCGAAAATTGAAATTTTGCGTTCCGAAGTGCAATTTCGGGTTTCGAATTTTTTGCTTGCGGGTTTTCGGGTTTTTGCTAATTTTGGTCCGGGTTCTAGTACCCCCCAAAGCCCCCCTCCTGGAGCTGTAAAGCCAGAAAAAATCTCAATCGGCGACATTCATTTAAGTACTGACAGGTAGTTTTATGAAACAGCAGCTCTGGAAAACTACTTTTTATGGCGTTTTAGGCTCAGTGGTTTCAAGAAAGAAAATAGCAGGTGATTTAGGCCCAATTGTTTGGGCCATATTGAATCAGTATGAGGCTAATCCGTTTCTTCAAGTGTGGGAAATAAGTTGTAGTTGTAAGCGTATCAGTTCAGTCAAAAAGCGAAACTACGATATTTATCGAGTCTAAACCTAGGCCAGAAACAGCTTTCATGTTCATATCATGCCAAAATCGTTATTTTTCCACAGATGATCATGTTTAGCAGTGAGCCTTACAAGACAAAATGCCTGTCAAATTTAGTTGTCCATCACGCTGGCTGCAAATATATCCAACATAGAACGATTTTCTTGTGCTTTCTGTAACACATCAACCCATGCCATACACTCTCTTTTGTTGCTTGCTGCGAATGTATAATCCTCCATAGCGGCTGACCGCCTAAGTTTCAAGCAGAAAAGTGCATCGAGCTCTTGAACGCCCTTTGGGAAATTGATAGATTTCCATTTGTAGCATTGATAACCAGTTATAAGTTGTTTACATTCTTTTTGTATTGCAATTTTCTCCTCAGGTGGTGTTGCTTTTTCCTTGGGCTTTTTGAAGATTGAGAGGTGACCATCATCGAAAAGAATCAGGTATCGTCGCTTCCAAGGACCAATAAATGTTCCATCACTGTACTTATAAACCCAGCCACTCTTTACAACCCTCATAATCAGAGGAAATTGAGCAAAATCGAAGACTTGTGGATTCGTGCAGCTCCTTCCGCAATGGTCCTTTACTTTAGACAGTACTGTTGCTGCTTCGTTATCTCTCCTTTTTGTTTTTGAAGGTTAATGATTAAATCTATGCAGGTAGGCTCTACGTCGTCAAGGCTCCCTTTCCTATGGGCACAAATTCGTTCCTTCAGTCCTTTCTTATTCGCACTCTAGTTTCGTTACTACGTATTCGAAACTCTCTTTTCCTTTTGATACATTGCAAATCTTTTTCCTGTTGATCAGTTTGACTCTTGGGTATTCGAAGAATTTCAGTTCGCTGACAGCTGACGCCGTCTGAATATTATCTGTTTGGTCGTGGTTTGAAGTTCTTCTTCGCCTGTCGCACCTTTAGTAGAAGAGAGTTTCAAAAATTTAGAAACCGCTTTCCAACGTTTGACCTTGAGTAATATTGAATTTCCAAAACTACAATGAATGGGGGTAAAAACACAGACAGGGAGAGCGAGACGGATGTAAGTATTGCAATCGTGACGAGAAAAAGAAATTGAAAGGGGAGGGCTGCTGAGATAGAAACAAGAAGATAGCAAAGGGAACGGGATTGTCAGAAGAAATGCACCCTGCAACGTCTGAGAGGGAGGCGAAGAAAACCCTAACTAACTCCACTCTCCAATAATGCAAAAACTTCTTGAAGAAGTGATGCTCTATTCGCATGGAACAAATGGGCCTTACCGTAACAACCGGTAAAACTAGAATCTACAGGCGTCAAACCCACTGCGAAAGTGGATAAATACCATCTATCTTATTGTTACCAAATTGTCTCGTGTACCAACCTGTATTGCGGCTAATAAGCCGACTTTGAACGTAGAATCTTCTTGCGTAATGTGCTCTTCTCAACACGACGTACCGACCAACCCAACTTTTTTCCTGCACTGAATCAAAACAGACGAACTTCTTCTTTTCATAGAATATGCATTCCTCTGACGTTTATTTTACCTACTTTTACAATTGCCTGACCTCTTTAACCCCTCTTTACATTTCGCAACAACAGGAATTCTGCACCATGACGTTTCTTATTGTATTCTTTGAATGCAAGTTTCGCATCATCATTCAAGTTGTGTCATGCTCAAAGGTGATAAGATTTCGTTGCGTTTCCATACAAATTATTCAAATACTGCATACCGCACAGTGGGTGCTTTGTCCTAAATTGCATGACTTGCGGCTATTCTTGGGAACCGTTTTGTTTTATTTTTGGCATCCTATCCCCGGCTTTTCCTTCGACGAAGAGTTGAGGCTGCAGCAGGCTACGAACTACGATTTAGTGCCAATGCCACTGATTTGAGTGAAAGTTTAGTAGGACTGTAGGGCTGCGCGTATTCTTTATTACACTCATTGTCATGTAAAAAATGTTAATTCTCTAATTACTCATTCCAAACGAGTTGCACGTATCTCTCACGCTCTCGACTACTCAAAAAGGCCAACTTTCTACAACAACAACAACAACAACAACAACAACAAATAAGCCTAATCTTCCAGCTTCAAACAGGGGCGGATCCAGGAAATATTGTGACTACTGAGGTTGTTCGAAATATGCGTGGCCTTTTTTTGGTGTAAGGATCTGACAATCTGACCACTGCTTCAGTAGTATTCGCAGTAGTCTCGATCCGCCCCTGGCAAGGCGCACCATATTATCTATGGGCACAGCAGCTTCACAAGTTTAAAACTTCGTAAAACGGAGAATATTTTGAAGTAGTGGAATGAATAAAAGTTTCGTTGATGGCTGAATGTGAAGTGTTTTTTGTGATAAACTATCAGATGTACGGAGAGATATATGTTGTTGCTTTTGCAATGATTTGAACCTCAACTCTTTTGATAGAGGATTTTAGGCCACATTTTGCGCATTTTTGAAGTTACAGCATTGGTGCTGGGTTCGGTGGTTTCGTGAATGGCTTCTCTCGGTTTGTGGTCTGCATCGGGGAGCTCCCTCGTCTGCCGTCTCCCGGGGGGGGGGCTCCTCACCGTCCTGGGCCTCTGTGGGGGCCTCCTCTGCTTTTATATGTATTGTATTGTATATGTATTGTGTATGTATTGTACATTCTTAGTATATTTATTTTAGACATTGTGAAAATTTTGTAAAGTAGTCCTCAATTAGCTCTGATTTAGCTACTTTCAATTTAAACCGACTAGAAATAAATAAATGATGATGGTGATGATGATGATGATTATTATTATTATCTTCTTTTCTAGTGCCACGACACTATCCTGGACCAATAAATGGAAACCCTTATGCAATTGTAGATCGAACATTATTTGGTAATAAAAATCACGTACATGCGAGAAAAACTCAAGACACGAAGATGTCGAGCACTGCAAATAGTCGTCAGTCATTCGATATTTCCAAAGGAATAAAGGACCTTGATGGTTTATTGAGTGAACTCGGTTATCTTAGCGCTTCTTGTAAACGAGATACGATCACAACGGTAGACCAAAATTCAAATATAACTCAGCAAGATGAAAATGCAAATATCCAAACTGACTTACCGAAAATTACGATCGGGACACCGGAGATCTCGAAGAGTACTAATAACTCTCAGCGAATAACCCGAGATGTAGCCGAAAGCACACCGAATGGATATGCCGTTACTGTAAGTGAAGTTCGGGTGAAACCTCGGCTTCCACCACGGACAAGTAGCTTCGGAGCCGTCAGTCGCCATAGTGGTAATTCGTTACGACGGGCCTATTCCGATGCATCTGAAGACGGCAGATCCTCTTGTTCTTCGGCGTCTCTTCATGCACCGGTTGTTCGGAATCAAAGCGTCGGTTCAGATGATGTATTTAGTTCGGAAGGACCTGTCTCACCAACTGTCACAGAAATGTTAAATGAGCTTGCAAAATCACCTCTTTCGCCTGAAAACGCTCGTCGATTTTGGCAAAACAGGCGTCCTACGAATTTATCAACGAACTACGAAAATGTAAGTGATAGTCCGAACAGTGAACCGGATCCTGAAGGAGAATTTCGTCAAGGTCGAGTAAAAGACCATGTCCGACAGTTTAACAGGATATTATCGTCACCGGATCCGTCCAAAGTCGGTACTGGAGTACCGATGCCTGGACTTGTGTTGGGAATCAATTATGAAGACAAGATTTCAAAGTACAATGCTCGTTCGTTAGCACCGGGTCAATGTGGCCCTACTCCGGACAAGTTGTTACTTGCTGGCTCTCCACCAAAAAGGATTGTTTACGAACACGAGCTGTCAGGTCCGAGAATGGGTCCGATAATGGAAACAGAACCGGCTGAGACGCTGTTTATTCCGAGTTACGCTGATAGGCCGGCAGCTTACTATTTAGAAAGAGCAAAGGTACAACAACAACAGCAAGAGCTGCAAAAATGTGAACAGCAAGAACAACAGAGTCGAGAAGGTGAGTTAATTTTATTCCTTGATAGTTAAACTGCCGTTACTTATGCAGCTGCACAACGACCGATTGAGTTTAGCGACCAGAAAGTTATGAATGAACTAACAGTCAGCATGATCTAACCGATCAAGATAATGCAAATGTTAGCCTGTCTCCACAAGGACCCTGACCCTCAACTTGCGCTCATGGTACAGTAATTCTGGAAAACTGCTTTTTGGCGTTCAAGCTCTATGGTTTCGAGAAAAAAAGCAGGTGATTGAGGCCCAATCGTTTTGGCATTTTGAAACGGTACGAGGCTAATTCAGTCAAGAAGAGAAACTACGATATGTATTGAGTCTACCAAACCAGTAGATTCTACCAGGTTTCTCATGTTTGAAGAAGCACCAAAATTAGATTTTAAAGGTGATCTGAAGCGAAAAGTTTTAATGATGCAAATTAATACGACTGTTAAATGATGAAGAAGGTCGTTTAAAATTCTTTCATACCGGCTGTCCCAAAAAAATTACTCCCGTTTGAAAATTCACCAACATTTCATTAAAAGGTCGATCTTTAAATTTTTTTTTTTGGCAAGTAGATTAACGACCAAATTATTTTTCCAGACATAGCTGATCTTTTGATTTGCTTTTAAATTAGTGAATATAGCACTTTTTGTGCTGCCTGGTTTTGAAGCATACTGCCAAAAGCACTGATGATTCCTGAGAAATTTTGTTTTGTATATAAAGCTTCTAGTTTAGTCATAAATGTCAGGATGAAATACAAACTACTCTATTACATTTATTCATCTTACCTTAAATGTCTCCTATAACTGTAACCTTTCAAAGATTAGATACAACTATATTTCCATATACTGTATTATCGTAGTAATTTGCAAACAAGATCAGCTGGTAATTAAAATCGATGAATAACTTGAAAACGAAATGAGATATCAAATAAATCTAAACAGGATATTCTTATCATTCAACAGTGCCGTTCATTTGCATCTATAGAAATTGTCGCTTCAGGTCACCTTTAAATCTTTGGTAAGTTCGGGGTGTCCCCAAGAAGTGTGCCCCATAAGCACAGCTTCTGTGGTGGATCTGTAGATTCTGTTGTCCCGTGTCATATTTATACCTTTTAAGCGATTAAAACAAAGTTATCATCACTCTTATTAAGATACAGTAGTGTCCCGCATATAAGAAACAACCTTTTTCAATTTCAGGTCTGATGCGTTTCTTATAGAATGAGATAAACTTGCAAATCAGGGTAAAGTTTCTTATTACAAAAACGTATACTGTTGAACCAGACATGATCTCTATTGATGATGATTAACATGATCTCTACGTTGGGGCTACAGAATTCAAAGCTATAAACTGGCTCCCCACTAAGCACAGAATAGATCAAAATATCTGTGTAAATATAATGAAATTTTTTAATGGAACTGCTCCAGCTTATGGTGACGAAATATTCCATCCAGCCGACCAAAGTCGAATAACGCGAAGGTCTAAGTTTAGACTAAATGTCCCATTTTGTAAGAGTAACACAGGCCAAAACAGGAGAACTTTTTTGGCCGACCCGGTATATTTAGCTAGATCCCTTCGCATGCATACGAGACCATCTTACTAAAGACTTTGGTAGTTTATTGCATATGGTAATTTTATCGATGAGCATCATATCTCAGCACATATCTGCGGTTTATCTGGCATTCTCGATCATTTTAGTTGGTTCGTAATCATCCCCAGCACGGCAAGAAGTCTTTTGAAACAGGTATCCTTGCTCAGCAAGACTTAGAAATTCTACCGGGTGAGTAAAAAAGAAACCTTGGCGCTGCTGGCCGAAATATGTTGTCATGCACTAGTTTTCGATGAATTAGGTATTTTGCCGATAGCATACGATCAACATTGTTAGCCGACGTTTCTTTCATTGCAAGTTTATTTTTGCCATTTTCAAATTTTGCAGGTATTGTGTGAACATACACTCAGGAAGCAAAATTTCGCTAAAACGTACCAGGAAAAGCGTGATGCGGGTAACTGTATCAACAGATAAGAAGTTTCGCTGAGTTTTTGGTGTTTTCGCTTTATTAGCAGTTGGAGTAGATGTTCGATTATATCCAAGTTTAAACTCAAGGTTTCCACCATGGGATGACTTACCATGGTTCTGCGAACGAACAAAAATACAAAAGATTCTGTTGCATGGTGGAATCTCGCCTGTCAACCCCGGGTCGGGCAGATGAGGTGTTTTCCGCATACAAACTTGGCACTGACCAAAGCTGTTTTTACCTTTGCCAGTAGTGCCCTAAATACTGTAAATGTGTTAAGATAAGGTTGGCTATTTCATATCAGCGGCCTAGTCGAATGCTTTGTATCTGATTATTATCATCATAAGCTCACATAATATCAGTTGGCGTTATTTAAGCGAATTACACAGGCCTGACACCACTATCCCTTTAACAGGATACCGCTAACTCTATAACGTTATTTTCATCAGGTTTCGCTTATCATTCTAACTTAATAGTGGATTCTAATCAGAGATTTAGATGAAAAACTTTGAGCCGAAGGAGAGCAGATTCCAACGTTGAATGCAGAGTTTGAAGCTTGAAGTCTTCGTTGGGATTCGGTACAAGCGTTAGGGATACAACCTTTATCTTCCCCAACAAACGTTAAATTTACCACAGAAAAGGAGAGCACCATCTAATTGGTCAATTAATACAGCGACTCGACTTCAATGGGCTATTCTGGCGAATTCGCTACGAAATAGATCTATTTTTAGTGACCAAAACTCCCTGAAGAAGTCACCTGTTTACTGAGGAAAGCAAAAGTTCTTCTGTCTTCTGCTGAATTTATTCACAGCGACTCGTCTTCAATGATTGTTGGGGAGACGAGATACGCTTCACCCGAGGAAACCCATGCTTTCCCCCGTGCAGTAGGTTAAAGCTCATGCGCAGTAGTGTTTTGGGGTTGAAGCTCTGACGGGCGCATGCGCTTTGACCCACTGCACGGGGGGACACGTAAGTTTCCTCGGACAAAGCGATCTCATCTCCCCAACAAATGAGCTCTCGAGGCATTTATTCACGAATTGGCTTCCGATCAAATCGTCATATCACAGCAATAAAATAACATATCGTTCTTATTTGGTACATTCGCACTCAGTTATGCTCGCTTGTTTTGCGCTAATTTTGGACCTGCAGCAGACGACATTGTGCAGCAACTGCTTTGCTATTTGACATTATCTCGCTGTAACTTTCCACAGACCTTATTATTGGTAACTATTTCGCAAAGATCAAAAACATAATTACAACTTTGTTCACTTTCCCTTTCCCTTTTTGTTTTGCCTCGTTGTCAGATTGCGCAAACACACCAAATTTTACTTCAAAAAGGAGAGCTTCGACCATTTCATGTTGAACCACGCCTCGTGCAGATCATCAAAAATTAATCAAAGCCATCAAAATCTTTAGTATCGTCTCAGTCCTGAGGCCTTAAACTTAACATATCGCCGTTTTGCAGCATGTGAAAAAACAACTGCCCCCCGTCTGCTCTGCAGTCTTATTTAGATAATAATTTCTCGTAATAACAAGATTTTAATGATTACGTGAAGCCTCGATATGTACTCGATGCAACATTCTGGTTTGCGGTGAAAAGATCACAGATTTAACACAATTTCAAAGTATTTGGGGTTGACCTGAACAATTGTGGAAGCATTTGTGTAACCCTCAGCTGCAAAAGGAAATAAAAGGGCATTAGGAATGTGTGTAGATGGTTTATGTCGGGTTGTATTAAGAAGATTCATATGGCCAGTAGGTGCGTATTTTTCATGCAGTGTAAAGTAACAGCCTGGCTTAAAGTTAACGCAAATTGCAAAATAAATACCCCGAACAAAGAGGAAATTGTTTATCAAGAAATGTGTAGTTGGGATTTATATGTTGATTTTTCAGCATTATCATTGGATAAAGGTATGCCTTGCTTTCTCGTCTAATTTATTCTTTTTTACTTTTTGAAGCTAAATGTTTTTGATGTAATGGATTCGAAAAATATTAAGATTTCTTTGAAACTTTGAAAACAAAATGTGTAAGCCAACTGCAAAATACCTTCATCCGACACTTATTTCAGAAAAGTCATCAAATACGAGCGGAAAGAAGAAGAATGTAGCCAATCAGAATGCCTGCTATACTCAGTTTTCAGTTCTGTTTCTTATCTGAGTTTGGATCACATTAAGAAACTGCTGACAAGAAACTCAACTCTCAGATTGCCAAAAAAACTAAGAAAATCAAGTACTGGGAAAATGTACCTGAAGAAACTATTTTGATACAGAAAATCCTTTTCGTATTTTTACTTCATTTTTACGTGTTTCATGCATAATATTACTTGGAAGGTACTTACATTATGTCTGTTATGTAAGCACTGGAAATGCTTCATAAAATTTTGCTTTGAAATGCTCATGAGGGTACAGACAGGTGGTAAACTTGAATATTGTCACGAAACCTCTCAGAAACTCGTAAGAAACTCTGAGCACTCAAAAATCTGATAGTTTTCAGAAGCTTTGGCTCAAATCCTTATACATTTATCATCCAATGGCATTCTCTGTTATTTCCAATAAATTCCATGTTTTTTTTGTTTGCTCTGAAGTACGTCTGATAGTCCTTGCCCCTCTGTGAGACTGTTTCAGACGTGACGAAAGCAAACATTTCTCTGCATGCGTTCTTCTTATTCTAAACATACTTAGTAGAACAAGGGTGAGACGGATGTTTACATTATCGGCAAGTCTACTATGTTTGCAAAAGAAATGTTGCATTTAACACCCATTTCCACTAACCTGTTTATTGCAAAAATATCAACTCTACTGCATACAGAAACATCATTTGAATTGCAAATTTTAAAGAAGCAGTCTGTTAGTGAACTTTTAGTTTATGTTATTTCAAGATATATGTATTAGAAGGCGTTAATACATTGATACCAAGACCTTTCAGGGTTATACTCCAAATGGTTGCTTTTACAAAACAAGCAGGATTTTGTAATCTTCAGTTTTCTGCTCCAGTTTCTACCATCTTGTGCCAATTTTTCCTCTTGACAACTTTTTGATCTCTTCAAATTTGACAGCCATGCAACGCCAGATTGTTTAGATCTCGTAGTCGTCCTCCCGTCTCACTGTCTTTGAGTTAGCTACTTCCGCAAATGCCTTCACCAGAAATCTTTGTCTTTTGCCGTCTTTGCATTAGGTGTATTTTTTGTTTGTTTGTTGGTATTCTTCTTTATTGCCTAATCGCGTTTACTTGTTTCTTTCTCTAAATATCGTTTGTGTACTCACGATCTTAAGATGCCAGAGAATAGCTAGCTGCCTTTTTTGCAGCTGCATTAAAGGGGCTCCGTCTCCAAATTTCGGTCGAAACGGTGATTTTGAAGTTTTATGATGGGCAATAGCACAGACGTTTACCTGTTTTTTTGAAAATGGAAGCATCATTTTGAAGATAGATCTTTGTACTTCACAGAGGAAAAATCCAAATATTCATATCTCTTACGATTGCTTGGATATAAGTGAATTTTCAACGAGTATTTTTTGGTGGCTTGGGTGAAGCCACCAAACAAACTGCAGGAAAAAATGGAGAACAATGGCCACGTACGGTGTTATGAGATTCGTTTAGAGTTTGGCGACGGAGCCCCTTTAAACACAAAGATTTCAGACGACTAAATCTCGGGCAAAGTATGTTTGAACAAAGAATTTGGACTTTTTCACATAATTTTGAGGTGTTGTTGTTGTTGTTGTTGTTGTTGTTTCCTAACATCTATTTCTTTAGGCACATACTCTTTCAGTCTTGAAAAGATGTAGTACTGGTTGAACACCAGAATCTTCTGGACTTGTGAGATACAGTAATTTCCTGCAAAAATATATCTGGTTATTTAGTTGTGCGTTATCGTTTGTTGAATCATCCTATTGCTCTTCTTTGAACTCAATTCTTTATTTTAACGTTTACTTTGTGTTTCTTCTATGTTGTAGTGTGACCACAGTTTCCATGAATAATGCTTTTCTTTATGAAAATCCATCAGGAGAGTGACACTACACGAAAGTAATGAGTTTATGTTTCCAGCTACTTTTTGCGTCATGCTGACAAATGGGATCTGAAATATGAAGAGATTTATTCGACAATCGTAAATAATTTTTTTGGAGCAATGAATTCTTGATATTTGTTTTGGGAAATATGCAGCATGTTCGCTTTTGATTTAGACTAGAACTTAGAATAGCCGAACGGCTGTTTGTCGCTGGTAATTGTCTCTTGAATTTTTGATCAACAAAGATGGATCTGTTTACGTTGTACGGCACTCCACTACAATGACAACTGCTTGCCTTTTATCTGAAAATTTCACGTGTTAGATTGATCGAATTTTATCTATCTGGAACTCAATGGATGCCAGAACAAAACATAAGAAGAGTAGTAAATAAATTGGAGCCGAGCCAGTTGAAAGAAGTTGAAAAAGGGTAGCAAAAGTAGAATTCGAAAATGGTATCAAGAACCGAAACTGATTGTTGTAAACATCAATTTTATTGGGACGGTTACCGTGTTCATGCAGTCGAAGAACCATATCTGTAAGAATTGCAGGGGCGGATCCAGACGTTCGCACTGTGCTTGCGTAAGCATGTCTCTTTTGCTAGTTCAAGTTTGAAGAAAGAAATTCTATGAGAAGGCGGCGAACCTTTTTCTTTCAGTTTAATGAAATCCTCAGCAAATTCTCAGAACATGTATGCTCGATATTTCTATTTCGCCAACTCAATCCTTTAGTCGGTCGAGTCCCTCAAGTTCCAAACACGAATTGCTTCATGGAGGATATTGAACGGTACTGCGGTGGAGAGCCACACCTCCACAAACCTCGTTTCTGAAACTTTGTGTCTGCATAAATTCGTAGGGAGCATCAAGTTCCGAATAAATTACTTCAACAAAGGCGAATCTGTGCATAAATTGTGTGCGACCTCGGATGAATTAAGAAACTGCGCTGACATATGAGATGAATGGAAAAGCAGTACCAACTTTTCAGGGATGATTTTTGTAAGCACATGAGGCGACCGATGCTTTTTAGCAACGCAATAGAAATGTATAGGAAAAGCTTGACGGCGAAAATACGGAAGCACGTCCTGGGAATGGCCAATATTATATGAAGTCCCTGTCACACGACCACCCACTAAAGGGCTAACCTCGTTCTAGGAGA